>OX420943.1:15732533-16965533 GCA_949091785.1 Polymixis lichenea | reverse complement strand
CAGTTCCATTATACGATCTTCTATATTAGCTCCAAGAGGAAATAAAAGCTCATGTACTGAACTGAATGGAATTTATGCTAGGATATAAGCCAATTAAATCCAACCCATTTCTCACCTACGCATGGTCACCAAAACCGAACGAACCCACCAGCGTAAAAAGAGGTATATTATTTTATTATCTGAAGCCAGGCAGGACGGAGAGACGGCGATATCACCGTATATAGATTCGATTTTCTACGTGAATTCGTTTGACGGCCTTCATAATGCGACATATAAAACTGGGGACTTACGGACCCCGAAACCAATTTCGGGTTATGACCCGACGACTCTCTGATAATATTCTCGGGATATTAGGTACGGATAGGAGTTTTTACTATGGCTATTTTTTCCGTCGACGTCGGATTATTGGTACCGAGTTTACGATCTACTGTTCTTCCATACTCTTGGTGGCTTACATTTGTTTTATGACGTCATCTCTCCCGATACTCGCCGGGACACTAGTTTATTTGTTTCGGTACAATTTTACTCATAAAATTTTGTGAGAATTTAATTCTAGTTAGTTTTATTTGTTAAGTTTTGGACGTATTGCTGTTCTGTGAACTGTAGTGAAATGTTTTATGGTTAGTTACTGGAATGGTGCTGTCATTTTTATATGGAACAGTGCTTTTATTATTAGTGGATTTCAATTATTTTATGATGTGGAAGATATCATGTTACAAGGCCCTTAAAATATTTTCAGAAACCTAATAGGTAGTTGGTTAATACTTATGAAGTAAAAAGTAAAGTAAACTATTGAATAGAAATACAGTACATAAAGTCACCTCGACTTTCAACAAGCCAAGATCGTCTTAACTTCTCTTCATAACGATTATAAAATAAAATACAGGGTGCCAGGGAGATCGACGCACAAATTAAAACCAGCAATTCAGCACTAGAATAGACATTTATCGTAGGTTATTAAAAAAAATCTGTTGTTTCAAAGAAATTGACAATACCTACGCGATCAGAATATACATATATGACAGAATAAATTTTATTTTTTAGAACCCTCGAAACATTTCTTGGTAACGGGTTAATCGTCGATGTGGAATGGCCACTCTGTGTTATTTTTTATGGAGTCATCGTTTATATTCGATACTACTTTCCAATTTTCATTTTCCCATACCCATACTTAGGTTAAATATATCCAAAATGCAATCTAAGAAAAATTTCACTGCACACGTCACCTGTACTGTATAATCCACGTCTACTCGATCTCACGTTACGCTCACCAAGATTATACTCCTAACCCTCTCCCTGCTGTACAGTCACGTATCGCACACATGAGTAGCAAGTACCTTGTCGTAAAGAATATGACCTTTTACTTATATAGATTGTACGTGAGCTGGTGCTAAACGGTCGATGATTCCGTTTCGATACTTTTACTTATTTGTGTTGTACGTTTCAGTGTTATTTGAGAGGGTTAAGTCGCTGAGTGGTTGCTGTTTGTGTGGCTAAATGACGCTGTGTTTGTGTGGATTGTCTTATATGCTGGTATTGTTATATCTAGTTGGTATAATCGGGAATTTGGCTGATCTCCGGTCGTGTCGGATTATCGTCCCATCGGACTATGAGAGTGAGGGAAGAGAGACACACATGTGCACTATAATTATATCTCCCGCGCCGAAAGCTAGTCTCCGTTAAGATTGACTACCATGAGCGAAATACGGTCTGGAGGACTATAGAATCCGGAATAACGTGATCTAGCAGAGAACTAAAGTTGTCGGCATAGCTCACAGAATAAGCAAGCTGAAGTGGCAATGGGCCGGCCATGTTAGCTGAAGAACCGATGATCATAGGGGTAGACGTGTTCTTGAGTGAAGTCCGCGAATCGGCAAACATAAGTTAGGACGCCCTCAGGCTAGGTGGAGCGACGATCTTGGCAGGGTGGCTGGTATAGAAGCTGGATAGTTGCCGAGGAGCGAGCTGAATGGCGTGCAATTGGAGAGACCTATGTCCAGCATTGGACTGCTGTAGGGTGATGATGATAATGTATCTAGTAGTTTTTTTTGTTTAAAGTAATTCACAAAACTGATGTAAAAATACAAAAAATACAAATGCAATAAAATCAGCTACAACACAATATGTTCGATTGACATCTACTAGATGTGAATCTTGCATGCATGATTTATGTAAAACACTTACTTTAAAAAAAAACAGAATAGCTATGAAATCACACAAAAAATTACAAAATGGGTACTCTTCCATAGAATATGAAAAAGTTTAAGAAAGAAAAATTAAATGTAAAAATATATAAAAATAAACAAAATTATACAATTAAAACTCTAAGTTTAGACCTAACTGAGGCTACAGAACCAGCAAAGACATCTATTTCCCCACGTAGTATAGTAAGTCAATGGTTTTTTTTGACAGTGTCTTCTAAAACAACTATTAACAAATACAAATATTCAAGTTTTACTAACGGTGTATTTAAAAAAAATGTGTTACGGTAATTATAGATAGATACGTACCGAAGGTAGCTTTCTTTTCCATTATTGAGCTGTGAGATAATTTTCATTGATTTTGAGGCCAATTGATTTCTTGAAATAAGAAAAGACAAGATAATTATAGTGTTCAATGATCATGTATTACGCGGTCCAAAAATATATATAACCACGTACTGAAAAGGCAAAAATTATATATATTTCCCTTACATTATTATTATGCCCTTATATCTCAAAGAATGGACAGTTTTCATCTCCCGATCTCATCAACCATACAAAAAACATCTAAAATCACGTCCATATACATGGTGATGCGGAACAACGCCTACTTTATTAAAACACACTCTGTATTCATAACGCATCAGCTACACTATCACAAATAATATCGCCCCCGAAGATGCATTCGAAAAGAAATGTATCTGAAAATGTATAAAAAAGCTGTATTGTGATTCTATGTTTCAAAGATGTAGGTAGTTATGACTGGATGTGACACTCACGGATAGAGATTATCTACTTGTATGGCACAAGGCTTCAACTACCGAAGTGTCTTTATTACATAAAATAATTGAATTGGCTTACGGCCCTTTTTGGTCATCGCTGTCTAAGCATGTGGTTATTAAGTATTCGAGTGGTGTTCAAGGCTTTTGATCAATATACTAGTGTACAATGATGTCACAACGCTTCCTGCAGCCATCTGGCTGGCTGTCACAGCAAGATTTTTCGGGCTTGGATATCCAATAAAGACAATAAAAACCTGAATTTGACACTTATTAGCGCAGTTTAAGCATCAGGGGTGACAGCTTCATACAATCCATTCTTACTGGGTTCCCTTCGGAACAATGACTGCTTGAGTTCACTATGATATATTATATTATGAATATCTGGATGACCGACCTTTGCTCGGTTATTTTTTTGGTTTGATGTTTTCTAAAAATGAAACCTAACTAGATAGATTGATCGCCCCCGAAGCCCCCTGCACAATAAATATCATGAAAATCGTTGGAGCCGTTTCCGAGATTCAGATTATATACACATATACACAAGAATTGCTCGTTTACTGGTATTAGATATATTGTATATATTTTATGGTGGGTGTAATACACCATAATTTAAAACGCGAACGCAGTTTACATTTTTTGTGTCAACAAAGAATTCCGACGATACCTAACAGCGCCGAAATAAACATTGCAATTTTTTCTTTTGTGAACATTTATTTAACCAAAGGTGTGCAAATATGCAAACTTTGTTTGACAATACAGAAAAGTCATAAGGCACGCCATTACATTCCAGATAAGTTCTTAACTAAAGCTTTACAACGAGTTAACCATTAGGCGAAATGTTAAACTCAATAAATATTCAGGGGTTTATTTCTTTACGTTGCTTAAACACACGCTTAAATGTCAAAGTATATGGTTAAACAGTCACTAATAATTACTTAACTCTAAGAATTGCTTAAAAATGAATGGGGTATGTATTTAATAAGGACTACCACCACAAATATTATGGACAAAGATCTCGATTTGGTAAAGATCAAAGAACCTTAATAAAATCTAGCCTAGTTACAAGGTATGGTATTTTCTAAGCCACTTCCAGTCTCAAACAGTGCAGTAACAAATGTAAGAATGTAGGCGTGTGCGGGCGAGCGTATGATTCTTGTAGGGAGATATGGGATTTTTTAGATATATGTACCGGCCTGACTTTGCTTGTCCGAGGGGTTGGTTCCAAGATAGTTTGTGCAGTTTTATAGAAAGACGTCGTGACGTATCTTTGTTGTTTATCTAAGAAAACATAAATCAAAGAAATAATTTTAACAAAATGGCTACGGACTTACGTAAACGAGACGTGCGTTTTTAAATGTTGCGTCGCATTCGACGCAACATTTAAAAACGAAACGAAAATAACATTTAATGTTATTTCACCTATTGATTACTGATTTCTCAACCACGAAGTAAATACAGTTCTCAATTTTCTTGTTAGACGAAGACCAGTGACTCTCAAAAATATATCTGTCAACACCGATTTAAACATAATTTATCATTTAAAGACCACATAACCTTAACAACCGTAAAAAATTCAAACAACGTATGGCGTCCATAATTTAATATTAAAATTACATGGCGGCCCCACGTCGGGCGCCAACAGGCGATTTTTTACATTCAATTAGAATGACCCTCCTTTCTCTGTATATAAATTGGTCTGTCTACCCTCTAATAAATGATATCTGGAGAGCGACACGGTGTGGGAGGTACTCGTGATGGATGGTTCGGACACAAATGTGATTGGCTATTGCATTCATATTGGAAAAGTTTTAAATTAAGAATCGTTTAAAGGGATTTCGGTTGAATTAAGATGATAGTGTTTTGTTTTTGACTGGGTTTGAGATGGCCAGTGGCGTAGTCTTTTATTACTTTAACACTGTCCCTACGTGATCCCTACTGAGTGATCCCGGTTACGGGGGCTTTCTCTCTATGTCCGTCAACGAAGATATATTACATTTCATGTTACGTTTCACCAATTTGCACATGAAGAGTGTGCTGTGTGTTAGACGTTCATAATGACGACGATAAACACGAGTTAAATGCATACGATGCCTAAAGTAAACTAGAAAACAAACTAACATTACTTTTGTTGGTTAATAGAATATGGTACGTGTAATCTATCTTATATTACACTTCACTATTTCACCCCGATCCTAAACTTTCAAATATCGAACATCACAAACTCGCTGACGTCAAATCTAACAAAAAATATTAACCCTATCACTGCGCACGGTTTTTATACACCTTCAGCATTTCTAAATCCTCTCTCTAGGGTGGGCTAACTCTATCTCGGGGGTAAGGGATTATTGGAAGAAAGCGCGGCTACGTATGGGATCCAGTCGCCATTGTCAATGAGATCGCATATGGCGTGAACATATTAAATATTCACCACTCGCTGAGAACGCTGAATGTTTACAGGGTTATAGTTTTGATTTTTGGGGTGGATCTGTAAACATGTATTGTATCTGTCTGTTTTTAAATAAAGTTTCCTATGGCGAGAAAAGTTTTGGAAATAAATTCCAAAAGATTACAAAAAAAATCGGGTGCGGTTTGTTTAAAAGCCTAACTTTCTATCAGCTGAAAGACGTTCACTGCTATAACTTCCAATAGAGAAGTCTTATTCTTCATCATTTCAGCCAAAAAACGTCCACTGCTTTTATTATTTTATTTTATTTTTATTACTGCTAGACATAGGCTTCCCCGAGCAATGCCATTTCGACCGGTTCTATGCTTTTCGCATCCAGTGTCATTGTCATTTTTTTTGGGGTTAGTGCTGGTAATCTGTGTGACAGGTTTTCCTCGTACAGATATCAGTCTCTCACAAAGGATTTATTCAGATATTGTAATCTTCATATATTTAAGGCGCCTTTATGGAAGAGAAACAAAATGTAAAAAAATCCTGCTGCCATCATCAGGTCATCAGTCCACCTTGTAGGAGGAGCCTTCTAACGCTACGCGTCTGTGGCGGTCACCACTCCAGAATTTTTCGAAGCTTTATGAAGTCATAAAAAACAGAAATCGTGGGTATACATAACTCTACAGCTTTTGCCCTCGTTCGCATTCACGGGTTAACCAGCTCCCTCTATTCATGTCAATATGCAAACGAAAAAAAAAAACCTAGACCCACCTTTTACTAAAACCTCGTTCATTACAGACCACACACTTATCCCGCATCCCATCCGGCGGGTGAATGTAGATCAATGGCGCTTTTTTTATTCAAAATAAGTCCTTAAAAAAAGCATGCCACCCCAGAAGCCAAATGGCCCAGAATTTGTTTAAATTGTCACGTACAGACACCGCGCGGTTACACAATCCGCGAACGTTGGCGCTCAAACTTTTTTTTAATGAACCGTTATTTGTTTTAATTTTAGAATGTGTTTCGATTTTTTTGTGGTTTGGTTGGTGTTTTGAGTGGGTTAATTGTCACCTTAAACGGTTAAAGTTATTGATACTGTTGTTAAACGCTTTGCTTGAATACATTTTTATTAATATTCCAAAACCATAATTCGCTTTTATTTTTTTGTATTTTTTAAACAAATAGTTTAATTCTACAATACTTTAGAAAAGAAACATGAGACAAGGGCAAGCAAAATGATAATGGCAATAGAAATAAAAACCTTTGAAGGTGGTTCAGAAACGATTTCTAAATTAACTGCTCATCATTAATTTGACAAACGCTGCACCAGATAGACATACGTTGAAGGGGTTAAAAATGCATCGTAGTCACATAAAAAAATCTCTGTACAGATATCGGATTTTAAATTTTAAAATGTGCATTGTATTGTGTCGGGGTTCGAAAATCGATTGGTCCCAGCGACAAAGGGTTAACCATTAAAGATAAAAAAAAAACCATTGATTTTTGGACCCGACAGCTTGCGAGCTCGTCAGTTAATTTTAAAATAAATGGGACGGAATGCTACGTCATTACTATGTAAGTAGTTCAAGGGCATTAGGTTAGTAAATAAAAAACCTACCTACAATCTGTTGCAAATGTCGTAAATCTTTCATCATCTTAGTTTTTTTGCCCCTTTGGTAGATCAATTATATTATTATGGTTTTCAATTATCATGATATTATATTTTTATTAGTTTTTCATCTATTTTAATTTCATTTTCATGTAAGTACAATCTCATCGATTTTTTTACTAGGTATTACAAATGTTAATTTAATTTATCCCAATTTTGGCGCTTGTTACTGAGCAAGTTTTATGCTTGTGATTTTCATTTATTGTTGCGCTGTAGTTGAATTTTAAGAATGTGTAATGTCACAGTATTCAATGTGAAAAATTGATGGTAAGGTTTACCAGGTTGGTTTGGTAGGTTTGGTGGTGGTGTTTAGAAAGTGTACCAAAAAACAGTTAAGAATAAAAATATTAAAAAAAAAATATCTTTATTAGGTTAATAAAGATATTTTTTTTTTAATATTTTTATTCTTAACTGTTTTTTGGTACACTTTCTAAACATAGGGCATAGGATGAGTTCGTCTGCCCATTTGTCCAGTCAAGGATCAAAATACTATACTCCGCATTAGATAGTACCCGACTATTAAAAAATAGAAATAAGTTATTTGACTATAATGTAGATGTACAAATAAGACAGATTTCAAAACGTTTCACTTACGGCATGTAAAATTTTCAACTATTTGAATTAATATATTATGATTTTAACAATATTAATTATTATTATAATTTCTTCTTCGAGTAGGTATTTATGACTTAGTAACACACATTTTTCTACATTCTTCACTTCTCACTTCTGTCTTCAAAAACTTTAATAACCAAAATAAACTATGTATTTAGTTATTTACATATTTACATAGACTACATATAGGCACATTATTAAATAATTTAAAATTATACTTCCATTGTCCGTCTCCGCATGGGTTACACCTACTGCGCAATAATTTTGGCACACCGCAGGGAGGTGATGGCTCCCATGGCGAGAATATAACACAGGTAAGGGGGTAAACAATTAAATGTATGCAACATATAAACAATTTTATTTTGTGTTGTGTTGAAAGTAATAATCCAAAACTAAACCGCCGAAAAAACTGAAAAGCAAAAAATAATAAACCTTTTTTGTTTAAACTTAATAACAAAGTTCGGAAGGCGGTGACTGTACGCACTGGGACCTACAGCTTAGTACGGCTGTTATTCCAATTACGTACAGTGTGGCTATGTTTGAGACAATTGAGCATAGTAACTATCAGTTATCTAAGACTCAACTGACTATCAACCTAGCCTATTTGGTTTTACCTAGCACCCGAGTTATCCCTACGCCCTAACCTACCATACAAACCAAACCAAACGTGAGTTACGTTGGTTTACGAGAGGGAAGCCTGTTACAAGGAGACCTACGGTAACAGACGGAATTTGGGAAGGAATAGGGGTTTGTGTACGTCGTGCAATGTACAAGGTGTCTTAGCCACAGTAAGAGGAGGTTAAAGGAGATGAATCACACTCGACTCCAGCTTGATGACTAATTTATTACAGTAAATTACTTAATTATAAACAAGTTTTGTGGTCAATACACGTTGAAATCTATTTCTATGTGTGCTGTGTGTGTATCGAGCCGATGAAGCGAAGATCTCAGTAGGTCACTTCTTAGCGCTGACGTGTACCGGTGTTGCCGGCGCGTGGAAAAGATGTATGTCGCTCTTAACGCTGACGCTGCGATGTTATTGCTTGTTCACGGTTGAACAGTGACATAAAATTTAAAAAAAAACATATCCAAAGTCACCGACTTCCGAACTTAGTTATTAAGGTTAAACAAAAAAGGTTTATTATTTTTTGCTTTTCAGTTTTTTCGGCGGTTTAATTTTTTTTTTTAAGTTTTTATTTTATAATTTTTTTAGTCTTTTCATTACTTTTGTAGTACACAACTCGGCATTCAAATCTGTAAGTGAACACTCAATCATCCCCTGTTTTCCTACCCTTAGGATTGTAATTTATTTCCAAATTTATAAGGGACCAACTTCGGGGTAAACCCTTTACAATAAAAAAAATAATTATCAAAATCGGACTTCTCTGTAAAAAGTTATGCGTGGTCATACATAAAAAAAAATACTCGTCGACTTGAGAACCTCCTCTGTTTTTTCGTCGGATTAAAAAATTGTTCAACTGCAGGGTAGAGAAAGGCTGCTTCTCAAATAGAAAAGGAACGAGCATTGTAAATGGGAACCACGCTTGATCAGTACGTCTCGTACTTAAGCTTAATCAGCCTATAATATTCCCACTGCTGGGACACGGGCCACTCTGTGAGAGGAAGTGGGCCATAATCCAACACGCGAGCCCAGTTGGTGGATGTCACATGTCTTCGAATATTTGGTTCTAGGACTTAACGGTTTCCTCACGATGTTTTCCTTCACCGTTTTGAGAACAGTGGTGATGATATTAATTACACAACCTAAAGTTCCTGCCTCAGTTCGAACTCACGACTTACAATTCGTAAGTCGTGCCCGATACCACAGGATCACCACTGCTCTGTTGCTGCTGTGCGTCTGGTGATTAGACCATATTCCACATGCCCCTGGTCGACATTGCAGTGTCATTTTCGAAAGAAAATTGCCAAGGAAAAAAGAAAAAAGATCTCATTAAAATATGCCACGTTGAAACCTATTCCTAAGGTTATAAAGTACATTTTCAATATGGCATATTTTTGTGATATATTTTCTGTGCAACTTACAAGATACTGAATTTAGATTTTTAAAGTCTCGAAGGTGTGGAGGGTTCTCGTCCCAAAAGTTCTGCTGAATTAACAATCTATCCATAGTAAAGGGGTTCCGTAGAAAAAATCTTCCCATAACAAAAAAAATAAGATAAATATTAAGTCCACCACGGCGGTATATTTTTCGTACGCAACATAATACACACGATGCAAAATTACAAGTCACCGTTCTGGCGACAACCCTATATTCAACCCCTGTACTAAGAACCAACGAAAATGATCAAGACCACATCACTACAACATAGATTAACGCTAACTGAGCCCTACAGAAACTATTCTTCGAACCAAGCCAGCAATGTGTATCACTTTATTCGATTCATGCGTTTCGTTTTGACTCCGAAATGCTCAAGGCTTGGAGTTCTTATTGTATCCAACATTGTGGAACCATTAATCAGTCTGTGCTAGAATCATCAATATAGCATTACAGAGGATACGTCCAAGTATTCGATTCGATATCCTATGTATCGATTATGTATCGGTAATTCGATTATGCCAGCATTGTTAAGAGGCTGTTCATCATCTGAAAAATGCTGGTGTCATTATGTTTTGGTATCGGCATGTATAGGTTTTCTTGGGGATGTGAGACGCCAATACGTAACACATACAGATACCTAGAGATATTTTGGCAAATATTTTTAATGTCGGGTGCTGAGAAACCAGTTAATTTAGTGCTACTAGGAATATAAAACGTATCCTTTTTCTCGCCCACACAAAACTTATGAAATGATAATTTTACCTATAAAAAGGTATTTCGATTGAACCATAAATAAAAAATAATAAATTATATTAATATAAAACAAATACTCTAAAAGGTAACTTAAGTATCATAGTAAAAATGATAAGCACATTTTTCAATATTCTGTACGTAGTTGGATTAATAAAACCATATCAAAAACGATCCTATAGCTGTTCTAAGCTTTGAACTTTCGTCCATACTGCAATAAATAAAACTATAAATGTAGAAAATATTTTAAGAGGGTTATTTTAACGGTTAAAAACAGACTTTTTGTTAAGCAACAAAAATGAATACTTGACAGTCAGTCAGTAACTGGCAGGTAGTCAGTCACTCCATTTATCATACTTGCATTATAGATTGGAAGCTGACAAGCTGGAGCTGGAGCTGGAATAGTTGGGAAAAGTATAAGCAGATGATGGTGATATTTTTTTCCTATAATTAATAAGAATTTTTGATTAAAATCTAGCCTAATAAGTAATTTAACACTAACTTATTATCGACTAGCTTTTGCCAGGGGCTTCGCCTGCGGGAATTTCGATAACTATCCCACGGGAACGTATTACCGGCATAAAAACTCCTATCCTATGTAATCCAGGTTACAAACTACCTGTGTGCCTGCGGCAGTCCTAATTCTAAATCCATTCAGCCGTTTTTGTGTCACATTTTAGTGACAAAGCACATCCAAACATACAAATTTTTTTTTTTTTTTTTAATTAGACAGATTTTAATGAAAATTATAAACACACAATGAAATTATGTTGGAAAAGAAAACAATTTACGTACGAATATCTATTAAATTATTTACCCTTCACCGATAATTCAATACAGCCTCTAAAATATATAAAACCAATATAAAAAGAGCACACGAGTGTTGAGCGCCATTCCTAGTAGGAACTGAGTACCGTCCGGCGGGCATTAGTCATCCTTGCTGAGAGGTATCCTGTGGGAAATTACGTGCGGGGGCCGCAGCGACCAGGCCGCGTATCTGACGGGTTGATGTTGCGCTTACATGCTAGCGTTTTGTGAGGGTATTGGTAGTAGGTATGTTCTTTTTTGTTATTTGAGGGTGGGAAATCATCAAATAACTTCTCCCGCTCTGGGTAGAGCAGGAGGGCTTGTCAGAATTTTACTGACTAAAACCCACCCGTGTTCCTTCAGTTGCCTGTGTGCCAGGGGCCACGGTATCTCTTTCGAACAATCCGCACCCCTGGCAGGTAGTAGGTATGTTGAGGGTTGATATGTGAAATTATGGAGGATTGATTGAAAATTGGACCAGGTGCAGATAAGATTAAAACAATTAGAGATGGTTATTATCTATATATGTATGTATGTCACCGTAAAATTGAAAATACCGTTAGATTTTATTCTACCTCGCGAGTTTGTGAACTGTCGAAAGATTGTGAAACGTAACATACTGCTTACAATTTAACGTATTAGATTTTGGTAGATTATGATCTATCGAAGTGAAACCGTCAAATTGTGAACTGGTATCAAGACGGATAGTACCTTGCGCTATTACTAAATAGTCAAGTAACTGCCACTAACTTGGAAGTAGTGCTCGCCGGCCGCTACCACGGCACCGCTCGCTTCGCTCGCTCGGCTTGTGCGCGGTTGTCGCAATTCTAACCTAACCTAACCTAGTCGGTCGGTAAGCAGTATGGTGCAGTTCACGATTTATCGATAGGTAATAATCTCGCGAGATAGATTATAAACTAACGGTGTTCACAATCATACGGTGACATATATATTAATATGTGAAGCAAACACTTTGTACCCCTTTTTACGAAACATACGAAGTCGGAAATGAATGAAATTTTGTTACAGTTAAAGTTTATATGGAGAAGAATTGCAGAAAGCTTAATAAAATAATGCATTAATTGCAATGTGTCTTTAGCACCTGATGCGGCATGTGAGGGCTAGCAGCACCGTTAGGTTAACTGGATTGACAGTCTGGAGGTTGTCAGTTACGTAAAGTAACGGTGTTTGGACCGGATCGTAAATTTGGATATACATAATATGTCAGGAACACAGAAGGAAATGCGATGAGAAAAGGGTTGCAGTTTTTATAGATTTTGGAGCAGTGGTGGCCCAGTGGTAACGAGCGCGACTTACGAGTTGTAGGTCAAAGGTTCCAACCCTGACAGGTGCTTTACTTTGTGTAAATTATTTCTTCACCACTGCTCTCAAAATGGTGAAGGAAAACATCGTGAGGAAACCAGCATGTCCAAGAACCAAGAATTCGAAGACATGTGACATCTGCCCACGGTGGGATGCACGTTGGGCGGTAAACATTTTTACTTGTGATGAAATTAGGAGTGTGGTTATTTCTCTTAATTTTTCCGGTTAATATATAGCCTATGACACTCACAAATAATGTGGCTTTCTATTTGTAAAAGAATTTCCAGAATTGGTTCTGTAGATCCAGAGATTACCCCCTACAACCTCACAAATTTTACCTCTTTATAATATTATTATATATAAATATTTTTTTTATTTTATTTATTTATCTGTCAGAGTTCAATAAAAATGCATCAGCGATGCGGATGAATTTCTTGACGCCATTTTTTAAGTTGTAAATAGGTTTAGTTAAGTTAGTATTATATTTGTTTTTGTAAAGTTCTTTTTTGAGAGAAATAATATTATTATATAGTATAGATATAATCATTTCTTACGAAATGCGTAAGAAAGTATATAGGTACGTTACTTATTACATTCTTGTTTATCTGTCCATTTTTGGTCCTGCTGGACCAATTTTGAAGGGACTTTCACTGGCAAATAGCTGATATTAAAAGGAGTGAAATAAGCTAACATTTTTGTCCAGCTAGCATGTTCCCCTGAAATAAATCGCTACATCCACGCGGGCGAAGCCGCGGGCACAGCTAGTGTTTCAATACATGTTATTGTGAGTTCTTCTATGTAGTATTTATGAATTCCTTGCTATAAAAAAACTGACACTATATAAGAACAGCATCATCATCATTTCAGCCGAAAGACGTCCACTGCTGGGCATAGGCCTCCCCCAAGCTCCTCCTCTTCGACCGGTTCTACGCTTCTCGCTGCCAGCGGATTCCCGCGGCCTTCACAAGGTCATCGGTCCATCTTGTAAAAAAGCAGCAGTAAATACACATCGCAGTGCCACAAAAACTTCTGGATAGCATATTCAGCCCCTAATGTTCCTACTGCTAGGACACAGGTATCCACTCGGTGATCACTCCCACCGTGGGCAGATGTCACATGTCTTTGAATTTTTAGTTCTAGGACAAGCCTCACGATGTATTCTTTCACCGTTTTGAGAGCAGTGGTGATGAAATCATTTACACAAAGTAAAGCGCTTGTCAGGGTTGGAACCTTTGACCTACAACCCGCAAGTCGTGCTCGTTACCACTAGGCCGTCGCTGCTCCAAAATCTATAAAAAACTGCAACCCTTTTCTCACCGCATTTCCTTCTGTGTTCCTGACACATGGGCATCTAAATCAACAAACCGGTCCAAAGCACCGTTACTTTACGTAACTGACAACCGCCAGACTGTCGATCCAGTTAGCCTAACGGTGCTGCTAACCCTCACATGCCGCATCAGGTGCTGAAGACGCAACACATTGCTGTTACCAAGACACCTAATACGATCCCGCAATATTTCCCACACGCACAAAGGGGTTAAGCCCGTCTCCATTGTAAGAGGATATCTAATTTCCCTTGAAAGCGAAATTGGCGTAACATTTCTAAGGTAGTTTTATTCTGCGTTATTAGGGTTCCGTCGCCGAAAGGTGCCAACGGGACCCTATTACTAAGGCTCCGCTGTCCATCCGTCAGTCACAAGGCTGTAACTTTTGAATCGTAATAGGTAGGTAGACACTTAAAATTTTCACTGAGTATGTACCACTGTAGCCGCTATAACAACAGACAATAAAAAATAATTCCTCACTCCCCATACAAGAAATTTATTTTATCGGAGTTTTTTGCTAAGGCTCGAATATTTAAATAAAATAAAAAAAGCCTATATATTTCTCACTAAGGAAATTACAAAAAAATAACTAAACTAAATAACTATATATAACTTTCTAAACTAACTAAATTTTCTTTAATGCCCGCAAAGGTTCGAATATGGTGTGTTAAATATTGTACGGTGGTACGGAACTATTCGTGTGAGAGACCGACTCGAGCTTTATTTTTTTAGGTTTTTTTTTCTTGCCAACCCTTTTGCGGCACCTTTGTCGTTTTTTGTGAAGCGTAAAGAAAAGGCGGTTAGTTTATATCCGGTCTTTGACGTTTGGAGGGTTGACCGATGTTCTCAATGAGTATTAATTATTTGAAGTGGTTTCGTATCGAAGATTGACGTGGATTGTAGGCGTATTGTGTTTGTTCGAGCGGAGGGGATGTTTCTTCTAATAAATTAAGATTGGTTTTTGTGTGTTTTGCTGGTAACCGAATTATATAGTATTTTGTCAAATTATTCCAAAGATAAGATATATTTTTGTATCTAAATAAGTATACGTGTAATTGTATAACTTTATTTTACCTAACCTAGACTTATTATTCTTGTCATTACATAGTAGACACTTTGTTTTTTTTTAATCTCCGATTGGCAGAAATATCTTTAATTTTTTCTGTATCCGGAACATCTACAGAGTGACTTCTTGATAGAACTTCTCATAAAATATAACAATCGAATGTATAACTACCGTGAATCTATACAAAAAAGCCGTTAACCTAACGATCGCTATATTAAAAATAAAAACTTTAAGGATTATTAATTTTCACACATCATCAGCCAACGTGAGATTCCATCACTAACATAGAGCTAAATTGAAAGAAAAATAATTTCACGCGAATTAGAAAGCATCTGTCGTCACCTGACATTTGTCTAACCCTTGATTACCCTTTTCTTTCTTAGGGTTCTATTGACCCGCAGCGGATATCAAAGGGTTCTTTTGTCTGCTAACTGTTATTACGGGATACCAGGTGCAGGGTTGAGTCTTCCGTGTTTCTCACGAGATAGGGATTTGGCGACTATCGAAGGGTTAAGATGCAACTGTTTGCTTTGCACGTTTGGAGGGTTAGATAGGAAGTCAATGACGGGTTAGATACGGATCTTTATGAGTTTATTGTGATGTCATTCATAGTGTTTGGACAAATAATGATATTAAATGAAAAAAATATTTTTATCATCCATGATTTTGCTATCCAACAACGAAATGCTTCAAAGGTAAACCATGTTTTTAATAAATTGTCTCATACAGAGTGTGTATGAAACTTATTTTCAGGCATTATGTATTCCACTGTTTCCGAAATAAATAAATTCCATTCCATTTAAATACAAAATTATCTCTAAAGCTGAGTAAGAATGCGAAATTATCAGGGTTACATCTCTTTATCATTATTCAATAGTAACGTATTGATTAGTAACAAAAAAAAAGTGTATTAGTAACTCCAATGGCGATTATTATTTCACTGTTATGTATCATATAAATGTTAATCTGTGAACAGCGTTTGAGACTGTAATATTATTTACTTTTTTGTATTCCTTCCTTCCTTCCTTAAGTTTTATATTGTAGCTGTTTGTTGTTACTTTTGAATCAAATAAAATTAAATTTTTCACATAATCTTAAACTATCTTACAATGAACACTGCAAAACTGCCGCTACCGACCGCCCTATTTCCAGTCATGGGTGTCGTAAAAGGCGACTAAGGGACTTACTACAGAAGTAGCGTTCTCTATACACCGTGACATTTTAGTCGTCTTACAAAGGTGGTACACTCAATGTATCTATCCGTCATGAAATACTAGAGGTGCGATTAAAACATTGTTATCAGATAATAGGTACAAAGAAAAATAAATAATGCTTTAGAATTATTAAACACCCTCCCTGTTAATAATGTTTACGTATCAAACGGTAGAAGATATCTACCTACCATTACATTCCATCATTAATTCCATCTCCATAACAGGGTGTTTTAAACTACGTCATGCGTCTTGGTGAATTATATTTTAATTTTTTAATTATTAAAATGATCAAAACTATCATTTTTTTTTAATAAATGATCAGTAGTCATTGGATACATGAACTGGGCTGCCGTTGTAAGACGACTAAAATGTCACGGTGTAGGTATATTTAAAAACCATACTGAGCCATCGGCTGTAATGTTGCACCATAATATATCTATCACCCATAACCATTCTTGCACCATCCCACACTATATCATATCCTACATCTATCTAAGACATAGATAACCAAAACTAACAGACGCGACTCAGTGTTCAGGTCATGTGAGGCTTTTATTCCGGTAGACGGAGCGAGGCGAAGACGCGTCGAGCGTGTGTGATTGACTGTCTGGACTTTGAAAGGAGATTTTGTGGAGTGGGATATTGTGCCTATGCACGTGGCGCTTCAGAGAGGACTGCTGGAGGCGAAGGTAGGTATTTTAGGGGTGACTGTATATGGTTCTATTTGCAGTTTTCAAAGTCAACACAACTACATTGTCTCTTGAATCATAATAATATAATCTAAATATGTTCTAAACAAGATTATTACTAGTAGATATAATTTGTATCGTAAATGTAAGCGTTACAAAAACTTAAAAAAAATAATTGTTTACCTTCCGGTCTCTAGCAGTACCTACCAAGTTAACAGTCATTTCTCTACACATTTTCCAAAGTAGATTTATACCTACCAGTATAACTGACGCTTCTATCTCTTAATCTACATACCTAGTTTTGTACATTTGAGGGCGAACAAACATGAACATATTTTTTCTTTCGTTATAACAAGATATGATAACTTATTTGTGATGGTTCAACAGTCTCGAGCAAATAATATTTTGATATAGCCATTTGCCTTATAAATGTTTTCAAATGTATTTACATTAGTAAGAGATACTTTTACCTATGGAAAATATTTTGATACGGCAATTTTAGTAGGTACCTAACGTTTAGAATATTTTGTTTGAGCTAAGTTAGAAATGAAATGAAATGTTTATTTATGTAAGTAGATCTTAAAAGACACTTTTACACGTCAATATTTTGTTGGTCAATATTTAAAAAAACTAGATGGCGACGGCATTTCCTAGCTGACTGTTCCCTGAGAAGAAAAGCCGAAACAAACTCAGAGGTCATGGTCTCTTTTAAAGTCCAAACATTATATTATTTCAATTTTATGTGAGTCTAACAATGCAGGGCAATGTCTGGAAGGTCCTTTTGAAGAAAGAGCCATTGCAGCTTTGACCTGACCTGTCTCAACAGACGGCATGTATGTAGCAGTCACCGTGTAGCTCAACGCTCAGCGATAAGTCAACATGGAAAGTTAATTTCTTTGAAACAGATGACATTCACTTAATCCTAAGTTGATCATTTGTGTAAGTGAGCAATGTGGCTCAGTGGTAACGGCCGGACGTAGGTTCGTACCCAAACAAGCACTTTGCTTCGTGTGCATTATTCCATCACCACTGCTGCTGCTGCTACTGCTCTCAAAACGGTGAAGAAACCAGGATGCTCTAAAACCAAAAATTCGAAGACAGCTGATATCTATCAACCTGCACTTGGCTCTCGAAGACGAAGTACATTATTGGTTGATAATGTATTTATGTATGTAGGTGTGTAGGTATCTAATTAACTTTATAGGCACGTGTTTAGCAACAATTTGGCTGTTATAAGACTTAAATAAATTAAATTTCTTTCCTTCTTTATATAATAGCAGCGTTGACGATATTCCTGTTTCAAGTGTTAGGTACGCCAGTACCTAACATTTGAAAGAGGAATATCGTCAGCCTTCTCTGTGAAGGCTTTAAATAGATGGAGAAGTGGTTATTACTTCCTAACCTAGTGGTGAATGCAATCAAGAAGATTAATTCTTAAGCAAATTCACACTCTACGTCAATTTGCCGTTTTATAGCCATTTAATTTAACTGTCAAAAATAACAGTTGTAATTTGAATATACGGACAATTTAAGTTAGTAGGAAATTTGCCTGATTTACCTAACCTAAGAGCTCAATGGAAATCTAAAACCCAGCGAATAAATCCAGCTAACTCGCCAACATCGCCAGAAACTCCCATCCCATTCCGTTGACTAGGTAAGAAACAGGATAGCCGAAGCAAGTTGTTTGTCAGCCCACAAATGCTATTTGCTGTGCCGAATCCGTCGGCCATTGGCGGTGTCACGTTGCTACGCTGGTGACATGGAGAATGGAGAAATGGAGTGTTAATGTGCTTTAAGCTAATATTGCTAATTATGGGGTAGGGTTACATAATACTATGTTGGATCTACTTTACTTCGTTCGTCAGCAATGCAGAATGAAAAGTAGGGTATTTCCTTGCCTAGGTTATGTTCTATTTGTGTGCCAAATTTAATTCAAATACGCCGTTTAGAAATTTTAGTGTGAAAGCTACGCTTTCAAACAAACCAACTTACTTTCACATTTATAAATTCGTTGGGATTAGGATGGATGATAACATTTCTTTAACCAAACATAAATGGCTTCCGCAATATTTAAATGTATAATAAACCCTACTAAATATTAACGCTTTACTATAATTTATGGAGTAAAGAAAAATAGAACAGCAATAAAATAATAATTTCTCGAAAATCTTGAAATAGTGAAGTGGTAAAGTAAACGAGGTGCTAGCAAACGTCTAGTGAAGGACATAGGTTCTTAAATGTCGTGTGTCTTGATGATAACTAAATTGGTTTTCAAGAAGAAAGAAAAGAAAGAAACATAGTTTTTTTTTCGTCAAACATGAAAACCACACAGATATTTATACTTAGGAACACCGAACATAAAAAAAATACATGTCTTAGCACTCCATTCGTTACTTATTCGATGATCACCAAATAAACCTAAATGTTTGTTTGTGCAACGAAAACCTACGTCTGGTGGTGACGTTTCGATTGCGTACGTTAATAATGTGTTGGAAAAGTTGCGATTGTTGGCTAATGGTTGTGTACACAGTGGCCGATGGTAAAGGGACCTACTTTAAGGTATAGGAATATATTTTATCTACTCATTTATCAAATACCAGAATTTTAACAACACTGAAAGTGATTAAACTGAAGTGATTGAAGTGATAGAAGTGATTGGACTATGTAAAGCGATGTTTGGCGAGGTTTTACTTGAATTTTATGGTCAGTAATATTGCATTCCACAATTTGTACTTAGATGGTTAGTTAAAATGTGATCATTGTGGACCCTGTCGGACATATCAAAATGTGGGAGAGAGAAAGCTTCAAAATGTAATCATTTACTGAACTTATTTTTGGTTCATATACAATAGGGTAGCTAACAAATTCATCACATTGTACCTACACCATGAAATGAACAAATAGAGAAACATACAAAAAACCCAAATATATACGAATAGGAAGCCATATTTTCCGCCGATATCCACCCCGGCAGCCGTGCGTCCGAAAAAATAGTAGATAATCTAACTTTTTCTAACGCCCCTGATCGAAGAAACTATCCAGTATAACTTGACTTCTTTACTTCAAACCCTTCCACAAAATGACGGTTCAAGATAATTTGGGTAACGTTCTCGGGGGCGTTTGGTAGGGAAACGGCAGCAAATCATTACTGACAGTTGACCAAACGGGGAGAGCTTCCCCTAAAATATGTATGAGGCTCCGAATGCCTGTTATGGTGTCCGAATGTTGATAAGCCAAGTATCGGGTCGTAAGATTGGATCCCAATAATAGGGGATGTAGGGTGAATTAGGATTTGTCGCGATTTTTTTCGGGACGAAAATTGGTTGGCTTCTAAGGGTCGGAATTTTTGATGATCATGAATACTGTATTTCGATTTTCTTTTATTTGTAGGTGTCAGCGTGTATCCTGAATATTGCATTATTGATCGGAATTTAAATGATAAAATGGTGAGGGTTTGAGTCACTCGATTCGTAGAATAGTATTCGTAGAATATTTTTAGTAGAAACAGCCAAAATATTTGGAATATAACATCGTTTTTAAATGGAAACACCAAACACTGACATAACCATCATTAATAAAACATCGCAAATCCGTGGGAAAAACCTGAACAATAAAAACACCAAATCAAAACAAATATCGTTCGACACAAACGCTACTGTTGCCACAACAGTGTCTAAATCCTTTTAAATCCGAGAAATAGGATTTTGTAAAAAAAATGTTGAAAAAAAAAACTGCACTCGTTGACTTTAGCAAAAAGTTACAATAGCTTTCGAAAAAAAATATAGTTCGAAGTGTTGGTAGCGGTGTAAAGCTGCCAGTGTACAAAATAGAATTGATTGTACAATCTTTTTTATATATGGTGTCAATCTTTTTTTGTGTCAAAATTATTTGAAAAAGGATTTTGAAGTGTTCGGATTTAGAGTTCACGTTTTGCTGCAGTTATTTTATCATTGTTCGTTTTTGGCCGTGTACCTAACATAATTTCACAAGGTATGTTTCTCCTTTTTGTAAAGGGTTGCGATGTAAAAAGCATAAAATCTTTTCTTTCTAATACGTTCTCTTCATCTCTGACACAAATAAAAAATAACTTACCGCAGTTATTCAATTACATAGTTAATAGGAATTTTCACACAAAGTCAAGTAATCACCCTATTATAATAAAAAAAACAAGCTAAATGTACTAATGCACTTTTACAGCAAACTAAACGCAAAAACAGGAAAAAACTTTCAGTTAAATTTTCTCATAGGTTCATGACACGGCAATAAATTAACCATTATAATTACCAAAAAAGTTTTAAAAACGCCAAAATACTGAACCCTATCAATTACAAAAAGAAAAAAAACTCCAAATGACCCCATATCTATAAACCTATACAAATATAATTAGTGTTGTTCAAAATAATTTATCACAAATCTTTTTTTACCCCAAAACATGTCATTTTAACCCCGTTTCCCCCGATTTTATGTTTTTTTTTCGACAATTGTTCAATATTTGGTGATGTCAAGAGTCGATTGGTGTGAAATTGTTAGTAGCAGAGTATTCTCATGACCCTAAACGACCTTTTCGATAATTATAATGTCTCATCGATTGAACTAATTACGCTAATGATTCATTATCGAAAATCTATTTTTATAATCGTGGGCTATTGAGTTTTACAAGATGAGTAGATTTATGTTTTGTTGAGAACATAATTTTACCAAAAGTTTTAAGATTATGGACCCGAAACGTATCAAAATTGCATGGTTTTCGTAAAGAACGTACACACATGTAGATATCAGAACATGGGCACATATGTAGGAATCTAATACTCCAGAAAAATAATAGTTTTGTGGTCCATTTCTTGTAAAAAAATTAAAAAAACTTAAAGAAAAAAAAAAGAAGTAAGAATGAATTTCAAACCAAATTGACCAGCCACATACCGATTATCAAGCTATTATACAGGATAAAATTCTAACAAGGGCGCAAACTGCAAGCATGAATTGAGAATAAGATTCTAGACCCCACTTTTGCACTTTTCAATGAAACAGCTGTACCTATTTTATATATGCTGAATTTATGGTTACAGTTTGCACATTGGTTATAACTTTATCCTGTATATAATGCAATCTGGTACAAATCACGATACATAACCATTACAATCACGCTAAAACATTTCGTAACGAAGTATAATTCGCACAATATGACACCGAATACCGTTAGAAGACACGCAATAGTCAAACCCTATTCGCTCAACAATACCGACTTAACCCTTTCACTGCTCACGGACTACTTTTATTATTTCATTATTAATTTGAATGAATGTTGCAATTTTTGCGTATACCTGATCTATGATAATAGGGTGGTACGCTATTCAATTTTTGCATAGAGGGTCCTATTCTAATTCGCTAGTAAAGTATAATGCCGAGCAGATGCAGGCTTAGAGCTCTTTTATGGTTTTTAATGGAAGCATTGGTGATGGGTATAGGGATATCCTGACGATTTTAATGCTGATCAATGTTGTGGAGGCAACAAAATTCGCTTTAGGCATCAGGACTAATTTTAAATGGGTTAGTTTTTGCAAAAAGTTTAAGGAGTTCTGTTAGTGGATTTTTCTAGTATGGTGTCAAGAATATAGAGTTTTAAATTACTCACTAGCTTTTGAAAATTATACCACGGGAACGTACTAGCATAATAAAAAGTATAATATGTGTTGATACAGTTTATAATCTATCTGTGTGCCAAATTTCTTCCAAATCTGTCCAGTCGTTTTTGCGTGAAAGAGTAACAAACATCCATTCATCCATCCATTCTCACAAATTTACACATAATATTAGTAGTAATTAATTGGATAGTTGGATTAATAAAATTCACGTACCTGGGGTTTATTTTAACACCATTTTTACCATAAAAAACATAAATCTTCATAGACACTTCACAAAATCCATCACAACTATCAATAGTACTAACCGAACCACTTGAGTAATCTATTTCAATCAGCCTGATATATCACGCGAATAGAAGTGCCTCTTCACTTATCAGATCAAAAATCTGCATAGTAAAAGCAAATTAGGCGAATACGTCAGCGCAGTCGGTGGCACACGTCAAGTACGAAATTACCTTTGAATGTAATCTTAGATCTGTGAGTGCAGCAATTGACAAATTAAAGGATTCTTTTTGTTATGTTCTTAACAATGGAACTGGTCTAATTGTAAAGTAATGGGGTTTATTTACGATTAGCCAGAAAGTACCTAATCTAATTTAAATGACAATTAACTTTTGTTTCCCAATACTTTATTTTGATGAGTTGACGCACAATTGAATAGGAATATTGTATTTTCTATGTACCGATCTAGAATATCCTATATTGGGTGTTTCGATGGTATTATGTTTTTTTTAAATATTGTCGGAAACGTCCGACTTTAAAAAAACAGACGCAATTTTAAAACATTAATCGATTATGCTTCAGTTAAAATATCGAACGTATAACTGCAACGGTTTGTTATTTCTAAACTGATTTATGGCCAGAGACAAAGTTGAAAAGCGAACGCGTTCTTTTTTTCTTAAATATTTGTGTTCGGTACGGGTGTTTTATTTGTGTCAAAATTCGCAAGGGGTCGCATAGACTGCGCGAAAAAGGGTTGTTACTATTACTAGAAAAATAAGTTTATGTTGTATTGTACGGTAATGAATTATTGGGTCGGGTCGTTTCAGGTACATTGAGTATCATGTGAAGGGTTAGTTTTAGCAAGATGACAGTCGGTTCACACGTGAAAGTGTAGTCAGGTAGACTTTATTTGCAAAAATGTGAACGATTTTTAGACGTTATGTGTTTGTTAGTTTATTTAGTTTATTTTCGGTGTTCAATACATGAACATAGTGTTTCTATTATTGTGTTATTTGAGTGAATTAAGATGGAAACTAGCGTGACTTCGACAGAGAACAAAGTAAGTGTTAAACTTAATTATTATGGCTGAATCTACTTAGGTACCGATAAATAAACACCAAACTATACAAAGTCTCTATACATACACAATCTGACATAACATCACGTCTGTTGTGTCCAGAGGATTGGGCAGAGGTGTTACTTTACTACACCCAGTTCATATCATAAATTCATAAGTCAAGCCAAGTAACTCTGCATGCGTTATTAAAATAATTATGAAAAAAATAGGCGAAATACCATCATGTTTACTTTCACAAAAATTGGCACAAACTGAAGCTGTAAAGTTTCAATAGATAACGTAACTGAACATAGAAGAATTTGCATTTTTTTATGTCACTGAAGTCTTTGTGTGTTTGGTTTTTAATATAGGAGTTAGAAATTGCACCTGGCTCATTGACTTATTAGTCGATTCGCACGAATTTAGTCGCCCAATACGGGCGAATCGACTTTTTTTTAAATAATATATTATTTTCTGCAGGCGATTCGCATGAAGTTATTTTATATTTTATTTGTGGGCGAATCGACCACTCCTGAAATACGTATTATGCACTAGGCATGTTTGGAATTTATGTAACCCCTCGTCTGTAAGGTACACTCATTGAGGATAAGAATAGAAAAGTAATTGTATCAATTACTTGACAGTATAACTAAATAGATTATAATAACTTCGCTTACAGAAAATAATATATTATTTAAAAGCATCGATTCGCCCGTTTTGGCGAGTAAATTCGTGCGAATTAATTAATTAGCCGTCAAATTACTATCTGGGCTTAAAAAACGAACTATAGTTGCCAACAACACCGTGCACTGTATAGGAATGCACAGGGCAACACAGGTCAAACATTTACAGCTTATATGTCAAAGACTACAACTAAACTAATTTAGCCACACTAAAACACATTTCCGACTAACACGCGAACAACCTCAAGGTAACCCTGCAACCGTCTCGTTTCTTTTGTGTGCCCCTTAACCCTCTAATAATAATTACACCTTTTGTGACTTAACCCTTTAACGCGCCGGTAATTCTTAAACCCCGCTACCTGACCCGCGGGGTCTACCTTACTTCCTGATTCATTCCTTAACGATCGCGTCTACGGTATGCGTGTGCGCAATCGATCGGTTCGGATTTTAAATCGATTAAGTTATGTATCGAGTTTTTAGTTTGAGGTGCGAAAATGTGTTTTGGTGATGTGTTTTAGTTTTAATGATTAAGGTGAGTTGTTAGTGGTTTATTATGTTGGTAAATGATGTGATAAGAAATTACAGGAATATTTTAGGTACCTAGGTAGGTACTCAAATATACATGAGGGGCAAGCTTTAGGTTAGCCAGCGAAGTTCATATTTTCTTAAGTTTTTTGCAATACATAATAATTTCATTGTCATAAGTCACAAATAAGTTGTAAGTCATTTATTAATTTGTTTAACATAGGTACAATAATGATGATAGTGCGCAATGATATACCAGAGAGCGTACAAATGTTTGTAAGTAAGTAACGTATGTGGGTAGTGGTATTTTGTAAAGAACTTATTGAATGGGATTAAATGAACTTGCAGAGTTGTATTGATGATTTGATTTAAATTATTACAATTCTGTAAACCAATATTTGTTACGGTTGCGTATCATATTTTTTTTCAACATACATATAGCTAGGTCAATGTCACCTGCAATTTCCAAAAAAAAAAGTAAGAATATTTGGATTTCGCGGCTTACCCTGTACCTTTCACCTAAAGCAATACTCACGACACAACAACCGTTATATGTTATTTTCGTAATTCCGAAACGCTACACATTTTTAATAAACCATCAAAATTTTCCGGCCGACTTTCCTTATTACCCTGCCAATTGTAACGGGGAGTAGCGTAATTTTATTCATACAAGACGATATAACAAACAAGAAGTCGTTACGTACGTCAGCAGTTCCCCGAGACAATAAAAGGAGGCTGGACTCGTCTGCTCGAATGTCCTCATACGGTATCCAAGAAGGATGATACTCTGTTATTTCCAACATATTCCAATATATTATTTTTTATTGCCCTCCTACGTCGGGGAGGTAGGGGGGAGTCGCGTCATGCGTGATATTTGATATAAAGTCGGAACTCAACTTCGTTATGCGATATTCTTTTTTCAAAGGACAATGGCTCGGTACAGACGTAACATATTTTTGAGGAGATGGCGGGTATTTTTCTCCGAGTAGCTCGGATAGGTCCAATTATTCCACGACATGAGTATGTTTGTGTTGTTAGTTTGTTAACGTTGTTATTTGTGGCGTAAAGAGTAGGAATTTGCTCGTTCGAATAATAATACAAGACATTGTTAATGTCGTCTTTACTATTTCCTCTTTGGATTTTCTTAGCAATGAGTAGCTATGTTCATGGATATTTGGCATAGTTTTTCTGGCAATGTTTTAAGAAATAATGGTATATTGTTATTGATCTTGGGATATTATGTCAAACCCAATTAAATTACTCTTATAGTACCCATAAAGATTAAGGTCCGCATGTATGACGGCTAAGTTAATTCAATTAGTGCCCAACTCCTTTAATACATTGCTTTGTTTATTGCCAGAAATGGTTTTAAATTGCCATTGAAAACCGTCGAAAGGAATTAAATGTTAATTGTATAATTTTAATTAGTAAGGTGTCGCTCAAGTCAAGTTTCGTTATTACTTATTAAAGATTATTTGCTCATCCTTTTATTTACCAATCCACATGGATTCATTAATAATTTAATTTAAAATTTTACTCTGATGGGCTCGTCTTCCAATCTTACCGGATGACTCTGACCTCCACAACCCAGTTACCGGATCATACGGTACATTTTACTAAGACTGGTTTGTCAGATTTGCGGGCTTCTGACGACCCGTAATTACATTTGACTAAAATATCACCTAAATTGATTACTTAAAAAACCAAATACAAAACTACCAAGCTCAGACATTCAAAGTAAAACATACAATGGTAGGGTAAGTTCGGCCATGTCGTGTGCAAATAAAGTCCGTTGTAAATAAGCCGGGGGTGAGGGTGGCGGTCAGTTCACCCCACCGGACCCGCCCCCGAGGGGGTGAGGCGGTGGTCATATGTACCCCCGTTCGCAGTTTAGGGTTGTGCGAATGTGCACAATTTAATTTGCGTGCGGATCATATTTTGGTAGAAATTGAACGTTTTTGGTGGGTAGTTTCTAAATTACGGAATTTAATAATTAACGAAAAACTAGCAAAGTATTAGTATTTTCCTAGTGTTATATGAAGTACATTATGACCTTAGTATTTGTTTTCGGGGCTTTATGTAAGATTCGAGTGTATATTAAAACATGCTGTCTCTATAATATTTTTTCCGTCGGTAACATGTTTTTTAACGAGCCTTTTTGATTTATTGAAAATAATTTTCACATCCTACTTCTTACTTCATATCCTATCCTATTTATCCTGTTTAAATATTTGTTACTCAAACACGCAAAAACGGCTAAACCGATTTGGATGAAATTTAGCATTCACATAGATTATAACCCGGATTAATACATAGGATACTTTTTATCGTGGTGGTACGTTCCTGTGGGATAATTTTCAAACTCCATGCGAGCGAAGCCACTGGCAAAAGCTAGTGATAAATAAAAAATCAGGAAACGGTAGTTTCTAAAACAAGG
Organism: Polymixis lichenea; assembly: GCA_949091785.1. Taxonomy (NCBI): domain Eukaryota; kingdom Metazoa; phylum Arthropoda; class Insecta; order Lepidoptera; family Noctuidae; genus Polymixis; species Polymixis lichenea. The sequence continues at coordinate 16,938,072 of OX420943.1, read as the reverse complement.
TTCAATTCTGTTTTGACAGATTCAATTCCGTTTGATTGCTTGTGCACTATGGTCAGGCTCGACAAAGTATAAGGTCGACTGTTCAATATAGTGTGATTAATTATTGTGGATTTAATCTATATATATAAAAATGTTCCGTGTGGTGCCGGACGTATAAGAAAAGCGCCATCCCATTTCTTCCCATTGGTGTCGTAGAAGGCGACTAAGGAACTTACTAGAGAATGGACAGCAGCGTTCTCTATGCATTTGACCACCATACTGCCATCGCCAACCCGCCTGCCAAGTGTGCCAATTATGGCAAATCCCCCCTTTTGGGGCAGGCTTATGTCCAGCAGTGGACGTCTTTTGGCTGATATGATGATGATATAAAAATGAATGCCTATTTAACTTGGTCACGGCTTCACACCTGAACGGCTGGACCAATTATGGTAATTCTTTTTTTGTTGTGTTTGTTATTGTTAGGGGAAGGTTCATATGAAAGAAAAAATTAAGAAAGTCGCGCGTGACATATATCTATGCGAATTCAATATTCATAGTTTGGCCCCGAAACACAAGTTTGAATAAACCTAGATCGGGCGGGTCGCTACCTAACATTCTAATGCCCAAAACATTATCAATTGCACTTGTAATAAAAAATATTTTAGAAATAGTTTATTTTTAGGCACTATAATTGTATGTGAAATTAGTAGTAAAGTTGACTAAATGTACTCTATTTGTATACGTTTTTATATTAAATAAATTATTATATTAAATTATTATATAGTTAAAACAGGACTACGTCTGACGGGTCAGCTAGTTTACAATAACTATGGCTATAAGAGTAGGGGAAGACCAAAAAAACAATGGATGGACTGTGTAAAATATATGGCTAGAAATTGGGTATCTACCGAGATTATAACTAATAGGGAATTATGGAAAAAATGGATTTAATGAGCCAACTCCAAATAAATTGGGATATGAGCAAAATAATGATAATAATGGCGATGGTGAACCTTTTCTATTTCCTCAAACTCATGACAGCGTCCAAGCAAACAATGTTACCCGCAACCTATACAATAAATTGTCAGGTAAAATCCCCACAACAGATTAATATAGCCCAATATACACACACTCACTCATTCACACACACATACACAAATTAAGTACATTAAGTCGGCTATCCGAGACACCCGGGGTGGACGGGCAACAAATGTCGCGGTCAGTAACCCCCCATCCACCCTCCGTAGCACCCCGCTACGCCATGAAAGTGTAGCCGCTACAACTGCTACGAGCTACGACCGCTACGAACGAATGTAATATAATTTTATGACGTCACAAATATAGTAGCTGGATGAATTTTTCAGTTGTAATAAATTGAGGTTTTTAATATTTCGTTTATTTCTATAGGGTTTGGTTGTACTTAGTGTGTTTTGGTTCGTGTTGGTTTTATTCCGACATTTTCTTTGTGTTTCTATTGTTTTAATGTGACCGTTAACTTGTGTATAAATTAATTAGATTGTTTAATACACTCCACATTCGTAAAAATGCTAAAAAGCCAAACCATTGTCCATAAGCCCTTGCAAATAAAATGTAAAAATGATAATTAATTGCAAGAAATTCTCCAAAAAAAGAACGGAAAGGGTAAAAACATCCGTTAGCGCAAATAAATCCGGGAACCCAATTTATTAGAATATGGAAAGGGGAGGAATCAATTAGAGTGAACACAGATTTCAAATTCCGAACTGGCCAAATGGCCAATAAACGCAAATGGCGCGATAGTACATTCGGATCTACGCATCTGGCATAACGTGACCTCTCTTTCGTATCAAAATGTTCTGTGATATAGTTCACGTTGAGCTGGTTTTTATATGTAAGTTTATGATACCATTAGTATGTTTTCTGTTCTGCTGGGCATCCATTTTTGCTAACACCGTGTTTTGGCCGTTTCTTATTGGCAGTGTCGTGTTATGTAAGATTGTATTACAAGCTATCTCTGTTTTATTGGGAGAATTAAAATAGATGGCGTAATACACTTTATGTGTGGTACCTTGTCTTACTTGTAAGTGTGGGATGTACGTAAAACACTTTAATATTATAAATCAGCGGTCGGTAACCTTTTGGAAGGCAAGGGCCACAAGGTGGAAAATAAACTAAAGGCGGGCCGCACTTGTGATATTAACGCTAGAAGCCCAATTTACCTACGTATCATATCGGTCATATCCCATAGAAAAAATTAAAATGCTATTGAAATTGTTAAAACAGGGAATTTAATTCGTACACGTAATACTTAAATTATGTTTACATGTTTGGGCTTTATAGCTAGAAAAATAATCACCGAAAAATAGAAATAAAAACTACAAAGTAACAACTAATAAATAATTGATCGGGCCGCAAGTGAGGCGTCCGCGGGCCGCACACGGCTCGCGGGCCGCATGTTGCCAACCGCTATTATAAATGGTTTGAGACTTGTGACGTATTTTTAAAAGGATACTTTTCAAGGCCTTTCCTTGTCTGATCTTCTAACAATTTACGCCGCCAGTTTTGTTGATCTGTTTAATAACAGAGTTACTTTATTTTTTACGACTGTATCTAATTCCTATTAAGGGGGAAGTATCAGGGCAACCGGTGAAATTTAAATTTTCTTTCGTTTTTTGCAATTTGCAGGTCATGTGTCAAACTGTGTAATGAACAAAATATGATTCGCGTCAATTACAAGTAGGTATATCAATCTGCCTGACCATTTCACAACTATGTAAGAAAAATAAATCTATTTTTCTTTCTTTCTTTCTTTATGTCGCCTTGCAGTCTAAGTCAGATGCAGCTGACTAGCAGTATTTTATATCGAACGACTATCTGACCTCCAGAACCCCTTGATAAGACTGATTGTCAGACTTTCGGGCTTCTGAGGACCCCAAACGCCTGTCAAAGATACACGAACGACAGCCGGGACCAACGGCTTAACGTGTTTTCTTTGACACAAAAAGGTCTCGGTATGTAAAGGTGGTCACCCATCTACGGACCGACCGCAGCAAGCGTAGCTTATCCTCCCGTGCGGCTGTTATTACTTAGCCCGAAGCCAGATATCTTTTATTAATACCGATGTAAATTGAATACATATATTTTTTTCCGGAAAGAGATCTATAAGTATGTAATGGTACAACCGCCTCAAAATCCTTAATGTAGTTTAGAAGAACAAAACAGTCACACGGATAGACACAACAAAGCGATTTGTATTTAATTATAAAACGGATAGATTAATAAACGAAGTATTAATTACAAAGCTAATTACTATTCCATAACCTCAGTCTATACACAACATCCTTTTATTCTACAATACCTACAGAACTCGTACATAAATCCGTCTGTCCAGACAATATTGGCCGAGCTACACGATCGTTCGGGCCATTGATTTCCCGAAGTTAGTTCCGAATGAAATATGAACTCTGTTACGTCCGTATGCTCTAGTTTGTAAGAATTTAGATGCAGACTACGTGGGTAGATGTAAATATGTTTGTTTGGATTGGAAGAGATTTTTATTGCTAAGCATTTTGTTGGTAGCTACACTACAGGTAAAGGTTTGAAGATTTTGCTAATTATTAGCATCATTGCATGAAGAAACCGGTATGTCTTGGTAACAAAAATTCGAAGACATGTGACATCTACCTACCCGAACTGTGGGTCATATTTTGTTTGTTTTTGTGTTTTTTGTTTTGTGTTTCATCTCTTTCTCAGCTAGTTTTAATATTAATCTGGCAGTTTGAATATTTTATGCGGCCTACCCAAATGTTCTGTCTTTGGTATTGTTCGTCAAAACGTTGAGCTCCTCAAGTTCTGAGTTGAGCTGTATGATTACTGACAAATGCGTGCACTGATTGGACAGGTCCGCTCAATCTGTGAGGTTCTTTCTTCAAAAGACCATTTCAGACACCGATCCACATGGTCTTCACATGATCTGACCAAGATTATGTCTGGACTTCAAAAGAGACTGTGACCTCTGAGTTTGTTTCGGCCTTTCTTCTCAGAATGGTTTAAAAAAATATGATTGGCGTGTAAAAGTGTTTGTACAAACCTACTTACAGAAATAAAATCATTTATCATTTATCATTTGAACTTGGCTCGTGTGGTAGATTACAAGCCCACTCCCTCTCGTTGAGAGAGGGCCTGTGTCCCAGCAATGGGAACATTATAGGCTAATCATGCTGAGGAGAAGTTTTTCCATTCAAACTAATCATCATGGTAGTAAAACGAATCCGTAGATTAAGGGGAATCTAGTCGCGGGCTCGAACCAGCTCGAGCCAGGCCCACCAGTTAGGTGGGCCTGGCTAAAAAGCACGCTGTCTCACCAGGCATCGTGTTCGACAGAGGTATTATCAGTGATGAACAGTGAGACGCAAGTATACACGCACAAAGGTATTGAGTGAGATGCAGGATCATTTAGTAAGACAGGCGCGTAAAAAAAAAAAGTCTTTCGGAAGATCGGGTTTTATGAAAAAACCACAGCATAAATAAATTACCAATAAAGTTTATTACACTTTCCGATATTTGAGCGTTGTTAGTATGGACTTTGTTTTGGAGATTTTACACTTCTTTCATTATTTAAATACGCGGAAAGTTAGGTTAAAATTAGCAAGAAAAACGAATCTTTGTTGGCTCCTAACTTTTTAATGGCTTTTTATTTTAGTATTCTATATCCGTAAAGACAATATTAATAATGAGACAAAGACCGTACCATGTTTAATTCTTGATGTATATTGTCGAGCAGTAGAGTAATACACTCCCGAACTTTGAAAAAATGTCGACAAGATTTACCTTAAATGATAAACGAACGAGCGGAAATGTTATCGAAAGCTACAAACAATATCCAAACTTATTAATTAGATTATAAATGCGAGACTATGTTTGTTACGCTTTCACGTTAAAAAGGCTGGGATTTGGATGAAATTTGGCACACAAATAGACCATGAACTGAGTAAGAATATAGGCTACTTTTTATCCTGGATCACAGACAAAGTCGCGGGAAACAACTAGTATACTAATAAACCAACAAACTTGTATGTCCACGGACTGCCCTTTTCATCAATTATTTATCATTACTTACTTTGCCTCCATAGTTTCTAACTAATCCTGGGTACTAATCTAATCGATCGGACCATTTACCGTTGATTTTAACTTTTTGCGTTGCATTTGTCTATCAAGTTATCATTTGTCAAATCAAACGTTTTTTTGCATACATTGTTTTGTTAAGGATGAGATCTTATAACCTCAGAGTCATTTCCACACATTCTTATTACATTACTTTTATTCAGCTTATTAGAAACACATATCCATTTACTAATTAAACAACGCACCATACTATCTCCCCTACACCTCACGGGCAAAATAATCTCCAAAAAACTCCCCATCGTGTATCAAAAATCAGTTCTTCTTCAAACGATACAACTCATACCTCGTAGCGTTATATTCGCTGTATGTATATCGAAGTAATCGTCGGTCACCATCGCAACGATAGCCAGGCAACGCCGTATTAGTCTATATAACTGTAGATATAAGGCATGATTTCCCCTGACAAAAGTACAACAGATACAAATAGCAGACCGTACATTGATCAAGTGGCTCTGGAAGTGGCAAAAAAATTATAATTACCTCGTTCTAGGAATTGTCCGGTGTGGTAGTGCGATGAGTGAAAATTATTTTATTTGTTTGTGAATAAGTGATACCTGCCTCGGTCCACACAGCTACCAGTGTTAGATCATTTAGCTCTTTTCAAAATGGTTGAGCTTAATGATTCTAATCCATGTTTCGTGCTCGTGAACGAGCACCGTCAGAAACTGGTCATATCTAAGTCACCACGGCTTATTTAATTAAGTTTTTTGTTTTTATTTTTATAACGGATGCTTTTAACGCTTTGCATCTCACATGTATATATCTACATATGTGTATATCAACATGAATGAAGAAACTAATATTTTTTTTACCATAGTTTGATTTACAAAAGTTCTCCTGTAAATGGTTTGTTCGAAATAAATATTTTGAGTTAGAGTTTGAGTTATCAGTGTCTGCTTCCGGCAGTGGTGGCCCTGTGGTAACGTAGATATGAGCTGTACTCCCGTAATATAAATCAAAGTCGATCGCTTGCAATTTGCCCTTCATAGTTTCAGGTAAAAAATTATTATCTGCTTCAACTTATGTCTCCTGAATAGGTGGTGAAGTAGAGTGAATCGTTGTGTTTGTATTTCGTTCTTCTGAAATGATTTCTAGCATTTGCTAAAATCTAATTTGGAAACAACCGCCTAACAAATTACAAACATAGAGTCACAGTATTATAATGAACGATGGCAGTTTTGCGTGGGTGTAACGCATTTTTTTTTGCGATTGTTTTTTCTTTGTGTCATATCTCACCGCACACAATCGGACATATTTTCTCTCTTTCTTTTTCTTATTAACAAACTAAACAAATTTTAATTTTACCCCTTGTCATATCCAGCACAATAAGTATCCTGGTCATGAAAGGTAGTGGGACAGTTAATATATTTGAAGTAAGGTAGAAAAAGGGTTTCTTGTGCTACCTTTGTGCGGGGATGCCCTTTAGTGGGATCTAATAAAACCCTGTTACGGCCAGAGGGATACCAATCCCAATATTGAAAGTGTTCTTTACATGATACGGAATTTAGGGACTTCTCTTTGATATTAAACCGGGGAAATCTTTTTTTTTACTATAATGTTTTCAGATAACGTAATATCATGGTTCCTTACTATTATATGATTTCGTGGAAAATTCTGTTTCGCGTAAATATGCTCTATGTTGGGTGGAATTCCTTGAAAGTGGGGTAGTTTTAATAAAATTGTTTTTTTTTTGTGTTGATATTGTTGTTGTTAGTTTATTTTGTTATTTTGGGTCAGTTGTGTTGAAGGCCTTCATGTAACATAATCTATATATTAAGACATGAAGCAAAAATTTTGTACACCTTTTTACGAAAATTACCCGGACGGATGAGTATGAAATTTGGCACAGTTAAAGATTGTATGGAGAAGGTGTGCAGAAAGCAAATATTTTATAAAATAATGCTTTAAAAATACATTAAAATTTGAATAAATTACGGTCGAATTGCGACCACTGGGCGGCCACTTGTTAAAATGAAGCTACTAGTCTCCGTCACAGTCCACAGTCCGTCCGTTAGTTTCTTTTTAACCAACTTCCAAAAGGAAGACTAGATTTTCTCAATTCTTTTGTATGTAACTTCTGTTTTATCTTCTGGGCTGTTTCATTCTTTGATTAACCCGTCCGACCGTTTTCAACAACGAAACATTCTACTAATATATATATATATAACGGGATATCGGGAAAGCCGGGCTGTTGCATCTGATTGCTGATTCGTGCTTCGTCAGCACGGGAATCCATAGTGGGCGTTAAACTTCAGGAAACGTTGAAATAAATACGCTGTAGCGTTGACTGTTCACTATTTTAATTTTACAGACACTTAAATGACTTAAACAATTAAGGATTGCAGTAATAATTAACGATTTAGAGCCAATGGGTTTGTGAGTGACCATCACGTGCAACGGCTGTCAACAACTTAATGAATTGACACGACGTCGCCCGCCATGACAGACGCAACTCCATTCGGTGTTACCCGCTCTTAATTAAAATTACCATTTAGTTGAATTCAAATCGATTAATCGTTAAAATAACAATAAATTACAACTCTCGAAATTAACTGATTTTCATTATTTAATAATGTCACGCGCCGTTATATATAATATTATAAATGTGAAAGTTAGTATGTTTGGATGTTTGGATGTTTGTTATTCAATCATGCAAAAATGCGCGGACGAATTGGGATAGGCACACAGATAGTTTATAACCTGGATTAACAAATAGGATACTTTTCATCCTGGTAGTACGTTCTCGTAGGATAATTTCCGACCTCCACGCAGGCGTAGCCGCTGGCAAAAGCTAGTTAATACAATATAATTAACCTTTATCCAACCTAACTTAGAAGCTAGATCTAACCTTATTTTAACTAATTTTGTTCTGTCGTTTAATTACTTTTTATTTTGTCTAATTTTATATGTAACCTTGTTCTATGTTTCTAAGATTGTATGTGTAATAACTTGTATTGACCGATAACTTGTATGTGTGGTGCAAACTGTTAATGTAATTTGGTTATAAATAAATAAATAAATAAAAAAAAACCTCAAAGAAAATTAAAGGTTGAGCTCGGAACGTGTTTGGTATTCGTCTATATTTCTATGACAGATTAAATAACGGTCCATGCTTACACATAGATAAACAAAGAAACAACATTCGTATATATGCATAAGTAATTAAAACAAACAAAAAATTACCTAGGGGGTTTATTCAAAAACGTTGCTCAATGACATCACACATTTTTTCTTAATCACACACATTTTTTGACGTTCAAAGTTAAGAGACATTTCTTTTAACTTTAAGCAGTATTTATAAATAAACCTCATTTTTTTTATTAAGAAAATAAATGAATACAAAGAGCTTCAGCTCAGCATACTGTCACATGTCAATAAATAGTGACCATCTGATGCTGATTTTCAGCTGAAGCCTAGTTTCAGTGTCCTATATACTTTCCCTCATATTTATAAACGTTGCTTTAAGATAAGAGATGTTTAAACGTTAAAAATGTATGGTTAAACAGTCGCTAATCATTACTTACCACGACACAGGGAATCCTAGTGTGGGGTCTAGGGAACAATAACTGTAAACAACTTTTTGAGACAATAAAAATACAACTATTAATACTAATCTACTGCTCATCATAATCATCATCAAATCAGCCGAAAGACGTCCACTGCTGGACATAATGCTCCCCCAAAAGGGGGGAATTTGCCATAATCGCTACGCTTGGTAAGCGGGTTGGCGATCGCAGTATGTTAGTCAAAAGCATAGAGAACGCTGCTGCCCATTCTCTAGTAAGTTCCTTAGTCGCCTTCTACGACACCCACGGGAAGAAATGGGATGGTACTATTCTTTTACGTCCGGCACCACATGGAACGCCGAATCTATTACTACTTAACTTAAGTAACGTTTATAGAATAAGGGGGTTTGTGCTTAGATCATCAGCTGGGGTCAGCTTACCTATTACCTACCAGTATTTTATACAGACCGACTGCCTATCTGACCTTTACAACTCAGTTACTACGCAATACGATACCCCTTGGTAAGATTGGTTTGCCAGACTTTCGTTCTTCTGACCCGTAACGACTGTCAAAGATCCACGAATGACAGCCGGGATCAACGGCTTAATGTGTTTTCTGAGGCACGGAGGGGAAAGAAAGATGGTCAACCATCCTCAAAACATCTGCGGCAAGCGTAGCTTAACCCAAACGAAAGACCTGTGTGGCTGTTACGCTTAGATGCACATTAAAATTCTTGGAAAAGGTGTGTGTAAAAATTTCCTAAAGCTGAATAGGTATGCCTATACAACATCTGCCATCTTTGAAGCCAAGTTACCGTTTCTCAGAACAGTAATTACTTCTGAATAACACCCTAGAAAGTTATTCATCAAGTGCCTTAACTAGACTCAATAGCGAACTAATAAACCTTCCAGACTATGCGCGCAAAGTTGCAACAAAGCGTAAGGACATGTATGTATAGTGAACCTCTCGTCATTACTAACTATTTGACATTGACATCGCATTTATGCTGTAGCAATAAGGGCGGTTTTCGATGTGCAACTGTAACTACTGATATGTCTGTGAGACACATGCTGATTCTAGAACTTTACTTATATTGCATTATTACTGGTATTGTAACTATCGAATCGTAGAAAAAAAAATTGTTCATAAACCGACTACTAAAAATTACGCTCTAAAAATTATTAAACTTGAAAATATTCTCATCTGAAAATGTTACGTACAAACTATTCGATATTTACCGACTATTTTATTAACAACTTGCACTACATATTTTAATGTATTTAATACATATTCATAGTGATGTTCAGACGATAACCGTGGTAATGTACCACTTTGCCCTATTTCATTTGTCGAGTGGCGAAATTCGTTTTCGAGTGCCAAAAGAAGCCAAAAAAACTAGCTTTTGAATAAAACGTTAAGGAAACAACGAAAAGTTAAGGAAAAAGTACACTAACTTTATTACATGGATAGGAAATTTATTTGCAAAATTTAGTAGAAACTAAATTATGTAACTATGTATATTATTTAGTAATTTATAACTTAAAATACAAAATTTGGAAAGAAATTACCATGAACTTATATAGTGGTAGAGCCTACAAGTTGCATATAGTTGCAACAAAGGGTCTATTTGTATGTTATAAGAAATTAACATTTTATCACCCATGAATTTAACAAAATGGTTATTCTCAATGAACTAAAAATAAATCGAAAATAAAAAAGCCAGTCATATAGTCAAGTAATCGTATTTCAGAACAGAACTTAAACTTTTCCATCCAAAAATAAATGTCAATGTCAATAACAAGCCTACAAGTCGAACATAGTGGAAACAAAGAGTCTGCTCTAAATGTATGACGTATGCTAGTTTTGACTAACTCTATTGCGACTATACGAACTCTCCAGATTTTCTTATATTTCCTAATCTGCCGAAAATATAAAAGAAACGGCCACATCTTTTTGAAGCCAATTAACTTTATTTTAGAACACAATTTAAACTTTTCAATACCTTACATCTAAACCAAACTGTCCATACCAATAACAAGCCTACAAGTCGAACATAGTTGCAACGAAGAGTCTGCTCTAAGGGCATCTATGACGTAAGCTAGGTTAGAATTACTCAATTGCAAATCTATGAACTCTCCAGCTTTACATGTTTCCTAAAAATAATTTGCCGAAAATGTAAAGAAAAAACCTCTTCTCTCCTCAATCTCTTTGAAGCCAAGTAACCCTATTTTAGAACAAAACCCTTAAACTTTTCAATGTCTTACGTCCAAAACAAACTGTCAATACCATTAGACACCGCTACAACTTTTTTACCCACAACCTACCCTCAAACTAATAAGTGGTCGAGCCTACAAGCCGTACATAGTTGCAACAAAGAGTCTGGTCTAAGGGCAGGTATGACGCATGCGCCGGCTCGTGGCCGACACTACCTGACCGCCACCGGACACTGATCAATATTAAAGTCCGAGGGAGGATGCTGGGGGATGTCTGTTTGTCTGATGGAAATGTATAGAGTTGGTGATACCATTTCTTTTTTTTTTGTTATTTTCGAAGACTCCGTGTATGAAGAGCGAAAAGTTAATATGGGGTCGTCTTTGAATCTAAGCAGACATTGTACATATCAGTTTTTCTGTAAAATATCTGGAACTGAGTACTAGCTGCTTCCAGCGTAAATATAAACTGGAAAATGAACGAATCGTTAAAGAAAGCCAATTCATTTAAAAAATACAACTACGCGTAATAAAACCCCGTTAGAAATGGAAGAAAGAAAGTACGAAATGACAGTTTACAGAGAGGTTCATCATTTATTTTGCCGTAGAGGCGGTGCCAAGTCAAAAATTAAGAATTAAAATGTAATGTAACTTTGTCCTCGTAGAGTAAAGATAGAAGTGGTCGTGCTTTACGTGCTGTATTGTTTAGCTATTGAACGCCGCAATCATCATCATACCATAAAGAATCAAAGTCGGAGCACAGAAAAATCAGGCAGTTATTTTGTTGTATTTTAATATGATCTTGTTCACCGAATCTTATCCTGAAAATAACTTGAAATTGTTAAATAAAACTCAAAAGTGGTATCAACGGCTCTATATAACTCCATCTTAACTCACCTTTCTGCGGACACTACGGGGGAGGGTCCAAGAGAAATGACGACCCTTAACTAAAACACACACATATACACGCACGGCGATCTCACTCACACACCCCCACGGTCCTTTCACTTTACGTCGTCCTCTAATTGTGTGCGGTGTATGTGTGTGTACAAAAAGGGAGGTGTGTTTGTGTGCGTGTCCAGTTTCCGCGCTCCTGGGTTTTGCTAATTTAATTAGAGGTACAAAAAGATTAAGGTTGGAGAACGCAAGCATTAGAAACTGCTTTTGTTGAGGTCTTCGTAATATGTAGTTGTGGGTAGGTAGTTTTATGTCTATGTAAGTAGATGCCGATGTAGTCTGGATTAGAAACTTGTTGGTGTAACTGTTCTACGATTGATAGTATTGATTTTTTGGATAAAGGGAATACTTGAAGACTTTTGATTGATAAGTTTAGTTGTTAAGGGACCGATTCAAGGGCGGGTCGTCTTCTGTTATCTGAGTTGGCATTTTCTGTTAGTATTATTATGTTGCTTCTAACCTTCTAAGGGAGTAAGAGTATATCTTTAAATTGTATGCAGACTTTTGTAATATGAACATTGAAGATGTTAAAGATTTTTTCGTCAGACGTTAACTGTAAGCGCTCCCTGCTACTGTTTTTTTATGTCCATCATATCATCTCATAATATGTTCGAGATTAGGAGACCAGGAGACCCGTAGCACAGGATTACTTAGTATGGACGCCTGTCTCCCTTAATAAAACTTTTTGAAATATAAACTGTGTAGATACATCATTATTTCTGGCGGCAGAAAATAAAATCTATGAAATAAAAAAATTACGTACTTTTTTTTTAATTTTTATTAAATCATTTCATAGGCGATGTTGCTGTTTTAGATAGTGTTGTTTAAATTCTAGACAGTTTTTGTCCTGTTTGCGTTCTTCATACAGACATCACGGCTGTCTCATGCATTTTTATAGCACTCTGTAGAACATAGCACTGTTTACATCAACGCTATGAGGTATGGAAATCACTACATTATGTTCTGTCTGTATTTCTTTGTAAAACTTTACTTAGAAGTCTTGTTTGGGTATGAAAATATGATAGCTTGTTTTAAGTTTTATAGAGAATATAATTTTGTAGTTCAATTAAAGTAATTTGACCATGGGTTCCTTATTAGGTACAGGGTGGCAGGAACAGAGACGCGCACATGATTCAAGATCTCCCTAGCGTAGAATTTTTTTGTCGGTTACCAAAAAAGAAATGCTGTTTGATAGAAAAGTGACGTACACTACGTGGTGAAAATGTTTATTAGAGCGATTTTTTTAAATACCCATTTTTTTTCAAGTACCGACAGTAAACTGCAACGCAGCGGAGTTCAAAATTATGTACTGAATCCATGGTACCACCTGTATCAATGGAAACACTCATTTTGTTGTTTCGAAATTTCATAAGTGACTGTTTGCCTAAACTTACGTGAAAGAAAACATTCACTTGTAACGATTTCGTAACAACAAAAGTTATCCAAAGAGCTGATGAGATTCACTCTTCAGGATTACGTACCAGGCACTCGAACAAATCATAAACAAAAACACGTAAGATATACATGGTGTACAGGTTACAAGGATTTTAGAAAACGGCTCAACCAGCACACCCTGTTTGTCTTCAAAACAGTGGCCCATTCCCGATACCACGATTCCGTCGAATATAAAAAGTAAGTCGATAGCTTACCGGAGAAATTTATACTTTTGGATATTCGAAATATGTTCTCCTGGCCAGCGTTGTCAGGTACTTAAGCCCCTCCGCGGTTCTTGGAAACATAGGTGGCTGAGGAGGTAACTGAACGCATATGGGGTGTCAGATAAGACTGGCTAACTGAATACCGAGTATATCGTATAAATTCAGCCCACGGGTGAATATAACCGTGGTAGTCTCTGGGTTGTTTTCACATAATAGAGCCATTTTCTTTTGTTTTTGTTACGTTGCTCGCGTCTCGTTATAGGTACGCAAACAATGAAAACAAAAGGCGGTGTCTTATTTCGGGTTTTTACTTTCGCATTTTGATAGTACATTTTATGATATTATGTGGGTATGTTTTCTGAATGTTAAAGAAAAATATTTAGGCTCCGTTTCTGGTAAATGTTCCGTTCAGGTGGGTTAAGACTGGATCCACTCGTAAATACGTGATAGAAAGCGAGCAATGAGATTTTCCAAGCTATATTAACAAATAAAGACAACTTTTTAATATGAAAAATGTACACCTTTTATTAAAAAGATGCCTTAAACTAAACGTATCTTTAAAGGATTTATTTTTTGTCAATTTGGTCTAAAATATTATGACTATATTACAACACTAGCATTTGCCAGCGGCTTGACGCGCGTTTTTAATTCACTTAAACCGTCCTCATGAATCACTTTATCTATTGGTGAAAACCGCATGAAAATCAGTCGTTTTTGAATTTATCGCGAACAGACAGATAGACAGACGCTGCAGGGGATTTTGTGTTTTAATATGTAGTGATAACATGACGCCTGTATTCCTCGAAGGGTATGGCATGGGTGTTCTATCTCCGGTGAGGCGGCGGGCGTTCTTGCCGGATTGCCGCCGTGGGATCTAGAGGCAAAGGTCCTCGTGATGCTCGCAAAGAGGGAGGCGGCGCACGTGAGGGAGAGGCAGTACATGCGCCTTTACGGCCGGTAGCCTTCGCAGGAGACGCCCTGGGCGTCGGGAATCCCAGGCTTATTCCCGGTCACCGTAGACGCGGGCTTGCGGACGGCGAGTAATGGGTAGCTCGCTGTCCGGTAAGAACCAAGCCCGGATCGACGGCGCGTTGTGTTCCACGCGCACCTCAAAGAGATGTCGGCATCAATTGATAGGGCCTACAAGGGCCGATGCTTGCCAGGGGTGCCGGTTGTTCGAAAGAGGTACCGCGGCCCCTGGCACACAGGCAACTGAGGGAACACGGTTGGGTTTTAGTCAGTAAAAGTCTGACACGCCCTCCCGCTCCATCCAGAGCGGGAGAAGTTATTTGATGATTACCCAACCAAAAAAAAAAAATGGGTGTTCTATAGTACACCCACATTTCGCCAGTTTTCTATCACTGTTTTATTTTATGGCATATAGCAACTTAGTTACACCAACTCAACAGCCCATTTTAACCAAACGAAATGCTATTTTCAAAAAATCATTTCTTCAAATCAATCCAGAAGTACGTACAAGCATATAGTCGCGTTGAGAACTGCTAATAGCATTCCAACGAGTCCGGCCAGTGAAACGGTCGCGACTGTACCACCAATGGAGGCGCCTGGAATTTAGTTCCATTCAGTTACCGTTTCCTCTCTAGCCTTTGCCAGCTGCTTTTGGTAGTGTGACGTTAGTGTTGGTGTTAGGTGGGATAGAATTTGATCGTGTTTTGTTTTTATAACGTTTCCACTGTTGGGACACATGTCTCCTCTCTGTGAAAGAGATTGGCATCCACCACGCTGGCCCAGTGTGGGTTAAAAGTTATCATTTGTCTTCGAATTTATGGTACAGCGACAAGAACTTATTAAATTATATTATCTACAATCTTTCTTCCATTGTACCTACCAGCGGCGAGGTGTAAATTTTTTTAAGAGAGAAGCCGAAGCGAAGTCGTCTTTAACTTACTGACTTATAAATAAAGGATACTTACTATCATTCTATCATTCTATAGGAATGTAAAGAATTCAATACAATAATATTGAACAGCTGAAAACCAAACAAAATGTGCAATATTCCTCCATCTCGTTCACGCTGACGCATTTTTCTATATCTTTCACTGTCATAACCCATTGTACAACGGCTTGCTCTCTTCCATATCAAGCGGTGCCACGTGACCTAAAGTGACATCATTACGAGATCGCTGTTCTATGAATTTTTAGTTCCCGATTATGACGTTTTGGCGCATTTTATTTGTTGTAATTCAACGCTTGAAATAACGGTTTTTGTTGTTTGAATGTTACGGTGAATGAAATATCCGTAGTGTAACTGTATTTTTTGACAATAGTAGCCACTATTGACGTGCCATTTTTTAATAGCGATAGAGTTGCCGACGGGAATCCCTGAAGGAAAGCCAGTAGGAATCGTGTTATTAGGTGCTTTCGCCACTGGCACCTACCAATGTGTAGTCACAAAACGTATTTACACATTGGGTGCGTATTTGTAGCACATACACATGGATACAGTATTAAGGTACGCAAATTGTAGTTAATCAATCGATTTTTTGTCAATGTTTACATCATTTTGAGGCTAACCGTACTACAGTAGTTCTTAAAATGTCCAAAAAATATTTTGGAACTAAGTCGAAGTTCACAATGTTGTATTTAAATATTACCTAAGTTAAGAATACGAAAAAAACTGGTATATTTTGCGCCAGACATTTCTAAATGTACGTCGTAGACCGTGCATTGAACAGAAATAAATCAAATCAGTCTAGGAATTACAAACGTGTGTCGTCCCAGGAGATTCATGCGACGCGACTGGTGGAAAATAGTTCATGAAATACTTACATATTTGTTGAAAGAACGATTTAATGAGTTTGGTAGACGTAAAATCATTGGTTCCGTCTGGTGCCGGACGCAAATCATTGTAAAGTATTTATTCCTTTTGTTTATAAGCCAAAGTTTTCAGTTCCTGCTAACGTATTATTTATTGAAGCGAAAACTTCTTTAGGCGCGTTGTGCATTTTTTGAGATGGGAAAAAACAATTGAACTCGCGACACCGTTATCTACCGACACCGCTGTATATAAGTTAGTTTTAGTTGAGCTTGATCAGTATAAATTACATGTAATAAAAGATTTTACCAATTTGGTAAAATAGCTGCCAAAATTGACTCAAAATACCGTTTAATTTTTATTAAAAAAAAAAAAAATGTAAAATCAGTTAACATTTTTGCTGATCATGCTAAATTAACACACAACACGCGTAATTGTTCAAGTTTACACTTCTGTCGGCACTTCCGGAGTGCCACTGTTTATTTTTTATTAGGTATATTAGTTTTTTTAACAATCGATTCAATTTACACAAAAAAAATTATTTAAGTTAAATAACAGTGCTGCAGTTACTTATAGGTAAACACATGCATGAAACAAAGAATCAGATAAATAAACTAACTTACTTAGTAATATGCGCGTAAATTGAATAAATAAAACAGGTTAAAAAAAAGATTTATTTAAGTGAAATAATTTTTTTTGTAATTGATATTCCTTGACATTGATAAAATTAGTAAAATTGATAAGAATTCAATATTTAAAGAAAAAAATAACGAAAAATTACTGATAAAAAATTAATAACATTGAGTAAATTTAAAAAAATATGAACATATTTAGATTAGAAGAAAAATTACAAAAGAAAAATAATATTAATGTCAAGAAACCGTATTTTGTTAAGCAAAAGTTGGTGATTTGTCCCGTATTCAGCCAAACGTTTGGTTATTCTGGCTATCGGCAACTTGCTGAAATACAGTCCAACTTGTTACCGGTCGGTTTCAGCACAAATTCGTAATATTGCACATTCTGCATGCTATGCTTTTACACATTTTCAAATTCTACCGACATGGCTAGCTAATTGTATATCTACTTTTATGTTTACTTAGTAAATTTTCCCTAAAACTTTTTGACTGGAACTTAGTAACTCACTTGATTATTTGTGAATGTACCAAATAATTACTTGCTATCTAAGTAATAATAGCCGCACGGGTCGCTCGATCAGATTAAGCTACGCTTGCCACGGTTGGTCCGCGGATGGGTGACCATCTTAACATACCAAGGCTCCACGTGCTGCGAGAACCACGTGAAACCAATAATCTTGGCTGTAATTAGTGGACCTTTGACAGGCGTTACGGGTTGTCAGAAGCCCGAAAGTTTGACGACCAGTCTTACCAACGTACCTTCTTATTTGCAGTAACTGGGTTGTGGAGGTCAGATCTCCATGTAACATACTGATATTTAGCTGCATCCGATTAGACTGGAAGGCAACCCCGACATAATTAGGAAGGACTAGGCAGATGGTGATGATTCCTTAATTGAAAATCACATCGATATTGAATCACAGAATTGCAGTCTTATTGAAGTGGCGATCTTTGCTTTTCCACGTTTTCCCTTCAAAGGACACTTCCCAACAGAACCAACAAAAAAAACACCTTTAACCAATATTTAAATATAGAGGAAGCTTGTGCTACAAGTACAAATGGGGTAGGAAAGGCACGAGTGACCCTCATCAGCGCTATCTTCTGTCCACGGTGACACCCGGCCCCGCTCAAGAATCGTGGCTGTCCAACTTATCTACCGACCTTTTTCAATGTTACATAATCGGGATATGCGAGGTATAGCTAGCTCCTAGGTGGTAGTGAATTGTGGTGTGGAATTTTGTAATGAAAATTAATCTTTAAAATAAAACATCATCATCAATGTCAGACATAAAAACGTTGAATTTTATCCACTGCAAATTTTTTGAAAAAAAAAAACAACGTATTTATAAGTTAAAACACAGTTACAAAGTCACAAAAAGTGCAAATATACTGAAAATATTTTCCATCGTATGGCTTCATTTAATTTCTAAACCAACTAACCATTTCTAGTGAAACCCACAAAAGTACACAGAAGCCGTATAATTTAAAAGCACACTCGACAGCCATGTTCGCATTAATTACAACAAATAATATTACTTACCTATGCAGTCCAAAAACCCTGCACGCGCTCACGCAAAAAATGCAACAAAAAATAACAAAAAGGGTGTTGGGTGGGCCCCCGTGGCACCCCGCCGCCCACCATTCTTCCCCCCTCTCATATCTCTGCACTCGCCACTGCTAATCTGTTTATTTAACAAACGTAATTTGTCCAAAAATTACCCGAACTGAATGAGACTTTAGCCTAATGGTGTAAAGTTGAATTTCGTGTTTGCAATTTCTTGGATTTGTTCGCAAAGGACTTTTCCAAAACAGTAGACAGCTAGGGGAGTGAGGTCTACCCACCTAAAAACGTGGAAACACTGATGAATGTCCCCCATTAGATGTTATTTATTTAGAATGTGGTCGAGAAAGGGACTCGGCCGTTTAAGTTTACCTAAAGTTTACTTAGGACCGACTGTATTGGGTTAAACTGAAGACGTTTTCAGTGCTTGAGACAAATTACTGTCAGTTATAGGGGTCCAGTTTTTCGGCTTTCGGCTTATGACGGTATTTTATCATGACGATGTGGCAATGACTGGTTTGTAGGTGTGGAGTGATGTTTGTTTAGGGTGAAAACCTGCCAGTGTTATTTATTAGTTTCCATTATGCGTACTTTTAAACTCGCGGGGGTACTTGGGACCGCGCGTTGCATTTCAGGGTTCACAGATAATGGTTTATACGATTTACGTGCAGTTTTTTTTTAAACAAAAACCTCTGGAATATCTGGAGTGAGAGTTTCACTAAAACTGGAGACCACATTAATCTTAGGAACTGTCCGTGTCTTTACTACGAGTTTTCGCTGAGGTCGTTTAGTTTTTTGTTTTACTACAGGTCAAGTGGGAGCAAGATTCTTCTTTCTTTATATTGGCTTCAAAATCTTACTTTAATATTATATAAGTCAAAGTTTATATGTTTGGTGGTTTAGATATTTGAATGTCTTCAATCACAGAAAAACGGCTTAACGGATTGGGATGAAATTTGGCACTCAGATAGTTTATAACCTAGATTAACACTTAGGCTTTTCATCTTGGTAGTACGGATAATTTACGACCAAAAAGCGGGCGAAGCCGCTGGCAAAAGCTAGTAATTTATAAGTTTTTGACTTTCTTTGGTACTGAGCCTATGTGGCCGAAGTTATTAACTTTGTTTTTATACATACTTTTTCTAT
Organism: Polymixis lichenea; assembly: GCA_949091785.1. NCBI lineage: Eukaryota > Metazoa > Arthropoda > Insecta > Lepidoptera > Noctuidae > Polymixis > Polymixis lichenea. The sequence continues at coordinate 16,918,480 of OX420943.1, read as the reverse complement.
ATGTAGTATTTCTATTGTAACAAAATCCTAGTTGGTAGGTAGTTCTGAAGCTGAGTTCGTCCGAAATAACAGCATTTTGCTGAGCAACGACCTGTTTTTGCACGTATTAATTGTTATTATATATTTTGTAACCTGTTTGTAACAAAAGTAGTTAATAATGCACTCTGCTATCGACATTTTGTTTTGATTGTGATACAGCGTGAAATTTTAATGGTTGTTTTCCCGCAGCAATATAGTTTTGTCTTGGTGATACAATCCTTTTATAAACAAATAAAATATTAGAAACAAAAATTGGCAGATTAACCATTGTGAAAAATCACCACATGCTAGAGTTTATTTTCCTTTGAAAATGTATGCATCGCTGTTCCCTTTGTCGGCGGTGCGTGCGATTCGAGTAGTACCTACAAGTCACCTCTAGTGTTACTATTGAGTACCTAGTGTTTTATCGAGTTGATGAATATTTTTTAAATTATTTTAAAACAAAAAAATATGTATTTTTATTTTTACTCTATGCTTCGAATGTACTCTTTATAGCAAGTTGTTCTGCCGCGGGAAAACAACCATTAAAATTTCTCGGTGTATAATTGCCAGTGTAGTAACGCAGATCCATTTATATTGTCTATGGTCCCTAGCCTTGACATTAACAGTCAATGGAAAATATTGTAAAACTTTTTCTAACTAAATACGGGGCTTTTAGCTACTTTGTTGTGTCCATTTTATGTATCTGTTTTTATTCATTTTTTTTTAATGTGCGGTTTTTTTGTGGAGAATATTTTTTTTTTCTTTATTTTCTTTCTTTCTTTTTGCTGATACTGTCACAGCGTATCAACTCCGTCAGTAATCGGTTGAGTCACTGCAAAACACACTGTCAATGGCTTTACTATCGACAGTTAACAACATAAAATACGTGATTTATGTAGTTGAGCAGCCAAATGTTTCGAACATATGAATTAGTAATAATAGTTACGTGGTGTCTTGAGCAATTAGGGTGCTGCATGATTTGCCTTAGGCTAAATTCTTCCAGGTTATTCCAAAAATACTTAATATCATTCGATCATTTACTGATTCCACAAATTGTAGGTACCCTAGGTACTATGATGATAACTTAAGTAAATTACAATGAGATCAATATGGATTCTGTCAGCCACAGCAAAATAGTAGAAGAGCTTTAAGACTTAACTTACATAGATCTTATGTAAATTATAAGGATTTTTTTTCTAATATCTCATGTATGAATTTTCTAATAAATACAATTTCTGTAAATACAATTAATTAGTAGATAATGTACCACTCGAGACAAGATCGAGTACAAACCCGTAGTAGTGCCGTTCTGGACAAGCGGCACGTAGCGATCTGTCTATGTGTCAATAGGTAACTAATGGTGCTGGACTGATGGCCCGCTTAAATTGTACTTACGGTTGACTAGCCCTGCGGATATAATGATGGGAATCTCAAGTTGTCATGCTTAATATGATAAGGCGAAATACCGGCTGAAACGATCTCACAACAAAAGTCGTCCAGAGAGTAAATGCAGTACAAGTTGTATTGAAGACCTAAAGTGAAAAGGCAATAAACAATCTGAAAAAAAGAAGTGGAAGAGAATTATAGAATAGGATAAAATAGTGTAAAATTCCATAGCCCTCCTACTTACGAAGTTTTTGCTTCACGTATTAATATACACCGTGACATTTTAGTCGTCTTACAAAAGTGGTCCACTCAATGTATCCGTCATAAAACACCTCTAGGTGCGATTTAAATATTGTTACCATTAATTAAGATAATAGGTACAAAGAAAAATAAATAATGGTTTAGAATTATGAAACACCCTCCTTGTTAATAATGTTTACGTATTAAATAGTAGAAGATATCTAGCTACATACCATTACATTCCATCATGAATTCTATATCCATAACAGGGTGTTTCAAACTACGTCATGCGTCTTAGTGAATGATATTTCAATATTTTTAATTATGCGTATGTTCAAAAATATCTTTTTTTAAATAAATGATTAGTAGTCATTGGATACATGAAGTGGGCTGCCGTTGTAAGACGACTAAAATGTCACGGTGTATAGGTACTTTTAACGGTATTTTTTTATTATTACGCTCTAGGACAGGGATGGCGAACCTCTAAGCCTCCGCGAGCCATTTTTTACAAAAATAATAATAATATGGCATTGACGTGCCAACAAACAATCTTGACTTATTGACTACTGGAAAAAAACTAAATACTTTCACAATAACAGGTACTCTTTATTTGCAAACAGAAATAGACTTGTGCTATTATACAGTAATTAACGTCACACCACCTTATTTCATGAAAGATCAAATTAATGCAATTTCTGGTATTAGGTTCATACATTAACTTTTAGTAGAATGCAAGCTGAACTGGAATCATGTGACCTATGTACGGTTTCTGATAGTAATGACTCTGGCATAAGAAGATGAGATTGTCATGCTCAGATTTCTATGTCTGTTACTGTGACATAAGCTGCCGTGCCCAAATTATTTTGTTGCGTGCTACCAAAAGCACACTTGCCATTGGTTTGCCATCCCTGCCCTAGGGTATGCCAAGGATACTTTTTAATTTATCAAATTAATCAGCTTTACTTTATAACTCTACCTGTAGCTTCGTCACAACAATAAATTATATCTATTCTACATTTCAAAGCCTTTTTCGATGAAACACAATCAATAATATTATCCGTTACTTAATTCTTGTTGTCAGAAACTTCCATGTGGACTCCACCACAAAGCGCTCTGTAATTCTCCTCTAATACACTTTACATGTTGTATATAGAATTATTCACATAATATTATATACGTATGTTTATATTATGTCGTATTCGTGTCTAATGTATACTATTTTTAATACATCTACCTATCAACTCGCATTATGGACGACTGAACAGATAGAGTCAGCAAAAAAATCTTCTGAAATATATATTTTCTGATAATTCGTTTTGTGGAAAGTTCTATGTTGCTTAGTTTATAAAACCTTTGTGAGTACATACTATTTATTAAATTACCAATACGTTCAACCTAAATAGTCATTAGTTTTATAGTAAAATTGTGAGTTTTCTTTGCCCTCTTAATGTAGGTAAATGTCACCGAAAAATGAATGGGAAGCCTCAGTAGCTGCAGTCTAACTTACACAAACCTTTGTGAATAAGAACTTTACTTGTTTTTACTTTTTTTCAAACTTTCTCTGGTTCCTACTTTACTGTATAAAGCTCAACCCCATGACAGCATTACTATAAACTGTAAAGTTTAAGACACAGTACCACAGTTTAAGAGGTTTAAATAAGGTATGTAATACCTTATTACAAATCAAGGTTTATTCTTTAGACCCAGGTTTACATTTTGAACTTTGTTCCGATACAAAATGAAAGTTGATTTTGAAAAAAAAAAACTGACACTGACCCTGAGTCAAGCATTACAGCCAAACATTACAGCCAACTTTACGTTAGTCGGAATAGACCTCGAAATTAATCTATAGTTTAGAGTTAAAACTGGTAAACTTAACCCTCGTTTTGTAATAACACTGAGCAGGTTTATTATTGAAATGAGAATAAAATTCAAATATTTTTTTAGTGTTCCTAAAGTTGTTTCGCTTTTTCTGCCAACTGTACGAAACTCGCCATCCCCAGCAAATGTTGTGGTGAATTTCATATTTTTGTAAGTATCTACTTCGTATGTTTATTCTCCATGTGTTTTGGTTCACATGGAATTTTCTTGATTTTTTATGCTTTCATAGGCATTATGTACGCCATGTTTGAAGCGCTCTCCTCTCTCTGAATATCATATTATACCACTTTGAGCTGAGTCATTTAGTTTTTTTTTCTCTCTGTAGATTTTGTTTGCTGGTTTGTGAATTTTTTATTTCGTTCAAATACGCTGTGAGCTTCTGATCTAAATGTACGTTTACCAAATAATGTAGAGTAAAACCTCACATGCAATGTCGCTTTTTAACTGCAAATTGGCTTTATTTACTTGTAATAAAAGGCGATCTAGAGTATTGTCCTACAAAGTGCCAAACAAGAAAACGTACATGTTATGGACCTATAAAGTTGCCAGTCCTTTTCACTACTAACCAATTCAAAAATAGAATCTTCATTCTAAAGTCGTTCCAAAACTAGATGTATCAAGAACTCCGTTTCCAACTGTATTCTGCCAATAATCCTCTGACTACTGTAAACTTCCATTGCCCGATTACTTATTTTGAAAAATGACCTCTAAACTCCACAAAGTCCCTCGGATTTAGTTATCCCGAATGTCATTTCACCCCTTCTTAAACAAAACCTGGCTCTGAAGAGAACGGATTGCTGGGAACATTGTCTAAACAATTCTAAGTGATCGAACTATTACCGAAAACGACTTATGTGACACCAAATAATTTGCCAATTCAAACCCTGTGTTCCAAAACTTCTGGCAGGAATTCGCAAAGCTTCGCCACAATTCTACTTTTAAAATTTCATATTTTTGAAGTCGAAAAGATTTAAAAGAACTTTTGTTGTTTGTTCAATTTTGCACGGTGTGCTGAATGGAGAAGCGTTCATATTTGCTTGTATATGCTCACTTTAAAACGTCCGATGAAGCAGTTTTTTCGCGTTGGACTAAATTGCCTTAAACGGCGCCAATTTGCCGAATCATTTTGGAACATAAGCATTGCAAAATAGAACTCAGTTTTGATTCGTTTTGCGCAAGTATTTATACATTTGCTTAGGGTAGCTGCGCCAGTTGTCGGTCCATAACAAAACACATAAATTAAGTGCTCAATAATAAATGGAAATGTCCCTTGCAGAGGACAGGGCATTAGGGCGGGATTATGAGGAATGTGGCCCTCCTTGCTCTTGTTTCTGGACGACCGAACGGTCTTACGTACAATACAAATGAAGAGGTTTTTAGTAATCAATTGTCCCAGCATTTCGGAGCGTACTATATTAAATGCGTACCTACTTACTCAATGTTTTTATTTAGGTCTTCTATAGATGTTATACTTTTTGTCTACGCACATGTTATCCATTTTGACGAACCAAAAGGTGTAGACTTTTTTGCATGTCAAAGTCGAAAAAACTACTTCAATTATAACAAGTTTCAAATGTAACACGACCACAACAGATCTATTAAAAAAATCCCATTTAAAAAAGGAATCCACAAAATACGTGCAGACACAAAAGCAAATAAATCACAGGATATTTAACTTTATCCATTGTACCAACAATATAAATCTCTGAATATCTGTTTCATCCTATTATTTGACAAACACTCCCATTGTACGCTATCATCTAAAAACAGGTCTGTAACACGCGACTAAAATTTTATCACCACAAAACGTTTTAGGGAGACGAATCTTCGACCCTCTTGTGGCCAATAAGTGGTCAAATAAATGGTACGTGTCAAAACTTTTGTGGTATAGATACCTGTATCGGATTGACAAAAGGTTTTTCATCTCTGACACCTTTGAACATCCGAGGTCCATTCGATGTTTAAACACTGATAAACGAGTATTCGAAATTCGAATATTCGCTGCGCGTGGCTAAGGGTCGACGGTCGGGACAACTCGCCCCCTAGTGGACAAACTGGACAGCACGCGACAGGGGTAAAACCGGTCGTCCATTGGTCAGTGAGGGGGACGCGAAGGGGGAAAATACTGGTCAGTCATTGGTTGGAGAAATCGCCAGGTGCGATTTTGCGAAAAATGTTGTTTGGTTTTATGTGTTGAATGCAAACTAAATTATTACAAAATGAATATTCACGAAAATTCAATTAATAAAAAAATCTAAAGCCATAAGAACTTTAAAATAAATTCTAAAATGAACTCTACTAATGTCATAAATGTGTGAATATTATTAGAGTTTGTATGTATTGACATACATTGATTTCACACAAAAACAGCCAAACAAATCGGGATAAAATTTGGCACAGATATAGTTTAAGACTTGGATTAACACATAAGATACTTTTTATCCCCGTAGCACGTTCCCGTGGGATAATTTTCGATTTCCACGCGGGCGACGCCGCTGGCACAAGTTAGTCTACAATATTTAATTATATCATCTATCAAATGTGATGTAATAACGCTTTTTTTGACAAACTTTGAAGTTAATATGCACCAGCCACTTATGCTTCTCAGTCATTATCAATTTACACAATATAATCACAAATTAAATCATAGTAATTGAACGTAAAAGTTGTTTCGTACCTGAACATTTTATATCCTTCATAATTGCCAGGGTCGTAAGCAAGCAAGCGTGCGCCAAAAATCTGGATGTAATTTAATATGCCGCAGATTGTAGTCACATATGCATCTTATGCATGCGTGCATAGAAGCTTGGGAGAGCTCGGCACGGATGCGTAGGGAATATACTGGTGATGTATGTATTGGCATTTTAAAAATTGTTCAAATGGAGCATTCCAAAAAAGATAAAAAAATATTGCAATTTTACATATCCGCATATATTTTGACAGCGTAGGTGTTGCACTTTTCTATAAACCAGCAGATTTTTATTATTACCGTAGAAATTTTTCGTCAAGAATGTTTAAAATTTTATCCTATACTTATACTAAAAATTCAAAATTCGAAATAAATGAATGTAATTAAGGGTTTCGAGATATGTCTAAGACAATTTAAAAATAATAATAACATCTGCATTTCTAAAATAGTTTTTAACTGTTGCGTTATATATTTACCGTTTGCCCGAACATATTAAATATAATATTTTTTTTTTTGTTAGAGTTCAACTACCAGCCTGCGTTCTTGGACACCGTCGTGACGTCAGAAATAAATCGATCAAGTGTCTCCGATCACAGATAGACTAATATTATAATGGAAAGTCACTAGGTATATCTATTTCTGTTTTAACTTTCGGCAATTGCGAAAGAACTTCTAACTATTACAATAATTATGCTGTGCTATCCTTTACTTCTAAATCCACAATATAAATTAAATAATAATGTACCTGGTAGTAGCACAGTATACCGTCAATGTGAATACGAAAGTAAGTTTGCAAGTAAACGACAAAATTACATAGTTGTACAATTATATAAAATGCATCGGCCAAAGAAAAAATATTCCACATAGCAACAACTTACAAACACGAAAATGGACTCGCCTATCCACACACTCAATCTAAAAACAAAACACGACACAACACTACTATCATCAACTTCTATGGATATTACAACCATCTCATTCGACGACATCACTAAATTACAATTTCAAGGGCCGTTTTGGGAACAAAAAAACATTTATATCAATGGTAGGCCGGTTCTAAATTTTACTAGTCATTGACAGCCCGTAAGAGGCGGGCTAGGCCTCAGGAGGCTCGTTTTGCTATAGATGCGGAGTAAGTAGATAAGAATGGTTGAGATGCCCCCGGACTTGGTACAGCAATGGTGGATATATGTGGAGAGGATAGTCACGAAAATAATGTAGCGGATATAAGAGAGCTGCTTCAATGTAAAGACTAATTACATTTTTATTTGTGAAAACTGACGTTAGTACTTAAACAATTGTTCAAAATAAATTGTAGTAAAAAAGTAGATCTTTGATTAAGAAGGTCAACGAAGAACTGAAACAGATAGTTTCTATTATGATTATTGATAAAACCAGACTGTTCTTGGGACACGTCATGAAATAAATTGCTTTAAAAAAATGTTGTTAAGAAAGCAAGGCATGAAATCACAAGTAACCAGTTTTAATTATGCAGTACACCAATATTCTTAAAACATCAACCTGTCATTGCGAGGTAAAGATCTCTTCTCATACAGAGAAGAAATAAGCTTTGACGGCTCATTAGTCGATCCGCACGAATTGGATCGGGTGAATCGAAACTTTGAAATAGTATGTTATTTTAGGCAACTCGCACGATGTTAATTTATTTGTGAGCGAATCGAAAACTCCAGAAATACAGCAAGTACATGCAATAAAGTGCACAAAATTCAAAACGTGCCCATTTGGTCAAAATAAAAGAATTCGCCCGATATTTGAGTGAGTGAAATTAGTGCAAATTGACTAAGTACTAAGCCACTTTGACCAGCACGCTCGCTCGCTACAAATAGTTGGAACACAAATATTGATCTTCAATACTCCAAACTACCACCCAGCTCTATATACTTCTCCTGGAGGGTCAAAGGTAAAGTTTTCGGCCGGTGGCCGCAAGGGACGGGTCGGGGTTCGAACCCGGGATAAAACTCCGCGCAATTCTCACATACTACCCTCGTATTTGTCAGTTCAAGTCGAACGGTAGGTTTGTCTCTTCGTCTCATTATAGTAATATGTTTTATGCGGTGTTTATTGTTTTTCTGTTTTTCAGAGGAAATGGTTGGAAGTAATCATGTATTGGTTATATTCCGGAAAAATGAAAATGCTGTTTTACCCCGTTGAGATTTTAACGGTAATAACCCTGTCTTTTACCTCATCATCATCATCATCATTTCAGCCGAAAGACGTTCACTGCTGGGCATAGGCGAAGTGGAGGAGTTTAGGGGAGCCCAAGCATACTCCGAGCATAGCCCTCTTCGTTGCTCTTTGGGTGACTTTTAGCCTTCTGATAAGGCCCATTGTGAGCGACCACGTTTCAGTACCATATGTACCATATCACTGGCAACACGCACTGGTCAATAACTTTTGTCTTGAGGCACTTCGGGATGTGGGACGAGAAGATATTGCGTAGGTAGCTTCCCGAACGCTGCCCAGCTGAGTCGGATTCGACGATTGACCTCTTTCTCGAAGTTGGCCTTACTTAACTGGACAGTTTGCCCTAGGTAAATATAATCCTCTACAACTTCGAGTGTAGAGTCTGTGATCTTAATGAGAGTGGTGGATTGTTGGTGGAGGTGTTAAGTGGGCATTCGATATTACCTTCGTTTTGTCCGAGGGATGACCGAGTGCAATAGGCTGCCCGTTATTTGTAAAACTTTGACCCTGCGCGCTGCGCTGGTAGTGCGGAGTTTCAATGAAATAACATCCAGTTATACAGAGTAACACTGCTGCGGTTTGTCTATATATTAAGTAATACGCGAAGTAAAAACTTTGTAGCCCTTTTCACGAAAATTACGCGGAGTTCGGAGTATGAAATTTGGCACAGTTAAAGTTTATATGGAGAAGGAGTGCAGAAAGCTTATCCTACTAATCACTACATAGTATGAAACAAAGTCGCTTTCTCTGTCCCTATATCCCTATGTATGCTTAAATCTTTAAAACTACGCAACGGATTTTGATGCGGGTTTTTCAATAGATAGAGTGATTCAAGAGGAAGGTTTATATTTATAATACACCGACCTCCACGCGGGCGAAGCCGCTGGCAAAAGCTAGTAATATTCTAAATGTGAAAGTTTGTATGTTTGTTGCTCAATCACACAAAAACATCTCAACAGATTTAGATAAAATTTGGCATACGGATCGTTTGTAACCTGGAATAGCACATAGGATACTCTTGATCCCGATAGTACGTTTCCCGAGGATAATTTTCGACGTCCATGCGGGCGAAGCCACTAGCAAAAGCTAGTGGGCTAATAATGCATTCGAAATACATTAAATTAATTTTTTTAAAAATGGTCTAATTTCGACCACTCGGCCACCACTGGTAAAATCTCACCGTGAAAACTTAGGTGAAACGAGGCTGAAGTGAGTTGTCAATAGTGCGGAATTACAGCTCGCTTCAAGTTCACTTTGTACAAGTTTTCACGGTGACATTTCTGCAGAATAGTTCGGCTGGTTTTGATACCACTGAAGGTCTAGCGTTCAGGCTTTAAGTTTTTTTTAAGACCTTTTTTACACTAATCCAAAGCAAACTTAACCCTCCGAAAAACGTTACAAATGTCAAGCTTTAAAACAACACTGATACCTACGTAAGGCGAGCGTGCATACATCGCTCAAATATTTACGTTGACTTAGGTTAACCCTTGCGCGGCGAGCTCCGTCCATCAGGCCCCCGTGGCCTCACGGGAACGGCCAGGTAACCGACGTAGTGGTACGAAGATTAGATAGGATAGTTTTTACCAATTCGTTTTGTGAATATTGGGGATGGTAAATTGTTTTATGTAGGCAACTGCTTAAATTGATTCTAAGTAAAAAAATGTGACGTAATGCCACCCAAATTTTGTTCAACGTCTAACGACTTTTGAACACAGCCCTCGTTGGTAGGCTATCTACCTACTAAACAGAAGGGTAATTGCGCTATCAGTAGGAATCGCGTTCATTTTGATTTTGGCAGTTCCACAACATTCATGGTGTTGCTTACGTTGCCAAGCAGACAATTTTTTCAAACATTAAATAATGGATTAGCCTTCAAAATTATTGAGATTCTGACTAATCGTGTGTTACGATTGTATATATTAAAATTATTACTTATATAATAATATTTAAATATTAAAATTATTATTATTATTTAATATTTACTTATTTATTTTTCTTGTTACAGATGCAATCGTGGTGGAAGACGTCGGAAGATCAGCCAGTATGGCTTACAGGATCAATAATGAAAATCAATAACACATAATATGAAATTCTATGAAATCCAACTTGGTAGGTAATAGAGAAAAACTTAAAAGAATGCATGTCCAAAAGGCTTAAAAACATTGTAACATTTTTGACATGCTTCTTTGTGTGAAAGTGTGGCATAGGTACAACATAAATATTGACTGGTAGAAAATGCCTCAGGCATTAAGTCCGCCTTTGTACAGTATTTTTTTACTTGTGCATTAAGTTTTAATAAAATAAATAAATATAAAAAGTAGGTTTAAAAAAATTTGGCCCATGGGCGAAAAAATCCCATCCCTGTCTATGCTTCTCAAGTCTACGCAGTCCAATGCGAGGGTCATCCCAACAACCCGCAATAAAATATGCGCCGCAGGACCGTAGGATGTAAAAATGTTGTTTTTAAGGCTCTCCTCAATAATGTATCCTTTAGGAAACGTTAAGTGCTCCTTACCTTTACCTATGTATGTTTATAGGCAGACCCGAGCATCTCTTTTATAAGTAATGCTTCTCTTTATTGTATTAATAAAATTCTTAATAGTGTACCGTAATTTTTCGTTGGTATGGTCATATTGTGTGGTCGTAAGTGGATTATGAGTCGTCATTAATATGATTTTTTTATATTGGTAGGTACTTTGAGTTTTCTGTAGCTTTTCATGTGAGAGATAATAATTTCTTATAAATTGAGATTAAAGCGTATTCAAAATTTTCATGATAACAATTTGATTACGTAGGAGCTTGTGCCTACTGGTCGATCGGCTACGCTGCCGCGGTTGTTCCGCGTATGATTGACCATTTTTACATATCGAGACCCCTTGGTGCCTCGGATACCACGTTAAGCCATTGGTCCCGGCTGTCATTCGTAGATCTTTACCCAGTAACTGGGCTGTGGAGGTCAGATGGGCAGTCGCTTAGTGAAAAATACTGGTATTTAGCTGTATCCAAAAGGGTACGCAGATGATGATGAAAAATAATTAATTATAGACACTCCAGTAGGTAATGGACCAACGTTAAGTGCCAAAGAGCAACTTCTTTTATGATGACCCTGAAAAAAAAGGTCCCTGTAATGAAGGACACAGCAGTCCATACGACCGACATCAACCCTAAATCGCGCGTAAAATAGGTTCAGAGGCACAAATAAACCCGGCCAAAAATACATGTGCCGTTCAGCGTAACTCAGTGAACTATCGGTTAACATTCACTATCAATAAAGTACGAGCCGATGGGCAAAGGGCGTCGGTGATCGATGGAACTTCTAATTTATACCCAAAACCCTAAGGCCGTATCGATTACACCGCTAACTTTGCCGGGCCCGATGTACCGAGGCGCGTTGCTTTTTGCAAAATTTGCCCGTTGTCTCTGGAGGGTTGAGTTCGCGTATTACTTGATAGTTCGGGAATTAAATTTTTAGACGCGTGGGAACGATTTAATGGATGCGTCTTTGATATTTTTTTGAAGTGGTGCTTCTTAAGATTATTTCGTTTTCACAAGTGCTTTTGCATAGTGCATCAATTGTATTTGCTGAATATACGATTATGTTTGAAAAGGTGTTGGCAGTATTTTCTCAAAAATAACAGCGATATCGTGTCGGTATGGGTAGTTTCCAATGCTAAACTATAAAGCAATTTTTTTAAATTTTAATTTAAAATAATAATAAATAGTAATAATTTATTTCGCTCTCAAAGTACAACAAGAACTTAATCTATGAATTACAATGATTTATGAAGATGTTTGATGGTTGTACAGCAACACAGATATATGATCTACCAACTCCCAAACTAAGTCAAGCTTGTATTTTGGAAGTTGGTCTTAAGATGCAGGCTTACATAGATACAACCTCGTAGCCAGGGACTTGACTACTTACTGCTACTAGAATTGAATTAGCCCACATTGTCCCTCCGCATAGCAAAGGCTTCCTACAAATCCTTTTCCAGGGCCACCTCGATCCAACTCTTGCAATACGCGTCTAGGTCGTCACGCCAACTCTTCCTGGGCCAGCTTTGGCTTCGCCGTCCACCCTCAGGCCCCCACCACGTGGAGACCATGCCGTGCATGCGAGTGACGTGACCCACCTAGTCATACAGCTACTTAGTAACTTAAAAAAAACGTTTATTTAATTACTTCTATTCAAAATCACCTTCGGAACATGAGGACCATTATAAAAGCGTTATTTCATTTGATTGTTAAATTGTGTCATAGCCTGAAGTGTCATCATTAAACTTATGTCATCCTTTCTTCTTTTTTTTTGTATATTGGCACCTTGTTCTTTTCATGTAATTCGTTTTTATCTCATCGTGCTTTGTTTGTTGTGTTATGTCTTTTGTATGCACCAAATAAACGATTTATCTATCTATCTATAACACAGGCCACAAATTGTATACGCAGATACCAGACTATATATTTCCGAAGTATTCTGATGCGCTGAATCTGACCACAGAATTGCTCTATCACGTCAGGATTTTGAGATATCCTAACCTGGAATAGCAAAAAACATCGTATTTGCTCATTTTTGAGGTTATGTAGCCCGGTAAATTCTCTTTCCTTCAGAAATTCATCAATTGTATCTAAAAGTACTAGTCTTTCTCTTTAAAATGACGTTAATTTACTCGTATATCGTTTTTTTTAGCTGAGATAATCGCATTTTGAATTAGATAGAGCAATTCTGCGACCAGATTCTTATTTAGCGCATCGGAAATATATAGTCTGGTTTCGAGGTAAGAGTGTTCGTCTAATTTTGCCAGCCTGTTTAATCATCCCATAATCTAGTCTAAGTACTTCTAATCGATTTCCCTTGGAATCGAGTCCTAACAACCACCACTCCATTGAGTATTGACAAATCGTCACATTTCGACGTCTAAATCCACGTTCAAAGCATCAAACCTACATAGCACAGATACTCTTCCGTAAAATATTGTCCACTTGTAGGCAAAACACGTGCTCTCCAAAAACAGGATCCTACAGACAATTTAGATAATTTTCCCATGTTTACGATACATTACCGAATTAATATATTCCGCAGCCTCTTAGCGATCGATCTCGAATATCTCTAGGCACACGCTGAGCTAAAATTATATACACTTCAACGGTTTCAAGGATCGTAATACGAAACTTTATTAAAGGGTTATCGCTTTCTGTGTTGCTACAGTAATCTGTATCTAACTACCTGGCTATATATGTATCTTCTAAGATATCTTGGGTTTTCTATCTAACTTGCAGGTGGATTTAAGCTTCAAAATGCGGCTTCAAATTTACTGACTGCCTCGTTGGTCTAGTGGACGCAAACGCACGTAACATGAGCTTCTGGGGCAAAGTGTTATTGGGTTTTTTCCTATATGGAATTTCTCAGTCCGGAGTCTGGATTTGTGTCCGGTTGGTGGCAATAGGCTCGTCCCCTTTTACGTGGGACTTGAAATATAACTGGCGAAATATGGTTGTAGTATGTGTGATGTTATGTTATCCTGCCTTAAAATAGTAGGTCCTAAAGTTGCTAAAGCCTGTTGCAGTGAACTACTAGAGTAGAATCCACACCTACGAAAGACGGTACACGGACGAACTATATACCTACATATCAAAGAGCAGTGGTGGCCCAGTGGTTACGCGATTACGCCGCGATTTACGAGTTACAGGTTCGCACCCAGACAGGCGTTTTCATCATCATCATCATCATCATCATCATCATTTCAGCCGATAGACGTCCACTATTGTACATAGGCCTCCTCCAAAAAAAATGGGGGGGTTTGCCAAAATCGCCACGGTTGGCAGGCGGGTTGGCGATCGCAGTGTGGTGGTCAAATGCATAGAGAACGCTGCTGCCCATTCTCTAGTAAGTCCCTTAGTCGCCTTCTACGTCACCCACGCGAAGAAATTGGATGGTGGTATTCTTTACGTTCGGCACCACACGGAACAGGCGCTTTACTTTGTTTGAATAATTTAATCAGCACTGCTCCCAAAACAGTGAAGGAACCATCGTGATGAAACTGGCATGTTCTAGAACCAAAAATTTGAAGACATGTGACGTAGGGTAAAACCAGGATTGCCCCAGGGTTATAGTTGCCCCGATTTTAATTACTCTAGTTTCGCGGTTGAATTGCATGCTATTTTGTTAATCTATCGAAAGACTTTCCAACTACCACTAAGTTCACCGTGTCGCATGTCTCTATGTAATTGCATGGGAAGGCAAAATGCGATTAAAATTTTTGCGGGATAGATGTCCTGTTTTTCGGCGGGGCATCTATCCGAAACGTAATTTATATGGATTAGGCAACTATCCCCTATGTGGGATAGGTGTTCCAAAATATAGAGGTCCGTAAAAATCGCTAATACTCTAGAAATATTAAAGATTTTTGTTTTTAATTTTCATAAATTTGTAGCTAAAAAACCAAAGTATCCGCCAGTTTTTCAAGTGAAGTATTTTGGTTTTTGTTCTGAGAGATATAGAGTGATTTCGAAAAGTGTGGCAACTATCCAGGTTTTACCCTATATCAAACTACACTGGACTGCTTGGTGATTTCCAGCCCACTGCCTCTCACCTAGAGCAGGCTTGTGTCCCAGTAGTGGGAACATTTAAGGCTGATTATTTACATAAACTGACGTAGCAATTTGGATTGATGAGTGCTGTTACAAGCTGTGCTGACTGCAAGAACAGTGGTATATATGCTTTATTTATCTTGTGATTCTATGAATTTTTATTCCTAAATCTGTGCCCCATTGAGCCCTATTATAATCTCGCCTTAACAACCATTTTTATTCATACCGTCTATATCTTCTATCTATCTATATAAATAAAAAGAAAATTCCAGACTGACTGACTGACTCATCAACGCCCAGACCAAACCCTTGAACCTAGAAAACTGAAATTTTGCACAGAGGTTCCCTTTATAATGTAGACAAGGAATAAGGAAGGATTTTTCGAAATTCAACCCTAAAGAGAGTTAAATAGGGGATGAAAGTTTGTATAGATAGTTGATACCATGAAAATTGGTGCTTATCATTCTGATAAAAAATTAAAAACTACGTGTTTTTGGGAAATCAGCCCCTGAGGGCGTAAAATAGGGGATGAAAATGTAAATGATAGAAACCTGGTATTTTTGTAGTGCAAACCATGAAAATTCATATTTAGCCTTTTGGTTGGTAATTAATAATTACTTTTTTACGCGATAACCGACATCTAAGCGGGCGGAGCCGCGGGCAAAAGCTAGTTTTTCATTTTTTTTTTTTTTACAAAATCACGTTTCTCTGTCTGCACTCAGATTTTAAAACTTTAATTTAAAACGCCTCACCACAAATCTCTTCCCATCACTCCGCAATCAAGATACCCCATTAAACAATCAGTAATATACCTTCCATCCATTATTCAGCAAGTTTCAGTAAGTATACCGATAGCTAAGGTACTTAAATGTAAGCAATTACTGAAGGTAGATAATCCTGGAAGCTTTGACCCTCGGGATGACCCTTGCTTAACGAAGTATGTATTATCTGATGATGCTACGATGGAAGGATTTGTGTTTTGTGATCTTAAACTATTCACGTTAATATAATATTTATGAATGTGAAGATTGTTTCTCTATGGCATGTTCTTCGGATAAAATAATGAGTCTTCAACATCGTTTTTTTTATTATTGTTCAGTGCTCATATAATATTTGGATATTGGCTTATACAAAAACTGAAAGCGCCCAGATATGCATTCATAACAAAATGAACGTAGAAAAAAAGGTCTTTGAGTATACATTCTCTTACTATTTCAATTTTACTGAAAACTGTTTTTATTAATGATTGAAAACCTTCATTTATTAAGTCACTGCACTTTCATCCGTAATCATTTTATTATAGCTTTTGCTCGGTGCTTCGTTCGCGTGGAGGTCAAAGTCAAAGTCAAAGCATTTATTTCAAATAGGCACTTAAAAGGCACTTTTGCACGTCAACATTTACATTAAAATAGAATTGATTCTAGTCGCCCCTTCCAAAATGTAGTTTCGTATGGAGAAGAATGGGCAAGAAACTCCACCGTTACTCTTTTAAAATGATTTAACTACAATATTTAACATACATTCATTATATAATTATGTGTGAAAACGATGCATCCAGAATAAAATTACTATACCAAAATAATATAGGTCGATAATTACCCCACGGAAATATACTATCGGGATAAAAAGTCCTAATCGTATGTCTTTATACAGGTTCTATACTATCTGTGTGCCAAATTTAATCAAATCCTTTCAGCCGTTGTAGCATAATTGAGTAACAAACATCCAAACATTTATCCATCCTTGATTAAATCAATGTAGTAAGCTAAAAACAACCTTGTTGACTGAGGGTGACTTCGAAAATAGCTGCAATAAGTACGCACATACAAGATAAAACACAGAAGTCAGATCAAATAGAGTTGATCGGATCAAGGTGGGTCATCCACTGGGGAAGATCCGAGACTGGCGCGATACACGATTAATTAGGGAATAGGGGATACGAGCAGTGGTCGGCGATGCAAAGGGTACATGCGAACACAAATGTCGAAGAAATTATAATTAAAATAGAAAACACTTAAATACTAAGTTGCATAAATTGAAAAAAAAAAATCAAACTAAATATTAGGAAATGTGTGGAAAATGTGACTGTAATACAAATCGTTTTTTTTTTTTTTTTTTTTCTGGGTGGGAAATCATAAAATAACTTCTCCCGCTCTGGGTGGAGCGGGAGGGCGTGTCAGACTTTTACTGACTAAAACCCACCCGTTTTCCCTCAGTTGCCTGTGTGCCAGGGGCGGCGGTATCTCTTTCGAACAACCCGCACCCCCGGCAGGCATCGGCCCTTGCGGGCCCCATCTGTTGCTCCTGACATCTCTTTGAGGCGCGCGTGGAACACAACGCGCCGTCGACCCGGGCTTGGTCCTTACCGGACAGCGAGCTACCCGTTACTCGCCGTCCGCAAGCCCGTGCCTACGGTGGCCGGGAATCAGCCTGGGATTCCCGACGCCCAGGGCGTCTCCTGCGAAGGCCACGGCTGTGAGGGCGCATGTACTGCATCTCCCTCACGTGCGCCGCCTCCCTCTTTGCGAGCATAACTGCTTCGCTGAAGGAGGCGACTGCCAGCCATGCCCTCTCGCTCCGTACCATGGCCTGGACCAGGGTCGGACGCGAGAGATCGCCGCCGCCGATCACCTCCACGAGGACACGGCGTTGCTCCGCCCAAGCTGGGCAGACCTCCACCGTATGCTCCACCGTGTCCTCTGGGCGATCTTCGCAATGGAAACACCCGGGCGTTTCCTCCCGCCCTATCCGAAACAGGAACCTCCCGAAACAGCCATGTCCGGTGAGGACCTGTGTCAGGCGGAAGGTGAGGACGCCATGCCGCCTCTCAAGCCACTCCTCAAAGAGGGGACTTACCGCCGCAATCGCGGCGTGCCCAGCACTGGGTTGCGACAATCGCACTTTCCACGTCGCCATGAGATCCTGCCGGAGCTCTGTCCGCCGTGCCGCGATTTCCCGCGGCAGCGGAGTTACGCCCCGGCGTTTGGCCTCCTCGCGCCACTCCCAAGTGAGCGCGAGGACGTTTGCCTCCAGATCCCATGGCGGTAATCCGGCAAGGAGGCCCGCCGCCTCACCGGAGATCGTGCGGTATCCCCGGATCATCCGGATGGCCATGACCCTAGTAATACAAATCGTCAACCAGCATTTTTGTATTGTCTTTGTCTTGAAAAATTACTTTACGGAAAACACGCAATTACACAAATTATGTGGAAATCAATTGATATCGCTTTTGAATATTTTAAACAATAATTGGTGTGCGGTGTTTATTCGAAAACTATACTACTCGAAAATACAGATCATTTATATGCTATTATTATTTAAACAAATAAGTAAGTCGATTTATTGAATTGAAGTCACAATTTCATAATTTTTACAAAGATGTGGAAACGCTTTCCTTAAGTCTTTACTTTTAAATTTTGTTATACAACCCCAAACTTAAATAAAATCATGTTAGTTTTTAATTTAGGCACAACCAGAATAGGTATTAAGAAACATACTTAATCTGTATTAAGGCTCCGATAGTTAGTCCCAACACTTAACCGATCGCCTGTACCAGATAGGACGGTATGCGTCCAGTGGTTGTGTAACTGAATTACCTATCATTTTGATTGAACGTTTGAGAGCCTCTGGAGGCCCTATTAGATTCAACCTCTATTTATCAGACGTGTAGAGATTGAGAGACACTTTTACATAGTTAGCGTTGATTTGCAGATTATTTGATTATTTTCGTTTGATGCTGTCATTATTGTAATGTGAATTTGTGGGGTTAACGAGGACGTAATTCTTTAGTCTAGTAATAAGGTTTTATCAAATTTGCTTAGCGTTTAATTCGAAAGAAATATTAAAGTGTCACATTTTTTAGCATTTGTGTTAAATTTAATCACTAGTTAAAAGTGTAATTGCGATTTTTACTATCACAAAAATTTTCAAAAATGCCGCATGGGTACAGTTTTTAACCATGTAGTTATGTGTATGTATACGTTAATGAATATGTTTAAACATATGGAAGGATTACAAAACATGTGATGATGTGCAGGTAGGTTTTTATTGGTTTGATTAGGTATACCCTTTGACCGTGCTATAAATAGTTAATTGCAATTCCCGTCGTAGTTTCTAAATTGTTTTTTTTTTTTGCGTTCTTTCCTTTGCAGCTCCCAATTCTATCAGCTTAGTTATACAGACTGCTTAAAGACAAAGCCATCATCTACGAATTCTGTACATCGAAATTTTGTTTCAACGAAATAACGTCTGAAATTCTCATACTATTTTTCCTCCAAAAAATTAATACACTATAGTTATATAAAAGGCAGGTATTACGTACAATACAATATACAAATGTATCGCTAAAATAAGGGTCTTGGGTACAATACACGTCTTAAACAAATATAAGAAGGCTGTGGACGGTGACCTTTGTCCCTTTTGTGCATGTCTGCGTAAGGGACGAAGTGTAAGGACACACTCATACAGACGCAACGCTTGTATTTGCAAATGTGACCCTGTAGACCTGTGGATGACTAGAGAAGGACGAATTTTTAAATTAATAATTTGGTAACTTTGATTTTAGCTTTTTTTGGATTCTATAATTCTTTGTTATGACGTTCCATTAAAAAGCTTGTAATTAGTGGAAAGAAAATAAATTGATAACTTCACAGTCATCAATTGTGAGTAGTTAAAATCACAGTGACTGCCTATTAAATATGTAGTTGCCTATGGAAGGCTTTCCCTGAGTCCTTAGAACCAAACGCAGGTGTAGGATACCTCGCTCATGTCATAGAAAAGCAAGTTGGCATAAAAAGTCACCACTCACACAATCGTTCAAATTCACTTATGAGATTCACGCGCCTTAAACGATATTAAATTAATACTAGACGAATATTATCCAGCCTAAAATTACACCTGTTATTTGTTGAAGAGAAATATGAGGCGTATGGCATGAATAATGGTAGATGCAACTAGTCCGTCTGCATCAGTTTCTTTATGAGCATAAATTATGTGTATGTGTAGAACAACCACTGTTATTTTAACATTTAGAGGTTGACGGAGAGGCGGCCGTAGTTATTTTTTTGGCAGAAGACAACAGGATTTTGCTGGTCATCTACTTCATAAAAATCTTTAATTCATTCAAGACAGGCTCGACTGGCTGTTCACAACTGTGCTGGTGTCTACGCTTATGTATGGAGGTGAATGTTGGGTGTGGCAAAGAAGCATGAAAGTCGAATAAATGCTGTGGAAATGCGGTACTTGCGAAGCATGTGTGGTGTGACTATGAATGATAGGCTGAGAAATGATGTGATAAGACAACGGTGCAGGCTTAAAGAAGTTATACTGGCAAAAATTCAAAAGAGAATGCCTAGATTGTTTGGTCATGTTGAGAAGTTGAATGAAGGGCGTCTAAACACCCTAGATGACAAAAGATGTTTACTCAAACTCAAACTCAAACTCAAAGCATTTATTTCAAATAAACCAATTACAGGCACTTTTGAATTGTCAAGGTCGGTGAGTTAGAAAGATGAAGCTAGTTGCCCATTCCAAAGCGTAGGTACCTATGGAGAAGAACGGGCAAGAAACTCCATGGACACTCTTTTAAAATCATGGTATTGTTACAAAAAGTTGGTTACATCATTATGTTGAAATTATCAATGTTAGAACGATGTAAAAAGACGTGCACATTAAAGCGTCCGTAATTAAAACAAAAATAAAATAACAGTTCAGAAATTAAAATAAGCCGTGGGAGCTAGGAGATGACCAGTCCCTACTGGCGGCACCCGGTCATGAACATGACGTGTCGATCAGCACCATTCAGCTCAACCATTTTGAAGGGAACTTAATGATCCAACACACACGCCACCACCAGCGAGACATTTAAGTGAGCATGACATACTCTCAGCTGCCAGGGCACATTCAAGTCAATGAAATACGTACCCTGTAAATGGTAGCTTTATAGTAGGAACATAGTACTCACACATATGCTATGAAATTATACAATACTTAGCAGATGTGAGTGGAAACGCCGGAAGCGGACGCCCTAGGACGACATTTAGTGACTATATTAGTGATGTTCTTCAGAAAGGCCAAGTGTATAGTACTCGCAACCAGCGTACGTGTAGGTATGACCAGAGGCCCTAGCGTGAGTTTGTTTTAAATCATCTCGATCTAACGCATCGACCGCGTTCGGCGCTACGATTGGTCCTTCAACAATCCAGGTTCAATCGGAGCGCCGAACGCGCTCGATGCGTTCGATCGAGATGGTTAAAAAAGCCACTACACTGTATAAACGTAAACGAGGCCAAAGGAGTATAGGAACGTATGCGTTCTTATTTCTTTTAGGTGTAATATACTTGTTGATTACAAATAAAAACACAACTCAATTTCTAATGCTGATTTTTAATCAACTTATTACAGTTACACTTGTACATATACACAGTATTAATCATCGACCTCACAAGTCGACGGTCCAGCCAATAGTGGCCTCCTCCGGTAGTGTCTGCCTAAGGTGTCATTCTGACAACCGGAAGTCAGTAGTTCCATATTTATTAAAGATAATATTAAAAACATTATTTTAACAGGAAGTCAAAGCAGTGTTTGCTAGAACATATAATTAAATGACAACATTGTACACCGGAAGTTAATTCACGCTAACAGGAGTATGTAAGGATCGTAACGGGTAGCGTTCTTTAGTTTCTGACTACCCCCATGGGAAAAGGCGTGAATGTTATGTGTGTATGTGGCAGACACGACCTCTTTTATGACCAGTAGCGTCCAGCAGGCTCAGCATGACGCTTTCTATTTCTACGAAGAATAGACAGTGCTTTTTCTATGCAAAGTCACATTTCGTTCCTCTATTTTTGAAATCGTATCGTAGATATCCTTCTACAATCTATCATTTTGTCTTTCGTTTCTAACTATCTTTGTCTAAGTCCTTGTATAAGTAGACTGTTTCAAAAGAATATTTCATCCGAAACTGTCAAAATCACACTGACAACAAACTTTCTACTCGACGGCCACGACGATACGATTATCTACAAAATCACTATTCGTTTAGAAGTCATAACTGTGATAATTAATAGAAAAACACAGCTATCTACTCCTATTGTACATCATTTAGTTAATAGTCATGTCTATTCTTCCGTTGACAAATCAGTGCTCGTGCTAAGCCTGCTATTGTTTTGTATACGATATCCAAACAGGTGAACTCTTGCTTGTGAGGTAAGACTAATAGTGAAGTATAACTATCTCGTCTATCTACAAGCCTCCTAGCTCTGTGGCCTAAGCCCGTTAGGCCGGGCCACCTTCCGATACAATAACAGGCCGCGGACCCTTTCTTCTGGCAGGCTCGCTTATAAATTGCGGTGTCCGACTGTGCCCGACTGTTTGTTGCCAATATTGCACTGCTTGTTTGCTTTCTATCGATTTGGGAGAGGTACGGACTGAGGAGGTAATTCGAGTTATGGGATTATGTTGAATTGATTTCTGAGAAAGTATTCTTGAGTCACTGGTAAGATCTAACTTAGTCACTTTACTTGTCTCGTGCTGTGGGCAGACTGGGTTAGACTCGGTATCACGACGTATACACCGTGGCATTTTAATCGTCTAACAACGGCAGCCCACTTCATGTATCCAATGACTATTAATCACATATAACAAAAAAAAAAAAAACTTATGAATATTAGAAAAATGAAAATATTCACATTCACTAAGACGCATGACGTAGTTTGAAACACCTTCTTATGGACATAGAATAAATGTTGGAATGTAATGAGATGGAATGATTTGCTCGTTACTTTATTTTTCTTTGCACTTATTATCTTAATTAATGGTAACAATTTTTTAATCGCACCTTTTATGTTGGGGAAATGAGTGGACCATTTCTGTACTATAATTTTTTACCATATCCGACGAGAGCGTCTCACACTACTTTTCTCTCCTTTCGTGAGCTCTCTGATGACTAGCAAAACTAAATTTGGTCGTGAAATCCAGTCGTAATGTACAAAAGAGCTGATCAGTCTCGTTGTATGTATAAACAGGGTGTAACAGAAACCCTATTGCTATCCTTAAGCACTGAAGATAACAGCTAGTTTAGAATCACTGTACATAGTTTCAGCTCAAAATAAAATACTCTAAGAATTGATTCCAAATTTTCGGTTTCATATGTTTCTTAAATTCAAATCATAAATTCATAACAAACGTGTCACCGCACTACGTAGGTCAATAACTTTCAACGTTACTTGCCAATATCACGATAAATGTCTTCCGAGTGATGTGTTTGTTTCGATTTGTTCTGGTATCAATGAATTAAAAAATCTCATAACTTCCGAACATGTAGAGATAGGATTTAAAAAACCCTTCCAATATCGTTTGATATCATCCAAAAAAGCCGTGCCCTTGGTGATGTATATGCCCTTTCCGTTACACGTTGTATATCGATATATAAGTTTTGGGCGAGTTTTGCATATTTCGAAAATTAATGCCAAAATGGGAGAAAGCAAAGAATACGGGGTGTCGCCTTTTGTTTTCAGAATCAGAAGGGTAATTGCATAATACAGTATCAGTAGAAATTGCTTTCATTTTGACAGTTCCACAACATTCATGGCGTTGTTTACGTTGCCAAGCAGACAATTTTTTCGAACATATGAAAGAATGCATTAGCAATGCCCTCAAAATGATTCAGATTCTGATTAATAGTGTTTTACCCAATTAGGGTGCAAATTATTCTTGTAGTTGGATACCGCAAATCAAATTATTGTCAATTGTTTTGACAATGTATTTAAGTAAACATCCATAAACTTTAATCTCACAAAATAATCAGTACTAACTCTCAGAACTAGTTTTTTCTTTTCAGCGATTTCACTATTTTGTTTTTGAAGTGAAAACTTAGTTAAGCGCGTTGGGCATTTTTGAGATGGGAAAAATCAATTGAACTGGCGACACTGTTACCGACACCACTGACAACACGAACGTACGTTGAACGTTTTTTAATCTGACGATTCAAAAAATATTTCCTGACGATTCAAAAAATACATACGTAATTGTTCATGTTTTCACTTCTCTCGTTCTCTCGTTGGCACTCCCGGAGTGCCATCGTTTCTTTTTTTAACCGACTTCCAAAAGGAGGAGGTTCTCAATTCGTCGGAACCTTTTTTTTTAAATTTTTTTGTTTTCACTATTTTTTCTCATGTTTAAAATATGTCATGAGCCTAGTCAATATGATAATATAAGTTTCTTATTTCCTACTTAATTAAATTGAACTACCAAATTCTTGCCCATTAACAAGAACCTGAGCATGTGGTACCGGGTTCGATTCTCAGGTAGGGCAAAGTGTATGGGTTTTTCTATCTAGAACTTCCCAGTTGTAGCCCAGTCTGGTGTTTTTCCCGGTTGATGGCATTAGGCTCGGCCCCACTAATGGGACTTAAACATAACTAGTGAAATGTGGGTGTACTATAGGTACAACTCTGCCCAACCCACCGGGAAAGAAGCGTCATGTTATGTGTGTATTCTCTTCATAAGTATTAACTTTGAATCAAAGTGAATTTTAAAACTCGGTTCCGATTATAATTCTTACTCTTTTATACTTTTACCTGACAGACACGAACGACCCCTGAACGATCAAGCATGTAACATACCTACACAAAACTGAAAATTCGACAAAAGTTATATTCTAAATTCCGGAGCACATCCATCGGAATTCAGGCAATGCTTGCATGAAGTTTAGTTGAAGATATTACCTGCATTTTTCAGGAAAATTATACTTGACGGCTGACCTTTCTTATTTGCTTGGCAAATTCGTATATCTTAATAGTGAATTATTTTTAATATTGTGAAGTCTACTAGTAGGTAGTTATTCAACATAAGCACGAAGTAGCACTGAAGTGCATTGAACATATTTAAAGCCAAGTTATGTTAATTTCTTGTTAATTTTTGTTATTTTATTATGTATGTAAGATGATTTTTGAAAATGTGTTGTTTATAGTAGTAATATCGCATTGGCGCATTATAGCTGTTAGGGTGTTATGTACGAAATTTTAAATAAATAAATAAATAAGCATTACTAGCCTATAACGTTCCCACTGCTGGGACAGTGGGCAGTTATCAACCACGCTGGCCCAGTGCGGATGTCACATTTCTTCGAATTTTTGGTTCAAAGACATGCAGGTTTCGTCACGATGTTGTTCCTTCAACGTTTTGAGACCAGTGATGGCAATGAATTCATTGACACACAGTAAACACCTGCCTGGATTCCAATCGATGACCTATAACTCGTAAGTTGGGGCCCTAACCAGTGGGCCACCACTGTTCCAGTTACCCAGATGGTTGCTTTATTTAAGAAATGAACCCCTATACCCTCCTATAGGAACCCTGTAATAGGTAGGTACTTCTGACCGTTATTTAATTTTGTGAACGTACTAAGCGATGCGTTTTTTATTAACAGAATATTGGCCTGTACGGAGCAGTGGTGATCGAGTTGCAGGTAGTGGGTTTGAATACAGGCAGGCTCTTTATTTTGCGTAAATTATTTCATTACCACAGCTTTTAAAACGGTAAAGGAAAACATCATCAATACCAAAGTGTGATGTTTCTAAGTCGTAATGTTTTGTGACGTATTCATCTATTATATCGTTAACTTTGTTTCCTTTTATTAGATTTTCGTGTAATGTTTTTTTTGTTAATTTGATATTTTTACATTGTCAAACATAATGTACCTGGATTTGAAGTAAATTTCCTATAATTGGAAGCGTACACTGTATTTGTCCCTGTCCATGTATCCTTGAATGCAATAGTGTAGCCACTGCTGGAGATCCAATAAATAAACATTATAATACTTAATCAAAGAACAAAATTACTTCTACCTATATTAAAGTTCCCATAGCATAATATTGAAATACCGTAATATGCGTACAGTATGTTTTCAGATAGCAATAAAAACCCGTACCTCTCGTGTTATTTACTCGACCCATGCTCGACCGGTCGACTCCAGTCTTTTTCATTTCCGTAAGAAACATGGAGGTTTATTGTAATGGACATTGGTTTATTGATTTATTAAATTCAATTATAGAATTATGTTACTGAGAGACTGATTATATTACGGTTATGTGGTTAATAGTTAATGGAAGTGTAGCTAAATAACGGCCGTACGGGTATCGATCAGGTTAAGCTACTTTTGTTACAGTTTGTCTGTAGATATGAGACCATCTTTACATCCAAAATCCCTCCGTGTCTCGGAAAGCACGTTAAGCCGTTGGTCCCTGCTGTCATTCGAGCATCTTTGACAGTCGTTACGGGTTGTCAGAAGCCCGAAAGTCGGATAACCAATCAAAAGGTATCGTATTACCAGTAACTGGGTTGTGGAGGTCAGATAGGCAGTCGCTCTATGTAAAATAATGGTATTCAGCTGCATCCGGTTTGACTGGGAGCTAACCCCAAAATAGTTAGGAAATGGCTAGGCAGATAATGATGAAGGAACTCCTTGTAGATGGTTGTTGTTGGTTTAAGGTGGTATGCACCGTGATGTCGAATTTTTAGAAGCTTGGTCCCTTTTGAACTTCTACTCATGCAGTTGTTTATAGGCTTATTCAAAACAGTGATTCAGCAATTGCTTTCAGCACTACAGGTTGTGTTTTTTAAATTCCTGACTGTAAATTGTTGTGTGTTAATTAAGTTACCGGAGAAATCTAAATATATAATCCGATATTTTGTTTTTTACCCTACTGGGCCAGAAGGAGGGTTGTATTTTTCGAGTGTATGTATGTATGTATGTATATATGTATGTATGTATGTATATTTAATTGGCACGCTCTGTAGCCGAAACGGCTTGATTGATTTCAGCTTGAGAGGTGCTGTTAGATTCGTCTTAATTGTGAGAGTGACACTGGTTATATCAAAATTGAAAAAAACAGGCCAATATTTGGCGCCATATTTTGTCATATTTTTTCTTTCAAAACCTTTCGAGTGAGGTATCAAAATAAATGTTCAAGGTTTCATAAATACGTCTCACTTACGTCAAAAATAATTATATTAACTAAAAACTGTGAAATTAAAAAAATATTTACAAAACCAAAAAACCCGACTGCCTGAAAAGTGAACTTTAATTAAAAAGATGGAAACAAGAAACTTGTTTTAAAAGGATGACTATTAGACTGAATACTCTAAGCCATCTCATGCAGTCGGAAGCATCTTAAATTTAACAATAAAGACCTTTATAGCTATTATAGATTCTTGTTTTCTTCTTTTTTTTATTAAAGTTCACTTTTTAAGCAGTCGGGTTTTTTGGATTTTTAATTTATTTGATTACATTTATTCGATTTATTAATTTTTTTTTTGTTAAAATGGACTACCAGGTGATTCCTTTTCATAATTAAAACATAACCTCAATTCTCCATTGTGACGTAATCGTTTGTAAAGAACATTATCATCACAAACGATTACGTCACAGTTTCAGTAGGAATACAAAACAACTAGGCGAATAAGTTAACTAATTTAATCCTACCGAAAAGCTTTGCGATATCTGTGCCTAATGTATGCACAGCGGATATACCCCTTCGAGCCTCGTACTGACAAGCGAGTTGACTTGAATAGCTACTTGATCATTTTTGTTTTGGGAAAGTCACGCGTGGGTCAAGGGCAATGATATAGGTGACGCCATGGAATACACAGACAGTGGGACAAGCATTTTTTTAATTATATTTAAATTGCTATCGGTGTAAAGTTATTAAAGAATTAAAAACATATAATAACGTGCTTTTCATTTTAATAGGATTTTTACCCGATATTAGCTTACTCCTAGATAAAAACCATGTACCATCGTCATCATTATTCTCTGACCTTATTCCATATTTCTCTATTAGTCATCATTTCGGTAGTCCAGCCCTTTCTAGACATATCATCTTGTACTCAGTCTATAATGGAATAAAAATTCCTCTTATTTAATAAAAAAAACAAGAGTAACTATATTTAATTGAATCATAAATTAAAAAGCTGTAAACATTTAACTCACATTCACTAAGGTAAGTAATAATTAATTTGGTGACGATAAAAGTTTTATAAAAGCGTGCCAGCAGCGCTTCAAACTCGTAGCGTCACACCTTCCAACGACGCACCATAAAAACAGGCTACTCGCCTATAAAACTCTTCCACCGTTCAAACGCAGCACCGACCGGCCCTTGCGGGCAGTACTCCCTAGCTGTGGGCAGTACACCCTCAAAACAACCTTGAATGGCAAAAAACATTATAACTACCCCTCTAATATAAACCAAAACCAACCCTAACTTCAATGAAAATAAGGTAGACATTTCATTGTGTCGTGTTTTGTGGGCAGTAGATACAGGGGGCCGTCAGATCGACCCATGGCTACTATACAACGATTGTGTAGTTTTGATTTCTATTTCGTATGTTTGACTTGGAAATATTTGCCGAATTTCGGTTATTGGGTAGCTCCTTTATGAATTAAGTATGAGAGTAACTTGGAACTTGAATTAAGTATAGGCTGGTTTGTTTTTAAAGGTATCGAGTTAGTGAAGTTAATGTTGGGAGAGTAAACATTTAGTTTATATGGGTAGTTTATGAATGCAGAGTTTGTTGGTTAAGTCATCAAAGTGTTAGTTTTATGTATTTTTGTCTGTTAAGGCAATGTAGTGGTGCATTTTATTTTACTTACACAAAACATAACATCACGCCTTTTTGCCCCAAAGGGTTTTGCAGAGGTGTACCTATAATACATCCACATTTCGCCAGTTAGGTATGTTTAAGTCCCATGTAATAGGGTCGAACCTAATGCCATCAACCGGGCAAAAATCTAAACTCCGGGCTGCTACTGAGAAATTCCAGATAGATAAACCAAATTACACTTTGTCCAACCTGGCAGTCGAACCCGGGACCTTATGCTCAGCAGTAGCGCTGGCGACCACTAGACCAACGAGGGTTATTTAATTTTATTAATATAAACTAATTCTATATGTTTAATTTTATACAAAAAAAAATTGCTTACTTAATTATCTAAGCTGCCTATATTTATCCTAAAGTATATAAAACGTTAACAAACCGTTTATTTTGCTAAATTAACGACATTGCTTATGACACACAAAATCAAAAGTCATTTATTCAAACTAGGCTCAGAATCAGCACTTTTTGGACGTCAAAATTATATAGGACAGTCGCACAAAACGCCCGTCCTTCACCACTTCCTAGTGCTTTAGCTGGGAAGAAGTTGATTCTATACAATAATAAGTAAGTAAATAACAGTATTAAACATAAAATTACATTAATTGCCGTATGTCAGCTAGCACACTACCATGAAATAAAAATACCATATATATATTTTTGCATTTAGGACTCTATTCATAAAAAGTACTAAAACTAAAATGACCAAGTCGTCCCGACACATTTCACTAAATTACACTTGCATGAAACTGGAAATTGCTTTGTATTTCACCCTTTTTTTCTAAACGTGACAGTGACAGTAGTGTTTACACGTAGCCAGTAGCTTGAAGAAATGCCCCCTCACGTGTTCACGTTAACTTGGCTACATTTTTTGGATTTGGCACAGGTTATAAGAAAACAGATTTTTTTACTTTACTGTATGACTTTTGCTCTTATCTTATATATTATCTACTAAAACTTTAAAGAAAACTAAAAAAAAAATATTTTGCAGTGATCAATGAAAACGAATGGACTTTTCTATTGCAGTGACGTATGATTGTACCCTTTACTTAGAAACGTTGAGTTAAGCAATGATAAACGTCTGCTTAACCATAATTTTTCTACTTTTACCGTGTTTTACCTTTAAGAAATATTTATGGAAAGGGGTTGACCCACTGTCAAAGCCGTTTCCTTTTAAACCTCGATGTCTTGTGCGTTCTCTGGCCATGTTGCAAACCTTATCAGATCGTCACACCACCTTCGCCGTGGTCTACCTCGACGACGATGGCCTCTCTCAGGCGTTCAGTGCCCATCGCTGGAGCGTGTCCAGTCCACTCTCACTTCATCCTGAGTGATTTTTCTCCTTGAGTTATAGACCTAGATGCTTTTAAATTATAGCATATACACAGGTTTTATTTACTGTTAATGCGCCAATTTAAGTATTAAATAAAGAGAGAAGGTTTTTAATGAAATCGTTATTTTATTGATGAAGACGATAATAAGATCAACTCAGAAGTCTGCTTGCCTGTAACGATTTGGAAAAACTGACTCCACAACTTTAATCATTTGAATTAAAGTTCCATGAAGGCCTTATTCAAAAAGATACAAAATCACTTAGTTATTTCTTTCTTCACTTCCCGCTGCCGCTCATGCCTCACTCCTAGTGCTGTCGGGCCTCCGGCGCGTCCGTGACAGCGTGACGCGGGTCCGGTGCGGTCCGAAATAGATATTTCGCCGACTGTCGTCTTATTTGTGGCGTTACCCTTAAAATTATGTACATGACGCTCCGTTTTGGACGTTTTTTTGTGGTATGCGAATGTGTTTTAGCGTTTTGGGCGGTCGTTTGTTATTTTTAGGTGAAGTGTGAAAATAATGAAGTATCTGACTTAATAGTTAGCTAAGCCTTATCACTGGTGGCAAATGTACCTAAATCTAAATACCTATAATATATTTCACCATTTCATTATCATCTTCATCATCAGCATATATAAGTGCTGAACGTTGCCTTTTCAATTTCCCGCCACACCACCTGTCTAGACAATTAAAAAAAGCTTACCTATTGGTACAATAAAGAACTAGCCAGATTTCGTCAAACTTCATCTCATTCAATCAGCTAATCACCTTTCGCAGCTGAATATAGGGCCACCAAAAATTACAGACAATTACAGACAAAACTCTTTTAAAAGTTTTCCAATTTGTTCAAACAGATCACACACTAAGAGTTTTCAATCTTGTTAGAACGTGAAACAGCGCCATCTATTGTCGAGTAGCACGCAACAATACTAAGTTTTAACGAGATATTGTCACTACAGAGGGCGCTAGCTTGTTTGATAGAGAAACTTGTTGAAATTTTGTTTGTGGCTATTGGCATGGAACCTGAAAACTCTTGATGAAAATTAAAGATTCCGATATTTTCTGATCTTAAAATTAGTTTGACTCAAGTAGGTATTGTTAAAACCCCTTTCGAAATAATGAATTATTAAAATGGTAGATACATTTACCATTAAATTGGATTACATACATTTTAATTGATTTATTTAAGTCAGACACAGTGATCCATATTTATATTAATATAGGTACTAAAAAATTGTGTTAGCAACTATAGATTAAAGTAAAACGTATAAAAATAACCAGACAATAGTAATAACCGGTATTTTTGTTTTTCTTACTTTCCGAAGTTGATGTATCCATCGAACATTGTCAGTGGCATAAAAAACCTTTAGAACATTTTAATTCACTAATAAAAATGAGATGTTTATGTTACTTAGTTTGTACATTTTCATCACTTTATTGACAAATTATTTTATATTTAGTACAGAAAATGAGGTATTCATACTAAATTAATTTAATCCAATCACTGTCTACTCATAGAATCGTAAACATTCTAACATTATTGTCTGCTATTCAACAACAAACAAGTCCTATCCAGGGTTGGGAGTTGTCAATACACAATAACATAAATACATACATACATAAACTCAAGCTTTCTTCGCTTCAGATAATCTTGCTAATAAATATTGCTTTAGAATTATCTAACACCCTCCCTGTTTAACGTTTACGTATCAAACGGTAGAAGATATCTAGCTACCTACCATTGTTTCAAACTAGGTACGTCATGCGTCTTAGTGAACGGTATTTTTTATTTTTTATTATACAAATGTTAAAAAAAATATTTTAATTTTTATAAATGATTAGTAGTCATTGGATACATGAAGTGGGCTGCCGGTGTATGACGACTAAAATGTCACGGTGTATATAGGGTAAATTTTTATCCAGTGCGCAAACTGTAACCATGAATTCAGCATATCATTCTAGATCCTCCACCGCAGATATGTTTGTCGGTTATACAAAAAAAAATCAGCTGTTTCATAGAAAAGACCTACGCTGTCAAAATGTATGGAAGAGCTGTTGTTTTTTTGTATAACTGAAGAAAAATTTCTGCGTTGGAGGTCTAGAATGATATGCTGAATTCATGGTTGCAGTTTGCGCACTGGTTAAAAATGTATCCTATTTATAGGGTAGCAGTGATATCGACGTGTAAACTAGCAATGAATTCAGTATATTATTCTAGATATCCCAGCGTAGACTATTTATCGTCGGTAAAAAAATACCGACTGTTTCATTTCAAAAAGGCAATACTTACGCGGGCAAAATGAATAGCAATTTTTTTTTAAAATAATTGTCGAAATATTTCAACACAAGGGCATTCAGAATCATGTACTACATACAGGCTTAGCACGAGAACCGTATAGAAGCGTTTTGTCGACGGAAGAGTAGACAAAAATGACGTTTCCGTGTAGACAGTTGACAGTTTAGAACCGAGAAATGTAGACAAGCTATTTCTATTCTACGGTATAGTAGAAATGAAAGCGTCATGCTAAGCCTGCAGAATCCATGGTAACTGCACCCAATTGCAGTCGTCTTACGTCATAACGTTTATGTATATTATGTATATCTCTCAAACTTTCCCTTTTAAACTCCATTACAGTCCGATCCTTCTAAGAACCTAATTACACTCTAATTAACTCTTATAAGACAGCCCGATCACCCATTTCCACCGCCATTTTTCCCAGACTAAACACGTGAAGTATCAGAAACCTTATTTAAAAGTTAGCAGTGAAAGTACTCCACGCTGCCGGGTGAAAAATGCAGCGAAGTTGAAGCGAAAAGGAAAGTGGAAGACTTCGTGAAGACTTTACAGCTTTTAAACCTTGTTTCAAGCGATTCAAAGTTGATGCAGCCGCTTTTTTG
The DNA here is from genome assembly GCA_949091785.1 of Polymixis lichenea. Classification (NCBI taxonomy): domain Eukaryota; kingdom Metazoa; phylum Arthropoda; class Insecta; order Lepidoptera; family Noctuidae; genus Polymixis; species Polymixis lichenea. The sequence goes on along the minus strand of OX420943.1, from coordinate 16,885,587 downwards.
CCAAGCGGAATTGTATTAAAGAGGCGTTTTTGGCAAGTATTATTTTTTTGTTCGGAAGTAAGCTTTTATCGTAATGGATTTTACGAAGGTACACACATACATAACATCACGCCTTGTTTCCCTTAACGGTTGGGCAGAGATGAACCTATAGTACACCCGCATTTAGCCGCTTTAAGTCCCATCCGGTCCGGTTGAATTCCGGTTGCGTTTTAAGACGGTATTCTTATAATTATGTACCTATGTACTTATTGCATTGTATTGATTTACTATATTAAATAGATGCATAGCTATGTATGATCGTTTGAGGATTTAGTTAAAGTGTCTTCACTTTCAAAGCATTTCTTTCTGTTTGAAAGAAATGTTTTGACCTTGTCTTCAATACATAAAAGGCACTTTCTTAAATTAAAATAGAATTGATTCTAGTAGTAGTTCCGAATGGTAGTTTCGTGTAGAAAAATGTCCCGAAAGTTATTCGGTATTAATAACGTCTATCTTAGATATAGTTCTGCCTTTTATACTACCTATTATAGTTTTGTTGATAGGCATCTTATCTTGGGCGTTTGAACATCATTGATACTGGTTTAGGATACATATTAGGTACTAGTGGTCACCCAGCGGTCGATATTCGACCATGTTTTCTTTATTATGTATTTCCAATGCATTTTTATATAAAAATATATATTAACTTTAACTGTGATAAACTTCATACTCCTCCAACCGCGTAAATTTCGTAAAAAGGGGTAAAAAGTTTTGCTTCACGTATATAATGTAGGTTAAAAAACTATCAGCCTTGCAGACAAAACCAAGCTAAAACAATTAGATAAAAAGAAAACAAACTATATTAAACAAAACAATACTTTCTAAATAACTAAGCTATTGGCTAGACTTGGCAATTTCCCTCTAAAAACTCGTTTATGTGCAGTTAAAATGGGCGGTGGCTGGCACGCTGTGGGGCCCATATCCGGCGGCGGCCGATTGAGTTACAGATATGATTGATCAACCGCTCCCGTGATTGAGGAATGGAGGCCCGATGAGCGTGTTATCGTGTTAGTGAAACGGTATTGTGTAATGCAATTTTGATGTCATCCGTCGCTGCGGCACCATGTCCGAATAGGGTTAAGATTAGTTCGAAATTAAAGTTATTTTTATTTTGGAAGTCGGTTGTTTTTTAACTATAGTTCACATGTATATATTCCCGAAGATAGCTAAAATGACGTGGTTCAAGAATTTCATTGTAAAGAAACGTCGCTTTTCGTGTCGTGCGTTTTGATGCGATTTTGTTTTCCACATTTTGATGCGATTTTCTTTATCATTTAGTGAAAGTTTATATAAACAATACATTGATATCAAACTTAAATGAAATAAAGATATTACGATGCTTTGTTAGGTTTAAATACCGTAAAGAGCGAAAGCTTGTCGCTACGTCGAAGTCATCGGTCGCGGAGGCTTTCTGTTTGAATAGGGATTAGATTAATTTCACATCAATTCTGTTATCTGGTAGTTAGCTTCAGAAATAATAAAATATGGAATAGGGTTTATTACTAGAAACGTTATAATTCTTGTAGGATATCATCATGAAAAATGATTTAAAAAGCCATCACCTGTGCCTCGTTCTAACTATTTTGGGGTCGACTCCCAGTCAGCTGAGTATATTTTACATGGAGCGACTGCTAATCTGGCCTCTACAACCCAGTTACTGGGTAATACGATACCCTTTGCGTAAGAATTGTTGTCAGACTTTCGGGCTTTTGATGGCCCGTAACCACTGTCAAAAATCCACGAATGACAGCCGGGACACGTAGCGGTCTTGGTATGTAAAGATGGTTACCCATCCACGGACCAACCGCGGCAAGCTAAGCTTAACCTGATCGATAGAACCGTGCGGTTATCATTATTTTTCCTGTAGGTTATAAAGTAAGTAATTAAAGCAATCACGTGGGCACGAAGACAACGTCATAGGAAGCCTGTGTACCTATAATTTCTATTAAAAAATAAGGAAGATTCTATTATAAAAAATCTTACAAGAATATTAAATAAGTAATTAGATTTTCTAGGACAGAAGACGGAAGGACTCAATTACCCTTCCTATGTGGCCCTGACAGTACGCCAACTAAGTTTTCTTTAATAAGTTCTACAAATACTTCCATGCAGAAATGCCGTATTTTTGTTAAGTTATGTATTTACTTCAAATTACTTAATTGAATTTTAATGGTACCCTAAAATGTAATATTCATCATCATCTGCCTAGGCTTTTCCTAACAACGTTGGGGTCGGCTTCCATTCTAACCGGATGCAGCTGAATACCAGTATTTTACATGGAGCGACTGCCTATCTGACCTCCACAACCTAGTTACTGGGTAATACGATACCTCTTGGAAAGACTGGTTGTCAGACTTTCGGGCTTCTGACGACCCGTAACGACTGCCAAAGATCTATAAATGACAGCCGGAACCAACGGCTTAACGTGCTTTCCGAGGCACGAAGAGGTCTGGGTATGTTGAGATGGTCACCCATCCACGGACCAACCGCGGCAAGCGTAGCTTAACCTGATCGATCGATCCGTGCGGCTAATATTACTTAGCCACAAGCCCCTCCTAAAATGTAATATTATTTATTTTAATTTAAATTGACTAGTTTTTTTAATAATAACCGAATACCTATCTCGTTTTGGAAATTATGACGTTCTATACACTTATTAATTCGAAAGCATTCTAGTACTTATATTGTACTCCATTGTGGTGCCACTAGGTCCATGTGAACTTTGTAAACAATGTTCTTATACACACAAGAGATATGCAACAAAGATTTGCATTTGAAATCAAACCCACGTGTCGCAAACCAAAGCAGCGAGAATTTACTGACTCACGGGATCATTTCGTATGACACCAAAGGATCATTTCCACCAAACGGCTCGTATCGCATTGGATTGGAACGGATTTCACAATCCTTAAACGATGTTAAATCTTGTACACAGTGTTTGAAGTCTCAAATCAAATCAAAACATTTCATTTCACATAAACCTGCAAGGGCACTGATGAAACGTCAGAAGCTAGGTGCACGGTTCCAATTTGTCGATTCCTATGGAGAAGAGCCGGCAAGAAACTCCACGGTTACTCTATTAAAAATAATTGGCTTTTATAATGTTTTCAAATTACAGTGATATTAGGTATGGGAGGACAGTGCAGGCCTGTCAATAAGTACCAGGTACTTAGAGGAATGAAAATAAAGTAGATTTATAGACGACGTCTGTAAGGCCTACAACGTTCTCTCATTCACAATATGTAAAAGAATCTACATAAGTAAAATCAACCTATTTAAACCAAGTGACATGTCTGTATTACCAAGCCACGTACAGCAGCTTGATCGTGGGCGCCTTCGGCGACACGCGATCGTAGCCGAAAGTACGCAGCGACGCGCGATCGGCTCCGTTCGCCTGTGGTCGTATCCGGTATCGGATCCATTACGTTGTCGTCGCGCTCAAAGCCGTGGCCGAGCGGCACCACTCATTCTCAAAAGTGCACGCACTGCAAACGATTTAGACGAAACATTGGTTTGTTTGGTGCAAAAGCATAAGTGTCTTTATGATATGTCATAAAGACTGGAGAAGGAATTACATAATTCCTATCAATTATTACGATAGTACAAAACAAACAATATTCACCCACCCAAGATTTGACCGCAACATAGTAATTCGATCTCGTAGCTGTTCCGCCTACGCCGTAGCCCGTAGCCGTTTTGCTACGAGCCTACGAACTTTGTTATAAGTCGCGTAGTCAAACAAAACGTGACTTAGGAAATTGGGAACGCCCATATTAACTGAATTCGTTGTCCGGTTATTGGGAGGTTGTACTTGTAATTTTCGGTTTGGAAATATTTACAAATGGCGTCAGTCTCGTTTCTAGCCCTACATAAAGGGGCGAAGGAATTGTTGGAGATAAATTGATTAGACTTGGCATTTGGTTTTGTTTGTTTTTTTTTATTGTTCTTGTACCTAATTAAGATAAATAACTTTAAGCCTAGAAGGTTCTTTCGAATAGTTAAGAGTGATTGTATTACCTGAATTTCTAGTGGGGTCTAGAATGATATGCGGAATTTATGGTGACAGTTTGCGCACTGGATAAAAACTTATCCTGTATACGGTACTTATAACAAAAAACCAATTTGGCTGTATTTTTGTCTATTTGTTCCGACTTATCTCAGAAACGGCTGAACCGATGTTGACGGGAATTTCAATGGCAGAGAGCTGATGTTATAAGGAGTAACATTTTTGGTGGGACAGTTTCCGACGTCCACGCCGGCTAAGCCACGGGCATAGCTAGTACTTAATTATAACCTAAATTATGTCATATAAGACATTTTAAAATTGTAAAAAACAGACCACACAGAACAAAACAAAACTAAAATATGCACAAAACTGTGCGTCTGTCCATAGCGTCCTACAGACGAAATTTTCTTTGTAACAAGTGAATAGTTGGTATCTCATTATTCCTGCTCTCTCGTGTGTAAGTCTCGCGGTACACTTTCAACTTGACTATTCTGCTGAGAAATATCTTTCAACAATGTTTTTGGTACATGTTCTGTGTTGTTGTATGGGGTTGTTAAGATTTGGTAAGGAATGAAACATTTCCTTGAAATGTGTATTTTATTTTACATTGATAAAATAATTAGTACATGTTATGTTGTCTTAGCGCTGCAGTAGGTAAGCCAAAAAGTGCATTCCTATTATCTTCATAAGTCACTTACAAGCAAAATATAATTGGGATACTTTCACTCCATGTTTTTTTATTGGTAAGATAAATAAGAAGCGAGCTTTGTACTTTAAGTGTAAATGTTTTTATTTATCTGAAATTGTAATGACCTGTTTACCTACATGACATATTTTAAATTGTTTTTTTTTTGTAATGTATTGGCATGCCTCTTTGTAATTATAATTGCTTGTTGTGTTAATTTTGTATGCTATATATTGGCAAAACATAGTGCACATATTTAAGACAATTCTAACTGTAACCATACCTATGTTTAACAAAATAAATAAATTGAATTGAATCGAACTGAATTGAATCGAATTGAATTGAATTAAATTGAACTTCTGAATACCAGTCAATGACAGCAAAAGGTTTGTAGATGCATGACCAAGTTTAGTGACAAAGTTAAGATATTATGTATCAAACCAGACTACTGCATTGTTGCTAGGTGTTCCAGTTTTTAACCGACTTCAAAAAAAGAGGAGGTTCTATGTTCCATTGTATGTTTTTTTTAATGTATGTTCACCGATTTCCTCCATTTGTAGACCGATCCTCAAAATACTCTTTTTATCTGAAAGAGTATACTCCTGAGGTGTTTCCATTGGCTGGTGCCAATGACTGACTAGGTAGTCAGGATCTGATTATGGAATCTCAGGGAAATCGAGGGCAACCCTCAAATGTTATAGGTATTAGCAATGTTTTTCATGTATTTTCTAAAGCTATTGAGACATTTGCGTATGGTCATCAACATCTCATGACACTGAGCTCATGAGCTGATCAAGGAAGGTACAACTTTTTTTTTTATGTATGTTCGGGCATAACTCCGTCATATATAAACGAATTTGCAAAATTATTTTTTAAATTTACCAATTTTTCTTTTAATAAATTTCCCAATTCGTAATTTTAAATTCGTAAATTTAAATTTCATATAGATCTAATGATCCGTTTCGGAGAAAGACAACGGAACTTTTCAAGAAATGACAGCAAATCAACCGCGATTTCTGCTATCGCATAAATATGCATTGTTTTGACCCCAAGGATTATGAAATTTCGAATTGGTGTAGGGTAGGTACTATAACTAAAAAGTGTAACACAAAAACTTTTTCCAAAAAAAAAATAACAACCGACTTCCGGAAAAACACTAGAAAGTGGTGAAAAATAACTATAATTTCGGAAGTCGGTGACTTTGGATATGTATTTAAAGTTTTTTATAGATATAGTACAGTTAAAATAGATCAAACCTTTTTCAGATTATCTGAAGTACACAAATCTATTATGTGATACTGTGTTAAAAGTTACAACAAAATATCTTATAAGATATTGCATTTAATTTAAAGACAAATTAAAACTTATATTAAGAAGCATATTACAAATTAGGGATTATATCTTACATAAGAATGCAAGGGAACATGCTGGTCCTGCTCCTTACGACAATCTAGAGTCTAGACTCTAGATTGGCCATTGGATGACTAGTCAAAATCAAACTGGTAGCTAATTTAATTGTATAATTTATAACTCACACACTGATTGCTTGTTAAAATATTAGGAAAATCATCTACTTTTACAACATTTGTAAATAAATGTAAGCACAATGTATCTTAAGTCCTTACCTATCACTTAATTAATGTATCTGTCATTGCTTTTTTAAATTCTTTTTACTTATTGTGGTATAGTAGTTATATGGTTTCTAAGTGCATCATCTTTCTTGCCCATCCTTGTCCATACGAAATTACCTTTTGGAAAGAATGCCTCGAATCAATTTTTTTTTTGTTGATAATTTTGACGTTCAAAAGTGCTTTTATGTGTCATGGCCAACGCTAACAATATGTTATTTAACTGGATGTGAGATTCAACCCAAATCAAATCAAATCAATCACGGGTTTTGCGCAATTACCACCTCCTTTTCTTCGGTTTCGGAATATGATTTTCCCAATTTTTCTGGTGCGTGCGAGTTATGCTGAATGTTCCCGAAGTACAATTCATTTTTATATTGAGCACATTTAAAACGCTCTGAATCAGTACGAGGCACACTGGAATTCGCTGAATTGCACAATTCCGCTACGCGATAACCGGCAACGGAAGATAGGAACCCGATACGCCGCGGCGCTCGCGCATGGCAGTCGCCATGAAGTGTGTGGGTTGCGGGGAGACAATCAAAATACGTGTACGCCACGAATGGTTTATTACGACTCTCTAGTTAATACCAATACATGAATAAATGTGCTTAGGTTACACATAGATACTTATTCACTACATGTGTTTACAGGAATAAATGATTTGACTTTGAGTATTAGTAGTATTTCTCTCGATGAACTCATTTAAAAAAATCTCGACTATCCAAAATGTTCATAGAACAATACAGCTTGAAGAAACTCCAGCTATGAGGCAATTTCAAATTATTATTATTTTTTGTCATAGGCAAGTAAAATCATGTCGTCACATACATACGAATGCACGTTTTACACCCGAAAGTTCGACATTTGTATTGTAACACAGACAATGGTCCCTTCCGTTGTGTAGACGGGGGTGGAGACAAGAACGGGACGATGTGCGACAGAGATGAAAGATAATGGACATTAATGGCGTCATAGGCTTTGGTAAAAGTATTGCAATAGTTTTGGGATACTTTGCAGTGTATATAAGGGGTCTGCAAGCTGTTGTTTGGACTTGCAATCTTGTGATCAGTGGGGAGGTGTATGCAAAGGGGATGTATTTCGTTAATTGAATAGTTTTGTCATTATCTGCAGCGTAATATTTGAATCTGTCATGGCCGGCTCTGGGTGATTTTTATTCTGACTGCATTACTATTGCCTCAACCTTTCTTTGTTTTTTTTTAAATTGTTATTTTATGTTTTGCGTTTATAATGTTGCGTTTACAGACAGATGAGAATCGTTAGCGTATGCTTACAAAGTCGAAGCAAAAGTCAGCTAGACCTACGGAATTATATGATAATGCGCTGCAGTTCTTATTACTGTACCCACACAAATACAATTTATAATGCATTATAAATCTACGCAAAGATAATTTTTCGACATTACTAGGCCTTATTATAAAAAAAAAACTCACCATTGCGTTTTTTTAACCGACTTCCAAAAGGAGGAGGTTCTCATTTCGTCGGAACCTTTTTGTTTTTTTTTTTTAATGTATGTTCCCCGATTACTCGAAGATGGCTGGACCGATTTGGATTATAATTTTTTGTTTGAAAGGGTATACCTCCCAAGTGGTCCTATGATCATCAAGTCAGGATCTGATGATGGGATCCTGGAGAAATAGAGAGAACTCTTCAAATTTTATAGGCACACTTGAAGCGATTTTGATAGTTTTTGGAAGAGTACTTTGTCGGAGTGGTCATATTTCAATTTGGTGAAGATCTGATGAAGAACTTCGGAAATAGGCAACGGAACTCCTCAATAAATGATAGCAAATGGACTGGAATTGCAGAAGTCTCATGTCTGTCTATTGTTTACACCACTTCGTAACATAACATCACGCCGGGACGCTGTGAAGGGGTAAGCACATGTAAACCACTAAAAAGTAAAAAATAAAAACTTAAAAAAAAAAAAATTAACAACCGACTTCCAAAAAAAATACTAAAAAGTGAAAAATAACTTTAATTTCAAAAAAGCGGTGACAAAAAATTAAAATACATATCCAAAGTCACCGCCTTCCAAAACTAAAGTTATTTTTCACTTTTTAGTTTTTTTTTTGGGAAGTCGATTGTTTTTTTATGCCACTACTAATTATTTCAAGAACTAATTATCAATGTGAATACCTTTCCCAAACCTGTTCTTAACAAATAAATCCTAAAACCTCACCAAAACTAAACCCGAAACAAATTTAAAAGCCCTTACCGCCTACTCGTACAACTTTTCCTTAGCGCATAAAAGCATCTGCAGTCGCCGCATGCTGCATAAAGGTGCACCCACACCACGTCTACTAATACTAAGTAAACATGTAAAACCTCCCTAAAACTAAACTACAAACAAATCAATATCCCTTAGCGAAATCTGATATGTATTTTCCTTGACAAATAAAATAATTTGCAAGAAGCTGCATAAAGGTGCGCCCACACTGCGGATACTAAAATACTATAAATGTAAAAAATCCCAACAAAAGCTAAACTTAAAACCAATCAAGAACCCTTACCGCCAACATAAGCAAATCTTCCTCAGCAATTAAAATCATCTGCAAGAAGCTGTATAAAGGTGGACCCACACTTCGGATTGTACATATAAAAAGCCCATCAAACCAAACCCGAAACAAATTCAAAATCCCTTACCGCCAACTCGTATGAATATTCCTTAACAAATAAAATCATTTGCAAGAAGCTGCATAAAGGTGCGCCCACACTGCGTATACTAATACTATAAATAGTCTTGTCTCGACATGATTAATGTAGGGTGTGCGCATGATGGAGGTGTTATGCGAACATAATTTTATACCCGTTGAAGAAAACTTGAGTGATGGAGGCAAACCTACGCTGGTCTGCTTCGTATGAATGTGTTGTTTAATTAATTTGGTAAAACACTGTAAAACAGTTTTTTTGACGGTAAAACACTTTTTTTGATGATACCTACTGATTTTTTTTTTTGGAGGTAATGCTTAATCCAGCAAATAATAATTTCCGTATGTACGTGTAAGTAATTAGTTGACATTAACAGCGCCTTTATGTCGAAGGAATAAGCGTAATATTCGTTGTGCAACTGATGTTAGGTTGATTGTACCAAAACAAAAAAACCTTAAATTTAATTTTATCAGTATTGGTTTCATGATTTATCTACATCATGTCTGTGTTCATCATAATACATAAAAGTTTAAATCCACGTAATTCAGCTGAATTGAGTTCCCGGCGTAGTTTCCTCCTTCAAGAAGCGCATTTGCCGGACATTTTAAGGTTTCAAGGTTAGGTGTCACGCATTTTGTAAGTAATTGCTATTCAAAATTCATACCTAAAATTCAACTCCAAGCTACTTCAAAGTCGGCTACTTATAAGTCGATTTGCACGAATTTCTCTCACCGGTGGGCGAATCGACAACTTCAGAAATACATATTAGGCAATTGACTTGTTTGTAATTTTATGCAATGAGTTATGAAAAAGTTCACTGCAGATACACGCAATAAAGTGCATAAAATTGTGCCTATAGAAATAATATATTATTTAAAATAGCCGATTCGCTCGATTCGGGTGAATAATTTCGTGCAAATCGACTAATAACCCAGCTAGTTATATCTCAACCCATGTAATTAATGCTATTTAAATTGGCCTTTCTATATTTAAAATGTTTTGCAGGCGATCCTTCTCCGTTTCACAGACAGGAGGCCAATGTCCTAGCAGTGGGAACACTGATTATGCAGAAGCGTTAGTAGGGGCTAATAGTGTTTGGCAAGTTTTTGCCCACCATCGATCACAACATCGTTAGCCAAAAAACGATCACCACATAGCGTGAGTAAAATCACCGACAATACATAAAAGCGTCACATAAGTGCGGATTAATTAACAAAAAGCCCCCTTCAGATTGCGGGAGGGGGCGGTGTTCCGGCCGCTCAATGATTAACGACCGACCGTTCCGGCCGCGTATCGCATGATTAATACGTAACTACGCATTGTGCGTTTGTTCGCGTATGTATGGTGTGGGCGTACCTTTATGTGTCGGGTGAAAAATGTGGTGTTATGTGCGCGGATTTGTGGTCGTTAATTTGTTTGTGGTGTGAGGTGACCATGGAGTCTCCTCTACAGAAGTAACACTGACTCGGCACTGCGTCGTGGTACAGGGAAGAATGAGGTGTTGGGTAGCCTACTCATACTTACATGCACTTTTAAGCCGTGAGCCGTCACAGATCTTCTCTCTTCGATTCCATTTATCTGCCTTCAGCAGGCTTAGCACGAGCAACAGTTTGTCGACGGAAGAATAGACATATAATGATGTACAATTGGAGAAGATAATGTTTTTCTATTTCTTATCACAGTTATGCGTTCTAAACGAATCATGATTTTGTAGATAATCGTATAAACTTTGTAGCCGTCAAGTAGAATGTTTGTTGTCAGTGTGATTTTGACAGTTTGGGAAGAAATATTTTTCTGAAATAGTCTACATTTATAAGGACCTAAACTAAGATCGTTAGAAACGAACGACAGACAAAATGACAGATTGTAGAAGGATATCTACGATGGGATGTTAAAATGGAGAAACGAAATGTCACTTTGTATAGAAAAAGCACAGTTTATTCTTCGTAGAAATAGAACGCGTCAAGCTAAGCCTGCAGAAGGCCCCCTTAAGGTAGGTGGAAAAGTCTGGACTTTTCCCCTGAGAATCACCTCTCAGGGCCGACATCGTCATCGAAAACATATAAAGTCTAGAAATCCACACAAACCTAATTGATTTGGTGGGAGTGCCCTGGCTTAGTTACTGCGACCAATTTAGGTCGTTGTCCTTTTGGCACATGTCAAAAATTGGTACTAATGGCGCCATTTTGTTTTCTCAATGCATTCCACTGAACCGTTACTGTTTGTACACATGTTTACCGACAGCGCCCCCCTGCCAAAATGATTTGATTCTTGCAACAGTCTTTTTTTATTATTGCCACACACTAGGAACTTCTCCTGTATTGTGGGTGCGTTAACAAACATTTAAACTCACATACACAAACAGCCAGACCCGGAACAACTACTTGTAGGTCATACAAATATTTGTTCGGTGCGGGAATCCAACCCGCGACACTCAGCGCAGCAGTCAATCGCTTAACCACTGCGCCAACTGTGCTGTCAAAGTGTACATGGATTTTGCAAGTTTGGTCTGAAATGTGAACAAGAAGACAAGAATAGATACTGTTATAACATAACATCACGCCTTGTTTCCCCGAAAATTTGGGCAGAGGTGTAGGTAGGTATTAGTACATCTACATTTCAACAGTTATGTTTCATCTTCGTCGCCCGTGTATAATTTTTAACCGACTTCAAAAAGAAGGAGGTAATCAATTCGACATGTATTATTTTATTTTTCACTTTGATGTATGTTTGGGCATAACTCCGTCATATATAGACGGATTTGCAAAATCCTTTTTTTTTGTTCGAAAGGGATTTATTTCGAAATGGTCTCATTTAAATTTCATATGGATCTGATGATGAGTTTCGGAGACAGACAACGGAACTCTTAAAAAAATGACAGCAAATGAACCCCGATTGCTGCTATCGCCTAAATATGAATTGTTTTGATCCCAAAGATGATGAAATTTGGAATTGGTGTGGGGTACGTAAGTACTATAACTAAAAAGTAAAAAATATTTTTTTTCAAAAAAAAAAACAACCGACTTCCGGAAAAACAAGTGAAAAATAACTTTAATTTCGGAAGGCGGTGACAAAAAATTAAAATACATAGCCAAGTCACAGACTTCCAAAATTAAAGTTATTTTTCAATTTGTAGTATTTTCCTGGAAGTCGTTTGTTATTTTTTTTGGAAAAAGTTTTTATTGCACACACTTGATACAACGTGTATCAAAAATTATACACCATGCCCATTGCATTCAAGGCGCTGTGTATCACTAATGAGCACGATTTTCATACAGTTCTTTAACGAAAAAGATAACGGTGGCCTGGGCGCATCTTTTGGTGTATTTGGGTTTGGGGTACGATTTATACTCTAGAAAATATGAACCTCTGAATCTTAGGGTAACTAAAAATAAAACAAAAAAAAAATAACAAAAAAGTGTGATTGTGGAGATTATGCTTCGCGCCGATGGTATTAAGTCCCATGTAATAGAAGCCGAACGAGGCACTGTCTTTTCCATACAATCATGCTGTAACATTATGAATGTTAATGAATTGTCAAAATTAATGCCATTGGGATTATAACTGCTTTACGCAATTACCCCGCTGATCAAAGTGAACTTTGATATTAGACCAGAAAATTCTATGACGAAAGGGTACTACAATAATGACGTAAGTACACCCTAAAGGTTATATTTGTGCACAAACAGCAAGTTTATCATTAACAAACAAGGTTGCCTCCCGATAGTTGCCTGTTGCGAACTATGTGGGATTACTACCTACTTGCTGTGTGGGAATAGTAGATATGAAAAATCATTGAAAAGATATACCGCTATATAAAAAGAAAAATAGTGTTGTGCCAAGTAATATTTTTCTAAGAGGCTTCTGGCTAAGTTATAACAGCCGTACGGTTGATCAGTCAGGTTAAGCTTCGCTTCCGTGTTTGGTCCATGGATGGGTGTCCATCTATACATACCAAGACTTCGCCGTGCCTCAGAAAGCACATTAAGCCCTTGGTCCCTGCGGTCATTCGTGGATCTTTGACTGTCGTTACGGGTCGTCAGAACTGCCGTTCTTTAACTAGAAAGGCGTTAACCCTCACTTGGTCAATTTTTAATTTTTTAATAGAATCTAAGAGAGTTAAAATTCTCTATCTTTCTGTCTAAAAAACATTTTTACAATACAAATAGTTCCCAAGATATGAAAAGTTTGTAGACCGTTAAGTAACATAATTTTTGATGATTCCGTCACTTGAAAGCGTCTAACCCAAACTTCTTAGCTAAATGTAATATAAAATACTTTAACTGCCGGATGAAATGATTATTATCTAGTATCAATTAATGTGTCCTACAATCAATAACGTAAGTATCACAGTTTTTAAGAAATAACGATTCGCGCGATTTTTGCCATTTTTCTCGGAAACAACTTTTAGGGCTTAACGCTTTTCTGGTTAAAGGACAGCAGACTGAAGCCAGAAAGTCTGTCGCCAGAAAAAAGCTGAAAACCAGAAAGTCCAGTCTTACCAAAAGGTTTCGTATTACCCCGTAGCGGCGATCTCTCGCGTCCGACCCTGGTCCAGGCCATGGTACGGAGCGAGAGCGCATGGCTAGCAGTCACCGCCTTCAGCGAAGCAGTTATGCTCGCAAAGAGGGAGGCGGCGCACGTGAGGGAGATGCAGTACATGCGCCCTCACAGCCGTGGCCTTCGCAGGAGACGCCCTGGGCGTCGGGAATCCCAGGCTGATTCCCGGCCACCGCAAGCACGGGCTTGCGGACGGCGAGTAATGGGTAGCTCGCTGTCCGGTAAGGACCAAGCCCGGGTCGACAGCGCGTTGTGTTCCACGTGCGCCTCAAAGAGATGTCAGCAGCAACAGATGGGGCCTGCAAGGGCCGATGCCTGCCAGGGGTGCGGGTTGTTCGAAAGAGATACCGCGGCCCCTGGCACACAGGCAACTGAGGGAACACGGGTGGGTTTTAGTCAGTAAAAGTCTGACACGCCCTCCCGCTCCACCCAGAGCGGGAGAAGTTATTTGATGATTTCCCACCCCAAAAAAAAAAACTGGATTGTGGAGGTCATGAGATAGACAGTTGCTCTATGTAAAATACTAGCTCAGCTGCATCCGGTTAGACTGGAAGCTGACCCCAACATAGTTAGGAAAAGGCTGGACAGATGATGATGATGTACGTGTCAACTATAGGATGTCCCAAAAAGAGCGCCGTATTTAAATTTGCCATAATTTTGTTAATACGAGTTGTACGGTGATTTTTCTTGACAATTGTCACGCACAGACCCCGCGATTTAAGAATATGGAGAAGTATTCAAACCAACAACGTTTAATTAATGTAAAAACACATTACAAAAATGGTGAAAGTTTTGCGAAAAGAGTTCGCCAATTAGGTACGTCAAGTTTTCGGTCGCAATAATGCGCCAAATGAATCGACAGTGGGGCGTTTAATTACAAAATTTGAGACCAAATTTACGCTGATGGATCAGAAGATCATTGTTCGTCGTCGTCCTTGTCGGTCACTCGAAAAAATAGCCACAGTGAGGGAATCTGTGGCCGAGAATCCAGAATAACCTGTGCCAGAGGTTTCGTGGTGGCCATTTGCCTGATTTTCACGTTTAATTGGAACTATTACCATTGTATACCATGTTTTAGGCAATAAATATTAAATTCTATTCTATTTTATTCTATGTTTTTCTTTGAAATTAAATCCAGTGCTCTTATTTGGACACTCTTTAGAATTATAATAATTCTAGTTAGAACGTTTCGATTGATAAAAAAATTCTGTGAATAGGTTTGTACAAACGAATTTACACGATTTTTAGTTTTAACTAGTTGATATTGGTTTCTTTTTTAACTATTCTGAGAAGATACAGAACTCAGACGTCTCTCATTCTCTTTTAAAGTCCAGATATTATCTTGGTCATATAGCGCTATATTCATAAACATTGCTTAAAGTTAAGTATTGTTTAGCGGTTGTTTAAGCATACTTTTTTGTGTTTATGCTTCTCTTAACTTTTAGCAACGTTTATAAATAAACCCCATAATGTGAAAACAGACAGATGGCACACATTTTACCGTCTAAGATGGTCGATTAACGCACGAAACAAACATTTGTGTATCGCAGATAATTAGTTAATAGAGCCTTGTCTAAATTGCTTGTATTTAAATCAGATCTGTCAAAAAAAAACCTTAAATCAATTTAAAAAAAAAAACACTATGAAACAAGCATAAAAACCAACAAAAATGCACCCGTTTTCTAACTAAAACTGCCATAAAATTAAACTACTAGGTACAGAAAATGTGAATGCCAGACTACGATTGCACCCCTAATTCGTTCACATACCTCTCTAGGTGCCGGGGGGCCTCCCCACCCCTCCAGGAATTTCGGCCTTCCACATTCCGCCTGGTCATTCTTGGAGTCATAATTTCTAGCTCCACATGACATGGTATGTGGAACAATTGTTTTTGTTGGAGCTTCTCATTCTGCGGTATTCGTTGCGCGCTTTTTGTTTTTAGCCAGCTACGAAATACGAGGAGGTTGTGTATTTATTTTATGTACGTTGAGAGGAATGTTTTCATTAATATGGGTGGTTATTTGAGTTATTCTGTTCAGTGTTTTTGTATATTACTCGATCTAGTATAGAGTATTTTTGAAGTTGTCTTCAATCTGTGTAAGAAAAAAGACCTATATATTTCGTATTTCAAAGAAAACCAATAATATTGGCTTGAAGACGTGAAGCTGCCTTCATGCCCAATATTGTTTTTTTCTATTTACTTACTACTTTTGCCATCACGTAATGTTTAAATAAATTCTTTTAATTTCTAATACTGGTCATTATACTTTCGAGCCGAATGGTCCGAGTGGTCCACGGTCTATTTAAACAAATCTCGAAACGGCTGGTTGACACTTCCCGTGACCCAAGGGCTGGTTCTTACCTATGCCACAGGCTAAGAATTGCCATACAATGTGGTAACGCCGCCAGTTTCTTTGGAATATTACCAGTCTACAGCATTTTTTCGATGCCATATTTTATTTTGTGAATAGTTTTAGTTATGTAAGGATATAATTTTGTATTTTTTTATGAATTACTTAAGTGTTTGCATTTATTTTGTTTCAGTCACTACCCAGCTGGACTGATGACTTGCCTGCACTTGGACACATCAGGCAGAGAACCAAGTGGGAGACCCAGATTTAATAGAGATCCTATGAAGATCTTGTCGAGGAACAATGAACATTAATAAGAAAGCGTGCTGTCGCCTGTCTGGTCGAAGACATTGGCATTATTAAAGATAAAAAAGGTTGGTATACAAATATTCTTACTGAAGATACTTTAGTTAGAATAATTTCCTATCAGCGGATAGTGTAGTTCCGTAATATTGTCAATATGAAACTATAATCTTATTAGAACCTAATCAGTCATTCTTACTTACATCATTCTGTGTAAAGGCACTAGAAACAATTGAGAGATAAAAACACATTGATCGTAGGATATAACAGCATAATATCACGCCTGTATGTGAATGGCTAGGCAGACACTTTTAGCCTGCACAAATGTTCAACTGTTTTTTGTAGTAGGTGACAAACCAACTACAAAAAACAGTATAATTGTATAATATTTATCCAGTAAGCTAAACTATTATCATCGATCACTGGTCGGGATTTACTTTTACAGTAAATCCCGACCAATTTTTCTTCTTCGTAAAAACCCGCTGATGGCTTTAGAGTACTACCAAATATTGCCACAAAAAGCTACTAAAATTTAGTATCAACTCTCTAAAAGTGGTGCCAAAAACTGACCAATAAGCCAGGCCGTTACCATAACGGCGTGACTCAAAGAGGTCGAGTTGGGTGGTTTCAACCCCCGCCTGCTAATAGTACGGCGCTCATGGAATTTTGATGATCACTATTTCGCATGGTCATTGCCGTTTTCACAATTTCAGTTCTACCCCTACTCGGGTTTGGTTAGTGTGGAGAGGGCTGGTTTTAAAATCTAAGTGAAAACAACTTGGTAGGTATACAATATGTAACAAAAACCCTGTTGTTCCTTCTACCCACGTTTTCAGAATCGGTATACATACGTAATAAAGCATGTCATTTATAAAAAACTGTTTAACAAAAATAATTAAAATAAATATTTAATTATGAATATTTGTAATGTTTAACTGATTTTGATTAGATCAAGGAAAGCCGCCAAGCTCGTAGTCTATTGTGCGAAATAAGGATACTTGTAAAATCAGATACTGTTAACATTTTTTTTGAATATGTCGATTTTAATAGTTATTTGATGTTGAACTCTCGACTAGCCAATGCTTATTTTTTAAATTATAACTTCGTAAATATTGTGCTTGTGGGTAAGTGTATACGTCCCTAAAAGGAACAACAGGGTTTTTGTTACATATTGTATTGTCTTTTTAAAGTAGGTACTTAAGTTTAGTCGAATCTGGTGAGCAATATTTTTTAGATTACCTAGGAAAATATTTTTTAGTAATGTTTCCAGTGGGCTAAATGTAGGTATTCAGCCTATACAGGGTGGCAGGGACATCGACGCTCAGCTTGTTTCCATTGATGCAATAAATGATTCTGAACCAGAGCGTTCAGAATCATGTTCTGAATCCTTGCGGAGACATTTTTCGTTGGATATAAAAAAAATAACGCCAAACACTGACCGCGGAAGTATTGCATTCTTCTATGAATCAGCAGATTTTTTTTTTGATAACCGACGAACACTTTCTCGGTCTAGAATCATGTGCTGAATTCGTGTAGTTCTTATGTCAAATCTATAGAAAGTCGATTTTGATAATGGTGATGGAAGTTGGTCAGGTGTTTTTTTTATTTTACTGATAAAAACAGTTCTGTCTTCGAAAATAAAAGAATTTAAGATATGGCTATAAAAATGATATTATGTTCGTAAAACAAGATAATTTAAGTTATAAAAAATATAATTCGAGAATTTAAGGGTTGCACATTAAAAGTATTCTTGTTCACTCCCCGCACTAAGCTACCTACAAAAACATTATGTAGGTACTAGCTGCTAGGACCTACATTCCCTACGTAAACCTACTTAATTTTCAAAGTCCCTCTCCACTCTATAAGAAGTTATGCGCAGAATGTGGATGTGCTCTTGATATTTTACGCGACTCGTTTTAAGAGGCATTAACACTTAAATGAATAATTGTGTTTTGTAATTACACACTGTATCCTAGATACGTGTGGAATGGAATTATTTCTACGTGCACTGTTATAGTTTTCTTCTTAAATCCAGTAGTTTTTAAGGGGTAGTTATACCTGTGTACCAACCAGTCTTATTTAGGGGTATTAACCAGTAGCTGGGTTATGGAGGTCAGATAGGCAGTCGCCCCATGTATAATACTGGTATTCAGCTGCCTCCAGTTAGGCTAGAATCTGACCCTAACATAGTTGCCAAAAGGCTATGCAGATGATGATAATGATCTATAACTGTTAGTAAACATAAATATTTTTTATCCATGGCTTTAGCCTGATTTTGCCTTTTATTATACGAAAAGCTAATTTAGGTAGACTGAGATGCCGATTCTTTTGTTCGCCACCTAAACTAAAATAACAGTATTGCTATCTCTTACCGATAGACCGCGAAAGAAAAAGACAAGTGATTTTTTAGAACAGTCAAAATACACCAAATTGAGTTTGGTGTATTTTGATTGAGTTTGATGCTTGGCAATCGAGTCACCTTGAAATTTGGCTTGGTTTTAAGTATGATCAATTTAATTCGTCGTAGGTGCGTCGAAGAAAACCTTAGTTCAACTAGACAGGTCTTATTTATTTCTGTCTCTTTTTTGTTTCATTAGAAAGAAAAAGATAGCAGTATCCTAAATTAAGTTTAGTTGGTATTTCAAAAGTTGGTTAGAAACAAGAAATAATACTCAACTTCGAAAATACAACTAACCGAATTACTGAAATAATGAAGGATCGCCAGAAGTCACTAGCAGTCCTTTATTTATTTCCTGCAAATAATTTAGCTTACTCGCCAAAATTTCTGAAATTCTCTCAAAGAGCATTACGTTTCCGCATTGTCGGGGAGCAAACAGAATGGCGGTAACATTCGGCCAGACTAATTACATTAAAATCACCAGCAGCGCCGTACTAAATCACTGTACCTATTATGTACTTGCCGAGGTCTCATCCGCGCTGCCGTCCGTACACCCGCCACGGACAAATGTATAAATATTCTAAATATACTGAATTTTCGACTCCTTAAAATAATTTTACATCAACCAGAAAAATCTCATTCGAATTACGACCTCTGCCTCGTTGAAAGAAAGTTCGGTTTTATTTGCTGAGTGTGAGGCGTTGTGGCATTTTAGGGTTAAGGGACACAGTCCTTACAATCCTTTCTGTTAAACTATTCTCTTTGAATAATTGCCGCATGGACCTGAAGGGTTAGAGCGTATTCATGCTCTGTCCCACCATTGTGGTTAGGGTCTACGGGTCTTGTGTGTGTGTGTGCGTGTGACTGTCTGAACTGGACAATGTGCATACATGCTCATTGGTGGGTAAATGTCTAGTGAAATGATTAATTGGGTTCGGTTCGATAAAAATGTTTATGTATTTTTAATGGTATGTGTTTTGTTGTGGTTAACATAAATAAAAATCAATAAGATTACTAATGGGAATATTATTATGGACTGCAAGTACTTTAAGTTGTCTCTAAGAGTCTATCTTTGGTTTTTTCCGAGTTGAGCTGCACGGTAAGGGCAGGTCCACTATGATTGACGTGTAGTGTTTGTACACACCTACTTACAGAATTAAATTATTTATTTATCACTAGCCCTATCCTATTTAATATTATAAATGTGAAAGTTTGTGAGTATGTATGGATGTTTGTTACTCTTTCACGCAAAAACGGCTGAACGGATTTGAATGAAATTTGGTACACAGGTAGTTTATAACCTGGATTAACATATAGGATACTTTTTATCCCGGTGCTACGTTCCCGCGGGATAATTTCCGAACTCCACGCGGACGAAGCCGCTGGCGGAAGCTAGTTTATAATATTATTATAGTAGGAAGTAGGATAGTAGGATTTATCAGATAGACTCTGTTTGACTATGAATCGTTGGTCTAGTGGTCGCAAACGGTACTGTTAAGCATGAGGTCCTGGGTTCGATTCCCATGTCGGGCAAAGTGTCATTGGCTTTTTCTATCTGGAATTTCTCAGTAGAAGCCTGGAGTTTAGATTCGTGGCCGATTGATGGCAATAGGCTCGCGCCCTATTACATGTAACCCTTCGCGGAAACAAGGCGTGATGTTATCATATAGAATATGGCCTAAATAACTAGTTGACCATAATGGAGTTATCAGTAAGGAAGACCTCTGCGAGGCCAACGCTAACGCTGTCGAAGTGGCTGAACTCTGGTCGAAGCTTATACAAAATTTAAATAAAAACAGTGGCACTCCGGAAGTGCCGACAGAAGTGAAAACTTGAACAATTACGTGTGTATTTTTTGAATCGCCAGGAAATCTTTTTTGTATCGTCAGAATAAACAACGTTCAACGTTCAACGTACGTTCAACGTTGTTCGTTCATACGTTCGTGTTGTCGGTAACAGTGTCGCGAGTTCAATTGTTTTTTCCATCTCAAAAAACAGTTTTCACTTCAATAAAAGGGAATTATCGATACGATGAACAGGACCGTATTAGTATTGTTAAAGTTCAGGTAATTTCCGAACTAGTTTTGCATGTAGATACGTTTATTGCAGACCTTAATCTCCGTTGCTTTATGAAGATAACAATTCCATGTACTGAAACTAATAAGAAAACTTCAACATAAAATGTTGTAGCGCTTATCTCTTCTCGCTCCCTTCATCCGTAAAATAGAGAGTGGGCTGTTAATATAGAAATCAGATAAAATATTTGAAATCATTAAATTAAGCGGAGAGGAGGTACTCTTAAAACATTTTCAAGATTTTATTTTACCACTTTGTTGGCGTGACTAAAATGTATATTCATGCCAAATTACAGCTTTCTAGTAATATAAGTCTCTGAGGTAAGCTGCGACATGGCGAAACTATAATCGTGTTATTACAAAACGCGGTCTAACTTTAGTTCCAGCCTAAAGCTCTGAGCTAGTTTTTGCATTTCCACCTTTATTCGGATTTGAGTCTTAACGCAAAAATGACAACTTAGCACTGAAGTAAGTTGATAGTTTTGTAAAAAAAACTGCATTTCTATATATATTGGGATCGTAATTCAAAAACTGGCTTGGTGGTTTAAACCTGATCAAAATAAAAACTTTGTTTTGTAATAAGGGGGGGTAAAACCTCTACAGTTAACCTAACCGCACCAACGTACCCGACATCTTTCCAACACGAACTTTCTTAAAACCCTACAGCCAAATTCTACCTTACCATTAACAGTCGTATTAGAGTCACGTCCAAGCCAAAACTACCGTCTGTTAAATGGGACTTGAGTAATAATTGTAACAAATGTAGGCAAGTTTGTTTTGGCTAGAGCGGTACGGCCGCAGGCATCGGTACTCCCAAACTGTCTTTGAGATATGGCAGATTAATTTGTACGGATACTCTAGTGATTAAGGAGATATAGGATGATTTATAGATCTGGTATTGTTTGTCATTTTTGGGGTAGCTATGAGTGAAACTTTGGCAACGGAACAAACATTACATCACGCCTGTAATCTCCAAAGAGTTAGGCAGAGCTGCAACCTAATTGTTCAATACACTATCAATCAGAATCTGAATCATTTGCTTCATAATAGGGTATTTTACTGTACATGGGAACAAATCTAAAAATATATTATTGAGATAGCTTAGGCAAAAACCAGTCGGAAAATGTTGGTTTTTAGTTCATGAAATAACAAAATAAATTTTAAATTCAATTCAAAGATTTCAGTTTTTTAATCTGTTTTTGAACACCATAAAATAGTAGCCCCCATGTTATTACATCACACTGCTGTTTTAACTAATCAACTGAACAACTTTGTACCTTTATTATTTTCGTAACCAAAGTAATTTTTATTGAAATAATATCTTACATTCAGGAACAGCAAACTAACGATAAGTAGAATAATAACTCATTTTTAAATTATAAACAATTAGCATACAAATATCAACGCATTTGTTTACGCAGAAAACTGACGTCATACCCACAGAGCAATAAGGCGTCCACTGTGTCCAGCGTTTTCGTCAAATTACGCGCGAAATATGAACATGTAAAATTTACATGCATTTTTATGGCACTAAGCGATTCAAGAAAAATTTTGTTTTTTTTTAGTGGTTTATTAGCATTTTAGAATCTAATTAAGACATTTTTCAAAAATAGGTGTAATACCCTATTATGTTCGAAAAATTTGTATGCTCAACAACGTGAGCAACGCAAGAATGTTGTTGAACTATCAAAATCAAAGCCATTCCTACCGTCAGTGTGTTACGTAATTACCACGCTGATTTTGCTCACACTGCTCGGACGTTGGTCTTTCCACTATAAGAGTGGACAAAATTAACCCCAGTGTGAACTGGTGGTCATATCTTTTGAATTCGTTGCTGTCTTCTCGTGTTAAGATCTATATCTATCTCTCTCTTTCCATTTGTTCTTTATCATCATCACTAATGCCAACCACTGTTGAATATAGGCATCCTCTCTTTTGCTTCCCGGGTCGGTGCGAGTTTCATCCGTCTTCTGCCCCGTGATCTGCTGTATTGTGTTTAGTATTATTTGTATGTAATCTAATTTTGGCTCAATTCTTATAACACTTCTTATTTTCTTTACATTCTTTAAATATCTTTGACATTTGCGTAGGAAAGCTTTCCGAGCTATTACCAAGAACTACAAAGTAACTAGCAGATCTCGACTGTCAATAGTGCGAGTTTTAGGCCCAGTGCAAACCAACGGTAGACGACGTTGCCAGGAGTGCTGGTTGTTCGAAAGAGATACCGTGGCCCCTGGCATACAGGCAACTGAAGGAACACAAGTAGGTTTTAGTCAGTAAAAGTCTGACACGCCCTTCTGCTCCGACCAGATTGGGAGAAGTTGTTTGTTGATTTCCCAAACAGAAAAAAAAAACTTAGACGCCGTAACAGAGAATTTGTTCCACCGCGCGCCCCGTCACCATCTATGTGTACTCGCGATATTGGTCTTACTTGATGTGAATGATATCTCTCTATCAATATCACTTATATCACTGTCATCACTACATATTATAAAACAAAGTACCCCACCGCGTCTATCTGTCTGTTAGCGGTAAACTCAAAAAAGGCAGAGTGACTTATGTGGAAGATTTAGGTGTATAATTTGTTCAGGTTTCCTTTAAATTGGTTAAGGTGGGCGAAGCCGCTGGCAAAACTAGTAAAATGTAATTAGCGCAATTGAAGAACACGTATCATTGGGCACGCCACGATTGCGGCGGTAAGTACCCTCTTTGAGGAGTGGCTTGAGAGGCGGCATGGCGTCCTCACCTTCCGCCTGACACAGGTCCTCACCGGACATGGCTGTTTCGGATAGGGCGGGAGTAAACGCCCGGGTGTTTCCATTGCGAAGATCGCCCTGAGGACACGGTGGAGCATACGGTGGAGGTCTGCCCGGCTTGGGCGGAGCACCGCCGTGTCCTCGTGGAGGTGATCGGCGGCGGCGATCTCTCGCGTCCGGCCCTGGTCCAGGCCATGGTGCGGAGCGAGAGTGTATGGTTAGCCGTTACCTCCTTCAGCGAAGCAGTGATGCTCGCAAAGAGGGAGGCGGCGCACGTGACGGAGAGGCAGTACATGCGCCCTCACGGCCGTAGCCTTCGCAGGAGACGCCCTGGGCGTCAGGAATCCCAGGCTGATTCCCGGCCACCGTTGGCGCGGGCTTGCGGACAGCGAGTAATGGGTAGCTCGCTGTCCGGTAAGGACCAAGCCTGGGTCGACGGCGCGTTGTGTTCCACGCGCGCCTCAAAGAGATGTCAGCAGCAACAGACGGGGCCCGGGTTTTAGTCAATAAAAGTCTGACACGCCCTCCCGCTCCACCGAGAGCGGGAGAAGTTATTTGATGATTTCCCACCCAAAAAAAAAAGAGAACACGTATCATGGCGCAGTTATTTATGTGGCTATAAAATTTAAAATAATATAAACAGTTACTTTACTCATTTACCTGTTAAGGCCATGTTACCTTTAAATAGTGTCTTTATGAGCGATAATAGTTCTTCTTGCAATCCGATACGGGTAAAAATCTGTTATGATTAATTCGAATAATAAATGAGCAAGCGTATGTCGTAAAAATGCAAATAAAATCGTATAAAATTAGATATTAATTATTTAATCATAAATAATCCATCATTGAATGTAGCTTGGCATTTGAAATTTTGTGGTATATTTTTATTGTAATTATAATTGTTATTGAAGAGATAAACTGCTTTTAAAGATAATTAAGAGGTGACTTTGATGATTTTTTTGATGCATTAAACAATGTTTAATTATGTTTTAAGTTCCATCCCTGTATATATTCGTTGAACAGACGGTTTTCCTGGGGATCACGCTTGTCTCAAAGCTACAGCGGGGTCCTCACTTAACATCACTTGCAGGGCGGCTAAGTTCAGCCGCTTACGCTGTTTGGAAGATCCGCCAGTTAACAGACGTGGATACCGAGAGACTGGTCTATTTTAGTTACTTTCATAGCATCATGTCATACAGTATTTTCCTATGGGGACAGGCTGCGAATATTGAGTTGATCTTTATTCTGTAAAAGAGGGCTGTCAGAGCCATCTATAACCTCCGCAGACGCGAATCTCTAAGGGAACTGTTCAAACCAATTAACATCATGTCGGTACCTTGTCAATATATCTATGAAAACATTATGTATGTTCGGAAAAATCTAAATTTTTTTAGATAAGTGACAGGCACAATTTTAACACTAGAAATAGGAACAAATTAGATCAACCACGTTTCAGATTGTCTAAAGTACACACTTCTTTTATGGGGTACTGTGTAAAATGTTATAATAAAATACCAGTCGATATTCTTGAACTAAATGAAAAGAAATTTAAATCATGCATTAAACGCACACTATGTAGTAGATAAGCATATTATAAGTTAGATGATTATATCGTCGATAAAAATGCTTGGCTTAATGCTGGTCCTGCTCCACAGCCACTTGGGCATACTAGTTAAAATTTTAATATTTGAAAGAGAAGCTTCCCTTTTTTATTTTTTCTGACATTACGAACATTTTTGTTCATAATATTATAATTTTTGTGACATTACGAATATGTTTTATTTTTGCTGAACCAAGTGTTAGAATACTTCAATATATATTAAATGTTTTTCTTTCTTTTAGGAAATCAAATTTTTATTAATACGAGTATCTCAAATGGATTGCAAACTATAGTTTTGTATAATTTAGAAGCATTTTGTTTAAATTTTGTAAATGTGAGTACCATGCATCCGTTTAATGTGTTGTTATGATGTACGTTGACTTGAAAAAGCATGGCAGTTGATAGTATGTCATGCTCACTTAAATGTCTCACTGATGGTGGCACGTGTGTTGGATCATTCGGTTCCCTACAAAATGGTTGAGCTGGATGGTGCTGATCCACGCGTCAAGTTCGTGAACGGGAGCTGTCGGTTGAGACTGGTCATCTCCTAACTTCCAGGGCTTATTTTTATCTTGTATTAAGAATTGTTTATATTTTTTTTACATTATTCTCACATACAGAAGCAACAAGAATAATGTTCCCAAGATTTTGTAATATTCAACTTGATTTAAAAAAAGTGTCCGTAGAGTTTCTTGCCCGTTCTTCTCCATAGGGATCTACGTTTTGGCTTCAATTTTCCAACTGATCGACTTATTGACAATTCAAAAGTGCCTGTAAATGGTTTAATTGAAATAAATGCTTTGAGTTTGAGTTTGAGTTATGCAAAAAAAGACTTGAAAATGTCATTTTTTTTTTGCTTTCAAAATTATTTACGGTTAAAGAGATACACTGCTTTAAAAAACCACCTTTTTTATCGTTTTCAAGAAATCTTTGCCTTAAATAGTCCCAGTACCAACCCCTCACTTGCATTCTCGCGGTCAATTTTGACCCAAGCCAATTTTCAATAGAGATAATCATGAGATGAATCTGAACCGGTTACATTTGAACAGAGGTTATGATCTCAATGTAACTGTATGGTCATTTGAGGTCAACTGTAATGAGGGGATGCTGTGTGACACTGATGGTAGTCAAGGGTCAAAGGTGAAAATAGGACGAAACATCAATGTGTCGTGTATTTTATGTTTTTGTTACTTTTGTACGATAAGTTTAATCTGTTTCAGTGAAAGGTGGAAGGTGAAATTGAGATGAAAGGGTTTGTTGGGGTTGTTTTTGAACAATAAGTAAGTAAGGGGTAATATGATTAATAACAAGTAGCGATGAAAGGGTTGTGTGTCATAATGTTTGAATGAATGTTATTATGAATTTAACAAATATATTTCATAATCAGAGATTTTTAAAATAGATACTGACATTATTATTTTAATTAATTTACGTAACTTATTCAGGGTTAATTCATAATATCTGGATGACCGATCTGGATGATGAATGATGGATTTTTTTGGTTTGACGTTTTCTAAAAATGAAACCTAGCTAGATCGATTTATCGCCCCGGAAACCCACTGCAAATTAAATTTCATGAAAATCGTTGGAGCCATTTCCGGAATTCAGATTATATGTAAACAAGAATTGCTCGTTTAAAGGTTTTTTTTTTGGGTGGGAAATCATCAAATAACTTCTCCCGCTCTGGGTGGAGCGAGAGGGCGTGTCAGACTTTTACTGACTAAAACCCACCCGTGTTCCCTCAGTTGCCTGTGTGCCAGGGGCCGCGGTATCTCTTTCGAACAACCCGCACCCCTGGCAGGCATCGGCCCTTGCGGGCCTCATCTGTTGCTGCTGGAATCTCTTTGAGGCGCGCGTGGAACACAACGCGCCGTCGACCCGGGCTTGGTCCTTACCGGACAGCGAGCTACCCATTACTCGCCGTCCGCAAGCCCGTGCCTACGGTGACCGGGAATCAGCCTGGGATTCCCGACGCCCAGGGCGTCTCCTGCGAAGGCCACGGCCGTG
This sequence comes from Polymixis lichenea, assembly GCA_949091785.1. Classification (NCBI taxonomy): domain Eukaryota; kingdom Metazoa; phylum Arthropoda; class Insecta; order Lepidoptera; family Noctuidae; genus Polymixis; species Polymixis lichenea. Next base: position 16,858,506 of record OX420943.1, on the reverse strand, counting down.
AGGGCGCATGTACTGCATCTCCCTCACGTGCGCCGCCTCCCTCTTCGCGAGCATAACTGCTTCGCTGAAGGAGGCAACTGCTAGCCATGCAATCTCGCTCCGTACCATGGCCTGGACCAGGGTCGGACGCGAGAGATCGCCGCCGCCGATCGCTTCCACAAGGACACGGCGGTGCTCCGCCTAAGCCGGGCAGACCTCCACCGTATGCTCCACCGTGTCCTCAGGGCGATCTACGTAGTGGAAACACCCGGGAGTTTCCTCCCGCCTTATCCGAAACAGGAACCTCACGAAACAACTGTGTCCGGTGAAAGTTTGTATTTGTAAGATGTTTAGATGCTTGTTAGTCAATCATGCAAAAACGGCACCTAGATAGTTTGTAACCCGGAATAATACATAGGATACTTTCTGTACCGATAGTACGTTCCCGTGGAATAATTTTCGGACTCCATGTGGGCGAAGCCGCTGGCAAAAGCTTGTATAACTATAAAGCACTGTCAAACCTTTCCGTATTTTTTTTCCAAAGATGCATACAACTATGTTGGTTGATACTGGCCACTACAATATTCACATTCACATGACTTTATGACTTTTTTTTTTTAAACGTTGCCCCACACTAGGAATTACTCCTGTATTGTGGGTGCGTTTACAAACATTTAAATTCACATACACAAACAGCCAGACCCGGAACAACTACTTGTAGGTCATACAAATATTTGTTCCGTGCGGGAATCGAACCCGCTACACGCAGCACAGCAGTCAATCGCTTAACCACTGTGCCAACCGTGCTGTCCATTACGTCGCCATTACGCGCTGTCCATATTCAAAACGCGAAAACCAAAATCTCTCTTCCCTTGTGATTGTTTCGTCTCCCAGATATTGAGGCAGACCAGTAATATCCCAAGTCACTAATTGCAAAAAGAAAACAGGCTCCTCCTAACAGGTTATAAGTACGGGATAAAAATGTCTGGGTATTTTTCACCGGGTAATGGCGGGCTAGACCGTTTGACAGCCAGGGTAGGAGTTTGTTGGGGCAATTCGTGGTTTTTATCCGGGATTTTTTTTGGAAATACCCATGACATTAAAAAAAAAATGGTTTGGGGGCACGGTAAAACTGTTGACGAAAAAAATTATAAGAAATCCAAAAAAAATAATTAAAGATGGATTTTTTATGAGCTAGGCAACACAGTAGCAAATAACATTTTCGCTCAAATCAATTTATATTTTCACAGAAAGCTTTTGTTATACGGATTTAACAAGAATCTCTTAGCACAATTTTTTTATTGTTAGCCTCCGCTGTCTAAGGCGGGCCCAGGTCAGGCCAAAGAAACTAAGGCTGTCCAAAAGCGCGTTAGGTTGATGATGATGACGCTGTCCCACTCCTGGGCAAAGGCCTTCGTCCACTCCTTTTATATTTCCCAAGCCCACACCTCATCCTTCCTGTTTTTCCAGAACCTATCCAATTCGTCCCGCCATCTCCTACGTGGTCTGCCACGATCCCGCCTCATTGTCTCAGAGCACCAGTTCACCAGGCAAAATACGCTATACAAAATCATTTCTAATGATTCTAATTGGCTAACTAAAATTACCTACCTCGTTATCAAGTTCCGTTACACTCGAACCAACCACAAAAACTTGATCGTGAATCAATAGAAACAAAACTAGAACCAAAGACCGCTAACCAAACCGAACACTTGTACCAACTTTCGAAACTCCAACAATCCATTCCCAAGTTCGGCCCTGCGCATTGGCCGAACGAACCCTTTGCGCCCCCTCCCCGCACCGCGCACCGCCCGTCGCCCCCCTAGTTTCCGAATTAATTGCAATCAAAAGGAAGGACACGAGTGTAGTCCACCCCTAAGTTGGTGTGCCATGTTGAAAATTTGCCCGACAACTCTCTCTGTGTGCGAATTTTGTTTGCACGTGTGGCGTAGTCCGCGTATCCATATTTGTGCATGCGTGTTGGTGCTTCCACGCAATGGCGTACCGACGACCGTTACTGTGTCTGTATAGATTGAGATTCAATTTCAGTTGGCAAGAAAACTTTTGCTGCATGCTGCAAGTTTCACTTTGTTTGAATATGAATTTAATGATGCGTTAAAAGACAGCACAAGGTAACGTTGCCACCGCTTTGTTGCTGTTTTGTATAGAGGTAACCTTACTATGCTTTGTTTTAGTTGTAAAAAATAACGTGATATAATAATAAACCCTAACTCTATTCAACTGCTACTGATGAACTTAAAACAGTATGAAACAAGAAAATATTCTCATCTGAAAGCCGTGGTCGTATGCCACCTAAACAAAACATTTGTTTAGGTGGCATACGACCACGGCTTTCAGATGAGAATATTTTCGTGTTTCTTACTTTTTAGAGCGTGTCCTTACTGTAGATGGGTTTTAGTTCTTGAACTCAGTTTTTATGTAAACAAGTTTGGGGTAATCTATTTTGAAACAATGTATGTATTTTTCTTATGTGCCCTTTTATTTGATACCCAACATGGTATCTATATACAACGTGTAACGGAAAGGGTATATTCATACCAAGGGCACGGCTTCTTTGGATGATATCAAACGATATTGGAAGAGTTTTTTAATCCTATCTCTATATGTTCCGAAGTTATGAGAATTTTTAATACATTGATACCAGAACAAATTGAAACAAACACATCACTTGGAAGAGGTTTATCGTGATACTGGCAAGTAACGTGGAAAGTTATTGACCTACGTAGTGCGGTGACACGTTTGTTATGATTTGAATTTAAGAAGAATTTTTTGTTGTTTGTTATTGTCAAGAGAAGGTTCTTAAAAAAGAAAAAAATAAAAACGTTGCGTGTAACATTAGAAAATTTAAAAAAACTTAACGACCATATCAACTTTTTTATAATATACCAATGTGAATTCAATATTCATGGTTAAGACAGGACCACGTCTGTCGGCTCAGCTAGTCATATAATGCAAAAAAATAGTTCGTCACTTTATGTTCTCTAGAGGGCGTCTTAATAAATTTAATGTGATGTCACCTAGCCTATAATTAGCGGACAATGAAAGGCTTCCAACGATATCTCATATGTCGAACTATGGTAGTAGTTTAGGAATTATGAGATAACAGATGAACATACTGACATACATACATACATAAAGCGCGAAAATCATAAACCCTCCTCTTTGCCTCGCCGCGATCGAGTAAAAAATTAAACCAAATAAAACACCGAACAGCTTTCTTCAACACATTCTCAGAAATTCAACACAAAACTTCAAGACTAAATATTAGAGGATCATTGGCCCGAAAATCTATAGAGACGTATCGATATTAACCGGACTACTCGAGCCATTAGCAAATATCCAGAAAGCATATACACCTCTCATATAGGATTCTGTGAAACTACATTAATATTTCAGACTCGGGCCAAGTTAGGGGTCCTTTCTAAACAGCCCTTGGTCTTCCAAAGTTATTCCAACTTTGTTCACAAGTTTCGAAGCTTTTGGAGAGGGGAGTGTAAAGATTACTTTGTGGAGGCACCTTATCTTAGTTTTGTGTTAGTTTGATAATGAAACTTGTTGTGTTAAAAAATTTAGCCGCAAGCTAGGAGGAAGGGTCGTTGTAGTCTTTAAGCGAGTGGATCTGTTTTCAACAAACTTCAAAAAAAGGTCTAGGGGCTCCATTCGGTTGTATTTTAATTAACACGCTTTCATTTCATTAGCTTCACCTGCATGTTTGTAAGCATGTTTGTAACCGACTTCTTTGGATTTGATTTTGACCCACTTCAAACGGTCAGATTTCATTTAAACTTTGTAGACTTATCGAGGACCGATGACAATTAAATAATTTCATAAATTTGTTCCATAATGTTAAAAAAATTAAAAAAGCATTACGCTTTTGTAGTAAGCAGAACTAAAAAATAGAAAATAAATAATAGATTTAAAAAACTTGCTTTAAAAACCAAACTAAAAAAGCAGAAAACAATTCCAAAAAAGCGTGGGGTGTATATGGTGTTATGTCCCACTGCTAGGAAAGGCCCTTCCCTTTTTCCTTCCAAAATTGTGCATCTTGTGCGTTCTCTGTCCATGTTGACCCTGCAACCCTTATCAAGGTAAACCACAGAGATGTCGTAAATGATGATCAGATTTTTTTTGTTATTTAAAATAATCAAATATTTTTTCATGAATAAATGCTTTACTACTATATGAATATGTTAAAAGTCCCTAACAACCACATAATAATTAAAACTAGTTACTGTTTAATAATAACCAATCATCACCAATCTACCATCTACCCTACAAGCAAGCACATGTCAAAAATAATTTATGTACTATACAATACATAAACAAAACTGTTTGTAATCTATGTTAGACAATAATAGAACATATTGTTGTAGTAGATGTTATCTTTCTACTCGGTGAACGGAGCTAACTGGTGATACCACTCGTAGGAGCCACTAGATTTGGGAGTAAGGAGCGTATGAGGCAGGGAATTTGTGGGACAAATAAAAAATAATGAATAGACGTTACTAAAAAAATTTGGCCTCCACAACCCAGTTACTGGGTAACACGATAGCCCTTGGCAGTCACTGCATGTAAAATACTGGTATTCAGCTGCATCCAGTTAGACTAGAAACCGACCCCAACATAGTTAGGAAAAAGTTAGGCAGATTGATTTTTAGACTAAGAAACTTTGGCAAATCAAAATGCTGTTGCTGGGGTCTACTCTCAAAGTACGAAATCTAAATAGTTAAGATATTGTAAAATGCCGACCAAACTCGACTCAGACTCGCACGCGAAGGGTGCGAGTCTGAGTCGAGGCACACACACGAGGCAGGGATTTTACCACAAGGCAAAAAATGTCCAAAAAAGATACGTTTCTTGTATGGGGGGGGGACCCTTTGATTTTTGGCTTTAATTTGTTTTATTATTTGCTGTTATAGCGGCAGTGGAAATACACACTCAGTGTGGAGGCTTAGTTACAGGAAAATGAAAAACAAACTCATATTGATAGATTTGTATTGTATCGTAGCTATGGCATCACAGTATAATAAAATATAATTATGAGAGACAACTCTATAGGAAAAGCCGATCGTTCTATATTTGTTCACAACCTGGCCACTCTACCTCTTAGGAATACGTGGCAAAGTCGAGGAGCCAACGAGATTTTGACCAATTTATAGCGTGCCAAGTGGAAAGATAAGCTAATACGGCTTAGACACGAGGGGTTTTGTATTGGAAAACTAATTTTGAATAAACTAAGAGCAAGGGAGCGCATTGGAGCGAGCTAATGTGACAGGTATGCAGTGTTTGTTGCGTTGATTGATGTTCATGTGTTGTTATTAGGAAGTGAAGTGGACTGTTATTGAGTGTGTGCCGTTGTTTACGTTTTAATTAGTGATTATTTAATTTAAATTATCTGCTTGTTCAAATTAAATAATTTTTTTACGTGTTTTAAAATTGATTATTTTATTTTGTTCCTACATATATGGTTCCTACATTCAACTTTATTTTTGTGTGTTGATTGGTCGTGTTTATGCAATATCGCGAGACCATGTCCGATTCGTAACTAATAATAAATGTTCAATATATTTTACGAAATTAATAAAACTATTAACAGGTGATATTATATTGTAAATATATAATGTTTTTATAGTAATAACTCAGCACTTTTATTTTAAGTTCAGTAGTTTTTAAATTAAGCCCTTAAATAATATCTATAAATCTACTTATCATTGGTTTGCTATTCCTGAAAGTAAGATATTATTTCAATAAAAATTACTTTGGTTACGAAAATAATAAAAGTAGGTACAGAGTTGTTTAGTTGATTAGTTTATTCAGAAGTATAACGTAATAACATGGCGGCTACTATTTCATGGTGTTCAAAAACAGATTAAAAAAACTTAAATCTTTGAACGGAATTTTAAAATGGATTTTGTTCTTTTATGAACTAAAACTAACATTTTCCGACTGCTTTTTGCTTATGCTACCTCAATTAAATATTTTTAGATTTTTTCTTATACAGGGTGTAACAAAAACCCTATTGTTATCCTTAAGCACTAAAGAAAACAGCTGGTATAGAATCACTATAGATAGTTTCAGCTCAAAATAAAACACTCTAAGAATTGATACCAAATTTTCGGTTTCATATGTTTCTTAAATTCAAATCATAACAAACGTGTCACCGCACTACGTAGGTCAATAACTTTCCACGTTACTTGCCAATATGACGATAAATCTCTTCCGAGTGATGTGTTTGTTTCAATTTGTTCTAGTATCAATGTAATAAAAATTCTCATTACTTCCGAACATGTAGAGATAGGATTAAAAAACCCTTTGAATACCGTTTGATATCATCCAAGGAAGCCGTGCCCTTGGTATTTATATACCCATTCTGTTACACATTGTATAGAGTAAAATACCCTATTATTGGATTCATATTTTATCGAATATTATTAGTACTTTCATCAGTCCTGTTTACATCGTGTTTCTTAAGTTTTGTAAGCTCAGCTTCGCTAGAGATCTTCCATCCATGATGACTTCATCTTTAAATTAAACGTACCATGTACAAGAAATTTTACATATTAAACAGCATCACAGACAACCCTTTTACTGTACTCATATATATTCAAATGATCATTTCAGTACCCTTTCCAAATGTCACTGTTCTTAGCATATCAAACGACAAATATCTACGAAATTAAACCGATCCTTTTCAACATACCTTCGTTTACATAGCGCATACTAATGACTTGGCTTGGACCTCGGAGGGTGACCAGCAAGGGACGAAAATTTCCTAAAGGGTTTACCCTAAAATGGGGGTTGAACGCGATAATTAATGCTTTAAAACGACTGTGTTTTAAGCTCGTGTAACAAACAATTTTAAACTTTGTGTGGCGTGTTTAAAGTTTAGTTTCTAGCGGTGTGGTCAAGCACATTCGGTTCAATTTTATAGTGTAGGGTGGCAAATAACAAGAGGTTTTGGGTACATGCAAAGTTCGTAGAGAGTTGTTGATGAATGACACTCCGAGGACCCATTGCCCTTCGAATGTTTTAAGTGGGTAGGATAAGAAATGTCGGATATCCAGTGAAATATTTCGTACATTGTAGGTAGTTATTGTGTATATTTTGGTGATTTTGATAATAATTGATACGTGAAGTTGGTGTTATTGTCTCTTGATGGGCGGCTGGAGTGCTGTTTTCGTTTATGGTGTGTTTTGAGTTTAGGAATATTTATTATGGTGATTGTCGTATGTAATTTCAGCCTGTAGATGGAGCAAATACCTACTTATCCTCAGACTGAAATGAAACGAAAATATATTATCAAGCGTCCTGTTGTGTTTCACAGCAGGTCAAAGACCTCCCTTCCGTCTTTCCATTTTCTCTCTCTTTTTACCCAACTACGGCGAAACAAAAAGGAATGTTATGATTTTGACCAGTATGTATGTATGTACACTATGTTCATCTGTTCCCTCATAGCTCCTGAACTACTTATCATAATTTGACAAATGACATATCGTTAGAAGCGTCTTGATCGCCCAATGGTTATAATAATAATAATAACAAACCATTTATTTTCAGGTTACAAAGACGCCTAGATAAATATAATATAATAATACCTTAACCTAAGTATACATACATCATAATTATAATATGGGCTATGGGGCAATATGGGCTATGTAACGTCACATTAAATTCTCATCTTAAAGCCGTGGACGTATGCCACCCACCAAACAGTAAATTTTAACAGTAGTAAGCGATCGTAGACTTGCATAGCATGCATAAGTGGGCAAAATGGCATACGACCAGAACTTTCAGGTGAGAATATTTTCATGTTTCATACTTTCTTCAGTAGTTGGGGTTTAGCTTTAACTTACTTGTTTAAAATTAAAACTAGCTGTGTGATGCAAAGAAATACGTTATAAACACAGAGTAAACATAATAATCTGAACCTTTCATAACTCCTCTGGTCGTTGTGGTCACATACATTTTGAATTTTCCTTTCTTTTTGTATAATGTTGGCGCCTCATCGCGACGGGTTCCTGGGTGCGTTCCAAAATATTACTTCGGTATAAACACGATTTATGTTTTTATCCTAATTGATTATGTAAAAAATATTGCAGCTGAGTAAGACAAGTAACTTAATACCACTAATTCTTTTCTTTATCAGGGAAAAAAATAATTTCAAAGGTATTCAAGGAATTTTACATCCTAGTTTTCCAATATGGTTATATATACTACTTTACGATAGAGTAGCCTACAAATTTGACATAATAATAACATGAACATTTGCTAACTTTTAACTTTGTAACTTCACTTTGTGTATTTATCTAATACTTTTAAATGTGCAGTTCTTGTATATATGTATATATAATTTGAATCTCGGAAACGGCTTCAACGATTTTCATTAAATTTAGTATGTGGGGGTTTCGAGGGCGATAAATCGATCTAGCTAGGTTTCATTTTTAGAAAACGTCAAACCAAAAACACCGGTCATCCAGATATTTATTTTTGATAAGTCGAATCTAGACGTTTGGTTAGTTTGTATTAGGGTATAAATTTTATGTTTACTGTACAGTCACCAAAAGAGAAAAGTAACCAGGGTCGTCGGATATAGTTGAAGTTTAGGAAGAAAACGATGGATGTTTTCGACTAAAATTTAATTTTTGATAAATGTGCGGTTGTTTACTATTTTTTTTTAAACATTTATCAGATTTTTACTAAACGTCTGTTTGATTTATGCAAAATATTTTATTTTATTTATTTCTTTCAAAAAAGAACTGAAGATGACTTTGTTCATCGGGCGCTATCTGGGCGGCTACAAAACTTTAGTGCTAAAACATTTTTACTGCCATTAACTGAAAAATTATTCCATCCCATTAATACATTTACACCATAACAATCTCACATAGATCCCCCATGCCATGACTTGCAGGACACGCCATATGCTATGAGGGTGGATTGGAGACGCTAATTATCATCCCCTAGCGATGTGACGTCATATCAACTAATGACCTGCTAGTTCTAACGCTGAGTAATATGAAACTGGATTAATTAGGATTTATTTAACAATTTTGTAGTGTGAGACTGTTGTGAAAACACTTAAGCCGGTGTGGGGCTGTATTAAGAGGCATCACAATACTTTTTTTGTAGGGAAAAATAAAATAACCATCTAATTTTAACCATGAATTGCGTACTCATAGTTCAGCCAATTTTTAGTCAGTTGTCGAAAAGTTTAAATTTTATTTAAAGAAACAGTTAATTTCTCAAATTAAATTTTGTTCGAAAACATTATTCGGTTTCTTACTAAACTTCAACTATATTCGACGACCTTGGTCACTTATCTCTTTTGGAGACTGTACGTCTGTACAAAAAAAACACGGATAATTATAATATTCATTTAAAATAAGCACATAGATGTCAACAAAAATACATCAGACCATTTCAGGCAGGGCGGCTGGTGCAGGTGGGGCCGGATCTAGCGGAGAGCCAGTTTGGTTTCCGCAGGGGGCGCTCCACGTTGGACGCCATCATGCGCGTGCGAGCCCTTACGACGGGGGATGCCGTGGCCCGGGGTGGGGTCGTCTTGACGGTGTCTCTAGACATCGCCAATGCCTTCAACACCCTGCCCTGGAGTTGCATCAGGGAGGCACTCCGGTATCACCGGATGCCGACCTAACTTTGTCGTGTGGTCGAGGCCTACTTGACGTACAGGGCCGTCATCTACCCCGGTCACCAAGGAGAGTGGAACCGGCGAGAGATGTCATGCGGTGTCCCACAGGGATAGCTCCTGGGGCCGTGGGAAATCGTGTACGACTGGGTGCTGCGCGCCGACCCCCCTAGCGGCGTCAGCCTCGTTTGCTACGCTGACGACACGCTGGTCCTGGCGCAAGGGAGGTCGTACCAAGCGGCGGTCGACTTAGCGACACACGGGGTTGCGACAATCGTCAATACGATCCAGCAACTGGGACTCAAAGTGGCCTTGCACAAGTCCGAGGCCCTGTGTTTTCATGGTCCTTGGAATGCGCCACCGACGGGTTCCCAGACAACGGTGTGAGGGGTTCACATCAGCGTCGGGTCGACGATGAAGTACCTAGGACTCGTCCTCGACAGCCGGTGGAACTTCGCGGAGCACTTCCGACGTTTGGCTTCCAGACTTGAGCGGGCCGGGGCTGCCTGGAAGCGGCTCCTGTCCAATCTAGGGGGGCCAAACACCTCCTGCCGGAGGCTCAACGCGGGGTCGTGCGAGCCATGGCCCTATACGGGGCACTGATGTGGGCGCATACATTGAGGCGCAAACCAGCACGCTGGTTGAAGGCGGCCCACATGGTCATTGCCATCCAGATGTCGTCATGATCACGGCCAGGCGGCAGGCCTCCTTGCCGGATTGCCGCCATGGGATCTGGAGGCAAAGGTTCTCGCGCACACTTGGGAGTGGCGCGAGGAAGCCAAACGCGGGGGTGTTACTCCGCTGCCGCGGAAAATTGCGGCACAGCGGACAGAGCTCCGGCGGGATCTCATGGCGACGTGGAGAGTGCGATTGTCACAACCCATTGCTGGGCACGCCACGATTGCGGCGGTAAGTCCCCTCTTTGAGGAGTGGCTTGAGAGGTGGCATGGCGTCCTCACCTTCCGCCTGACACAGGTCCTCACCAGACACGGCTGTTTCGGGAGGTTCCTGTTTCGCATAAGGCGGGAGGAAACGCCCGGGTGTTTCCATTGCGAAGATCGCCCTGAGGACATGGTGGAGTATACGGTGGAGGTCTGCCCAGCTTAGGCGGAGCACCGTCGGGTCCTCATGGAGGTGATCAGCGGCGGCGATCTCTCGCGTCCGGCCCTGGTCCAGGCCATGGTACGGAGCGAGAGTGCATAGCTAGCAGTCGCTTCCTTCAGCGAAGCAGTTATGCTCGTAAAGAGGGAGGTGGCTCACGTGAGGGAGAGGCAGTACATACGCCCTGCCGGCCGTAGCCTTCGCAGGAGATGCTTTGGGCGTCGCGAATCCCAGACTGATTCCCGGGTACCGTAGGCGCGGGCTTGCGGACGGCGAGTAATGGGTAGCTCGCTGTCCGGTAAGGACCAAGCCCGGGTCGACGGCGCGTTGTGTTCCACGCGCGCCTGAAAGAGATGTCAGCAACAACTGATGGGGCCCGTAAGGGCCGATGCCTACCAGGGGTGCGGGTTGTTTGAAAGAGATACCGCGGCCCCTGGAACACAGGCAACTGCGGGAATACGGGGGGGGAATCAGTCAGTAAAAGTCTGACACGCCCTCGAACTCCACCCAGAGCGGAAGAAGTCGTTTGATTATTTCCCAGCCAAAAAAAAACCATTTCAGGCACTAATTTACATTTTCCTCACGGGATCTGACCAAGATAATGTCGGCATTTTAAAAGAGACTGACCCTTGAGTTTGTTTCGTCCTTTTTTCTCAGGGTAGTCAGATAGGAAGTGTCGACTCCATATAGCTTATTTGTTCATATAATATGACGTTTAAAAGTTATTCCTATATCCTATGTACAGAACAAACAATTATATTTCATTTCATAAAGTATCACATCTGAAATCATATTCAGGATACATAATACTTCTGCTCTAATAACATACTAAGCTATCACAATTAAACAAATTTATGTATTTTAAATCAACTATCAAATAATCACGTAAGGATAAAAACTAAAAGTAAGATCAAAATTAATTTGCTTAGTCTTTTCCCAACCATCTTGGAATCGGCTTCCAGTTTAACCGGATGCAGCTAAATACCAGTATTTAAGTTAGGTATGTACCTAAATAAAATAATCATCATATTATATAGTTTTAGTACAAATATTATACCATACATTATTATTAAAAGCAGTCCTTATATTGCGTGCTCAAAGCAGGGGTACATACAAGAATATCGATATCAAAGATGGGTACCTCATTAGTGACGGGACGTAGGTAAGCAGCGTAAGGATGTAATTATAATAATTTCGATGAACCAATATAGGAAGGTACAGTTTTTTTTTGCTGCTTGCAAGCTTAACAGTAAATATATAGACATGTCCGCCACAAATACATATAAACCTTTATTTTATTTTTTGGGTGGGAAACCATCAAATAACTTCTCCCGCTCTGGGTGGAGTGGGAGGGCGTATCAGACTTTTACTGACTAAAACCCACCCGTGTTCCTTCAGTTGCCTGTGTGCTAGGGGCGACGGTATCTCTTTCGAATAACCTGCACCATACCTTTAGTAATAATCCATTTGTTTTCAGGCGACCCAAGCACATGGATACCTTAACCTAAACATACCTATAGGTATTGAAGACCATCTAAGTACTCTGTTCTGCCACGGGTGCGGGTTGTTCGAATGAGATACCGCGGCCCCTGGCACACAGGCAACTGAGGGAACACGGGTGGGTTTTAGTTAACGTTAGTTAACGTTAAAGTTTAGGTAGGTATTCTAGACAATTAGTTGAAAAAAAAACCCAAACAAAAAAAACGCAGTAAACAAAAAAATATGACTTATTGGTTTCGTGAAGGACATGGTGGTATGACCTGGACTCCTTGATTAAAGAATGGTCCTTGGCAGCCTCTTCGCAGAGAGAGGGCGGGGAGAGGGGTTGGGGTCTCGGGGAGAGATAGGTTGGGCTTTTGCCCAACAATGGGATGCCAATTTCTAATTTAAAAAAAATGGTTTCGTATTAAAAATGACTGGTCGCGGATTCGATTTTCGCAGTGAAAAAAAAAATCTTTGTATGGCTATAGGTACAGGAAGATAATTATTACACTCAGATATAATAGGTTGGGGAAAAAGTTTCTTCGCATTTTTTAAGAAAATTCAAAACATTTTTTAATAAAGTTTATTTACATTTAACTAAAGTATGTAGGTACCATTTTGTTCGATAACTTTTTGCCATCTTGTAGGTAGGGACATGATCCCATTGCTATAGAAATTTTGGGACTTCTGGTCAAAATACCGCGACAAGTGGTTTTGGCAGTCCTCTCGTGATGTTAACCTGACACTGCCTAAAGAATTCTGAAGAGACCGAAACAGGTGGAAATCTGAAGGTGCAAGGTCAGGAATATACGGCGGATACATTAACACCTCCCAGCCAAACTCTCTTAATTTTTGTTGGGTGGCTAAAGATGTGTGAGGTCTAGCGTTATCATGATGAAAAACCACACCCCTTCTGTTGATTAATTCCGGCCACTTTCTTTCAACTTCTTACTTTAATCTCATCAGTTGTTCGCAGTAGAGTTCAGAATCGATGGTCCTGCCTGGTGGTAACAGCTCATAATGAATAATGCCCTTCCAATCCCACCACACACACAGCATTTCCTTGTTGCGAGTTAACCCGGGTTTCGCCACAGTCTGTGAAGCCTGACCGGCCTTTGACCACGACCTTTTTCGCACGTTCTTGTCATACGTCATCCACTTTTCATCACCAGTTATCAGCTTCTTCAAAAATGGTTCGGTTTCATTACGTCGTAATAAAGAATCACAAATGAGTGCACGGTTCATTAGGTTGCTTTCAGTGAGCTCGTGAGGTACCCAAATGTCGAGCTTTTTTGTGTACCCAGTTTTTTTCAAATGCGCCAAAACTGTTTTGTGGTCAATTTCCAGTTCTTCAGCTACGTCGTAACTAATGGTATGCCGATCTTGCTCCACTTTTTCAAAAATGGCATCCATTTTATCCGTAATAGGGCGACCAGAACGACGTGCATCTTTGACATCAAAATTTCCGGATTGAAAACGCTTAAACCAAATTTGTGCTACTCTCACAGACACTACACTAGGTCCATAAACATCGCAATTTTTTTCGCGGCTTGCGTTGCATTTTTTCCTTTTTTGTAGTAAAATTTTAAAATGTATCGAATTTCTTCATTAGATTCACTCATCTTGACGGTACGAAAAACAAATGAAAATCACACATTTTCCTAATTTGAATTTGGAATTATGTTCTTTAAAATTTAAACTTTCAATGATACCAAAACCAGCCAGATACAAATAGTATAGCCAAAGAGATTTTATTACAAGTTCATACATACTATAATGCGAAAAGACTTTTTCCCCAACCTAATAGATTGCCTTCATGACCCAGACTCGTCTAGGTAGAGAATTGGTTCTCAAAATATCTAAGTTTGTATAACCTAACCATAATTACTAACAAACAGAAGAACATAAATCTGCAATAAAGCAATTTATCACACGCATTATACTTCTATATCATTAAGCACACGCCGACGCACTCCTTTGAATCAGTCTTTATGAAACTATGAAAACATAATGACCATACGTCACGTCGTAAAATACCTACCAAAACAATGGAAGCTCGCGACAGAAATTAATATATCATTATGTCAGACCCATGTACTGTGGCCCTCACACTTAGAATATCTGTGTCTCGTTTACTCTAGGTTTCTGATATATGTTCTGTCTCTCTCCTGGGCGGAAAACTTTGGTATGAATACGCGAATCTCTCCCGTGATTGGGATTTGTTAATCTTCTTGCCTCCGAAACGGCTGAAGTTAAAATTCTAATGTGCTACAATGCCTTTGGGTAGTGTTTGTGTTGTTTGTTGAAAATTTACGAGAACAAAGTTCTGTTATAGTTGAAAATTATGACGACGTTATAATGATAAGTATCTACGCATTTAATTGACTTGGAATTAGGTTATTGGAACTCGAAGTTTTTAAATGAGTAGACGATTATTTTTATGAAATGTGTTCTGAACAAATTGAACACATTTTACTTACATGACAACTTTGATTTTCCTGTGATGTTTGACAAGAATTATTTCATTAAAGCATTTTACTAGTCCGAACAACGCAATTTGCGTTCCAAGAAAAGACGCCGCCGCGGTTGGGACAAAAACTTTCAAAGCTCGATTTAAAATCGAGAGTTTGTTAATCCAGTGCGCGATACAATCCCGCAGCGATAGTTTTACGTCCGTGTGGACGTCAATTTATGGCCACGAGCCAAAATATCCTTGACGAGCTATACGGTCACGACTTGTACTATTATTTTACTAGCTGTTGCTCACGACTTCGTGTGCGATCCAGGATAAAAAGTAGTCTATGTGAGCACATCGGTTAGTTTTATCCTAATTGCAAGATACACCCATGGACAAGGACGACCGGGACAGGGAGGTAAGGAAGGTCATGGTCTATATGTGCTCCAAATTTCATCCAAATCCGTTGCGCCGTTTTAGAGTGAAAGCGTAACAAACAAACAAACTTACTTTCGCATTTATAATATTAGTATCGGCTACGATACGGGAGAAACACAGAGGGCCAGATCATTCTATATCAATATAAACCTCAATTTTATAAAAGTAAATTTAAAACCTCCTTTAAAAATCCTCCCACACACAACTAATACGCTAATGCCTCTACAAAAGCCTTCCATAAAACCAGGGCAATGATAGTGCGTCGTTCCTCTGTGGCGCAAGCTTTGCCGCACTTCACATCAGAGGCTAATTTACACGGAGCCGCCACAAAGAAAAATACGCTAATTAAAAAGTGAGTCGACTCAAAGTGTCATAGCAAACGGAAAAGTCTGGGACAGACTGCGGCTTGTTGTGTTAGCTAGTTTGTTCTTTTGGCGAGGATGTATTGATGTCTTTGTGTCTTTTGGCGTGTGGTTAACTTTTGTTGGTCATGTTCTCAGCTTTTTTGGAAGGAAGTTTAACCAGTAGAAAGTTTGGTTAGATTGAGTTTATTGTTTTTCTTGTCTCTTTATTTATTAGGAAACTGATAAATTTAAAACCTTTCTAGCTTCAAACTGAACACTTTAATCAATTTAGGTATCGAGTTTTCTTTAATAGAACGAGAGTGTTTATGGGAATGCCACGAGACTTAAAGTTAGAAAGAAAGTTTATTTAAAAAAAAAAAACATTCGCTTCACAAAAAACACTACAGAGTGAAAAATTACTTTTATTTAGGAAGTCGGTGTCTTTGGTTTTATAATTTCGTGTTTTTGCCACCGATCAATGAAATCAACTGAATGTAGAAACTCTCCCTTTTTTAAATCGGTCAAAAATTTCTGGGGCGTACCACAGATTTAAATATCAATGTTACACAAAGATTCGCCATTACCTTATTGAAAGAGCGAATACATCATACTGTAAAATCTTAAAACTTACACGATATAAAATCTTACCACAAAAAAGAAAGCCAATTTTCCTCGCAGCCCATGATCCAGTACAAAAAACTAAGCAACAATGCTGTGACGTAATAAGCCGAACATCGAGTAACAACGTAACATTTACAAGGATTGAAAATACCAAAGAAATGGCGCGGAGGAAAGACTTTAATGAGCTGATTCGAGTGCATTGAAAGAACGTTGCATGTCAACGGTAGTTCAACAAAAGCCCCTTGGCATTATGGTTTTCAAAGGAAAAATGATGTGACGTATATGTTGGTGGGTATGTGATAGATATTGTGACGTCAATGTAGAAGTAGGAGGTAGGGATATTGTTATTAGGTATGTGTCTTGAGAGCTTGGGATTTGTTGGTAGTATGTAAAAAAATATTTATTTATTATTGCGATAGTGTCTTTGTTAGGAATCTGTTTTTCTGAGGAAGCGGTAGACTACCAACCAAGTACAATATTTAATTAAGTAATCTAGGTTTGAATACTGCCGAGTCATAAATCATTCGTGAAATAAGCTAATTCTTATGACGAGACTGTGTATGTCGCAGATGGATTGTTGAAACCGCTGTTTATGTAAAACAGCGGTTAAAACAACGAAGGTTGTAAAAAAACTAACCTGTTTTGTGAAACAGCCACTGGTTATGTAAACCAGTAGCTGTTTTACAAAACAGGTTCGTTATATACAACAGTTGAACAAACATTCAGCTGGATTGTAATTACGTTCCGTTTAACAAAACTGATACCCACATTTAGAAGTTTAGCAGAATCATTTTTTATCTGCACTCACAATAAGCGTTTGGTGTGTCTGTGTCAATATCGGTCACAATAACTCCGTAAACTAAGCTAAGACCAATTGGTTTAGGTACCTAAGGTTAGAACCAAGAACTGTCTCCGGCAACCGTAACTTCCAAGCTAGTCGCAGTT
This sequence comes from Polymixis lichenea, assembly GCA_949091785.1. Classification (NCBI taxonomy): domain Eukaryota; kingdom Metazoa; phylum Arthropoda; class Insecta; order Lepidoptera; family Noctuidae; genus Polymixis; species Polymixis lichenea. The sequence goes on along the minus strand of OX420943.1, from coordinate 16,841,474 downwards.
ACTTAGTTATTATGTATTTTTAGGACTGACTATCATAAAACTCTGATAACTGTATATTAAAATGGACCTTAAAATTACTGTTATGACTCGTATAATTCGTTTTATTTATTTATAATTCGGCCGCCATTATTGTTGTTATGCCAAACAAAGCAACGAGTGACAAAATTTAGAACTAAAATATATACAATCTGATATTTAATTTCACTCTGTTTTATATAAACCTCTAATCGTTGACCTGCTGCATTGATAAATGCCAAATATTTATGCAATTCTGCGTGTTACAGTAAAGTTATTATGGACAATTGCTAAACGCCCCGTTTTTTTACATAACGCAGCTGTTTTGTAAATCAGCTAGTGATTATGTAAAACAGCGGATTCGACAATTCATATGCGTCGTAAACATACCTAGGTACTTATATTTAACGTACTACTGCCTTATGTGGTTAAGTCTATTGGACCGAATACCTCGACGTCCAAGCTCAAAACAATTCGTTTCTAAAAACAGGCCTGAGCATCAGCCACACTAAAATAAAACTAAAAAGTATTAGTCTGCACCCAAAGAAACTAAAACAATTCCATATTTTTGTTCCAGATCAGTGTATTGGCTACGTGGAGAGTGGGGCCATCAAGAATTAAAAGCCTTTTAATGACAGCCCGCTTCGATCGAATGCGGCATTCAATAGAGAGCCAAGTTACGACTTGGAAGATTTATGCAGAATAGGAAGATAAGCTGGCCAACTTTGCCAAATGTTTCAGTAAATATGGAAGTCGAATAATGTTGAAATGTATGAAATAAAAAAATATATTTTATATATAATTAGTAACTATATTACTCCTTGTCTTAAAATACGTCACTTACAAATGAAGCACAATATTAGTTGCATCTTCATCAATGTTTGTACCAAGTTAAATACTATGAGAAACATCTTACATAATTTTAAAAACTTTTTTCCAAAATATTTACAGTGGCCGCCCAGTGGTCGAAATCCGAGCGTAATTCATTTAAATTTTAAGTTTGAACGTTATTATTTATTGTAAAAATATAAGGTTTCTGCAATCCTTCTCCATATAAGCTGTAACTGTGCCTAATTGCATACTCCGTCTACGTAATTTTCGTAAAAAGGGGTACAAAGTTTTTCTTCACGTATTAATATATAGATAGACAATGGACCTGCTAAATCTTTTCATTCATTGTCTAAACACAATAAATAAAACCTACCATCTTACATAACCACGTCCCGCTTAAGTGCCGTTCGCTTCTTAAAACCATAGGTGGTTTTATCGAAGCGGTGAACGTTTACATCGAAGCGGTGAACGTTCACATCGAGCTCCGAGTTCCGAGCGATTGTTCCGCTGTACGCTTAATGCAGTTCAAATATTTAAGTGTGCTCGCCTTTACTTGTGTTTGTTCTGTAATACTTAGGATTGTATGGACTTGGTTGATGGGTCGGTGAATAAAATAAATACAGCTTACTATAAACGTATCGAAATTGCTTAGTAAATAATAATGTTTGAGGCTTAAAAGGTATTTTTACAAGTTATGTCTTTGTTTCTCATGTTGTTGTAAGAAGCGGCAACATAATGGTAAAAAAAACAATGGCACTCCGGGAGTGCTGACTGAAGTGAAAACTTAAACAATTACGTGTGTATTTTTTGAATCGTCAGGAAATATTTTTTGAATCGTCACCGTAGGTATACTGATCAAGTTCAACTAAAACTAACTTAGATAGTGAGGAAAAATGCACAACGCGCCAAAAGAAGATTTCACTTCAAAAATGCTACTGGTCAATCGATCAAAAAAGAGTAAATACAAAGCTCTGAAGAAAAGAGGTCGATGTCCAAATTGTCTAGATATCAAATATTATTTAAGAACCAGGGGTTTTTAAATAATATCTGAAATCTTGCTTGAATTGCACGTAACTATAATAAACAATCCCCCCCAGTGGGGTTCCCGCATTGTCGTTGCGGGGGGCTCAGTAACCGTGGTCACCCTCCCACAGTGAAGCGAAGAGGAACCCCAAGGTGGGGCCGTTCGTCAGGGCTTGTGCCTCCAAGCCGACGACGTAGCGGCCAAAAAGTAGGTTGCGGTGAGGTGCATCGCAGCTGAGGCGGGCCGCGATGTCGAATGGGAGGCATCGCGGCTGAGAGTTACAGGCTACGGCGGAGGAGGAGTGCCGGTACTTCTGAGTAGCGCTCTTCCCTTCCGTGGCCTGGACGGGGCCGCCACCGTTTGATGGCGGACGCGGTGGGGCCGCAGGGGAAGAGGAGTGTCGGTATAGCGTTGGCCGCTCTCCCTATCCCCTGCGGCCGAAAAGTGGTAGGCGGCGGGGCCACTGCTGACCCGTCGCAGGAGGACGTCAGCAGCAGCTGGTGGGGCTCGCAAGGGCCGATGCCTGCCAGGGGTGCGGGTTGTTCGAAAGAGATACCGCGGCCCCTGGCACACGGGCAGCTGAGAGAACATGGGTGGGTTTTAGTCAGTAAAAGTCTGACACGCCCTCCTGCTCCTCCCAGAGCGGGAGAAGTCATTTGATGATTTCCCACCCACAAAAAAAAAAAAAAAAACTATAATAAACAATCAAAATTATAAATAGCAATGAATATCTAACATATGCGATAAAATTAATTCACATTATGAATTTATTACTAAAGACATTAGAAATCTATTCACAGCAAATGCGCTATGCCATCATATTTGATCACGCCACGCTTGAAGCCAAGTCTACAAAATATTCCACAACAAGTTGAGAAGAAATAAATACAAAAAATGCAGAAAAACTATTCAAAAACACGTGAACGTAATTACTGCATATCAAAAAGCTGCAGAAACAATTGGTATCGTACTTTAATTGGTACATCGAAGCAACGTGACTCCCACGAGTCGGAGAGAGAGTGGCGATAAAGAGGTACAATGGTGGAAAAAAGTGGCAATTCCCGACCACTCGGTGTTGCCAGCTACTAATTAAGGTGTCGCAATATAGCACGGGGAGTGACGATAATTTTTTTTAGGGATCGAGAGGTAATTGTGGTTAGGTCTTCTTAGGGTTCTATTGTTTTCTTTAATTTACTTTGCAGAATTTGAATGATGAAATGTCTATGCCTTTGATTCAACAATATAAGCATAATTATCTGGAGCCACAATATTATTTATGTTATAAATGGGATACTTTTTATCACAGCAGTTTGTTTCCGTGGGATTCTTTCCGTACTCCACGCGAGCGATGCCGCGGGCACAAGCTAGTAAATAATACATCATAAATTGAAGCGACATTATAACTTTCAAGCAATCCATTGCCCTTGTCTGAAAAACGCTATAATTAGGTACTTATTTTTATTTAATCTATCTAGATGGTAATAAAATGGTAATGGTGTAATATTTTCGTAATTAGCAAACGCAAAATATGCCACAATATATTGAAAAGTTCAGGCGTGAAAATGTACCTAAATGTAATGCAATGATGGCAGTTTATCTTGCATTTCTTCATTTCAATTGAGTCAATGTACTATTACAAATATATTTTATATTAAATACTTAAATATTTATACGGAACCTGGTTTGAATACCGCCACTATTATGTTTACCAGTGTCACTATGAAAGGCTTACTAATTGGTAATTTACACTGTTTGCCGAGTGTCCTTATTGGCCCTGCTCATTGCGCGGGTTCGGTTTCATTTCTTTTTTGCAAAAATATAAAAGGTAGGTACACCACCTTTTTATTTTTTCTCGGTATTCAAAGCTGGAGAATTTTTGCGTACATTTTGTTTATTTTAGTGCTTTGATTTGACTCTTTAGTGCGAAGGTTTTTTTAAGATATTATGCTTGAAAAACACTTACTTCAGAAAATGTTAACCATTCACGAGCCTACGTTAGTGCTTTTTAGCATTTTTGTCGTAGCATAGACTAGTCAACGCCGTAGGCGTCTACGAGATGCTACGCAATCAAGCCGGTTACTTAAACATTATGATAAATTATTTAATACTAGCTGTTGTACGCGACTGCGTCTGGCATCCTTGACGAAAAGTAGCCTATGTCCTTTTCTGGGTCCCAGGATACCTATTTCTCAATTTTTTCTTTGTGTTTTCTTTAGGTTTAGACGTGAAAATGTAACAAACAGACAGAGTGACTTTCTCAATTGTAACATTAAAAATGTTTAAAACACCTGTCACAAGTGAATTATTAGAACTAATTGACGCTTCTTACATCAAAGGTAAATAAATAGCACGAAACACAAAGAAGACATAGTACTGTTTAATAATAATTTAACTGGTCGGTTCCGTCGTCCAATGGCGTACAGGCAGTCATTTGTATGCTAATAAAAATCCCTGTTTAATACATACAAGCTTACCTTTATTATAAAGTATCTAGTAGCTTTGTTATACACCAACATGTGTTTCGGTCTTAAGTTAAAACACATTTTAATGTACAATTTTTTTTTATCTATACAACTATATCTATACATCTTTACATATAAATAAAATTGTAGTGTCTGTTTGTAATATTAAAATAACCGCTTTTTGCTACATGCATATGAATATATATACGGTACATATACCAAAATAACATTTTTCACTATTTTTGTCTGTCTGTCTGTCTGTCTGTTTGTTCGCGCTAATCTCTGAAATGGCTGGACCGTTTTTGACGAGACTTTCACTGGCAGGTAGCTGATGTAATAAGGAGTAACTTAGGCTACTTTTAATTTAGAAAAATCCACGCGGACGAAGTCGCGGGTATAGCTAGTCAAAAATAAAAGACTGTAATACATTAAATTCAATAATAAAAGCTAGTATGCTCTATAAAGACATAAAGTGACCTTATTGTGCTGTTCTTCATAAAGGTCCATAGTACTCGCAACCGGCGTGGATCTTTGACAGTCGTTACGGGTCATCAGAAGCCCGAAAGTCTGACAACCAGTCTTACCAAGGGGTATCGTGATACCCAGTAACCGGGTTGAGAAGGTCATAAAGATGATCCATTCGAAACCCAAACCTCATCAATGAAACAGAATCGCCAAACCAAAATTACATTACATTAAAACCCATTTAACGCATTGTAATCAACATTTACATAACAAACGTATACATCAAATCAAATCAACGCTTGTATCCAAGACTCAGGTGCTCTGCTCGCCCAAGCATGGCTAAGCGAACAAAGCATTCAAATGGGCAGGCTTATCTCATTACGATGCAATTTTGATGATTGGATAGTTAGAGTGATTACTTCTTAATCGAAGAATCGAAGTGGAATGGAGATTTGTGGGCTGAGAGATTTTAAGATTGACGGGTTAATTTTGTGTGTGTGTAGAAATGGGCCTATCTTATGTAAACTTGCGATAGAACCTACTATAATACTCCTTTGCTAGTTAATCAATCTGATTAGCCTTTTCCAAACAATGTTGTGGTCGGCTCCCAGTCTAACGTAATGCAGCGGAATACCAGTATTTTTCATGGAGCGACTGTCTATCTCATCTACGCAACCCAGTAACTGGGTAATACGGTAATCCTTGGTAAGACTGGTTGACAAATGAAATGTTTATTTATGTAAGTAGATCTTAAAAAACACTTTTACACGTCAATATTTTGTTGGTCAATATTTAAAAAACTAGACGGCGCTGGCATTTTCCAGCTGACTGTTCCCTGAGAAGAAAAGCCGCAATAAACTCAGAGGTCATGGTCTCTTTTAAAGTCCAACCAATGCAGGGCAATGTCTGGAAGGACTTGTTGCAGAAAGAGCCATTGCAGCTTTGAGCTGATCTGTCCCAACATACAACAGACTTTTGGGCCATAACGACTGTCAAAGATGTACCTACATAAAAAAATCCGAGACACGGAGGAGTCTCGATAATGTTAGGAAGTTGACCCATCCACGAACCGACCGCGTCAGGCATAGCTTAACCTTCAATCATCTCGTGCGGCTGTTATTAGTTTGCTGCTACTTTAGTAGTATAATTTAAAAAAAATATCAATTTCTTACGACAATTACTATTCCCATTTATATTTCGTGGAAAATATTATACTATGTGTTGTTGTATTTAGTCTGTACTTATAGTATTCGTAGTTTTTAATAAATACAATCATTATTGCTGTCTATAGATTAAATTATCAAAAAATATAATCTACTAGCAACGCGCCAATGCTTCGTACGGAGCGCCATCTGTCCGGTCCAAAACTATCCTGTCTTTCAGCTATAACTAACGATACACATTCACAAAATTGCATTGAAATCGGAAAAGTGGATCCGGAGATTAGCGTGTATGTGTTTTTATACCTACAAGAATTTTTTTAATTCTATTTTTTTTTAAATAACCAACGAATGCGCTATCATACGCTGAATTTATGGTTACAGTTTCCGCACTGTTAAAGTTTTTATCCTGATTTAAAGCTGACGATACTACCTATTAATTTAAGCAATTTAGCAATTTGATTTTACATATCGAAAACACTACATCAATTGACTCGAAATGTTAGTTTAGATTTGAAACGACAGATAAATTATCATATCCTTCGTAACTTTTTATTAAACCTCACACCTATGTTAAAAAAAATCTATCAACACATATTATTTTCAACATTTTGATAATTTGTCAAAGTTAACCCTACAACAATAGGCCCGGTCCCACACGCCCGCTGTTGACAAAACTGTATTACCGAAAATTGGACAATATTGCCCAAAACGGGTCATATTATGTTCATATAAACCCACCGCGCCGTCGCCCGAGGTGCACAATGCATTGATCTAGTTGTTATGACCCTAAGTTTACAACGTGACAATGGAAACTTGAAATTCCAGTTTTAGGGAATCCGGGTTTGGAAATAAATGTATTTTTGAATACGGCACGAGTTTTATTGTTTGGGGGTTTAATGTAATTTGATTTAATGTATACTTGATGATAGAATTAAATATAAACTGAAATTTTAAATCATCATAGTTCTCTTTGCCCTATAACTATTAATTTGGGGTCAGCGCAATATGTCTTTTTCTTTCAACTTCCCTATTAGTCGTCATCTCGGTCAGTCTTCCTTTGCTAAACATATATACTATACTCACTTAGTCCATCCATCGTTTCTTTGGTCTACTCCTACAGTTATGGCCGTCGATATTCATACTGAAGACTTTCCTCACGACTGATATTTTAAATAACGTTCTAGAATTCTTGTTTGTAATTTTGTTCTCAGATACGAGTACCTACATAATTCTAAAATGATTCATTTGTTGAATATATTACAACTTCATATTTTTCAAATATCAAGTGGTGACAATAACATTAACATTTTTTCCTAAATATAGATGTCCAAACACTCATTACTGAGCTTCAAAACGCGTAAAAGAACAATTATCCGGTAGTTATCAAGAAGAATCGGTAACGTTTCAAGTAATAAATCGATCGACACAATGACCCATCAGACTGAAACCCATTTCACATAACAAAAGACCGCATCCATCTTACATTCCCGCAAATCTTTTCATCAAACACGATGGCCGGCTTAAAACCAGAACGCAGGCGATGCATAAAAAATGCAAAAATTAGAAAAAAACAATGCCTACATTCGTCGGCAGTGCAGACTCGGCGTCCGTCTAGCGTTTTCAACGAACAATAGTGACCCATTGTCACACCGTCCATTTTAAATGAACAAAATGGCGGACCGAAACTCGGGGTTTTGAAACAATGCTTGTCCCTAATCCCTGTGAAGGGTTAAATGCATGCTATTGGTCAACTGTACCCCCACGGAGTACTTTTAAAGTGTGTTTGTGTGCGTATCGCAAAGTTTTCACGCTATTGTCGTGCGATTTACGTGTGTGCAGTTTGTGGTGCGTTTTGGCATCGCTAACCGTGGTTGTTTGAACGTATTTTTGGGATGCCTCTATTCGTTTTTGTTGGTCAAAGATTTTTGTAGTAATATTGCAGTAGATTTATTTGAATATTTGCTCTATATAGTATTATTAAAAACCAAACATAAGCACTGCAATGGGTTATGAGTACACTGACGCAGGTTATCATAGATCATTTTGGACTACAAAGTCAGTTAAGGAATGAAAAAGTTTTTTTTTTTTTTTTTTTTTTTTTATTCGTAGGTATTGTTTTAATACAATTTCGTTAATTTGTATCATTAAACCAGAGATGGTTTGTATTGATACTCACATTCACTAAATCGATAACACCGCTTAATCACTAATGGGTTAAAGTAATAATTAAATAATGTAGGTACATCCAAAATAATATGCACGTAACCACGCGAAACTACGATAGCCGTAAACATCTATCAGTAAGTACCCTACCTAAGTGAGTCACATGCAATGTTTATAGAATTTGCTCAAAAAATAACAGTTCTAGTCAATCTCAAGATTCCTATACAGGTTGCTTTTATTTTTGTTCAGGGATATATTTTTTTTTAGAAGAGTGCTTGCATAGGCAATGTTACGATCACTTGAAAGCTTTTATGTCATGATTGACAAACTAATAAAGAAACCAATATTACAGATGGCTGCTATGTAGTAGGTACAAGGCGAATTAAAAAAATACTTGGCTCGTGCCAAAACATCAAAATTCCCAGAAAACTCCACTGACCTACAAACAAACACCACACATCAACATAAAAACAACCGACATACGACACATCAGCAACTCTAGAACAATTCATCGAACCCGTCAACCGTGACAGCCAGCAACGCAATCAAAACTTCCCAACTCGGGGTACATTGTACCCCACGTCCCACTTTTCTCGAAGACTATTATTTGAATGTCTTTCAACCCGTGAGAAGGGTACTCCCTACCCCCACGCGTGTGCCAGCCTGATAATGTAATTAAAACAACACCTTTATTCGGAGTAGTCACATTTTGTAACGAGTTTTAGTTTGATGTGTGGCGACATCTTTCGGGGATTTCTTGTAAACTTTATCTCTATGTGGTTTAGTTTGTGGATTAGGACAGGACTTTACTGTTTGTAAAGTTTTGTTTGAGGATACTATGGTTGATAATTCTGTCCCATTCTGACTATCTTAATAACAGGATTTTGAGTAGAAAATTCAAGGTTTGCTTTACCAACGATTAAAAGAACCAATAACGCGCTTCACAAAAGTGTTACTTCTATTTACAAATCACCAGCATAATTAAACCATTCCAACATGCGACCAGACAAGAAAATACTACGCCACAGAAAAATAGTAAAACATTTTGTTAAACCAACCCTCTTGCTACCCACGAATAAGAAAAACACACATTAACCTCCAGACACGTCGCAAAACATAATCCCTATAAAGAAACAAAGGACTGTCGCACATTAAAGTCGACAGAGATTTTCAAAGTGAAGCGCCCGAATTCTGCGCGAGAAATTTTCGGGGTAACATTATACCCGTGCATTAGGGCTAAGTGATACCGTCACATTTGTTGGATTAATTCATCATCTGAATTGCCGTGGCCAGACTGATGGGCCAGAACGCCCGGTCCCCCTAACCCCCCTCATGCCGTGGGGGCGCTTTCGTACAGATAACTTTTCCCCTCTGTTACGTATGGTGTTTTAATTATGTGTTGTTTTTGGTGTTTAGTGATGCTGGATTTTATGTTAAGTGTTAATTGGTTTTTGTTTATATTAGTGTTACTAATCAGGTTGATACCGGTTGTGAAGTTATTTTAAAGAACAGTAGTATGAATGTACGAAATAAATTACCTAATTCGCAAAAAATTCTATTTTCTGTACCGGTTATTCTCCCTGAGTTTTCAGACAGGTTATTCTTATCAGTATTCTCAAGAATATCTATTGTACGTCATTTATTTGAAACCTTAAAAAATCTCAACACAAAGAAAACGAAAAGAAAAAAATCCGAGCATTATCCAGTGACCTACCTTTCGTCTCACCTACAAACAAAACTTAAATCACCAAAAGCAAAGAATAAAGTTTAGCTAAAGTGGTAATCAGCGCTTGTAGCGCTTAGCTTCGCCCGATGCCCTTTTGCCCCCCGAATTAGACCCCCTCCCAAGGGGGGTACCCCTGTACCCCACTCTACGGGACAGCGAGTGTAAGGATAAATGGGAGGGCTGGCTCTTCTGGTTAAGTGTAGATTTTCCGAATGCGGTGTTGATGACGGCTCTCGTAGTGCGGGGAAAAGATTGTCGATAGTTCTTTATTTTTGGGGACTTCTTTTTTGTTTAGTTTTCATTTCTAAGTGGTTTTGTAAAATACATAAAGCATTTAAAATAATTTTCAACCTCAATTAAATGTACTTAGGTCGACCAGCTAGAGTAAGACCATTATAGATGTTAAGAATTTCTATATTATTATAGGGATATGTCAATAGACCGAAATCATTTTTTATTAGGTTACTAATACTGTAACAATAACTGATGAGGATCGCCACGCCCATAAGCTTGCTTTGATAAAACTTAGTAAATTATTAAGTCGCTATCTATGATGGTGACTTAAGTAGACGCTTAACAATTCGAACAACAATTTCCTTGCCTTTGTTCTTTGATACACAAATCTGAAGAATGAAAATAAAAATAATGAAGGGCGCACTTTACATGAAAAACGAATAACTACCTACATACACAGACGCAGCTTAAAATCCGAAAACTAATGACGGACAAAATTAGTAAAAACGTATTATTGGAAATGGTATAGTTCAAAATTCATAGCGAATATTTTATCGATGGGAAAGAATTTGTCCCATCACTAGGCGAGTTCCCGAGACCGTTGGACAGCGAGGTTGTAAATACTCGTGTAAAATTGTCCACATTCCCCCTGGAAACCTTTTGTGTTATATATTTCTTTGTTATTTACTTCGCCCGACGAATGTACGCTACCTGATGTAGGGGGCTACAGTTGTAATGGACATAGATATGTTTTAATGTAGGTATGTTTGTGGATTTAAATCCTGGAGATTCTTGTGGAGTTTTTAAGAATTAGTTGGATACTTGAAATGTAATCAAGTAGTCTATCTAGCTGATTACTTATATGTGACGCTGATGACATTACAAAATGACGCTGAATGTGGAGGAAGAAAATTATTTTTTCAAGAACAGCAATCAAATCTTTAAATTTTTTTTTTAATGCTTTTATAGGTACTAAAATCCTCAGAAGAAGTAAGCTTCCATTATTTTCTCACACATCATCTCTCTATCGTACATGTTCCTCAAAAAAACCCTGTAAATAAAACTAAACATAAAACCGTACTCCTACAAACCGGGGACATCGGTGCTCGCGTCACGGAACGCGCGAGTTAATTGCTGAGCACAAATGAGTGGCGGCGAGCGAGTTACCGCGCTGTAGCTGGCCGACACCTGCGTTGGAGGACCGTCGGATACCACGATGATATTACTGAAGACAAATTAAGATTTACAACATTTACTGCTTCATCGCACATTAAAAAAAAAAAAAATTTTTAGCGCAGCCGTGAGGTACACTATAATGCTAGTTACTGACTTCTCACCTTACACTTTAAATTTATTTTTATTTTACTCTTTCCCGCTGTTTAATGTATATTGTGTGCTTTAAAGTCTGTGCTTAATAAATTTATTTTCTTTCTTCTTTCTTTCTTTAAATTACTTTTATAACAGACTTATCCAAGATGATGTTATAAACCACAATGTTTTTCTAAGTATACACAAATTAAAAAAAAAACAAAATAAATATAACTTAAGCAAAATACTAAATACTATGGCACGAGACGTCATGTTTTGAAATTTTCCCCATTCTATATAAATGAATAGCTGCTGTTCACGATTTCTTCCGTGGTGGGAAATAAATAAGCCTGTGTCCCTTCCTAGGTCATAGTGTACTCATATGCAAAATTTCACCCAAATCTGTTCAGCTGTTTTAGCGTGAAAGCCAAGCAAACAAACTTACTTTTGCAGTTTTTGTATTTGTTACGATTCTTATCGACAGATAGAAATTTGTAGACCCTGTGAAAACGAGCTCAGGATGATAAGTCGAGCTCCTCTACCAATACAAATGAGCGATGCAATAAAAACTTTATGACTTTTTTAGGTAGGTAGACTTTTGTTGAAGCATTTTTAAATAATCCACTTATTAATATTATTTAGATAATAATACCTACACAGGTTGGCAGAGAATTCGACGCGCAAACTACCGCAAACCATGAATTCAGCACATCATGATTCTAAACACCATAGCGGAGAAATATTTCGTAGGTTCTCATTAAAAAAAATCTGCTGTTTCATAGAAAAGTGCAACAACACCTATGCAGTCAAAATGTTTTGAACAACTATTTTTTTTTATTCAAACAACGAAAAGCTCAGACGGATCCAGAATCATGTATTTACTGAATCCGTAGTGACAGGTTGCGCTCCGATGTCCCAGCCGTAATGGTGTTATTGTTATGTCAAAAATGTTCCTGCGAAAATTAATTAAATTTTATTCGAAATTGCATTTCTTGTTTGTTTTATTTTACACTAACGGTCCCACATGAACTGAGTTCGATGTCTACACTGTATGGCAATACTTTACTTTATTGTTTCAAATGAAGGCATTGGAAATACTTAACATTGAAACAAAATCAAGTCATTATCCTGTAGACGCGCACTGTACGCTTCCCCTTACAACAAAATGTCTCCCTTTCACCTTCTACTTTCGCTTGGATAATCTTATTTTTGCCGCAGCCAAGGTGCTATAATCCCTCTTACAATCGCAATAAGGTCCAAAATGGCCCACTTCTGTACTAGGAGTTAAAATGTATTACCTTTTATTGTGATCCTCAACAGGGATTAAGAGAGAGCGCGGTTTTGAATTTTGATTCGGATTGTAGCGCTCAACCCGGCCATCCAAATTAGAGCTCTCTGCGATTATTTGTCGGCCCTTTTCTAATCTGATCGGAGAACAAACTAGAGGGGAAGGAAAGACCAATTTATATTGGTATATTCCTAACTATGCACACCTATTTTGCCTATTGCTTTGATTACATTCTACGGAATGGTCTTTAATGAAGATTTTGAATGTTGGAGGCGTGGTTCAGTTGTTTAGAGACTTGAGCAGCACTGTTATTGTGTATTTGTACAGTTTCCACTGAGTATGATCTTTTGTAATCTGAGTTTTAGCTCGGTGGTGAACTCTTTACTAGCGATGTTAAGTAAGGTAGCTACGTTCGTGATTGTTTTGCTGAAATGGGTCAATTTGTGTGGAATAGGTGTGTTTACTTAAACTAAAGTATGTTGAATTATATTAATATTATGGGTGCTCAATAGATGAAATGATGGACTTTGCACAAAAGGATCTAGACAAATTACACGATTGCTTTCAGTATAATCTACTCACAATAAATATATCCAAGACGAGCTTTATATTTAAGGCAAAAAACAAACGATTACAAAGCTAACCAATATTGTACATTATTAGTATTAAATTAAAGGAATCGATCGAAGATAAATACCTAGGGCTAATTTTGGAGAGTGGAAGTCGCATATAAATAAAAGTTAAATTTTAAAAACTCCCTACCCCAAACAAAAACTCTGAAAAGTAAAAAAATAATATTAATTGGCCTTTTAAAATAAATTACGGAAAGAAAAGTATTACATACGAAGGGGCACAGATGTCCAACAAACTACCACGAGTAATAAAAACCGCTAAAAGTTTACAAATATTTAAAACTCAGTTAAAATGTTTTATTATTGACAAAATTCAAGTCCGGCCCTGGTTTATGCTTTTAACTTACCCACAAATTTCGATTTTTTGCTTTGCATGAATCTTTTGCTGCTAACTTAAATGTCTTGTTATTGTTGTTGTCTTCATTTATTAGGTGCTTGTTTTGTGCGTGTCATACTAGCTTTGCTCATGCATGTTGTCATTATTTTATTATAGTTAAATAATTTCTCATTAAGTGAAATTTGTAGTAAATTTATTTTTGAGTAAATAAAGATACTTTAACCACATTACTTCCGTACGGAACTGCCTCGTTGGTCTAGTGGTCGCAAGTGCTACTGCTGAGCATGAGGTCCTGGGTTCGATTCCCAGGTCGGGCAAAGTGTTATTGGGTTTTTCTATATAGAATTTCTCAGTAGCAGGGCGGAGTCTGGATTAGTGCCAGGTTGGTGACAAAAGTCTCGCCCCTATACACGGGACTCAAATGAAACTGGCGAAATCTGGTTGTACTATAGATACACGAGTGTACAAACCCTTCGGGGAAACAAAGCGTGAGGTTATTTGATGTTATTACTTCCGTCAAAGGACCAAGAATTCGATGACTGTAGACTGGAAATTGTCAAACATAAAATTGATTTTCTCAGCGTGATAGAGAAACGATCTTAGCAAGGTAACTAACATTTTTGGAAGCACATAATTTCTTAACGCAATTTGAAAGGGTCCTATGTCCGCGATCTAAGCATTTTGCTTGAATATTTTTGAAAGGACCTATTTTTTTTGACGCAATTTGAGAGAGACCTAAATCCAATCACTCCATATAAAACACTGATATTCCGCTGCATACGGTTTTACTGAAAGCCAATGTAGGCGATGTAGGACATTGAAAAAAAGCTAGACAGATGATGTCCATCATTGAGTTGAGATAAATTCTAGAGAACTGATCATCTCAATCACTTGATTTAGGTATAAGACTTTTTTAATACTAAAATAGAATGGGCATCATCTACCTATACCAGTTGGTCCTAACGACCATCATCTCATTTCCTAATGGAAAGTCGTTAGTCCAAAGTATAGGTACCTATCTAATGGTCCATTTAGCATCACCTTACTACCTACTATTAAGATTTTAGGTGAGGTATCGCAATAAGTATGATTATTGTTTGAAAAGGGTTAGTGTTTGGTGTCTACCCTGTAGATAAGTGTGCCTTAAGGCGTTGGATAATGAACTCACGTCATAAATTATTTTTATAGGCTGTATAGCAGAGACTGAAGAGCAGTTGATCGCAAGGATCTTAGTAGATCAGACATTGTACCTATAGCATCGATATACACGACGCCTTTTTTTGGAAATTGTTGTCTATATGGTAAGCATGTTAGCAGTGGTGGCCCTCTTATAGGTGACAGGTGCTTTACTTTGTGTAAATTATTTCGGTCAGTGGGTCGTCTTAGGGGCAGAGTTTTAGTAGTTAGAGTATACGCTTAGGGGGGCACTATGAGCAGCAAAGAAAACAAAAAAACCAAATTTTTTTTTCGTTGACTTTTTGGAAACGGTACGTCGTAGGGCCATGCTTCTCAGAACTGAAATAGTTTCCATAGAAATGAAATGAAATGAAATGTTTATGAAATGAAATGAAATGTTTATGAAATGAAATGAAATGTTTATGAAATGAAATGAAATGTTTATGAAATGAAATGAAATGTTTATGAAATGAAATGTTTATGAAATGAAATGTTTATGAAATGAAATGAAATGTTAATTTATGTAAGTAGATCTTAAAAGACACTTTTACACGTCAATATTTTGTTGGTCAATATTTAAAAAATATGATGGCGCCGGCATTTCCAAGCTGACTGTTCCCTGAGAAGAAAAGCTGAAACAAACTCAGAGGTCATGGTCTCTTTTAAAGTCCAAACATTATATAATTTGAATTTTATGTGAAGTCTAACAAGGCAAAGTCTGGAAGCGCCTTTTGAAGAAAGAGCCATTGCAGCTTTGAGCCGACCTGTCCCAACAGACGGCATGTATGTATCAGTCACCCTGTAGCTCAACCTATTTTAGGGAGCTCAACGACCCGTCACAAGACGCCACCAGATTTGCAGGACATTTGCGTAGGTCATTTACAAAATACTCAAAACCACCAGACGAGTTATAAAGTCATGTGTTCAATCTAGCCTGCATAGTACTCACATTCAGGCTTAGTTTTCTCTTTAAATGTCATCAAAAATAATGTCACGTAGATCAGTACTTAAGTTTAAAATGTCAATAGTATTCTAATACACTTAGCATATATAAGGTGTTAAAAAATTAACGTTCCCAATTTCGTGTACTTACTCGGTATCAAAAAAGTAACACATTGCAATAAAAAAAAATAGCGATTTTAATTTTAGGTAAGTTCGATAAATTGCCAGGCCAAAGTCTGAGAAATTTGATGAGAAAATTAGAATCAGCTGTTTACGTAGGTATTTGACAACGCGCTCGTCTCGCTCGCGCGGCTCTCTGTGCCTACACGGTCTAGGTACGGTGCGCATGAGCAGTTTCAATAAATTAGTACGTGGGGAAAATATTGCATATCTTTGAAACGGATTATTATTTATAAATAATTTCTTCGTGATTATGGTTTCAATGTCATTTTAAAAAACTCCTTAAATTTCTAAACATTAATTTTTTAACACCTCAAATTATGAAAACTTTAGTGGTTACTATAATAAAACAAGACATCTAATCTAATACAATTATCTTTTATTGTTACACTCTTATAAACAGCCATCTTAGGCAAAATCCAAAATCCCAGAGAGTGAACAAAACTAAAGATGTGACAGACATCATGTTCACAGATAATTAATATCTTAACACTCCCCCTCAATTTTATGTTTGTGAAAACTTACAAATTGCTTCTATAAATAAATGAAAATAAATTCTACCAAACTTTAACTTTAACATGGCAACACAAACTTAGTAATATTTAAATTCTTGAAATTGCAACACTAAAACTGACATATATAAGTTTTGACAGATAATTTTGACAAGCTAGTGACAAGTGACAACATAACCTTAAAATATAAACAATGCAAACATTCTATGAAAAACAATGTTACAAAACTAACAGCTTGTCACGAAAATAGCAAAACTTAACACTACACAGTGGTTTCGTCATAATGTCCGAAGTATTTTCACTGGTACTTACGTATTTAACAATCAAAAAATTTTGGTTTACAATGTCTTTTATGAAATGATATTTAATGTCTATGTGCTTGGAATGTTTTGTATTTTCACAATTATGTATCATTTTTATTGCACTCTGATTGTCCACATAAAGCACAATATTACACTTTTCATTAAAGTCAACTGATAATCCTTTCACAAATA
This sequence comes from Polymixis lichenea, assembly GCA_949091785.1. Lineage (NCBI taxonomy): Eukaryota > Metazoa > Arthropoda > Insecta > Lepidoptera > Noctuidae > Polymixis > Polymixis lichenea. Next base: position 16,824,522 of record OX420943.1, on the reverse strand, counting down.
ACAAATCACTGACACAACTTGCAGCAGCTATGTATTCACTTTCAGCACTGGAGAGAGATACAGTCCTCTGCTTTCGTGATGACCATGCAATTAGGTTCCCTTGGTGATATATTAGTGCTCCACTAACACTTTTTCTTGTGATCTTATCACCTGCCCAATCGGCATCTGAAAATGCTGAAATATTAGAACATTTATTAGTGTTTTCTTCTTTCTCTTGACAATAGTATGTCAACTTTTTATTAATTGTGCCCTTCAGATAGCGTAATACACGTTTTGCAGCTGTCCATAAGCTTCTCGTGGGTTTATCAAGATATCGACTGAGGAATGAAGTTGCAAAAGTGATGTCCGGTCTGCTTATTGTAGCCAGGTAAGTTAAACTTCCAATTAATTCTCTGTAAGGTATATCACTAATTATTTCTTCTGTTTCAGGTACTTGAAAATTGTTTTCCATCGGCGTCTTCACTTCTTTACAATCTTGCATCTTATACTTTAGTAATAAATTTTTAATAAACAGTTTTTGTGATAATTTCAATGTATTATCATTTCTCATAATTTCAATTCCTAAGAAGTTAGATACTCTTCCCATATCTTTAGCTTTAAATTCTTCTTGCAATTTTCTTGATATTTTATTTATTTCACTACTCTTTCCCATCAGTAAAATATCATCTACAAATAATATGAGCCATATATCTTTTCCTATGTATAAACATATATCATATTTTGATCTTTTCATGTTTATTGTTTGACAAAAATTATCAAATCTTATATTCCATCATTTTGGTGACTCTTTCAATCCATATAAAGCTTTTTTAAGTTTCAGAACAGTTCCTTCTTGTTTATTTTCCAAACTTATTCCCTCTGGAACTTTGATGTAAACTTCTGTGCTCAAATTTCCATTTAGAAATGCTGTAGGTATGTCCAACTGCTTTGTTTCCCAGTTATTATTTATTACTTCTGATAATCCCATTCTTATGGTAGTTATGTTGGCTACAGGGGAATAAACATAATCTTCTGTGTACTGTTGAAATCCGCGTGCAACTAATCTTGCCTTTTTAGTTCCATCCGATTTTGTTTTGAAAATCCATTTTGTGTCAATAGCACTTTTTCCTTTTGGCAATTCTGATTCTATCCATGTGTTTTGTTCCTTTAATGACTTAATCTCTTTATCTATTGCTGTTTTCCATTCTTTATCTTGTTGAATGGCTTCTGTGTATGTGACAGGATCGCTTTCACTTGAAAGTAAACAATAATCTTCATATGTATTTAAATCAAATTGTTTAGGCTTTTTTACTTCTCTTCCACTTCTTGTTCGCTTGATTTCTTCGTTTTGTTTTTCTGGAGTGGAGTAATTATTCTCTTCTGGATCATAAAAACTTTCTTCTTCTTGTATTGATTCTGAATACTTTGTTTCTTTTATTATTTGTTTTTCTTTTGGTTTCACACACATTTCTTTCTGAATTTCATTTTCTTCTAAGTATCCTTTTATATTTTTGTTTTGTTCTTCATGTTGATATTTTATGTTTGTTTCATCAAATCTTACATCTCTTGAGACAAATATCTCATCAGTTTTTGGGTTCCATAAGGTATATCCATTCATAGAATATCCTATCATTCGAGCTGGCACTGCTCGTTTTGACCATTTATCCTGTTTGGGCATAATATGTGCCCATGCTTTGCATCCAAAAACTTTGATTTTATTTAAAATTAATTCCTTGTTCTTGATCCTCGCAGGTACTTGATAATTTATTGAAGAACATGGCGATCGGTTGATAAGAAAAGTAGCCGTTAAGATTGCTTGACCCCATAGGTGTCTTGGTAGATTTGATTCATCTAACATGGTTCTCGCTTTATCATATATTGTCCTGTTCATACGTTCAGCTTTCCCATTTTGCTGTGGGCTATATGGCTGCGTGTATTCAATTTTGATACCTTTTTCATAACAAAACTTTTTGAGACTTTCCGCTGTGAATTCCCCTCCATTATCACATCTGATCCTTTTCACTTTTATCCCATCTTGCCTCTCTTTTTCTATTATATAATTGATTAATTTATCTGTGGCTTCATTTTTGCTTTTTAACAAATACGTCTGAGTATAATGAGAATAGTCATCTGTTATTGTTTGGAAATATTTATATCCTTGTTTAGTTGCTACTCTTGCTGGTCCAGCAATATCAGTGTGTATTAAATCTCCTATCTTACTTGACCTTGGACTTTGTAATCTGTTAAATGGTAGTCTGGTTGATTTTGACCTCATGCATGCTTCACACACTTCCTTACTGTATGGCAATCCTAATATAGCTAGATGTTTTCTACACATATGACCCATTCTTTTGTGCCATAAGTCATTATCTTCTTGTATCACATTACATTCATCTTTATCTTTTATTTTTATTGAGAAGGTATATAACATATTCCTCTTTTCTCCAAAATATTTCTTTTTACCTGCAGTTATTATTAACTTATCCTTTTTGAAAATTACTTGCTTTTCTCGTTCTGCTAATTTATTGACCGACATTAAATTGTTACTGATTCCCGGTACAAGTATGACTTCCAGTCTTAATGGTTCATTTTTGTAATATCCATCAAGATATCCTGATTTATGTGCTGTCAGTATTTGGCCATTAGCAATTTTGATTTCTAATTTCTGTGACAGTTGCTTGACATCTGTGAGGTATTTCTCATAAGATTCTTTTATGAAATGCTGAGTAGCTCCTGAATCCACAACAAATGTTAATATTCCATCATTACTATTACATACAAGTGCTTCATTTGAGGCAATAAAAATTGGTTGACTTTCAGCAGGATGAGCAGTTCCTCCACGAGTTCTTGGTCCTCGATATCCTCTTCCTCTGCCTCGTCCTCTACTGTAGCACTCATAGGACTTATGTCCCCTCTTTTTACATTTATAGCAGGTTATATTCGATATAAAAGATGTATGTGGCTCGTTTGTAACTGTTTCTTTTCTTATTTCATGATCAAGTAATTTAGTTTTTACAAAATCTATTTTTATTTCAGTGTTCACCGCATCCAAAGCTGTAATTATGTGGTTGTATTCTTCACTCAGTCCTGTTAATAGATAGCATACTTTGTCTGTATCATTAATCTTGTCTCCTGATACCTCTAGATCTCTGATTAAGTTATCAAAGTTTGAAAAATACTCTTGAAGATTTCCTTGCTGTTTCAAGTTTAGAAGTTTTCTTCGCAAACTTAATTTGGAGATTACACTTTTTCTTTGGAATGTACTTTTCAAAGTGGATATCATATCCTTTGCGTTAACGCATTCTTTTATCAGATTTAGATGCTGATCCGTTAGACATTGAACAATAATGTTTCTTGCTTTTGCATCGTCTTGTTTATTGCAGTCTTCGATTTTTGGTAACGACACAACTTCACTTAATCCCTTTTCTTCTAAAATACAATTCACCCTGAACATCCAATTGTCGAAAGCTTCTGGATTTAGTTGGGGAAAATTGTAAAACAACTTAGTTTGCTGCCCGGCCATTTTCTTTTCTTCGTTACGCTTGTGTTGCATAAAATTAAATCTTTGAAAATCTCGACAATCTACTTCCTACTCGACACTATTTGGCGTCTGGGCCCATAACCTATGAAAACTTTAGTGGTTACTATAATAAAACAAGACATCTAATCTAATACAATTATCTTTTATTGTTACACTCTTATAAACAGCCATCTTAGGCAAAATCCAAAATCCCAGAGAGTGAACAAAACTAAAGATGTGACAGACATCATGTTCACAGATAATTAATATCTTAACACAAATAACAGTTTGTTGTTTGAGGGTGCATTATTTCACCACCACTGCTCCCAAAACAGCGAAGGAAAATATCGTGAGGCAACTGGCATGTCTTACAAACAAACATTCGAAGTCATATGACATCCACCAACTTGCACTGAGCCCGCATTGTGGGTTACAGCCCACTCCCTCTACAGAGAGGGCTTTGTTCCAGCAGTTAGAATATTAAAGGCTAATTTTGATGATAAGCACTTTATAGGCTGGGGCCCAGGTACGCCTCTACAAATACAACTTGGCAAAATGGGGTATTATAGACTCGTCCCACACCCAACATGAAATCAAAATCAAAAGTCATTTATTCAAACTAGGCTTTGAGTCAGCACTTTTTGAACGTCAAAATTATATAAGACAGTCCCCCAAAATGCCCTTCACCACTTCCTAGTGCTTTAGCTGGGAAGAAAAAATGGCGCAACAAACTCCCCAGCAGCACAGCTGTCTGTAGGTTGGAAGAACTTGATTCTATGCAATAATGGGTAAGTAATTAACATTCAACAATCAATGAAAATTTCATTAAAAAAAAAAAAGATGGTTTACACAGTCAAATAAAATAAACAACGATATGAAGTACTCCTATGACCTGTCAGTAGTTAAGCAAATTCTGGTGGAAGAACACAAACGTAGTCTTGAGTTAATCACAGGGACCAACAATTCTTATCATTTAAGTAGTCGTTGATAGAATAGTATGAGTGTGGTGGTCTCCAAAACATGACTCACTTACTTAAATGTTCCAAGTTTCCATACAACTGCAGATTTGCTTTGCTTTTACAGTACTTACACATTGCGGGTAGTTAGGTACTTACATAATGTAACTTCGCACATTCCACTTTTCACAACACCAATAATTATTATTCTCGTATTACTGTCATCTGCTCGACGTCCGTAGGTCGCTGCAGGGATCCAGCAGAATATCAGCGTCAGATACATTTGCCTGACACATGCTGAGCTGGACTCCCATTTGGTGCAACTTTGAGACGCACACCGCACGTTTGTACCCCACCGCACGTTATTTTATTTGAATGTCAAATTGTGTCATAGCCTAAAGTGTCATCACTATACTTATGTCTTCCTTTCTTCTTGCGCACGGCGAGTAATAGGTAGCTCGCTGTCCGGTAAGGACCAAGCCCAGGTCGATGGCGCGTTGTGTTCCACGCGCGCTTTAAAGAGATGTCAGCAGCAACTGATGGGGCCCGCAAGGGCCGATGCCTGCCAGGGGTGCGGGTTGTTCGAAAGAGATACCGCTGCCACTGGCACACAGGCAACTGAGTGAACACGGGTGGGTTTTAGTCAGTAAAAGTCTGACACGCCCTCCCGCTCCACCCTGAACGGGAGAAGTTATTTGATGATTTCCCAACCACAAAAAAAAATCCTTTCTTCTTTTTTTTTGTATATTGACAATTTATTCTTTTCATGTAATTCGTTTTTATCTCATCGTGCTTTGTTTGTTGTGTTGTGTATTTTGTATGCACCCAATAAACGATTTATCTATCTATCTATCTTTGAGGATCGAATAAACTCCACAGACACTGCCACTAACGTGATCACCTACTGGTTCCAACGAATCTACATATCATCATCATGATCATCTGCTTAACCTAAGCCGAGCAACTATGTTGGGGTCGGCTTCCAGTCTAACCGGATGCATCTGAATACCAGTACGTTACATGGAGCGACTGCCTATCTGACCTACACAATCCTGTTACTGGATAATACAGTTTCGGGCTTCTGATGACCCGTAACGACTGTCAAACATCCACGAATGACAGCCGGGACCAACGGCTTCGTACTTCCCGAGGTACGGTGGGGTCTTGGGATGTAAATCTTTGCATCCCAATCACCCATCCACGGACCAACTCGTAGCTTTACCTGGCTGTAATCCTCAAGCCAATGATCTTCGTATAATTAGAGAGCATTGTCGAAAGGGCTTAAAAGAAGACGCATATTAATCGATGGCATGGCCTAAGCATTTGCTTCATTATCATCATAATTTCAGCCGAAAGACGTCCACTGCTGGACATAGGCTTCCCCAAGTTTGGGGGGTTTTGCCATAATCGCCAAGCTTGGCAGGCGGGTTGGCGATCGCAGTATGGTGGTAAAATGCATAGAGAACGCTGCTGTCCATTCTGTAGTAAGTCCCTTAGTCGCCTTCTACGACACCCACGGAAAAGTCAAAATCAAATTTCAAAATATTTTATTTCTCATAAACTTGCAAGGGCACTTATGAAACGTCAGAAGCTAGATGCACGGTTCCAATTTGTCGCTTCCTATGGAGAAGAGCTGGCAAGAAACTCCACGGTTACTCTTTTAAAAATAATTGGCTTTTCTAATGTTTTCAAATTACAGTGATATTAGGTATGGGAGGACAGTGCAGGCCTGTTAATAAGTACCAAGTACTTAGAGGAATGAAAATAAAGAATAGAAAATCGTCAATAAATCTGTAGATTTATAGACGACGTCTGTAAGGCCTACAACGTTCTCTCATTCACAATATGTTAAAGAATCTTCATAAGTAAAATCAACCTATTTAAACACGTCTGCACCACACGGAGCATTTGCTTAGGTGTGAAAATTATTAAAAACTAGCTTTTGTCAGCGGGATCGCCTGCGTGCAGGTCCGAAATTATCCCACGGCAACGTACTGGATGTAAAATATCCTATGTGTTAATCTAGCTAGGTTATAAACTCTCTGTGTGCCAAAATTAATCAAATCTGTTCCGCCTGTTTGCGCGATTGAGTTACAAACATCCTAACATTTATAATATTTTAAAGTAGGATTCCTCTTCAACCCTAACAGAAAAGGTAAAACATAAAACGGTCAATATTTCACTGAACCGGTTACATCAAACTCACGCCGGGCCGGTGTGGCCAGTTATTAGGGCGTTTTAACCCTTTCACTGCAGCCCCCGGTACAAAATGACCTCTCCGACCCATTTCCCTGTTTTTCTCTTAAATCAACCCTTCGTCGCGTGCTCTTTGTGGGGTAAAAATGTTGTTTTCTGATAATAAAATAGTTTTATTAGTTATTTTGAAACATATGTCCTCACTTATTATTTTTATTGATCGTGTTGATGTGAAGATAAGTTATTAGTTTTGAATTGTTGTATTGATGTTTGGAGGGTTGAGGGAGCTTGAAAACAAGTTTTTACTGTTAAAATATTTTTGTTTTAGTCCGACGCAACGCGTGCCCTCATTATTCTAGCTCATATGGAGCTATCGACTAAATAGACTTCTATTTTTTCCTTTATAGTCCTTGTAAAAGTTGTTTTAGAGTCAATGAGCAGTATTACACTTTAGCAGCATCAGCTTATAATATTCCCACTGCTGGGACACAAGCATCCTCTCCGTACCAGGGAGTGGGCCCCAAACCACAACGCAAACCCAAGACTGGTTTGTAGATGTCACATACAGGATAAGTTTTTATCCAGTACGCAAACTGCAACCACAAACTCAGCATATTATTCTAGACCCCCAGCGTAGAAATTTTTCGTCAGTAATACAAAAAAAATCAGCTTTTCCATACATTTTTACCGCGTAGGTATTGCACTTTTCTATGAAACAGCTGATTTTTTTTCTTTTGTAACTTGACATAAAATTTCTGCGCTAGGGGGTCTAGAACGATATGTTGATTTCATGGTTACAGTTTGCGCACTTGATAAAAACTTATCCTGTATATCCGAATTCTTGATTCCAGGACATGATGATTTCCTCATGTTGTGTTCTTTTATGGTTCGAGAGCAGGGTTGATGAAATGAATTTAAAAAAAAGTAAAACGCTTACCTGGCTTCGAACCCCTCGACCTACTTCTCGTAATACCTTCTGACATTGTAGGTTGTGCTGCTTGTGGCTCAGCAATAACAGCCAGACGGGCGATCAAATAGGTTAAGTTACGCTTGCCGTGGTTTTTTTGTACCTCGAAAATCACGTTAAGCCATTGGTCCCGGCTATCATTCGTGGATCTTTAACAGTCGTTACGGGTCGTCAGAAGCCCGAAAGTCTGTTTTACCAAGGGGTATCGAATTACCCAGTAACTGGGATGTGGACGTCAGATAGGCAGTCGCTCCATGTAAATACTGGTAGTCAGCTACATCCGGTTAGACTGGAAGCCGACCCCCACATAGTTGAGAAACGGCTAGGCAGATGATGATATTAATTGTACCTTCTTACTGAACTTCCCTAAACCTGAAGAAGACTAGTTTCCAGTTAGCAATTATTTCTCAACTTTCGGTTTCTGTGGGTACTATAGTAATTAATCCTAGGAAATGGTTTGCTCTTGTGAACTTGTTCGTAGTCTGAATTTTATAATAGTCTCTGTACAATTACCCACCAGCTCTTTGAATTTATTGCTACAATTCTTGAATTAGGAACTAGATTTTAGTTCAGGCACGGTAAGCTCGGTAGTAACTATCATTATTTTGTTACACCAATAACTTCTTCATCCATTTACAAAAATAAAATGTCCGTACATAGGTATTTCTATCTGGCATCGCACTGTTTATCTTTTAATAACTTCGTTTACCTGTATTATATTTTTTGTATGAGGGAAGTTACCTAATTAACTACGAATAGATGTACGATGTGTAGATATACTGTTATCATATCCACCATTTGGTTTGCAAATGGTTTTGATCACCAATACTCTCCAATCTCTTAATCGACTAAAAAGTCAGGTTGGCCGCTGCTTGTACAACTTGGCCAGGTGGGGGTACTCCGATGAGATGCAGTGCGACTGTGGAGCCACATCGCAAACTATGCCCCACCTCTTGTCGTGCTCTCTTTTCAATAACGCCTGCACTGTGATGCGAGGTCAACGATAACACTGTCAAAGTGGTAGAATCCTGGTCGAAGCTTATTTAAAACCAACAATCGGAATCATCGACATGTTGAAAAAGAAGAAGATCACTTATACAATACCCAAAAGAAGAGTTAAGTTATCAATTTGGAGCCTTGGGCTAAAATCCAGTTTCGTTCCAGACCCACAATTATTATTTCTGGCCATATGCCAACCTTATGATATAAATGACGAATAACTCTATCAACTGAATTTATGAATGCAAACGACAAACCTGTTTGACTAGAAATAGGACCCTCGGTACACTTGCGAATTTTGTGCAAAAAAGTGCATTGTTAAAAATGGCAGATGGCTTGAATTATTATAATAATAGTGATTTTAAAATAACAATAATGGACGTAACGGTCACTTTTTGATTTGGTACAACATTAACAGAGATTGTGAAAATATTTTTATTTCGTTTTTAAAGTTTTTGGTAAGCACTCACATTTATTTTAGTAAGACTACACTTAGATATTTTGGAAGTTGAAGATTGTGAAGAGTATTACTTAAGACTTCAGTAGACTATACTATTATTCTAGTCATCACAACGGTGGAAAGAAAATCTTATAGAAAATCAAGACTTAGATGTGAAGAATTGAGTATCCCACAGTTGTCCAAATTCCATTTTATCCCTCGTTTATCTAATACACCCATAACCCATGTACTCATTATTCCTATTACATGGGACTTAAACATAACTGGCAAAATTTGGGTGTACTCAAAGTCAAAGCATTTAATTGAAATAGGCTCATAAAAGGCACTTTTAACGTCAACATTAACATTAAAATAGAATTGATTAAGAAGGTTCAACTGTTAATCATCCATTGCCGTAAAGAAAAATAGAATAGAACTGTCTCAATCGAAGAATTTTACTAATGTCTCCAGCTGTTGTTGTTTTTTTTTAATTTGTTTTGAACATGTCACTTCTTTTTCCAATTCATTTAAGATATTGGCAGAATAGTCGACATTGGCTTTGCTTGCCATTTAATAAAAACAGAATATAGAATTCCTACTAAAAGTGCACCGTGTCGCCTAACCTTTCGTGGAATACAGTGGTGATGTTATATTAGGTTATGTTATATATGTGAGCACCGGTGGCCCAGCGGTAACGGCTGCGACTTACGTGTTGTAGATCGCAGGTTCGAACCCAGACAGGCACTGTAAATAGTGTAAATTATATCTTCACCACTGCTCCCAAAACGTTGAAGGAAAACATCGTGAGGAAACCGGCGTGTCCTAGAACCAAAAACATCGAAGACTTGTCACATCTACCAACCCGCACTTAGCCCGCGTGGTGGATGACGACCTACTCCCTCTCACCGAGAGGAAGCCTGTGTCCCAGCAGTGGGAAAAGTATAGGCTAATTATGTGTTATGTATGTATTTATCCAATTCCTTTTGTATTTTAAATCTCAAAAAACTAAGTTCACTAATCTCGGTCTTAAAATAATTATCTACAGAAAAAACCCAAACATTCGTAGGCACACTTCAACAGCACGATCAATCTCCCCGAATCTGACCGATGTCCACGTAAGGGGCGTGGCACATACACTGACCGTTCATTGGTCAAATAGCCCCCGGTCACGCGAGTAGTGACGACTGAGTACCGGTCAGTGTGACGAGGGTTTTCTGTTTGGAATTTTTTTCTGGGCGAAGTTAGGGTGAGTTCTTATTGGGGAATATTGGGATCTGGGAAGGGTGGTTTTAATTCTGATAGGATGTTGTGTTTACAGTGACTGTAGTATAAACTCTGTCACTGTTAAAATACTAGGTATGTAGTATAGGAGCGCATAAGGTGTGTACCGGGATTAATAAATAAAACACGTTTGTGCAGTTAATTTCTTAAGTATTTCTGAAGCATTCTAAAAAATCTTTAGTACCTAGTTTAAAAAAGTATATTTTTATTTATTTCTGTGAATAGATTTGTGCCAGCACTTTTACACTCGGCGCTTCGTATCAAACAATAAACAAATTCAGAGGTCACAGTCTCTTTTAAAATCCAGACATAATCTTGGTCAGAGCATGTGAAGACCACGTAGATTGGTGTCTGAAATGGTCTTTTGAGGAAAGAACCATACAAATTGAGTGGATCCGTCAAGTCAGTGCACGCATTTGTCAATAGTCATGCAGTTCAACTAAGAACTTGTGGAGTTTATGCAGTACTTACGAAACTAACTAACTGGATATTCATGATTCTTATACACATAAGAATCATGAATATCCAGTAGCGGGAACTGATGCCAGTAAATCAGGTTTTCGAATTGGGTTACGTGGAAACTTGTCGGTTGTTTAAGAGAGGTATAAAGCGGTGTGTGACAAATCATTGGCGTAATAGAAGACCCTCAGGTAAAAATAACCACATTGTACATTGTGCTTATACGGCAGCAGATTGATGTTAATTTTCTAACAGGAATATAAAATTATGTTATGTTTTTTTTAATTATTCAAGCTGGTAGTTAAATAAGCTAGTACCACTAGGTACGGTAGGTAGGTACTTACTTTATAATTGATATTCTTGAACATCATCTTGGGGTCGCCTTGCAGTCTAACCGGAAGCAGTTAAATATCAGCATTCTCCATGGAACGATCGCTCATCTGACCTCAACAACACTGTTACTGGGTGACACGATATCTCTGGGTAAGACTGCTTGTGGTCACCAGTCGAAATCCGAAAGTCTGCACTTTCGGGTTTCTGACGACTTATTACGACTGTCAAAGATCCTCAAATGACAGCCGGGACCAACGGCATAACTTGCTTTCTGAGGCACGAAAGGGTGTTCTTGATATGTAAAGATGCTCACTTATCCACGGATCAACCGCGGCAAGCGTAGCGTAACTCGATCGATTGACCCATGCGGCTGGTATTACTTAGTCGCAAGCCCCTTTATTCTTTGTTTAAGATTCTTTCTTTAACTTCGAAATATTCCAAAGTTATGAAACTTACTATTAATATTATTTTGCTAAAACAGACTCTATTAAACTGCAAAAACTTACTGAAGTAGGTTCAGTACCTACTGCAATGCAACAGAACTAAATTATGGCAAGAAGTTAGTAGCTTTGTTTTATTATTAAGTTACCTGTGGCCAACCCCATGGGACGCACTTAAAGTTATAAATGGGTACCTACAACTTTATCACAATTAGTGTGCAAAGAATAGGTAAATGTAAATTAACAATATAGGTACAGGGTGGGAAACATCGACGTGCAAAATGTCACTATGAATTCAGTACATGATTTTAGACGCCCAGCGAAGAATTTTTTAAATTGTTATCGAAAAAGAATTTGCTGTTTCCTAGAAAAGTGCAATACCCACGCGGTCCAAAATTATAAGACAGGATTTTTTTTTAGTAAAAACTTCTTTACGCGCGTTGGGTATTTTTTGAGATGGAAAAAACAATTGAACTCGCGACGCCCTTACCGACACCTTTGTATATAAGTTAGTTTTAGTTGAGCTTGATCAGTATACGCTGACGATTCAAAAAATATTTCCTGACGGTTTTGTAATGAAATTTAAAATGACTTTTAAATAAATGCAATTAAATGTAATTTTATACCTACAAAATTTGTGTGCCATTATTGGCAATACATGGACGCTCACAACATAATAATTGAATACCCTGCATGTCTGATTAGTCAGTTTATGTAAACGCATGTTTGACAAATAAATGATCTTTTATTTTTGAAAAAATACACACGTAATTGTTCAAGTTTTCAGACTGTCGGCACTCCCGAAGTGCCACTGTATTTTATTCTTTTATTAAAGAAAAAAATACAGCCTCCAAAAGCTGCGCAACGCAAAGGGGTGTAGAATCATGTCCTGACTCCATGGTTGTGCGTCGATGTACCTACCACCCTGTATACTTAGATATGTACCTAATTTTAAAATTAAAATGCGATTGTCTAAAAATAAAGTACCTAACTGTCGTCCGATTACCTACAACATTTCATTCATTTCATTTCATTTATTTGCATACCATAATGTGAATTAAGTTGTTACAAATAGGCTTAAAGCTAAGATACAGTTATGGACCCTGTAAGGGCACAGCAACTTAAGCATGGATAAATAATTAAAAATAAGTAAAATAGGTTAGAACACGAAACATTCTTAATTAAATTAAATGTATTTAGATTATAATAATTGTACAATTTATAATGTTTGTTTTATATTTGTGAATGTAATTGGCAAATGTAGAAGTAATCTCAATTAAGTATTTACATATTATTGCAATTTCAGTCACAGTTTATCATTCATGTATTCATTTAAATTATTCATTTAAATACAACAGTAAGTATATTATAAAGTACCGCCAAATAACGTACCACCTTATATCTCAGTTCCGATTTATGAACCGAAAATCGAAACGTGTGAAAGTTAAACTCATGTCAAGTGACCTGTTCATAATTCAGTCAACATTACCGCTGTGATTGTTTTACTGAATTAGTATATTATTATTATTTATTTTCTATTTCTACTCTACCTTAGAATAGAAATCGCTAACAACTGTCTACACGGAAACGTCATTTTTGTCTACTCTTCCGTCGACAAAACGCTTCTCTACGGTTCTCGTGCTAAGCCTGTTGCTTGACAATTTGTTAGCTAATTTTTGTGTTCATTTCTGTCTCGTCTGTAATTAGTTAGATTACCAACCAATTGATTATTCTTAAATTATGTTTTGTTGATTTGTTAACTTCATAAGATTTTTTTCTTTACCTTTGTGCGCAGGACCCGCAATATGAACGATTTCTTAGTGCTGCCATCTATATATATAGCAGAGTCTTAAACACAATAATTGCGATGAAACTGCCATCTGTTGGATTTTTGTCGAATTCTATACGAAATATCGATATGCGATACCAACGAAATTTAATAAAGTAGAATGGGAATCGTTTTTTTCCAGTAGGAGTACTATAATGTTTAAAAGAATAAAGTGAATTCTAATAAACATTTAAGTTGCATTGTACTTTTTGAATCAATAGTATTAATATCGTTATGTAAAAAAAAACAATAAACTTTGCGAATATTTGGTAGACCTATTTATATAAATAATTAATTCAAAATTACCCATAACAAATGCCTGGCTATAGAATTGTTTTAACAAACACATCACCATAAAAAAATACACAACAGCTTACCTATACCAGCAGCAGATCATTTTTAGATTATTTATAATGTAAAAAATATATATTATTATAATGTGTTTCACTTAAACAACGTTTTAATTAAAGTTCTTATTAATTTTTGGTTCTTGTCGCAAGTTTAGTAACTTTGTTTCCGCTACTCGATACTAGATGGCGCTAGTAGTCGAACACTTAATCTCGTAGCACTTCGTAGCACAGAGTTGAATTTGAAGTTTTCGTCTGTGATTTTGGATGCTAACTTACTTTTTTAAATTTAGCCAGAATATACGCCGCTTTACTGCAGGAAGGAAGTTACTACTTACGTACCTCAAATTATAGCAAGTAATAATGAGATTTCATCTTCTGTTTGTTTTCCTAGGTGCCTAAATAGGTTTATAAATACTGTGAATAATTTAACAATTTTACGTTTCTATCTCGAAATACTAGAAAAATGGTTTCGATCACACGAAAATTAATTTGAGAGAAGTTTTACTTGGCTGTCAATGGCCGTTGCACAGTGCCAACATGGGCCATCAAAATGTTAATGAGATAAATGTGTTTTATCTTATAAGAATCGAGAAAACTTTGAACAGGCAATCCATGTAAACATATAGCCCATGTAGGATAAATATAAAGTTTTACCAATTAGATGGCTGTGTCATTTATCGATCAGACTAAGATGATGTTTAGAGTTTAAAAGAGGCGTTTGAGTTTAATCTGGTGTTCCTTCTCAATGTAAGTAGATACTTAAAGAAAATACTGACCTACCTCATATAGTTTAAACGTGTATTTGTTTTTTTCGTGTAAAAGTGTTTGTTTAAACCAATTTACTAAACAAACATATTTTTATTTATCATAGCAAGAATTTAATATTGATTTATTTTAATGAAAATTAGCCTTCTCCTATTTAACTTATTTTTGTTGCATCTTAAAAAAATCTATCAACTCAGCCTATCGCAGTCCACTGCTGGACATAGGCACAACACCCTGTCCTCCGCCTTCCGCATCCAGTCTGTCCCAGCCACCTTTTTAAGGTCGTCGGTCCATCTAGCTGGAGGGCGTCCCACATTACTTGCCGATACGCGGTCTCCACTCCAGGACTCGTCTGCTCCACCGGCCATCGGTCCTTCGACAAACATGGCCAGCACATTAAAAAATTGATAGTGCTCAATTATTGCAGACTTTTATAGTGTTACTTATGTAATAGCAAAAGAGCCCTCACAGATCACAAGTGTCGAGAAAGTAACCTACTAGGCATATACCCACTCAAAACGAAAAGAGATTTCTGCCTCTTCTCTTTACTTTTAAACTTGATTATCAACACTATCACCATCAGTTCAGCCTAAAGACGTCCACTGCTGGACATAGGCCTCCCCCAAAGTCCGCCACTAAGACCGGTTCTGTGCTTCCCGCATCCAGCGGATGCCTTGGTTAATATAATTATAATTACTGACTGTAAAGGTTGTCTGCAAAAAGGAACCGACGCATCGGTACATCATGCAGGCTGTCAGAAAAATTATTCTGATTGCATTCGATCACTCAAGCGAATTTAGAGTTGGTTTCAAAATTATAATAGAAGCGTTTGTTTTGAATCGGGCGAAACGATATTTTAAAATAATGTAATATTTTAATTATTTGCAATAAACTTATGATTATTAAAGCTTTATTATTAAATAGAAATGTTACAAATAATTATAAATACCAAGGATCTAGTGCATGGCTGAAAAAAATGTTTACTTTTGTTTGTATTTAATTAAATAATCACGAAAAAACGCTATAAATGCGCCGTTGCCAGCCCGCGTGGGATGAACGCTCTTAAGCGCGCCAAAGTAGATACGGCCTTTTAGGTGTTAATATGAATAGCTAAAATTCAATATTGCCTCTCATTTTTCATGGCCGTATCCATTCTCAGAATCAGATCAGGAATGAAGAGATCCGCAGGAGAATCAAGGCAACCGACATAGCCCGAAGAATTGCCAAACTTAAGTGGCAGTGGGCAGAGCACATTGCTCGCAGAACGGGTGGCCGATGGGGCCGAAAGGTTCTGGAGTGGCGAGCGCGTGCCGGAAGACATAGCGTTGGAAGGCCTTCCACAAGATGGACCGATGACCTTGTGAAGACCGCAGGAGTCCGCTGGATGCGAGAGGCGCAGAGCCGGTCGAAGTGGAGGAGCTTGGGGGAGGCCTATGTCCAGCAGTGGACGTCTTTCGGCTGAATTGATGATGATGATGATCCATTCTTATCCCAGGGCTACCAAGTAGTCTACTGTACGTAATATAAAATTTTCGGTATCGTACTTAATTAAACTGTATCTTACTTATTATAAAATAAAAAAGCAGACACTTCATCTAAGTAATAAAAACCGTTTTCTTTAAGAAAGAACGAAAGCTTGAAACTGCAAGTGAAATTAAGTTATTGGAACAACTTAGCTCTGTCCTCGTTACCTGAGAACATCGCAAGATTATTCCAGTAACGTCCGGCGTAATGAGACGACATCTACACTTTTAACAAAGTCAAAGCCAAATAGTTCATTTGAGTGGGCCATTAAGAGGCATTTTTGAACGGTAACATTTACACGAAAATAAAATTAATCTAGTTGCCCTGACTCCGCTACTATCCCGCTGACTGACCAGTCTTTGCATAAAGATATTTTCCTTTTCCATAACAGAAGAATGGTTAATTTTCTTTCATATTATTTTTAACAGCTTATAGTTCCCATCTTACTTTTCTACAACAAGTACACTGACGCCGCTGTAAGAAAAACGTAAATCTCAGGCAAAAATCGTTTTTTTTCTCTATTTCTTTTTGTCAAATGTGGCACTTTTGCTTGTAGCGGCATTACCATTTTCCACAGCAAATATGAAAACGGTAAAGATTTTACAAAGCAGAGAAACTGAAATTATTTTGATAGTTAAGTAAGTAGGTACATACATATTATTATCTACAAAGTTAACTGTAATCCGCTTTCTAAAACGCCATACTTGCTTTATCTACATTTTTCATAGCCATAATAAACCTAATCATGAACTTTAGACTTACCTTTATCAATATTAAATATTAGTTGGATGCATGCTGTAGAAAAGACGTTGCGTAGCGCCATCTGTCGGATCACGTACGCTAAGCTCCGGTCATCTTATGCCACTACAGGTATTAATAACGTATCGTGACGATATCTTAATCAACAACCATTGAATTATTCCAGTCGCAAAAGTATACAGGGTGCAACAAAACCCCTATTGCTATCCTTAAGCACTAAAGGCGACAGTTGTTATAGAATCACTATAAATAGTTTCAGCTCAAAATAAAATCTACACTAATATTATAAAGAGGAAAGATTTGTATTTTTGTATGTAACGAATAAACTCAAAAACTACTGGACCGATTTTAAAAATTCATTTGCCGTTAGAAAGCTACATTATCACTGAGTAACATATGTAGGCTATATTTTATCCCCGTATTCTTACGGGAACGGGTACTACGCGGGTGAAACTTAGGAGCGCTGCTAGTACTCTATGAATTGATTCCAAATTTTCGGTTTCATATGTTTCTTAAATTCTAATCATAAAAAAAACATGTCACCACACTACGTAGGTCAATAACTTTCCGCGTTACTTGCCAATATCACGATAAATCTCTTCCGAGTGATGTTTTTATTTCAATTTGAAAAGTTCGGTTTCTGATATCAAAAACTCTCAGAACTTCCGAAAATGTAAAGATAGGATTAAAAAACCCTTCCAATATCGTTTGATATCATCCAAAGAAGCCGTGCCCTTAGTATGTATGTACCCTTTCCGTTACACGTTGTATATGACTGCAGATAGAAGAACGGTTTATAGCATCTATAGCAAACTATTGCAGGCTTAGCATGACACTTCTATTTATACTTTACCGTAGACCAGAAATCGCTTATCTACATTTCTCGGTTCAAAACTGTTAACTGTTTACACGGAAACATCATTTTTGTCTACTCTTCCGTCGAAAAAACGTTTCTCTACGTTCTCGTGCTAAGCCTGCTGTTTGGTTTAGGCATCTTCAATGGCACGCCATTTTCTTTTATCTTTCGCTTCTATTAGCAATCTGCTACGATTTACGTTGACTCACAAACTGATAATGCCCTCACAATTAATCATTGCAAATAAAATAACTGGATGTCTCGGCAATATTTGAGCCTTTATTTTTTAAAGTACACATTTGAATACTCTAAGCGGCCTACCCAAATCTCCTTTCTTTTGTATTGTTTGTCGAATTATTGAGCTTCTTATGTTCTGATTTGAGTTTCACGATTACTGCCAAATGCGTGCACTGAGTGGATAGGTCCACTCTATCTGTGTGGTTCTTTCCTCCGAATACCATTTCAGACACCAATCACATGATGGTCTTCACATGATTTGACTTAGATTATATCTGGACTTTAAAAGAGACTGTGACCTCTAAGTTTGTTTTGACCTTTCTTAGAAGAGTCAGATTGGAAACGCCAACCTCGTCCAGTTTTTAAAATATGTTTGATGTGTAAAAGTGTTTGTACAAACATACTTACAGAAATAAAATATAATTTATCAAGTGAAGAGCTGCTCTATTGGCTGGTTCATCTTTACTAAAACAGATGGCCATGTTTGCATACCTTGTCATTTAAACCTTGCCGGTTGTAGTCTTCCACACATACGAGGGACCTCTGTAATGACCAGCAGATCGATGCAAAATGTAGACTAGACATCCAGTCCTCAATTATAATATACTGACAACCAGTCTTGGCAAGCGGTAACGTGTTACCCAGTAACTGGATTCTGAGGTCAGATAGGCAGTCGCTCCATGCAAAATAGTGGCACTTGGCTGCATCTGGTTAGACTGGAAGCTGACCCCAAAATCGTTGGGAAAAGCCTAGGCATATAGACACTGTCAAAGAAATGTCGATGTTTTGTGAAGTCGTTAAAACCCTGCTTAGCAAGGGCGATCACTAGTAGAATCAATGTATGGCAAAATATGGATTTTCTACATAATTACCAACACAAAAGCACCTACCTACCTAATTATTGGAACTACTGATAATTATTGGGATTTTCCAATAAGACTTGTAGCAGCTGGATTCGTTCACTGTGACTTCAAGAAAACTGGCGTAATAAAGGTGTACTATACCATCATCTCTGCCTAAGCTCTTAGGAAATATAGGCGTGATGTTATATCCTGTTGAAATACATATCTCGAACGTAACGAGATGTGAGTACAATCTGACCCTTGCTGCCTTCCGCCAACGGCGCCTACGGGGAACCTAGTCGCGGGCTCGAACTCACTGATGGGCTTGGCTGAAAAGCACGCTGTCTCACCAGGCATCGTGTCCGACAGAGGTAGTATCAGTGATGAGCAGAAGCTAGTCTACACGCACAACTTTATTGAGTGAGCGTATTGAGTGAGATGCAGGATCATTTATAGTACAACAGGCGCGTAAAAATTAAGAACAGTCCTTCGGAAGATCGGGTTTTGTGAAAAAACGACTGCATAAATCAATAACCAATAAAGTTTATTGTCCTTTTTGATATTTTAACTTTGTCGGTGTCGACTTGGTTTTTGAGATTTTACACTTCTTTTTTATTTAAACACGCCCAAAGTTAGGTTAAATTAGCAAGAAAAACGAATCTTTGTTGGCTCCTAATTGTTTTAATGGCTTTTTATTTTAGTATTCCGTTTCCGTACAGACAATATTATTAATGAGACAAAATCGTACCATGTTTAATATTTGATGTACATTGTCGAACAGTGGAGTTATACACTCCCGAAGTTTGTATGGGAAAAATGTGGACTAGATTCGCCTTAACTAAATAATGCAGTTATAAATAGTTTTCCCTGTGTTATGCCCTTGCCTTAATTTAGTAAGGCATCGAAAGGATACTAGGGTTAAGCAGCCACCCAGGATGATCTGCGAGGAAAAGAGATGTTTATTTTTTATTTTTACTCTGTCCTTAGGCAGATAAATATTACTTTATAAGGAATCTACTTAGGTATCTTAAGCCTCGTTTACTCTAGTAGTCTACAAGTAAGTACGCTTTATTTTCATCTCATCTGTTGAGTATGTACCTATCTACTATTCGTTTTTTTCCTGTAGTTATATGAATACCTGATGCAGAGAATTCATTCAGGTATGTATTAAGTTTATCAGCATCATTATCAGAACATGATTATTTATTTAGACAAATCTTCTAGATATTTGCATTTCTTCGAAAATATGGGTAAATCAAACGACACAATTGATTAACAAATCGTGGATATTTATTGAAATAAAAATATTAAAATGAAAAATAATAAAAACAGTTCATCTTTCACGTAGTTACACAATAAAATTTGTCTTAGTTTTTTCTCTATTTTGTCTCCATTCTCGTCCCGTCTTTTATTTCTTCACAAAACATGTTATATTAAAAATGGGAAAACTAATCACAATTGTAGTAAGGTTTTTTTCTCATTTTACAATCTAACATATCTAATTTACCAACCACACAACGAAATTAAAACATAGGTAATAACATTAATTAATTGGTTTGACTGTACAATTTTAATACAACTGGGGTGAGAAAGTTTGTGAAACATTGAAATGATTTTAAACATCCCAAATATGATTCATGAAATATTTTTACTAAACAACCTTTTTATTTAATTAAAAAATGATTGCTTAAAAAAATATTTTTCTAAACACATAGAGGTAATGCCCAAATAGCTAGGTCTCGTACACACAACGTTAGTAAACATCTATGGAATACTGTCCCTTGTACTAACATCGTCTGAAGAAGACCTAATTAGTGAAGAGACAGATATGGACGACAAAATGTTTCTATTATAATTTACTTATAACTATCTAATATAAATTCTATAATTTACATTAAGTACGTATACTGAAAGATTTCACGTTTGGACTAATTTAGGTACGAATGAAATTCACGAAGAAATTATTTAAAAATAAAACTGGAATATGGGTTTCAGTCTTAATAAAATAACTAGTTTCCACAAGAAATAATAGCACATGAACGAATATCGATCTCACAGTGATAATTTTAATTTAATAATTTAATCGCTAATTAAACATACAAGTACCTCATTACGAATAACACCTACCATTAATCGATTCCAATTTCGCTTTCTACAATGCTATAAATAAATTATCGATTACAGGAAACTCACCGTTTTCTCACCAAATTTTGTTATAATCCTTGAAATATTATCGTCTATAAATATGAACATCAATAGGTAGGTACTCGATTTACACAAATAAACTTACATCAAATATGTACACAAGTTTGTTTATCTAGGATAGGAAACATTTCGCTTATTATTGTACACGATATACTAAAATTACGAAACAACTTACTCGTCAAACACATACTACATCAAACTATGAAGATCCTAGAAAATACTGGAAAGAATTCTAATTTAATTGACACTATACAGCTTAACAACTAAATAGTAAGTATATTTAAATCAACATAGCTAACTTTGGCATTGGTTTCCACATTTTTTCTATAAATAAAAAACATGTCAAAACAAGATCGAAATTATGTAACATAAAACCACATTAGTACTACAGCTTCCGAACGAACAAAAATTATACAAAAAACTAACATCAACAATGCAACGGGAATCAACACTGTTCAGTACGAGGAAGATATGTCACTTACGATTACAGTAACTAAATTAATGCCCTTCGGTGCAAACTTTTGGGCTCATATTGCGTGCCTTTAAACAATCATTCGCCAATATTCAATCCTTAAGACTAGAAATTGAACATAACTCGGCCTAAGTCCGGTCGACGCGATCGTTCGTATTTTGCGTACCTCGTGGAGTAACGCGACGGAACACGTGACCGGAGTAGATCTTAGAAGATCTGGCTGGGCGGCGCGGGCGGCGGCAGGCGGAGCCCGCCCCACGGGTAGAGTCACGACGCCTCGTCACGGCACGCGTTAGAGTCATCGGATAGAGCTAAGGGAGCACCATTACTTTGATTCACAACACACTTCCGCATATGCTTTTCGAGTGTCGACGGCACGGAGAAGGGCATCTCACAAAACCGGCAGCGGTAAACGTCCTTGCCAAGTCGTCCGTGCGTCTTCATGTGCCGCGTGAGCTTGGAGCTCTGTGCGCACGCGTATGAGCACAGTTCACATTTGTACGGCTTCTCTCCGGTGTGCGACCGTCGATGAACCGTTAAGTTTGAGCAGTTCTTGAAGACTTTCCCGCAGAACTCGCAGGTGTCGTTCCGTCTTCCCTCTTTCGATTTCAATAAAGGGTTCTGCAGTAAACCATTACCGCTACTTTTAAGGCCGTCGAATATATTCTCAGGCGGTCTTTGCGCGTGTAAGGTCGGCAACCACCAACCCTCTCCTCTGTCCATGTCCAATTTTATACGTTTGGACGCTTCAAAAGGGTTCTCAAAAGGGTTGAAAAGAGGATGCGGCTGAGGTGGCATTTTCGCAAATTCCTCTTTCAAACGTAGCGCCGCGGTCGGTGGCATACCGTTTGGTTTGTCACTGGGTGGACCATTGTTATTATCTCTATCTTTAGCTAGTTGCCACTTCAGAGAATTCCCTGATTCTTGCAAAGCTTGTTTGAAAGCTTCACTGTATTGAGCAATGTTAGATAAACCAAACTTGTCCATCAATTCACCAACAACTGAGGCACTTGGTGGATGGTTGGGCATAATAGGTGTCTGTTTCCTTGTAGGCGCAGACGGAGCACTACTATTTGAGACAGTTAGGTCTTCCGCCTCCTCAACGTCATCTCCATCTTCGTTATCTTCCTCCTCTTCCCCATCCAGCTCCTCATCTTCTAATTCGTCATCAGAATCGTCTTCACCTGTGTCACCACCTGATTCGCCCTCTTCCGTATTAGCGTCAGGCGCTCTGTGCACCTTCATGTGTCGTTTTAATTTGGATGCTTTCTCAAAAGCTTCGTCACATTCTGTACATTTAAAAGGTTTCTCACCTGTGTGTGTGCGCCGGTGTACGATCAGGCTGTTTTCAAATCGGAATTTCTTTCCACAAAATTCACAAGAATGAACTCCTTCATCTGTGTTGCGCTTAACAGGTGGCGTTGTTGTCGGACGCTCCGTAGGCGGTGCGTCGGCTGCCAGCGCGAGTGGTTCAATTCGACGTTCGGGTGAAGTCGAACTGTGCGGCCTCGTGGCGTCGCGAGGCGCGTCCACCGTTCCGGGTCCGGCGCCCACCGGAGGAGTCTGTCCGACTCTGGAGGGCGACGGGGAAGCGAACGGAGGTGAATGCTTCCTGGGGCTAGGAGAGCTGGAATTGCCTGTGGCCGCCCCTGGACTGGTCGTACCGGCCAGTTGCCGCAAGCGCTGCGAGTAAAAATCCAGCTGGGGTTCAAGTGAAAGGGGCTGAGATACGGGAGGGGCCCTGTCTCGGCCCGAAACCGACGTTGGTACGACTGGAGGCCGGTCTGCCGGTGATGGGAATGCTTGGTGTTGAGGCATTGAGTTCGCGGCCACAGCAGCAGCCGCGGCTGCCAAGTTGAGACCATGGTGGCGGAACTGCTCTGAAACGAGCTGCTCCATTCTAAATCGATGATCGTGGTGGTTTGGCCGCGCGAACAGCGGCGTGGGAGGAACTGAAGGATGAGCCAATGGCGGTAAACTGCCTGGTAATGGCATCCTGAGTAGTCCACCAACTCCAAACGGCGAATGCATGTCTGGAGGTGGCAGTAAAGGGTGGTGGCGCAAGCTGGGAGGTGGTAGTGGTGCGCCAGTGGATGAGCAGCCCGAGCTCGACGAAGAAGTACTTGACGTCGAATGATTCTGCTTATTTGGATGTTGTTGCGGCATCGCCTCCACGTAAATTTTGACGCCGTGCACGTGTTGCACGTGCTGCAGCAGCCTCCACGCGGAGTGAACACGCGCTTTGCACGTCGAGCACACATAGTTACTGGGTTCTGCGGACAAAAAGAAACACCGGTTAAAAACACGTAACATCAAACTGATCGACAAAGATGGAAACGCTTTCCGATGTAAGATTTACAGCAATATTAACAGGAGCAAAGTGTCTAGTAATAGCTCTCACATATCGTGGTGTTGGGCCTAGTGGGTGCGTGGTACGCATGTTAAGCAGTTGGAGGTCCAAGGGTTGCTGCGAGCGGTGAGTGATCGCCGCTCCGTGTCTCGCGTGATTCATGCACCTCTAAAATCTTATGAAATATACGCGGGTTGAGATCACGTACGCACGCGCGGGTTAAGACGGTTGATATTGAAATCTATGTATGTAACACTGGCCCGCTAAGGGAAAAATGAATAGAGGCTTTTTTTTATTAAACGGTAGCTTAGTTGCCTTTATTTGAATATGGCCATATGAACATGTGCCAAAACTCTTAGGTACCAAATTCTTGTCGGTTTCTCAGAATCAATTTTTATTTAGTTTTTGTCAGTCTTAAAATAAATTCACCTTCAACAAAATTGCCCGAACCTTTGAAACATTAGATACGTGTATAACCTAATTCATTGGTTCCGCTCTATAGTTCAGGAGATGCGGTCAAGGCGCGTCCAGCCCGCCTTACTCTGACAGTAATTTGATTGCTCATTGTTAACCCGAGACACATTTTATTGTGAAGACAATCACGTCTCAGCGATCTTGTAGTGATGTCGCAAGATCACTTATATTTCTATCGACTAGTTTTTTTTTTTTTTGGGTAAGTATGACATCGCGCAAGACAGCCTAGGGGGTAGTCGGCTGCTTAATCAGACTTGTCTGTGGCTACCTTAATAAATTAAGGCTTCCAACCAGGGCTTAAATACTTAAAACTACGACCATTTTAAAACTACGAATAGTTTTAATGATCGATGGAATAGTGTAAGAACTGATATAAAATGTACAGTTTTACAGCAACTTGACTAAGAATTTTAACGATGTTTATGCAAACATCGTTTTGGATTTGCAGGAACAACTAAAAACTTTTAACTGATACACAAAGTAATTTAATTCGATCTTTACTTCACAAACTACTGCAGCCATACACAAAGTATTAGTCACGTAATCGTATTTATCTGTAACCCTGAAACTTATCGAACGCATATTGCAATCAATTTTCCTTAAACGGAATCTAGTCGCGGGCTCAAACTCACTGGTGGGCCCGGCTAAAAATTACGCTTCGTGTCCGACAGAGATAGTATCAGTGATGAGCAGTTAGACGCTAGTCTATACGCACAACGTTATTGAGTGAGATGCAAGATCATTTATAGTAAAACAGGCGATTAAAAATGAAGAAAAGTCCTTTGGAAGACCGGGTTTTATGAAAAAACCACTGCATTAATCAATGACCAAAGTTTACTGAACTTTTCGATGATTGAACTTTATCGGTGCCGACTTGGTTTTGGAGTGTTTACACTTCTTCTATTACTTGAACACACCCAATGCTAGGTTAAAATAGCAAGAAAAAGGAATCTTTGTTGGCTCATAACTTTATAATGGCTTTTTATTTTATTTTATTTTATATTAATAATGAGACAAAACCATACCATGTTAATTTTGGATGTACATTGACGAACAGTGGAGAAGTACACTCCCGAAGTTTGTATGGAAAAAATTTCGACTCGATTCACCTTAAGATGGATGTGCTAAGGTAACTCGCACAATACATTTTTTTTTTTTAAATTAACAGATCAGTATCAGATTGTATGTTGGTTACAATATAATTCGCGACCGTATCTTATATTCCAATACATAATGAAAACCTAAAGCTACTTAACTGAAAAAAGAAAGTTAAAAACTAAAAACTACAATTAATATCTACGACAGAAACGCCAACTAAAAAGTTATGAACATTGTGACCAAATAACATCGGTTTTCGTAAAATCGGAGTCACACGTCAGTCCTTCGACTTTACCGTGTTCGGGTAATTACATAGCAAAATTAAATTATCGACCTAATCCCAAAGACCCTGACTAGTACAACACAAATTATAGTAGGTGAGTATTTACAATTAATTTAATTTATCGACTTTGCGCATCACCAGACGGTGGGCGCGGCAGATAAGCGATCTTCACTGTTAAGACGATTATTGAAATGTAACGGTCAGATTGTGACCGACCGGAAAGATGACACGTACAGGCTGTTCATTCTGAGTTTAGTAATTTTTTGTATGAACAATTTAATACTTCATTATTCTGAGATTAAGAGTGGCATTTATCGTAAATAGTTTTTTTTTTAACTTATCACTTACTAATAATTTCTTTCAAAATTTCATAAATGTTTAGAATAATTAAAATAGCGTTTACTGTTTAATTATAATTTACATCCTTTCTAATCTTTTCACAAATCTACTATCATCACACGTCAACCGACCCGCCATTACGATTTCCGATTGTCAACCCGCCTGCCAAGCGTGGCGATTATGGCAAATCCGGGCTTTTGGGCGAGGCTTACGTCCAACAGTGGGCGTTTTTCGGCTGATATGACGATGATGAATGCACACGTACACACGGCTACACATCAAGCTATACATTTCCAGTATAAGCTGATCTCGCATTGTATAGGGTTTCCGTATAGTGTGAGTTCAGCGTAAACTGGAAATGTATAGCTTGATGTGTAGCCGTGCGTACACACGGCGACATAATTATCAAGCGATACATTTCCAGTTTTAGTTGACCTCTTATTGTACAATGAGTCAATGACTGAGGTTGGCTTTTTGTACAACGAAAAGTCAGCCTATACTGGATACGTTTAGTTTTGCTACATCACCGTGCGTACCTATCCGTCGAACATCACTGTACTCATCCGAACCAATTTGTTAAGTGTTTTTTGTAAAATTAAAAAGCCAAAACCATTCTGTATTAGTATTATAAACAAATGTATTACAATCATTATTTATGATCAATTGCTCTGATAATTCGTCAATTACTCTTGTTACCACTTAACGGACGGCGGAACTATTGACGGAACAATTTAACATCAGCCTGTACACAGATTTATCGCGATATCAATATTGTGACCTTTTTGTCCGGAGTCACCGACCATTGTTCATTGTGTTGAGTTTTGGTCATCATACGGTACTGGACGGATAGAACGACATATTTAAAATAGGTACTTGTATTAAAATCCTTTTTAATATTTTTCCTTCTTTGGACACCATGATTCTGGCTACAGAGGGGTAATTTTCATAACACACTAACAGCAGGACCGCTTTTAATTTTGACAGTGATCAACATTAATTGCGTTATTTGCGTTGTCTAGCAGATTTTCGAACATATGAAATGACGGTAATGGATAAGCAATAGGTATACTTTAAAATTTTCAAATTCTGATTGATACGTTGAACTATGTAATGTAATTTACCAACCCGTCTTGAGCAAGCCTGGTGATCAATGCTTGTGCCTACTCTGTATAAGAAATGACCTTTGCCCTGCAGGCTTAGGACGCTTTTTATTCCTACGAAGAATACATAGTGCTTTTTCTATACAAAGTGACATTTCGTTTCTCCATTTTTGACATCGCACCGATCTATGGTGCGATGTCAAAAATGGATAAACGAAATGTTCTACGAAATCCTACTACAATATGTCATTTTGTCATTCGTTTCTAACGATCTTTGTCAAGGTCCTTTTATATGTAGACTATTTCAGAAGAATATTTCTTCACAAACTGTCAAAATCACACTGACAACAAACTTTCTACTCGACGGCCACAAAGTATATACGATTATCTACAAAATCATGATTCGTTTAGAACGCATTACTGTGATAATTATTAGAAAAACATAGCCATCTTATCCTATTGTACATCCTCTAGTTATTAGTGCTCGTGCTAAGCCTGGAGCTCGTGCTAAGCCTGGTGGAGTGGGGCAGTAATAGGCTAGTACTTTTAAGGTACCTAAATAGTAATCCGATAGACAACATAATCCGCCAGTTTTTCAAAGCCGTTGATAAAATTCCTATGATTTCTGGGTTCTGGGACCCAGAAATAATAGGAATTTTAAAACCGGTTCACATTCGTATTTGCAAGGCCAAAAGTAATTTTCAAACAACATTAAAACTTCAGTTATCAACAAAAAAAATACCAGCAATGACTAGCCTATTCCTCTATCGATAAAAGATAACCTAACAATCTTGTCTTCACAATCGCACCATCGATGTTTCTGCTAACCGTACGATAAGCGTCACTACTACGTCATAAGTAGGGTCAACATAACCACCGGTGGTTTATAGAACCAATTCGATTGATACCGGATTACAGCGATTACTGAGCGGTTTGTAATTTTCAATCGGTGGTCGATACCATCTGTGGTCATGTATGGTTGATAATTAAGTGTGGTAAAAGACGTGTGGGCGGGTGTTTGGGTGGTCGGCTAGTGGGATTAAACGGTGTATGTGATAGTTCGCGATTTTAAGACGTGTAGGTATGACTAAGAATGACATGTAATCGGCTTATTAGTCGACTCGCACGTATTAACTAGCCCGAATTGGCGAAACGTCACTTTTAGATATAACATTTTCTGTAGGCGACTCGCACGAAGTGCGAATCGACTATTCCATAAATACGTATTAGGTAACTGGCACATTTTGAACAAAACGTTCAGGAAACAACAAAAAGTCAAAGGAAAAGTACGTTAACTATATTACATAAATAACAAAAAATTACATCGTGCGAGTCGCCTATAAAATATATATATATATTATTATTTAAAAGTGATTCTTCGCCCGTTTCGGGAGAGTAAATTCGTGCGAACGGATTGAAAATCAAAATAATTTATTTCACATAAACGTACATGGGCACTTATGAAAGGTCAAAAGCAGTAGCAGAAGCAAAAGGTGCTCGCACCAATTGGTCGTTTCCAATGGAGAAGAGCCAGCAAGAAACTCCAAGACGAGGGGGAGAGAGAAGAGGTTTTGTTTCAGTATAAAATTTAAGCCACTTTTTAGTGTGTAAAATAGAAAAATAATCTTGTCTCTAATAATTTTAAAACCCATTTCTGGTTTTAGAAATATCATTACAATTTTTTTCACTCCAGACAAAACGAGTTTTTAATACAGCATAAGGCCCCGAACACACCGTGACATTATTTTATAATAAACCAATTTTATATGTATAGTTCAAAAAACTCAATTAATTTTAACCAGAAACTATCGCTACAAGAAATATCAATACATTACAGAATCGTCCGGAAAACGCACCGGTTATCCGGGCACGAAAAAAAATGTGTAATGAGCGTTTCGATTTCAAAAGGCAATCGCTGATTACCGGGCATTGTGTGGGCTGGGAACCACCGGGAGTGAAATTTTTAAACACGGGCAGCCCTGTGGGGCTGAGGGGGCTCCGAAGTGACCCCCACCACCCACCGGGTGGACGTTTAGCTCGGGAAAGCGTATCCGGTTGTCGCGGCAGTGGAGAACCGTAATTTATGTACGTATGAAGATTTTCGGTAATTTTTATTGGGTGGGAATTAAGTTTGAGTTTTAGAAAGGTTTTGTGGAGTGTTGTCTAGATTTTTGACTAAAATGAAAGGGTTAGATAATATTGGTTTTGATCTCAAATTAGATTTTTATGTTTTAGTATGTAATGCAGTACGTTGTTTGTATTTGTGAAACCCAGGAAAAATGTTTACCTACAGTCTAAATTTTTGCTAAACAAACTATAACACGATCATTTTAGTCGCTAGGTACTTAGTCATAAAAAAAATGCAGTATGTATTACTTTTCTGTAAAAAAAAACACTTTCACAACTTAGTAATACCTACCACAAATTAATCTCTCATCTGTCTACAAATTATAAAAATGTGAAATCTCAAACGCATTTCGCAGGAAAAATAAAACTTAAAACTGAAAACGCGAAATTCTAACGGCCCATATAGAACATTCCTCGGCCGGAAGCCGCCAGCGCTGCTTCCGGCGACGACAACAGTTGTTCGCACCCCAGCGCCTCTCGCGGACACCACTAGAAACTACAGACAAACGGAGTGTGTACTACAGCGTTGTTTATTTACTTAGATATACGAGTTTAGGTATATGTATATGCTTGACTTTGCTGAGAGTGTAAAATGAATGTAAAGGGAAATGTTTTCTCTTCAGTTTTTCATACTTATAACTAGATTCAAGTCTATTAAATCATCTGATTAATAATAAAAAAAAACCTTATCCTTTGCAATCATTCTGAAAGAAAATTCTCCAATCCAAATTCAAAAACAAACCGTTACAATCAAACCACCAATCGTTCAAACGGCGAACAATTAACGATAATTTCCGAAGCGAAATGAACTCAAAAATGCGTTTTATATTTGAATCTATGCGAAATCTGAAATAAGAACGGCGTTCCGTAGAGAATCGCCATCGACTTGTTATGCGGCGGATGTCCGTCGCGCCGCTGCGCTGAATGACCGCCTTCCCCTTCCGCCCGCGCTCCACTACCCCCCTTGAGATTTGTATGGACTGCCAGCGATCAGCGGGTTATGGAAAGGTTAAAGTAGAGGGGAGTATACTTTTTAGCGAGTAAAAGGGTGGGGAAAAGTAGTTTGGTTTTAAGTGTTAAAGATTTTCCAAGCCGATGATGGACTTTATTTAAAACGTCGACTTTTTCTATTGAAAAATGCAACCACTTTTTTTGTCATAATCTACAATAAGTATTTTCGGCCCGTCTGCAGTATACATAGACGATTAAATATTCCCCTTCACAACTGTAAGACAATTTTTTACAATTTCTACTTGATCTCTTGGTTTGGATTTCTGCCTCTTTGTGCACATTTCTCGCCCCCTATTACAAGGGACTTAAAAATTACTGGCGAAATGTGTGTGTACTGTGGGTACACCTTTGTCCACCCTTCAGGGAAACGAGGCGTAAGATTAACATCGTTTTGGGGTTAACCCAACCCGCTTACAGTGACCACCTAGCCTTACACTAGTGCGAAGTTATAACCCCGAATGGTGCAAATTGTGACCCATAACTAGGAGACATGTTGTTGTTTCTGAGAAAAATAAAATTTTCCAAATACAACTTTATTGCCCAGAACTGGTTGGTCGCCAAAGACAGTGAATGTTTGTAAAGATATACTAGGTATTCCGATTTAAAGCTACCTATGTATCAGCATTTTCTTTGGGAGTTGCATTTTCATGTAGTTGTATTTGTTTTTAGGGGAAAGCGAGG
This sequence comes from Polymixis lichenea, assembly GCA_949091785.1. Classification (NCBI taxonomy): domain Eukaryota; kingdom Metazoa; phylum Arthropoda; class Insecta; order Lepidoptera; family Noctuidae; genus Polymixis; species Polymixis lichenea. The sequence goes on along the minus strand of OX420943.1, from coordinate 16,793,652 downwards.
GTAGCCAGTCAACCAGTGTGTCCTGCCTGTTATGACCTACGGAGTCGAAACGTGGCCACTTACGGTACGGCTGGTCCATCAACATCAAAGTCGCTCAGCGAGCTATGCTCGGGGTATCTCTGAAAGATAGAATCCGTAATGAGGTGATCCGACAGAGAACCAAAGTTGTCGACATAGCTTAAAGAATTATCAAGCTAAAGTGGCAATGCGCCGGCGACATTAGCCGTAGAACCGATGACCATTGGGGAAAATGTGTTTTTGAGTGGAGACGGCGAACGTAAGGTAGGACGCCCTCAGGCTAGGTAGAGTGACGGTCTTAGCAGGGTGACTGGTAGCAGCTAGACGAAAGTTGCCGAGAATCGAGCTGAATGGCGTGCAATTGGAGAAGCCTATGTCCAGCAGTGGACTACTGTAGGCTGATGATGATGATGATGATGCCTGCGTGTTTTGAATTATTATTAAGAATTTAAAATGATTATTATTTCGTAAAAATGTCACTCAATGCCGATTCCTATAATTCATGGGCGGTTGTAGGTTACAATTAAGACTCTAAAGACTGAAAGGCAAAGTAGACTCCCATATTTGGATGTAGCTATTATAGGTAAAATTAGCTTACGAAATATTTTTTTTACCAGTTTGAAAATTAAAAATGCTACCATTGGTAAGCAAAACGATCCGTTTTTATTTATAGTAACCAAGCATAAATTAACTTGGAGGGTTATGTATTGCTGATTTCAGTGATAAAAATTCTGTCAAGCCATATTAAGTAGGTCCAACTTCGAGAAAGAGGTCAATCGTCGAATCCGACTCGGCTGGGCAGCGTTCGGGAAACTTCGCAATATATTCTCGTCCGACATACCGCAGTGTCTCAAAACGAAAGTATTTGACCAGTGCGTGTTGCCAGTGATTACATATTATGGAACCGAAACGTGGTCGCTCACAATGGGCCTCATAAGAAAATCACCCATAGGGCAATGGATAAGGCTGTGCTTGGAGTTTCCCTGCGTGATCGAATCAGGAATGAAGAGATCCGCAGGAGAACCAAGGTAACCGACATAACCCGAAGAATTGCCATACTTAAGTGGCAGTGGGCAGGGCACATTGCTCGTAGAACAGATGGCCGATCGGGCCGAAAAGTTCTGGAGTGGCGACCGCGTACCGGAAAGTTGGAAGGCCTCCCACAAGGTAGACTGATGACCTTGCGAGTGCCACAGGAGTCCGCTGGATGCGGGAAGCAAGCAAGGTCTAGAATGATATGCTGAATTCATGGTTACAGTTTGCGCACTGGTTAAAAATGTATCCTGTATATGAATCACCATAGCAACAGCCGAAGCCCGCGTTCGCGAGAATATTACAATATCGCCGCAGGATTTTTGGCGCACTGGATCTTCAACGCAATGCTTAGCGCCGAGAATTGAAAATCGAATACTGTATTTTTTCGATGCGCTGAGACTTACTTGCGCTGCATTCTGTAGAATTCTCAATGCTGAACATCGAGAGTTCATGGCTAGCCATCACCTCCTTCTGCGAAGCAGTAATGCTCGCGAAGCGGGAGGCGGCGCACGTGAGTGAGAGGCAATATATGCGCCCTCACGGCCCTAGTCGCCGCAGGAGACGCCCTGGGCGTACGGAATCCTAGGCTGATTCCCGGCCACCGTAGGCGCGGGCTTGCAGACGGCGAGTAATGGGTAGCTCGCTGTTCAGTAAGGACCAAGGCCGGGTCGACGGCGCGTTGTGTTCCACGTGCGCCTCAAAGAGATGTCACTGGTGGGGTCCACAAGGGCCGATGCCTGCCAGGGGTGCGGGTTGTTCGAAAGAGATACCGTGGCCTCTGGCACACAGGTAACTGAAGGAACATGGGTGGGTTTTAGTCAGTAAAAGTCTGAAAGTCCTGCTCTACCCAGAGCGGAAAAAGTTTTTTGATGATTTCCCACCATCAATAAAAAAAAAAATGTAGGTACTCGACTAACACCTCAGGAGGCTCTCGTTAGGCAGCTGGATCAAAGCCTTGATCCAGAAAGTAGTACTACTAGACACGGCGCGTATCGATGATTACCCATACATATCGATGATATTGACGATACCCATCCTCAAAAAAAAAAAAACATCGAGAGTAGAAAATCCCGTGCGAGATGAAATCCCACCGCGAGTGTGTGCAGGCGCATTTGTATTCATTTATAAAATCATTAATATTCAAGCATATAAATCCTCATCATTATTCAAATAAATAGAATTTTCCATATAATATTAGCTACAGGTCATTAAGAAGACGTGGCGTCATTCAATGCCGTCTGGGTCATAAGGACGCAACTGAAAAAATAAATTTGTGACTTATTGTTCAAATAATGTACACGAATTGACCGATTTGACCGACAATGCGGAGTACACAAGTGTTATGCGAAATAACAAAAGGTAATGGTGAGCTGTGTAAGACTGAGATGACCCCGACCTGAGTTGCTACTGACTATTAATATTCCGTTAATAAGTGTTGAAGTAAGAAAAACTGAAGATATAAATACTTACGTAAGTATATGGCTTTATGAATGGATATATTTTTTTTTGGTGTGGTGATTTTTGTTTTGTTGGGAGGCAACAAAAGGGCTGGTTTTTAATGGTCTTCTTATTTTCATTTAGTACTAAATTTATGTAGGTATGAGATTAGGTATATAGGTATGAGACCATTCTTCATCGTTGAAATTGCAAATTATCGATTAAATCTAATAAAGTAGTTTTAGTCTAATAAAGTAGGGATATGTGGCTAAACAATATTAGATGCACGGGTTGATCGATCAGGTTGGTCCGTGGATGGGTTACAATTTTTAAATACCAAGACCTCTCCGTGCCTCGGAAAGCACGTTAAGCCGTTGGTTCCGGCTTTCATTCGTATTTCGCTTTAACAATCGTTGCAGGTCGTCAGAAGCCCGAAAGTCTGACCAGCCTTAAAGGCGTATTGTGTGTTGTGTAAGGTGTGTTGTGTGGTGTGTTGTGGAATTCAGATAGGCAGGCGCTCCATGCAAAATTCTGGTAATCATCTGCATCCGGTCAGACTGGGAGCTGACTCCAACATAGTTGGGAAAAGGCTAGGTAAATGATGATGATTTAATAAAGTAGTTTTTGTATTTATTTGTAAACTTAGTTAATTATGTAACTTAGTAATAGTTAGTTGTGTTATAAATGATATATAGGTATTTAAATGTATATTAATAAATGTGATATAAATATCACTACCATCACAAAGTAGAACATATAAGTAAATGTATCTCAAAATTGTTTGATAATAATAAAACGCTAATTAGCTAAACATTCAATAAAGCCGTCACCGGTACGTCTATTGGCCGCTCCCAAAAGCGGTAAAACGGTGATTTTTGTAAACTATCACATTACTCCACAAATTGTTACTACGTCGACACCCTCGCAGTTACACCCTTATGTAAGTAGAGCGTCAGTGTTTTAGAGGGAGGAAATTTATTGGTCAGAAATATTGAAATAATTTAAGGGAAAAATTTAACATGGGTTATCTGTGAGAATACTATAGGGTCACGCGTGCCGGGAATGGTAGGAAGGGCTCATGCATGGCAGGTTGGAGCGAACACGTCCGCGGGGCTCATCTGGAGGCCAGGTCGAGGTTTCAGGAGTGGGTTATGTGCGGAAGGCCTAGAACTGGGTGTGTGTATGATGATATGAAGAAAAGTAGAAAAGTATTCAAGTCCAGGCTCAAATGGTGTCAGGATCATCAGGATCAGGTGAAAATGGATGCCATTGCTGATAAACATAAGTCCGGAGACTTCCGGAGTTTCTGGAAATTCACCAACAGTGTCAGTCCGAGACCTGGTCGCCCGGTGAGCGTCGGCGGGGTGAGTGACTCTAAAGGTATTGCTGACATATTTGGAAGCCATTTTCGTGTACAGTCTCCACTAGGGCAAGGGGGTAAGGTGCCCACTGCTGAGATACCGTGTGGCCCTGTGGGCACAAGATTTAATGCTAAAGATGTAGCTGCAGTCATAAAGGCTATTACTAAAGGCAAATCCCCCGGCCATGATGGGCTCAGCATTGAGCACCTACAGCACGCAGGCCCGCATATATCGAGAGTGCTGGCATTGTTGTATTCTCTATGTGTGAGCCATTCATACCTACCTGCCGATCTTATGAAAACTGTTATAGTGCCTGTGGTTAAGAACAAGACCGGAGATGTTGCCGATGTAAATAACTACAGGCCTATTTCACTTGCAACAATTGTAGCAAAAGTGTTTGACGGCTTGCTTAATACTCAGCTAGATAAATATCTGTCACTACATGACAATCAGTTTGGGTTTCGGCCCAACCTGTCCACTGAAGCTGCGATTCTGAGTCTTAAGCATGTCGTCAGATATTATACGGATCGCAAAACTCCTGTGTACGCGTGTTTCCTGGATCTTTCCAAGGCCTTCGATCTGGTGTCTTATAACATCCTGTGGGAGAAACTTGACAGTATCGGTTTACCACCAGAACTCTCGAACATATTCAAATATTGGTACGGACACCAGATCAATAGCGTCAGATGGGCGGGTGTAATGTCGGAACCCTATAGGTTGGAGTGCGGGGTGAGACAGGGGGGGTTGACCTCTCCCGCACTCTTCAACCTCTATGTGAACGCCCTGATCGTTGGGCTCAGCAGCCAGCATGTTGGTTGCCATGTGGATGGAGTATGCGTCAATAATTTGAGCTACGCTGATGACATGGTTCTGCTGAGCGCATCGGTCTGCGGTCTTAGGACTTTGATGAGGACCTGTGAAGAGTATGCCTCGAGCCATGGGTTAAAATATAATGCAGGGAAGAGTAAATTCATGGTGTTTAGTTCTAATCTTAGAAGTGTGAATAGTGTGCCGCCTGTGTGTATAAATAATGCACCGCTTGAGAAAGTGGAACAGTTTAAGTACTTGGGTCACATTGTTACAGCGGACCTAAATGACGATGCTGACATTGAGCGGGAGCGGAGGGCGTTGTCAGTCAGAGGTAATATGATAGCGCGTAGGTTTGTGCGTTGTTCGAGGGAGGTAAAAATAACGCTCTTTAGAGCTTATTGCACATCCCTCTACACGTGCAGCCTATGGGCAAAGTATACTCGTGCGGCATACAGCGCCCTCCGCGTCCAGTTCAATAATGCGTTCAGGGCGGTGTTGAGGCTGCCCCGCCACTGCAGCGCCTCGGGCATGTTCGCGGAGGCACGCACCGACTGCTTTCACACAACATTGCGCAAGCGGTGTGCGTCTCTGGTGCGCAGAGTGCGGGGCAGCGACAACACCGTTCTGGCGATGATCGCCGATAGAGTGGATTGTCCTTATGTCCGGCAATGCTGCAGTAGACATATTGTTATCTTGTGAGTGTTCATTTTTGTCTGTGCTTGTTATCTTATCTATATCCTTTATTGTCTGTATATGAGTCTTGTTACTTGAATTAAAAACATTTTATTTATTTTATTTATTTTAATACTATTTTTCCAGCAATAACTAGGTTTTAAAATTAATGAATTTGCTATACCAAGTGGTCATCATAGAAATCGGAACAGTAATACTCTGATATATAAAATGAAGAGATAAAAGTATGTATTTAAAATGAAAATATTGGGAAGTAAGTATTCGAGTTAAGGATTAATGCATATTGATTCAATGTATAGTTACCAAAGAGATAAAGTAACCACGGTCGTCAGTTATAGCTGAAGTTTAGTAAGAAACCGATATATATGTCTTCGAATAAAATAAAATTAATAGTAAACAAACCGTTCATTAATCTAATTAAATTTCATTCGAAGACATCCATCAGTTTCTTAGTAAACTTCAACTATATCCATGGTTACGTACCTACCATTAATTTTTAGAAACCATTTTTGTTTTGAGGCTAATATGAGCCTAGTGTTGAGGTAGCAGTAGGTAGAACTGATGAAGAACGTCTAATGACTATCAAAACTAATACAGTATATAGACGCAAACACATTCCCTAAACTAAAACCAAGCAAACACTTAAACATACAAGTAATCCAACAGCCCCTAACATCTCGAGACATGTTAACACATCACGTCGCGAGACCCAAAATCAAGACACAAATGCTCACAAAAATCCGTCCCCGACACGTTGTGTGGGGCTATTTTAAACTCATAATAACTTGCCGACACATGTGTGACGTCCATTACCACATATTACAAAAAATGTTGGAAAAACAATAAAATTTGAGCGAGGGTAGGTGGACGCTTTAAAATTGATTCAGCGCACCGATGCGTTTAAGTGTTGCCTGTTTATTTGGCGAATGTATCATGCTATCTGGTTTCATTGTTATTGTGGTTACGTACCTATTAAATATATACCAACATGTAATATGTACTTACTAGAGAATGGGCAGTAGCGTTCTCTATGCATTTGACCACCATACTGCGATCACCAACCCGCCTGCCAAGCGTGGCGATTATGGCAAAACCCCCTTTTTAGAGGAGGCTTATGTCCAGCAGTGGACGTCTTTCGGCTGATATGATGATGATGATGTAATATGTACCTGATAAATGCGTGCACTGACTGGACAGGTCCAGGTCAATGTGTGTAGCTCTTTCCACAAAATACTTTTTCAGTCACCAATTCACATGGTCTTCACATTATCTGACCAAGTTTATGTCTGTACTTTAAAAGAAACTGTGACCTCTAAGTCTGTTTCGACCTTTCTTCTCAGATTATTCAGATAGGAAACGCCGACCTCATCTAGTTTTCAAAATATGATTGACGTGCAAAAGTGTTTCTACAAACCTATTTATGATTTATTGATTCTAAGTGATTTCTAGTGGAATAGTCAAGTCGGTTATAAACAAAGTAGGGTCTAAAGCTTAAATAGTTACAGGCGTCATTTAGTTCAATACTACTTTTAATTTTAGATCACCGTCTAATACTTCTGTAATATCATCGACTTCATCAAACTACGTATATTCCGCAATACTCCGCACGTCACGTGATACTTGTTCTATCATAGTAATTTTATTCCTTAAAATATTATTTCAAGCTTCCTAATTTGTATCCGTATCAAACATTCTATTGTTTTCTGTATTCATAACTCTATCATGATAGGTATATCTATGTCCTATAATTAGGGGCTGAGCTACACGATGACTCGTGCATGATGACACGTGATGCATGCCGTCTGTTGGGGCAGGTCAGCAGCTCAAATCTACAATGGCTCTTTCTTCAAAAGGCCCTACCAGACATGTTCCCTACATTGTTAGACCTCACATAAAATTCTAATAACATAATGTTTGCACTTTAAAAGACACCATGACCTCTGATTTTAAGATCAGTCAGCTAAGAAATGTAGACGCAATCTAGTTTTAAAATAATCACCAAAAAAATATTGACGTCCAAAAGTGTCTTAAAAGATCTACTTACTTAGAGCATTCCGACATGTATTTTTTTAATTTCAATTATAATATCTCTATGATCTGAACACCCACTCAAACAAGACATACCTCAACTAATTAGCCACATCTAACCCGACATCTGCACAGCTATCAATCGGAACGCAAATTTTAATTAACGGATTCCGAGCACCCCACGTGGACGGACACAAAGCAAGTATGACAGCTATTCAACTGCACACTGCACCGCACAATGCACCACAATCCTTTAAAATTCCTAACACATAGGTATCTATAACCCACACAATCTACCAGAACCAACGGCTGAAAGTCGAGAGGCAATCTATCATAAAATAAATCTATGATATATTTACACACACACTGAATGCATTATCACCATTCCTAAATCAGCTATCAACGGACTCTTTTCACTAAAAGGGTGAGGTTCACTATAGAAAAGGTTGACCCCTCATAAAGACTTATCACCTCATATACAAAATAAGGTTCTACTAATCCAGAAGATCTCAAACAAAATGCAAATTTACGCATCAGTGTTAGGGATCAAATTTGAATGGACACTACCCAGGAGATGGGATCTCGTCAAAGTTAGCGGTAGTTTTTTCACAACAATCTCTCCTCGGACTTAACTTACGTTATCTCGCCCACGAACGTCGCAAGGAATAGAAACCCGCACGTACATAATAAGGACGATATTTCTAAAGAAATTTAAATTCGCCCGCAAAGGTCCCCAAGATAGGATTAAAGATTGGGCGCCGAGATGGCCCTTTTGTGGCCGACCCTTAAGAAAACATGTCTTGATATGGAAATATCTTGGACGGGAGTTAATCGAGGAATCATTTGCGGGGGCGATCATTTATCAGAAGTACGGTCTATGAATGCGTAATTAGTTCACAGATATAACAGCCCGCAGTCCGTTTCAAATTCATTGTTGACGTTTATTTCGCGCGAGTGGGCAAGTAAAAAGCGTTCGCTTGTTTGGGACGCAGCAGCTGACCGTTTTGAGGTGCGCCAGACCGTGCATGTCGGGTTAAAAGGATAATTTCATCTGGGGTCCTGCAGAAATCAATACGCTATCATTGTCCATGCTTCACTCAGAGGGTCATTAAATACAATTCATAAAAGAACTAAAAAATAATCTCTTTATAAAAAAAATAGATCAGTACGTACAAGAGGGAGAATGGTTAATTCCAAAAAATATTTAGTTTCAACAATGTTCCATGAATACGGAGCACATATCCGCTCCGACAATCCTTCATTAATTCGTAAACCAAACAAAGAAGACCAAACACTGGACTCATCCACACTTGATACAATATTTGTTTTGATACAAACAAGTGACGGCCATTGGTTCACTTCGTTTTGTGATGGTAATGACTCTGGCGACACTCTGTGGACACAGATTCTTATGCCGCGTCGACCAAGCGCTATTGTTACCTCCAAATGTCACCTGAACGAAGTAAAACAGGCGACAATTGCAGAAAAGTCGACTTCTCAAATACGTAATACTCCTAAATACGTTCAAAACTGAAAGGACACGCGATAGACACGAGACAAACTTCCCCTCACATTTCACAAAGTCGCAGACGTCATGTCTAAAATTAAAACCCACTTATTCCAAAGCCGCCACTTAGCCACCTTCCCGTTTATACAAAAACTAAAAATATCCACAAGCATTGTGTCACGCTTAAAGGAGTTCCATAGGTCACGGCGAACGCATGAGTGTGTTCCACGTGTCAGGAACACGCCAAACATTTTTTATCTTTGAAAAAATTATAAAAGACCGTTTCTAACAATGGGACCTCGGTAGCATCTTTGACAATTATAATATCGTAGCTATCCGGACACGGATAGCTATTAACGCCCAACGGATAAAACTCGACTTTGAACTGTAATGACGATGTGGAAAGGCTGAATATTGAAGGGATTATTCATAAAACATGAGCTCTTTAGTAATTGACGCGGCCATGGTAAATGTAAGGGTCATCACAAAAGGCAGATGACAACAATACGCGTGCGTCAATCGTGTGCTCATGCAAATAATTTTTTTCTCCTAAATCATCCCCTTTATCTGTTCGTACAGTGATGGAGTTAATTAATATGTACGGAATAATACAATTAAAATTAAGATCCCTTTTTTAAGTTGGCACGAGGTCGCGACTTACTGTCACCATTAGAATTATGTTCTTGTTTTGACAATAAGCTTCCGTTATGAATGCGGTTTTAAAAGTCGAGTGGATTTATGGACTTGGCTCTATTGTTTCTTGTTATCTATTTAATATATTGCTATATTTTCATTGTGATGTGGGCCCCCGTAGTATATTGAAACTGGTTGGTCTGACAGCTCAGTCGAAAGGGTTAATATGAACGTTTAGGATAAACCCAATAATCCGAAACAACCGGTGCTGAAGCCAACCTGCATTTGACACATGGATAGCGCAACTCCGATATACAGCAACGCAATAACGTCACATTTAGTGTCCAGATATAACAATGACGTTTCATATCTAGTGGATTATCAAACTGAACTTGATAACTAGTAATCGGATGATATATTTGTCAGTGCGTTAAAAAACTGTCCGAAAAAGTTTGGTCTTTAGTTATCAGTAAGATGAGTGGCTAGCGATTGCTATAAAAAGATCTGATAATACGTGACCAATATAAATAGATTTGCGTGCGTATACAGTTATCTTTTTCCTAAAACTTTTCCACCGTAAAGAGAAGTTCGTTCTAAAACATATCATCAAACATATAAGTGACATTTCTATATATAACATTCACTGTTTTGGTTTATTAATAAATTTTAAAAACAAAACAGCTGCAATTACGGGCAAATTATTAATATTTTTTCCTTCTCTTTTGTAAGTTGCTATTCCCTAAAGCAGTTGACAGAATGCGGGTCGAAAATTTTGAACGGTGCACAATTTTCGGGTTTAAGGAAGGCTTTGTTGTGCAACGGGTTTAATACAAAAGTGTCAAATGACAGCACATCTGGTGGCACAAAGGGTTAGCCTCGGATAGATTATTTCTCGAACCACCCCCGCAAGATTGCTCGCTTATACAGATGTTCGGCTACCTCCGTTTTTATTTATTCTACGTTTTATTGAAACGGTTTGATGGATTAGTGAGTTTATTTTTAAGCGAATTTATAAGGAAATCTTTTGTTAGATAATTTTTAAGACTAGATCAAGAGTGAAACATTATTTTTAAGATAAAAGTTGAAGGTTAAAGACCAGACTAAAGCGTAGTCTTTAATTAGCATAGGAATTTGCATCAACTATCATTAGAATTTCATATAAGTAGGTTCGGAAGACTATTGCACCATGGGACGTATGTGGTGCTAATATTTCGCCTATTACTTACGAAAAGACTGTCAAAATGTATTAACAGTACATCATCAAATACACATAATTCGGCTGCATCCGATAAGACTGGAAGCCAACTCGAACTTAGTTGTCAAAAAGCTAGGCAGATGATGAGTACATCATCATTTCAGCCGAAAAACGTTTACTGCTAGACTTAGGCCTCACCATAGCCAAGAGTGAGCGGCCGTTCTTTTTAGTGCAGTAAGTACATACAAAACTAAGAATACCAAGAATAATAAAACCGACACAGTTCGAAACATCCTGTTACCAAAGACAGGATTAACTCCCAATCCAAGATGTATAGACAGGCGATGACGAAGCAAAACCCACATGATTGTCCAACATCGTCATTGTGCAACATCTTGCGTGACAAAGTCGTATCGTGAAGATAAAACTGTCTCCAAAGAATCCTTTGAAGCTGAGAAAGAATCATTAATATAATAAACACCGGACCGTCATGCCGATGACGTGACGTTCAGTGTAAAAATGGCATTCTCTCGCACGTGTCCTTTCCGTCTTTTGGCTGGTTATGGAATTTTTTGACTCACAGACAAAACTGTCCTGTTCTGAATAGTGACGTCTCACTGGATTTTAAATATGTATATTGTAATGATGAAGACAATGGTGACGCTATCGATGTTTTTAGTAAAGCAATTGAAACTGAATGATGAGTTGATGCAAAACCCCAGTCCAATTTAGTAATAATAATTAATTAAGTAAGTACCTACGTTTGCTACTGTTTGTATTTTGAACATTAATACTTTTAAACATGAGATTAATGAACATTTTTGCCTTCACGGTCATCAACTGAGTGTCGCTAATGGTGCATAATTGCATCAAGACAGATTCTTTCACAAATATTTTGAGAGATCATCATTATGTTTTTTATTGTGGTTTGTTTAAGAGCATCATTAGAGAACTCAAAAATAAGCGTTAATTTATTGATATTAAAAGAGCTACGAAAGACACTTTGCCACAGCAACTACAATCAATTTTTCAGTTAACATGACAATTGAAAGTAAAAGACACTTACCGCTATGCATAGTATTGGACTCCGCATCAGCAACTTCGGTCCTCGATTTCTTGAGGTCCTCAGGTGACGCTGAGGTATCCATACGTTCCTGCTTGATCTTAGGCTTAATGTCTTCGTCAGGGGAACTTGATGGCATCGGTGACGTCGAGGCCCGCCTTTTAGGCGTTGATACTCCTGCGTCACCTATGGATTAAAAAAACACCATTAAAAACTCATTCGTCACGACATGCTTGATAGTATTTTGAAAGCCAAAGCCACAAACAAAGGAAAAAGTCAATTTTACTATTGGTATTCTCAATTTAAAATCAAAACCTAGTAATCCGTCAGATTACATAACGATCTTTGCTTTGACAGAACCAAAATTTGTATCGTGTGTTCTGTACAAACGTCACCGTGAAAAATTTTGGTGACGTAAACTGTAATTTCATCCGATGCTAGGGATTGACACTATTGAGCGCTCACTTGACACTCACTTCACCTAAGTTTTCATTGTGCGAATTTTACAGAATACATCGAGAGACCTTAGTAATGATCTTTAATCTTACCTATCTGTCGAAAGTAGTATTATGACTGATAATAGGTAAAAGAATATACCACTTACCGTCTAATAGCCTCTTAGGAGTGCTCGAAGCACCTCCATCTTCTAAAAGGTCAGGATGAGCTATAGAAGGGCTGGCGAGGGGAGGGGTATGCACTCTGCTGCTCGGTGGCCTCCTCGCAGTGAGGAGTGACGGCCTCCGAGTGCTGGTGCTCCCACTTGACACCTGACCTGGCCTTGAGCCATCTTCTTGGTCAGAATTCGGCCCTGATATTGGAAAGTCACAACGTTAAGTAATTGAAAGCAGCTTCGAAATCTAGTATGTTGGAGTTTTGAATTTTAATAATTAACCACCCAAGCAATTCTTCTGAAATTAATACCCATTTGTACCACACACCACGAAATACGTTTAACACTTAATGAATTTAAACATGGTTTTATTTCTTTTAATCGGTTGAAGATGCTAAATGCAACTGACCCTAAGAATTCAACATTATACTTATAGTATTCAAGCCTTCACAACTTTTAATAATTTTAGTAAGCAGACAATACCGTTGATGAATTTCAGATGTTATGAAAACAAATTACGACGAAAACATAAGAGTTATAAACAAAATTGACACTCACCAGCACTAAAACAATGATAGGACGTTAGGTCCTTATCACAGGAAGACACCTTATGCTGGATGAAGCGTACGATGTCAGCGAGGGCGAAGGCCCTGCGACAGGCCCCGCAAGTCAGGGTGTCTGCGGGGACCCCGGGTATGGGGGACCCCCCACCCTCTGCCGCGCTGTCCGCATCCGCTGGAAAGTAAGGACATGTTTTCATATCTGTGATGTTTGTTACCGTGGCAGAATGGTTTTATTTTTCCTTTTTGGCGTGGTAGTATGGTAAGAGGTGGTCGAGTAAGTTTTGACATTGGATTTCAGTGTCACATAAAGAGAAAAACACGTGAATCATAGTTTTGTAACAAAAAGGTTTTTAAGATATTATAAGATAAATATTTTTATGCTTTTCTTAATGGTGGCTATGCGTAACAAACTTTCAATCATAATCTGAATCATTTAGAAGAGTAATGCTATTCCATTGCTCCATAATTATGTGTCTGCTCAACAAAGTATCGCAATTATACTTCGTTAAAATGTCAAAATGTAAGCCATTTCTATTGTTACTGTGTTACTAAAATTACCCCTTAGGTTTAGTTTTGTAATCCCAGTAATTAATAATTGGTTAAAAATACAGGGTGTAAGAGAAACGCTTCCGATAACGAACACAGGTGATAGGGTTAGTGATTCTCGATAAAGTACCATTAAAAAGTCTAGTTTTTTTTTTTACAATTTTTAACATTTTTTTTTTGCATTTTTTGTTCACTTTGCTGTGAAAACAGTTAAATGAACAATTATTTGAAATTGAACACTTTTCAAAACGACCCCAAGTCCAGGCGGCGACTTTAGGTTTAGGCATCCTTTGTAAAGCACCGCCAAAATAAAATAAATAGAAACATTACAGAAGCGTCAAACGTTATAAATTGATGCAAAATAACCAATTTCAGGCGAAAGGTTATTGGTATCCGTTTGCATTTAGGTTGTGTATAACCTACGTTCTGGCTTCTGAAGCGTTCCCTTTACACCCTGAATTGAGTAGAAAAATCTTACTTAAATTATTTGTATCATGGTGATATTCTCTTTTCAGTTTCATTTATCGTCAAGAATATTTAGTGTCCTTAGTCAATAAGCCTAATTATTGTAGATCAATTATGCGTAGAAATGTTTATTAATTAACTAGCGATAAGTAACCAGGGTCGTGGAATACAGTTGAAGTTACTAAAAACCGATGATGTTTTCGAATAAAATAAAATTAGACAAATAGAAAATAAACACGTCATATGAAATTGAATTTCGTTCGAAAACTTCCATCCGTTTCTTACAAAACTTCAACTACAGGGTAAGTTTTTAACCATTGTGCGAACTGGTTAAAAAAAGGAATTTTTCGTCGGTTAAACAAAAACAAATCAGCTGTTCCATACATTTTGACCGTTTAGGTATTGCACTTTTCTATGAAACAGCTGTTTTTTTTGTATAACCGACGAAAAATTTCTGCGCTAGGGGGATCTAGAATGATAAGCTGAATTCATAGTTACAGTTTGAGCACTGGATAAAAACTTAATGGACGTTTCATCTTCTGTTTTTGTCTCTAAGGCTCCTACAGATAGGCGCGACGCGACTCTTGTAGAACAATTTCTATAAAGTTATTATATAAATTTTTCTAAGCGTGTCACGTCGCGCTGCCGCAGCGCGTCTCTATAAAAGAGCCTTTATGCCAAAAATTTCAAGGATTGCATATCCACAAAATACGTAACATGCCACCACAAACAACCGCTGCTAAACGTGACACACTTTACAAAAGAGAGGACAGTCGATGCTAATTATATTTAAAAAAAAAGTGTTGCACGACATTCGTCCACGGCATATGGGCAATGAATGACACTTTCTTTCAATCTTTTAAGTGTTAAATGACACTTAATTACATGTTGTTGCCTTCACGGTGCTGTGAGGTATCAGTTGCAGGGTTGACCGCTTAGCTGGGTACAAAAGGCCTGTAATAACCGTCTTACCCTGCGGTCTGCATTTAAAGGGTTATTTTCATTGTTGGGACAAGATAATTAATAGTTTTTTTTTTTTGGACCAGATGTTATAGGTGTGAGAGATAGTTGTAATCATGTTTTTGATTCTGGGTTGTATTTGTGAATAGATACTGTAATTATATTAGTGATATGTTTAAGTGGCTTGTATTGTAGCTACGTAATAAGAACCGCACGGGTCGATCGATCACGTTACGCATGCCGCGGTGATCCGTGGGTGACTTCGACGGCTTTTTACATATTGTTATGGCTAAAAGAATCCTCGGCATTATAATCCGCATGTCAAAACCTTTCCGCAATTATTATAGTAGCATAATTCTACTCTATAACGTACTGGCAAGGAGCTCCTTGGAGTATCGCTCCACCATTTGGTCTCCCTATTACTCAAGTTATACTAATAATGTTGAATTTGTTCAGTCCCGTTTTGTTAGGTATCTATGTGTGAAGAATGGGATCCGAAAAGCTATTCTTGATTACAATGATAGGTTAAGGCACTATAAGATGATTAGCTTAAAAGAAACACTGTTTACTTCTGACTTACTGATTCTTCACAAAATTATTAACGGTTCTATAGATGCGCAATTGATTAATTATTTTAACTTTAGGACGAGCCAACGTAGCAAACGACATCATCGCATTTTTCAATTGCCTACATCTACCTTAAACACCACCTTTAATAGCCCCCTAACACGTATGGCAAGGATATATAATGAAAGGCCCAACTTGAAGGTTTACCCTATCGAAGTTGATGAGTTTCGTTTCATACAGACGCTCGGATATACATAGCTCAGTGTTTAGTTTTTTGTAGTGTTCTAGATTTAGGTTTACTAAACGATTTTTTTTTTCTTCTTGCCTCTAATTTTCATTATGTCAATGTCACGCATACCTGTTATTTGCACGGTTACTGAAATGCCGATCTTAGATGTAAGTTTATTTAAAATGTAAGTGACAGTGCTGTTGGTGTACTTATCTATTTAAATAAGAATGAATCGCCGAAATGTATGTACGCGCATAACTTCTGAACGACTGCACCAAATTGGATGGTTCTTTTTTTTGTGTTCCTTATTGTCAGGACAAGGTTTGTATTTAAGAAATTTAAAAAAAAGTTTATACATTTGATCAGAATATTTTTTTACAATCTAATACAAAAAGTGATTGACGGTATGTGACAGAAGACTTTGACAGATCTTTGACGAAACAATAGACCAACTGATTTGATTTTACCAGTCGCGACTGGAGAAATAAAATATGGCGGTACGAAGTTAGCCGGATCAGCTAGTTATAAATAAATAAATATCAAGACCCCCGTTGTCTCGAATAGCGTCCACACGGGTCGTGTGAAGCTCGAAAGTTTGATCACTAGTCTTGCCAAGATTATAGATGACCGTGCCAAGAGGTATCGTAATACCCAGTAACTGGATTGTGCAGGTCAGATCGGTCAGGCAGTCACTCCATGTAACATACTGCTATTCAGCTACATCCCGTTCGACTGGAAGTCGACCCTAACATATTTTGGAAAAGGCTAGGCAGATTGATCTTTTGTGGTTGGAAGTTATAACCGGGTTAACGATATAAGAAGAAACAAATGAACCCTCATTTGTTTTTTTTGTCTCTGTTGAAAAACAGAATCTGTGATTCTATTTCTAGAAGTAATCTAGCCGCGACAATAGTATTGAATTCGTAGACATCTGTTAAAGAGACTGTAAAGCTTCATTTATTATTGAGTTTGGGTGCGAGCAGACGAGATCAATCGCTCTAATAAAGCAGTAGTTTCTGAAATTGGAGCTTTCCAAAGAGCCTTGCGATTTGAAACTTTGCTAGAGAGATATCAGTCGTGATACTCGTATACCTTAGCATAATATATCTTAAGGCTTCTCACATGCCGGCGGCACAGCCGGCGGGTTTTTGCCTTGCAGCCCATGCTGCAGTTGATATTAGGCCGCCAGCACTTGCCGCAGAAATCGAGTATGCCGCCGGCCTTGTTGGCGGCATGGCCGCTGGCAGGGCCGCCGGCGTATTGTGTAGAAGCCTCTACACTCGCTTCAGTGCCAATCGAATCTAGGTGTTGTGTGTATAAAATAGTCTTCGCTAAATGTAGTTCAGCGTTTTTGCACGGTTTTTTTTTGCCAAGCAATACCTTCTTACTGCTTTTCAATTTGATAAAATGTACGTTGACGTTTACCATGGCTTATTAGCTGATTCGCACGAATTTACTTGCCCAACTGGGCGTATGGTCACCTCTCAATAATATAATATTTTCTACAGGCAACTCGCACGAAGTTAATCTATTTGTGGGCAAATCGACAACTCCAAAAATATTAATTAGGCAATTGGTACGTTTTGAGTAAATTGACTCGTAAGGCTTTATAAAACTCATGGTTTTAACTTATAGTAGTACCTATTTTAAACCATGTCATTTATTTATAATACCTACCTATAATAGCATCCATGTAGGGTAGTTTCCCCTGCCCAAAGACTAACCCCAAACAAATCTCACGTACATAATTAACTCCTTACATATTAATTGACATCACCATAATATAAATAGCTCAACACAAGACATGGTCGCGACGCCTCGGATTATAAAGGCGCTTTCGTACGGACAATTGGTCGGCACATCAAAGCTCTTTCGCGAGCTAATTTCACATAAGTATGTACTGTGTAGACGCCCTTACAGTCTCCGTTCAAACTCTCTTGTTATTATTATTTTTTTCCTTCAATTTCATTGTAAAGTTGGCAGCACTGTAATGTCTATAGGGGCTGTATTGCATTGTAACTCGAGAACTAAATTAATATAGTGGAAAAAAAAAACTACGTGATTCGACGACCATTGTTTGAACTGCCGTACCTAGTTTGTTTAGGGGGTATATTATGTAAATGCACGCGTTATTGATGTTAATTTTTTACAGATTTGTAAAGGTGATGGCTCGTGGCAAATGGGAACACTTCCTGGGGAAGTAGAGGTGGATGTATCCTGTGCCTGATCAAACATCGTTTAGTGATACTGTCGTAGAAAAACGGAAACGCTGTACCTACTTAGTATCATTCGTAATTGGAACGAAGAAAATTCAACATTATCATCTGCCTGGCCTTTTCCCCACTATTTTGGGAGTAGCTTCCAGTCTAACCGGATGTAGCTGAGTATCAGAATGTTACTGCCTATCTGACAAAACGAAGAAAATAATGAACAGTATTTTGGATAAAGTTTCCCGCTATATAACAGCCTTCAAATTAACCTCCATCTACCATCCTAGATATGGGTACTAATGCTCCGATGTTCGATCTCACTACACTTATGCAATGAGCGATCTTCCAACATAATAGGTACGTTATTGCTTCACTAGTCAAGTACTAACGCATATCATACCGCTAAAACCTTTCTAAATCCAAGTTGTGAATGTAAAAGCCTTACAAGTAGGTACATAAACGTTTACACAATCGAACCCTATCAATTTTACGTGAAAAGGTAGACTGTGGGTCAACTCGGACAAACGATAGGCCACACCCACCGCCACGCCAGTGGACAGTGGTCACCACACATGCGCCGTGTGGACGAAAACTTTACACCCACATAAATATTTGATTTTCACGTTTGGAGTGATTTATGATTATCTATGTCGAGGGTAGCGTGCCCCAGTTTTGAATGCTTTAAATGGATCAATTTTGTGGCAATGTGGGGATATATTTCATACCATTTTCGTGATTGATATGTTTTTTGAAGTGTGAGCTTTAAAATGAGAACTAAAATAATGACACAGAAAGTCATTCAACTATTTCGTTGTAGGTATATATAAGATACATATACTGCAAAATAAAGCTGTTTTAAAATCCCGAGGTGTCCCGTTCCCGAATAGGAGACGTCAACCCGACAATTCAATTAAAAAACCTCAAAACTCAAAAGTGAAATCAATTATTCTCAACCGAAAACCAATATAAGAAGCGCGTGCATTTTATTTTTGTTTTATTGAAAAGTACCGTCTAACCAAGGACAGTCGCCTCAGGTGACGAGAAGGGAGACACCCTCCGAAAGGACTGAGAGACCGAAAAGTTTAAATTAGCTCGTTACTACACACGGCGTAACATGCCAGTTATATCTCTGCATTTGTTTTTTCACAGAAAAGGTCACGCCAGCGCCAGAAGTAACTTCTGTGTTAGCAAAGTTTCTACTTGGCCGTTCGTTGCATTAATTATTAATTACATTTTGTCCCGACCACCCGCGAATTGTATCACTGTGTTAATTTGCGAAACGTTCGCAACGGTTTTGACGGAGTGCTGAAACTTTGGGTTTACTTTTAGAATGTTCAAGATTGATGTATATTGATTGCTGTGTGTCACAGTAGGCAAAAAATATGTCTAACTTTGACATAGCTCTGACCACCGTGTTCAATGTAAATTGGCAGGGGATCGTGGACCCTAACGATTATGTATAGAAATTGTTCGTTTTTCACGACAATAAATCGAAAATAAAAATAATAAGAATGGAGATCAAATGTTGCGGGGGTGTTTATTGTGTGGTGTTATTATGAATTTGGTTTGTGCGTTCAGTTTGGGTTTGTATGATATTATTATTTAAAAGTATTAAAGGCTCCTCCAAACAGGCGCGACGCGGCTCTCGTAAAACAATTTCTATAAAATCTTCATGAATTTTTTTCTACTATAGTTCGACTTTTAAATGTATTCAGTAACTTGGCAGTTGAAGGGTTACCGGATTTTGACAAAAAAGAGAAAGTGAGCTGGTGTAAGAACGAACGAAATTGAATGAACTTAATAATGTACCTATTTACCTACAAGCAATTTTTTATTTTAAATTTAATAAAAAGTTTTATTTAATTTAATGGTTAAATAAATGAATAAAAAAACTTGTCTTAAAACACGACATGCACTATAAAAAATTGTAAAATTGGTTATATAATTTTGTTTCTTAGTAGTAAAGCAATTTAAAATAAAACAACTTAGAGATTTGTATTTAGAAATGTGTAAGTTTGTATATTTCTAGATGGTTGGATTTTTGTTAATCAATCACGTAAATACGACTGAACGGATTGGGGTGCATTTTGGAACACAGATAGATTATAACCTAGATTAACATATAGGATACTTTTTATCACGGTAATACGTTCCCGTGGGATAATTTGCGACCTCCACGATGGCGATGCCGCTGGTAAAAGCTAGTATATATTATAAAAAAGTATCAGTGATGTTATCAATAACATGGTCCATACGACACATATTATCTTCTACTTTTAATACGTGAGATACGCAAGCACTCCATGAGGAAGGTCACATTACTAACCCCTTCTTCAAATTTTTTTTTTAACTCTTTTCATCTTAAAATAATTATAATTTTTTGCGACATGCCCTGTGCCCAAACTATAGATATATATATATTTTGGGTTTAAAAATGGTTTAACTTAAAATGAAAGTATTTTTTTAACCACCTTAATGATTAGGCTCCTAAAATTACCGGGTAATCAGTTACCCGTTCAGATTTAGAGAACCACACTCTATAATCAACCAAGTATTACCTACACAAAATTACTATTATTATTGAAAGAATACTAGAGGAGAATAAGGTATGGTCCACGGTTTTCCTTGATTTTGCACAGGCTTTCGATTAAGGATGGCCTTATTTATAAGCTAAAACTAGTGCTGCCTCAACAGTTTTCAGACCTCATAGATACCTATTTATCAAACAAATAG
The DNA here is from genome assembly GCA_949091785.1 of Polymixis lichenea. NCBI lineage: Eukaryota > Metazoa > Arthropoda > Insecta > Lepidoptera > Noctuidae > Polymixis > Polymixis lichenea. The sequence goes on along the minus strand of OX420943.1, from coordinate 16,772,989 downwards.
TAAACTAATATATCTTCCTCTGAACAAAATCTTGGAAAATTTCAACGGCAGCATACCGGAGTTAAAATCTTACTTAAACGTAAAAGGACATCTAGGACATCTGCTTACCCTGCTTGACAGGCGAAAAGCTTGAGCGAGTAAAGACTTTTCATTTTCTTTTTTTAACACATCTGTTTTCTTTACCAACTTATGAATGCCAAAGAATTTTGACATCGGCTTCTTTGACAGCTACTTTATTCAAAGGCTGAGTTGTCGGAAATGGACATACGCCACAAAAGCCTATAGAAACAGCCCTGTGTCGGCAAATTGAGATTTAAGGCTTGTTTTAATTTATCAGAAGCTTTTTGTGTTTGTAGAACTGGCTGGACACTTGTGTGATTTTATTTTTTTTCTACCACGTCCGTTTTTAAGGATTTGGTAATTTAAAACCTCTTTTTAGAGTGTTGTTTGTCATATTCATTGACGATCTTCTGACAGTTCCGATGATGATTTGAATGAATTTTGATTTTGTCTGCAATCAAGTTCCTGCTGTGTCAATTTTTAAATTGTCAAGGTATTTTTTTTTTCTAAAATTAAAAGCAGCTTCAGTAATAGCGACCCAGCAAAAACACATAGTTTCATATTGGAAACACGCCCATATAGCCAGTTTAGCCTCGCCATTCACGTCAGAAGGCGGGTTGTGTCAACAGCGTACTAATGACGTCACTTTTCTCAACATGGCCACTCTGCAACCCTTGCTTTTTTACCTATAATTACACTTAGCTGATGGAGGGGAGAATTTCGCGTTATGTACTTTAAATCAGTATATAGATTGTATACTTAACAAAGAATGCATCGTGAGCGTCGCGTCGGTCAATCAAAAATTACGCTCTGAGGAAAATAAATAGTATTATCTACAACGATAATTATTTCCTTTTATCGGAAATTCCCTGCATATAGTAAATAATAGTAGATAAATTTAATTTAATCATAGTCTGTTTCAAAACGATACAAAACATCAGATGATTAATTGATAACAACGGTCGTTTACTGAGTCATTATAATAACCAATAAACATAAAATACAATCAGAAGCTTCCAATATAAAACACCTAGCATCTATCAGATTAAAGGGCCTACCTATAAAATAGGATTACCTCTTAAGGGGACGGTTCTCGCCCACCGATAGCTAATCAAATTATCCAACGTAATTCCGAGCGACAAAAACGGCTGATTATCTTTATCTTGTTGTTTTTTTTTCCTCTCGACCCAAGGGAGCTAAAGGGATCACTGTCCAATGCTGAATTTGTTATTTTTTTTTACTACAGTACCTCGTTTTTATTTGATTCTTATTTTGTCTAGTTTGACCGAAATTAATTGAATTTTTGTCCACGTTTTTTTTTTTAAATTGAAAACATTGTGCAACCGAAATTAACTAAAAACGAATAAGAGGGAAATGAAAATATTCCTAGGCGGTGCGAGGTTATATCAATAGTTACAAGATCTGATCTCACAATTTACACCTTGATTTAAAAACTTTCCTGGGTAATCAACAAGAAAGGAGATGGCTTATCAATATTGCCTTTTTACATAGCACAGGTAAATAAGGTGTCCCGCGGGGGTGACAACACGAAAAAATAGCGGCCACGCCGGTGGCTGATCAAATTAAGGTCGGGTCAGTAATCGTGTTACAGATACCCAATACTGGCTGGAATATTCGGAATAACTGGAGAAAAACAGAGGCCTCCTGTGTATTGGCCTCTTCGTTAGAGGGATTTGAATTTTTTCTCTTTTTTTTTTTCGTTTTAGGTGTGTAACACGATTCCGCGCCTGGGGAGTCGGATGGACAACCCTTAATAGAAAAATGTTGGTCATAAAAATCGAGAGTGAAAATTTATATTGTCAATTTTTCTGAACGGTGTCAATGTCGGTTTGACTTAGAGATTAAAATTTTTCTCACCAGTTCGGTCAAAAATAAGCATTATTTCTGTAGCATAAGCATTGAAATCCATTGAAGCAGAAACAAAATGTCGTGCCAAATAAACATAATTTACTAATGAATTCTACTGCTTTTAAATTCGTTTGCAGGTACAGTTAACGCGCCAATATAATGACCATTTAATTATACTTCCATCTTTGTAAAATTTCATTCAATTTCAAATTCAACTATCGACAACTATAATGAGAAGCCCAACCGATTCGCTTATTCTCATCGAAAGCATTATGCTTCATCATAAAATCTTTAATAATTCGTATCAAAATATACGGGTCGTATACTCAGCGGCACCTACCCTCGTGGAACAGGGGAAGGAGTGTGGTGTGTCTTCCTGAAGATATTTGTCACGGCACGAGTGTCAATAAAAACGCCACACCGGACTGTCTGCCACTACAGTGAGATGGCATAGGGATGGGAACGGAAAATATCGATAGAAACGATAGAATTATTTTTTACAATTGTTCTGGCATTATCATATAGTACCTAGTAATATTAGTGGAAGTAAGCAACGTAAGAATTTATTTAAACAGAAAATGCAATTTTATTTTCTTTCAGTTTGTTGCCTTATGTTGTTCTAAACTAAATTGTGGTTCTGATATGTAAAAGGTAATGTTTACATAAGAATACTAAACTTTACTTATTTAAAGTTACAAAAGCCAGTTGCCAGCCAGCGGTTTATGTCAGTCAACCAACCGAAGCCACCGAAGTATACCTTATTCAACGTAACCTAATTACCTACCCAGCCTCACTATCTTTCCCCAACACTCTTGAGACGATCCTATTATCGACATCTATAACTCGCAGCACTAGAACAATACCCGTTAAAGCGGACACTTAACCCCTAATCCTTACTCCGGCAGTTTTATCTCGACGCCGGGCATTTATGGCAAAAATCTTAATCCCAGAACCGCACTGTCGTTAACTGCCCGCCACTAATTATTGCCGCTGACTGTATTTATTACTACAAGTGCCGCGGGTTTACTGTACCTAAGTTTATTTACTGATTGGTTATATGATAGAGAATCGATGTTGGTTATTTTTTGCTATTTGGTTGGGAGATTTCACACAAGAAAATTGTTAAAAAATCTTTAATCAGACTTTGGCCATTTTGCAGATTGAAGTCTGCTTTTCTAAGGTGCAGAAGTAATATACCAAGATGATCCTATCATTTTGAAATTTATGAAACGAAAGTGTGTTAACACGGAACAGTAAGAATCGCATGCTAACAATTATGTCAGAAATATAGCAGTTCAAAAGGCATTAAGTCTACCAAAACTTCGCACACAGCGAAAAATAAACGGAATGCATGCATGTCTTTCTATGCACAATAAGAAATATAGTTTTTCCTAAACCCATAAAAGTGGGGTCATAAAGCTTCGTCCGGTCGGGACTAGTGCCAGTATTGGCTACAACCCTTGCACTGTTACAGTGAAAATGGACTTTTTAAACCATCATAAACTTATATGAGACCTACAATTTTAAAGCGATGATAAAATAGAAGTATGGAAAGGAATTTACGTAATGAGTTAAGAATTGGAAATTAATGATGAAGGAATCTTGGAATTGTGTGGTCATTAAGATGAAATTGATAACGAAGAAAGCTAAAAGAATAATCTAATATTAACAAACTCTTTCCAATAAGAATCTACTTACTTATTCCGTAGCGTATCGTTAGTTTATATTATAGCAGATCAAAACCAAGCCACAAACCACGTAAAAATATATGTCACTGTTTTTATTGCCGTCTCCTCGTTTTTGCTAACAGCTATAATGTCTTAAACAAAATTCCTAGCCATTCATAATAAATCACCATTAAACCAACATATATTTGAAATAAAACAAAGATCGCGAACACATCCTAGCCTCGCCTATTACCCTCGCGGTCATTATTTTGACATACAGCCTCTGCGGTCGAGTATTTGCGGTCAATGCGGCAGACGAATGCAGTTTTATTTGAAATATACTTTTAAATATCGCTTTATGTTGATACAGTGTGGAGTTTACGGAAATGAATGTTTGTATTAACTTTCTCTTAAGATTTTTGTGAAGTATTTAAGAAAATATTGCTGAAGACAGTTTCAAGTTTCAGGTCAGTGTCGACTTTGCGTAAGAATCTTAACCAAATCTCGTAATACAGCACAGACGGACATATAAGAATAGTCAAGCAAAAAGAGATCTTATGATACATAGCCAGACAGATCTAACTTTACATATTATAATAGACAGACCTTATCTCTATTTAGTCAGCAATCAATCTAATCTCAGTATAATACCCAAATTAAATCATATCAATTTATATAGCCCATATAACTCAGGGCCGATCTATACGCAGGGAGATATTACACTATAACGTTCAGTCCACTTACGCACTCATTTATATGTTAATGTGAACGGCATCCGATTCGTTCAGATTCATACACAGATATCTTTCGGGGACAGATATCATTTTCACTGCCTTATTACTTTCCAATTTGTCTTCAGTATTGGTTATTGCTCCGTTTATTGCTGCCCCCAACCTCTCTATTAACTCGAGTTCGACAATCACATAAACAATACGATCGAAGATTGAAAATTTTCAGATCAAGCGAAAATACCTTTTCGTCTTAAGTCGATGCCAGAGTCGAAAAATCTTGACTTACTCCGCGTTGATAAATCCATTGTTCTTCACCATAAATTAACTGTGAGTGTTCAAAACTAAATGTAGTCCAAACGTTCCAACTTAACAGCACAAGCACTAACTTAAAACTGAACAGAGTTGAAGTCCGATGTTCACTGACCACTGAGTTACCAAGATGTTCGAAGTCATAAAGCATGTGATCATCTTCGCAGATGAACACAGACTGACTGGCTACCTCTATAAAATTCGAGGCCCAAAATTTTAATGAAAAAAGATCCCCCAAAGTGCCAGGTAAAAAAATCCCGTATCAAAACCGCCGTTTCCTAGTGACCCCGATCGCTCTCCCATCCCTTTGTTGGGCTCCTTTTATTTATAATAGTACATTTTTTTCACACACGGCACCCCTAATAACGTGTGAGCAAAAATATGCGTAATCGTTTGCAGTACCGAAGTATGGGGACAGGATTCTAACGTTCATATTGAAAAAACACAACTGTCCCCCATTTGAATGGCAAAAAGTGCATGTCATTGCGAAAATGGTATTAGTGGATGAATATGATTTTGCACAGATCAGAATGGATGGATGACTTATAATTGTGTCGCGTTATATTTAGCATGAATTATTGGTTTGACGTGGTTTTTGTGATGCTCACTAGGGCTTTCGGATCGGTGTCCATATCACTTTTGATAACCACCATGAACTGACTAAATTTTACTGACATTTATTCTCTAATCTCCACAAACGCAGTACCGAACTTCGACCTTCAGTTTTTGTACTTCCAATGTTATTCTGTCTTCTATTTCTTACAGTAATTTAATAAAGAAATTATCTTCGAGATTTGCCGCGAGACTCGTAATAAAATTATGACAATCGAATAGACGTCCAAAACGTTTGGTAGTGACCCCAGCACGACATAATGTTTGCTATTTCTAGGTAAACAAACATGGAAGATTGACATGGAGTGTACATCTGGTAGGCTGACGCAAATAATGGGGGATAAATAATATAATTTGATTTTCCTGCGACAAATTGCGCGTGGCGTTTCGGACAGGAATATTTTTTGCAAACTATACAATAGTTGCGGATTAAACATTGCGTATTAGTGATTGTTTACTTATGAAAGATAATAACATGGAGCAACCACAGAGGGCAACATAAAGAAGAAACTATGTAGTTGTAAACGTCTAAAATATTGTACAAGTACCTTACAGTACAGCAATTTTTCAAATTGCAAACCGTAAACTTCGGCATCGTCCAGTTCACTAAATATCCTTATCCAAACACATTCCAAACTAAATAAATTTTTTCATCGAAAGCAAATAAAAAATTGTGTCGGATGAACAAAAACGTATACAGTTACACCACCGTTGTCCAAGATGAGATCCGAAAATTTCGGCTGAACTTACCTGTTACCGGCCGTGTGAAAACGGAACAGGTGTCTGCGGTCCGTCTTCCGTCCGACCTGGTAATTATAGAATGGACAATAGCGGCGCGTGATGCGCGGGAGTGTATGTCGACGCGTCCGCGGTTTCGTTTTGAATATCGCGATTGTGGTCCGCTATTGTGAAATACTGTTCTGATTATAGACCTGCAAATTTTGTGAGTGATATTTTTGTGTTTCCGTTATTAAATCTTCAAGAATATGAGGGTTTTGTTGCAGGATCAAAAGGATTCTTGGAGTTTTGAATATACTGATCGGTTGAAAAGCTTTGATACTGAAGCTAATTACGGCACAAAAGGCTTATAAATCTAAATGAGAATTAAATACGGTTGGTTATTGGTTTGGTTATATTGGTTCTAGAACAGATGATGTTGTTCCCTTTCTTTATCCTACACCCCAAAAAAAACCTCCCGTATAGATTCCAGATGACTATCTTAATTCACTTCATCACAATATCAATTAAACAAACCTGCAAACAGTACGGAAGGACCATGACCATTTATTTTACCAAAAAAAAATATCGTTCCCACAATATGTTCCGATTCTGGTCAAAGCGCACATTGTGGACACTATTGTCAAGTGTTTTGATGACGGATCTGCCAAAGGATTGGATGACACCGTGGTCTTGAAAAAATATGACAGCATGGGATACGCGAAAGGGATTCTTGGCGAATATGATGAACGGTGTTACATTGTTTAGCTTTTCTGTAGAAACAGAATTTTGATATTATATAATATTTGGTCATATTTTTTTCAAAACATTGCGGTCACGCAAGTCTTGGTTAAGAATATCGTTAGCATGGCTTACATCGTCAGGGGCTGTTTAATAACTGTCTTAATTTACATAAAAACCGCATACCTTTGTATGTGTTACACAGATTTCTTCCACCATAATAAGTGTTCAGGTCGCCTAGACTCATTGAACTTATTCTCATAATTTACCGCGTATACTTCCAACATAATATGACCTCCACGACAGGGTGTATTTTCTCCTCTGTCATGCGAGTTGGCACGTCAGGAGGGCAGGAGGGGGTGTCAAGTTAAATTGGTGTATTCTACGAGTAAGGTACATTGATGAAACCAATTATTCGTGGCGTGAATTTAATGGTTCGCTTCGTTCTTGTCATAGAGTTGTTTAGTTGTAGACGTGTCTTTACTTATTTTTTTATGTGTTAGGTTAATGGTTTTGTGGTTATTTTCGTGTGTGTGCATTATTTTATTTTTTATTTATTCAAAATCTGTATTAACAATAACTTACATAAAGTCAGCCAATCTGCTAAACAGTTTGTCGGCAGTTGTTCTCGTTTGACATTACATCACAAATCTTAAAATTTTCTTACTGTCAGTATTGAAATCATTTTATCTTGCAATAATAAATAATATAGATAAACGCATTTACAAAGTTGAAACTTCTTTTAAAACAAAACAATAAATAGGTATACCGTTTATGTAGTGAAAAAATAGAACCACTATATAAAAACCATAAACAGTACCCATTAAAAAATAATGTCTCAATAAACTCAATTTCAGAATAAATTAAAACAATTAACTTACTTCGTATTCATACAAAACAGACGTGTAGGGTAATTCTAACGTTTGAACAGTCTCCGGCGCAGACAATGGGTTTTGTTGCCCGCTCGCACGCGGGTCGTCGGTCGTCGGTTATCTACCGATCGGAAGAAAGCCGATCTGCGGCCGCGCCGTCAAATTTATCGTTCTGTTCGCCTGTTCGCCTCTGCGTTTACAGTTAGTTGCTATGTCTGTGGTAGGTGTAGGGTTAGGGACTTTTCCTTGTGGTTTTTGCTATTTGTTTGTAAAGTGTTTTGTAAATTTTTGAGTTTACGTCTTCTCAAATTTGGTGAATTAAAAATGTTTGCAATGTCATCCTCCGTCTTTTATGATGAGCCTTTGGTATTTGCAACGTTACAAAAAGGACACAATATTGATGGACAATACTTTTCATAGACACATCATCACGCTAGCCACTATTGGGACAGGGTGACAAAATGCAAGAGTTCAGCAAGCTTAGAATTTGTAAAAGGATTTTTTTTATCCAGTAGGTGTGTACTAGGTACTCATTTCTCTAATACTTCGTAGAAAAGTTCACCTCGCTCATCTAGAAATGCTGCCACATTATTATTCTTGTGCAAAAAATATTCTTTGTTAACACATACACGAACCTTCTTGCTCATTTCACATGGCCTCAATTAAGCAGTCATCATTCAAACGGATGTAAGTGCATAATCTCAAGTCGGGTCATCGCGTTAACAAGGCGAGCGGTCACGAACTGCCCGGTATGGGAAAGCTCCCAGCATACAAATGCAGATACGACCTTATGACGGTACGGCTTGGGTAACCGGAAATGCAGTATTGCGCCGACACCTACGTGCGACGCCAGATGGCAGTAGTGATTACTAAGAGATTATTTATCAGCGGATTTATATTAGACAGACATAATTACTGACCAATTTTATGCAACTTTCGGTTACCTTTTAAGAAAGCTATAAAACAGTTGTTGGAAATTGAATATTCCGTTAACAATATCTTCTTATCGAATCGTGCCAAACATTAACAATATTTAGTTAAAGGGCTATCTGTAATAAATCTGAGAGAACGCCCACACTGCACACGTGATGACTAGAACAATACCCGACAAGCCTTACAACACAATATAAATCATAAACGTACATCGAGCTATCATCTTTCACTCCTTTAGCTGTGTGTCTTATGATTTTTAACACCCACTTCTTAAACAATAAGCTTTTGAGACATTGCAACATATTTTGATCCGTGACCTGTCTGTAATTTTATTGGTCTGTGGTATTAGATTGAGTAGTGTAATTTCGTATTTGATGATTGTATTTAGACGAAGCCAATCTCTGTATTGCTAAAAAGACAAATGTCTGTTAAATGAACGTTTTGCGTAGTCGTATCGCTAGTTGGTTATTTAGTGTTCAGAATATTAAGATGTAGATTGCATTGAGCACAATAATAGTATTCAGTATTCAACTTAAAATGTTTCGTTTTGATTTTATTCTTAGTCTATAATTACAATAGGGTATTTTAGTCCATATGAGAAAAAATAAAAAAATATATTATTGAGACAGCTTAGGCAAAATGCAGTCGGAAAATATTAGTTTTAATTCATAAAACAACAAAATAAATGTGAAAATACAATTTAAAGATTTCATTTTCTTTTTTCAATCTAGTTTTGAACACCGTGAAATAGTAGCCGCTATGTTATTATGTCATACGGCATGTCAACTAAGCAACTTCGTACTTTTAATATTTTCGGTACCAAAGTCATTTTTATTTAAATAATATTTTGCATTCAGGAACAGCAATTTTTATAAATTTATTTTAATTAAAATTGTAAATAAAAAAATTACAGAGGTAATAGATTGAGTAAGAAAATATTGGGTTAAATTATTAATTCGTTTTAATTTATTATTATCAGATTTTTTTTTAAGTTACGAGTAGAAATATAACTCAGTTTTTAAATTATAAACAATTGGCATATATAATTTCAGCGCATTTGCTTATTTAGCAAGCTGACGTCATAACCACATAACAATATAGCGCCCACTGCGTCCAGCGTTTTTGTCAAATTACGCGCGGTGTTTGAAAATGAAGAGTTTAAATGTATTTTTATGTCACTTATCGATTTTTTTTTTTTTTTTTGTGTTTTTGTAGTTGTTTCTTCTAGCACTCTAGAATCTAATTAAGACACTTTTCAAAAATGAATATAATACCCTATTGCGCATTGGTTAAAAATGAGTAAGCAATTTGTTGAACCTGGAATAACTCTTCGCGAAATTGTTCACAAGGACAAAAAATGACAAAAAAACCAAATTAAACCACAAAAAAGGATCAAATCTGGATGAGCTCCAACAATACAAAACTATGCTCTATTAAGGCCACGTTTGTCCAACCTGATATGTATGGCCATATGGCAGAAAAAAATAATCGGAGAGTTTAAACTGCCGAATCAAAAGATATTGGACAATGGTCACGAAGAAATCATTCATCCGCCGACAGTTCGGGATGAAATGATGGGGATCAGGTAGAATCTGACACGTAGCAATCTTCCCCTCAATCAAGTTTTGAAAGATTTTGTACCTGCATAGTCATAGGTAAATAGAATCTGGATAAAATACATGTGGATACTGAAGCAGATATTAAACATTATAGTAAAGTTGATGAATTATATGGTATCTGTGTTGATGACTTATAAAATCTCCGAATTCAAAACGTCGTAACAACTAGGGAAAATCATTTTTAAAAGCAACTACGGTTATCAAGATAAACGAATTACAGTAGGTGCAAGATGTGGCTTTGAAAACGGTCGTATTTATAATTCTAGCAATAATGCTACTGTGAACAGAAAATAGTGCATAGACTAGAAAAAAATGAAAGAAAGTGACACTTGTAAGCCCTTTTCTATTAAAATTGATGAAAGGGTGTCACATAATGACGCACAATAGTTATTTTGCCTTCGGATACCAACCCTATTCCGTATTGTTAATATTATCGGCGATCCGACTCATGTGGGTGCGGACTGAGCCTGTTTTGGCCAAAAAAAATCCTTTTGACCAATTGTTTGTCAAAGGTAGGAATAGATTTTTTGTCAAGGTGTTTATCGAAGTTTGACCATGGGAAAATATTGGAGATTCAGGTGCCTCTATCGAATTTTGATCCATTGTCAACCTGTTGTTGGAGTCTGTTTGATAAAATCTGAATATCTTTTGTTTAGCTTGAATATTTTTCGAGTGTTAATGATTCCGTTGTGATCAATATGCTTAAGGGGCTCGTGTAAAGGTTCTTTGTTAAGGCTTTAATCTATATAAAGCTAACACCTACCAAACTTTAAATCGTCTAACGTTGAAAGGCCGACAATAACAAATTGGTATCAAAGCCTGACAAAGATGGACTCTTGAGAAACTGTCCACCCACTCCCTGGCTATTGATCGTGGTCTGCTGTTGAAATTAATTCTTGTTATGAGCATTTTTTATTCCATTGTGTTTAAGCTCTGTATTTATCTTAAGCTAGTAATAGAGCTTAATGGGCGGACATTGGTCAAAAGAGCTTTAGCTTGAAAGATCGGATTGAAGATGAATAGATTCTTCCAACGTGTTATTACGTAGTCTTGTTAGTTAATTATTGTAAGGAATGAATTGGATTAACCAATACTCACTGAAAACACTTAGGTACGTCTTTTCTTTAAAGCGTTTTATAAGATATTGCGTTTCTTGAAACTGACAATGTAATATTCAATCTTTTCGACATAATTGTCGAAAGAATTGAATATGAGATTGTTAATGTAATGATCTTGATCGATATCCCAAACATTATTGATGAAAAAAACCTCACAATAAAGATTACTTGTACAAGATAAGTTTACTTGAATTGCTGTAAAGGTATTATCTCTCTGACTCATCTAAATGTCATAGATTAAGTCCTGAACAAAAAAGGCTATGTTTGGGCTACTGTGGTTATTGTTTGTAACTAGATTTGTATTGTTAGTTGTATAAATCCTTTCCTCTAGGAAAGGATTGTTTGTAAAAACAGCGGTGTTATTTTTTTTTTCATTCTTTGTCCGTTTGTTTGAAAAAAAAAAGCTTCTCAAGTATGGTCCCGTTTTTGCATTGTTTATCCGGTAGGTAGAAAATCAATAACTATAAATTAATTAAAGCAATGCTAAAGTATTTTCCAACAATGGTTGATAAAAATCAACTGTGGGACAAAAATGGAGCAGATATAAGTAAGTTCTGACCAATTGTTACCTATCTACTAATGAGTTCCACTACAAGATCTTTGAAGCTCTACGGATTTTACTTTGCATATTCATTTAAATTTGACTCTGTTTTTTCTGTCCCGACATCTGCATTTATAAAACTTTTTTCATTGAATTCTAAAATGTTCAGTATCATATCGAGAATGCCTCCAACGTTGTTCTGCACTGTTTAATGGGACCGGACTAATAAATCCAATTTAAATGTTACCGGGACCTCCGCTGACATAACATATGTAAATCCATACGTCTTTATCTTCAGAATCACAAACACAAAACGCCGTTCAACGCGCTCAAAAAAAAAGCATAAAATCAAGCCGGTCCAGTTGAAAATTCAAAACGGGTGGCCGTCCGCACAATCATTATTCTAAATAAGAAAATTAACTTCATTCCCATAATTTAAATATGTTGCGAAATAAATTATCTGATGTAGCTTTCTCTTATACTGCTCTAATGGATGTCGGTTGTCAATTGCTAAAATATGTTGTCTTGACGAATTCAATTTATTGGATCAAGTACAAGGAGATGGGAATTCTTTCCCACGGCTTGGTTGGATGCATTATTGCTGAGTGCGTGCAATTGAAATAGGTGATCAGGTCTATTAGCGTGCTTTGTGATATTTATTGCTCGGTAATCATGATTCCTTTGTAAAAAGCGTGGTTGCCGTCTAAATCGTGAGAAAGGGTAACTTGACCGTTAAATCAAAGGGCCATTATTACGTTAATTATACGATCAACACAATCAATATTCATAATTGAGAAATAGCCCAGCCCTATATTTGCCATTCCTACCGTATATTTGTATGAAGACACAAGGATTAACCGAGGTCCAATAATTCCTGACCAAGGATCAAGATTGAGAGTTCCGTTTGTAAATGCGATCCTTCGATATTCGCTTAATGAAGACATATTGAATCGCTAAGCGGCAAAAGACAAGATATAGGCAATGTTTAAATTGACGTGCGGTCCTTTTATGCCGCATCCGTTCAGTTTTGTATCAAACACAATGGCAAATAAATGAAACAATTAAACAAAACCTCAAGCGGTCAATAAAAAATGATACAGCAAACAAAGAGTATTAAACCTTTTATTAATTCTGGAGCATGTTAAGTTTGTCTGCATATATTTGGATGCTGAATATGTTATTAATGTCAATATAGGGATTCCATTCAAACAAAACAAAAACAATATCAATTAAAAAGTCTACAGGAGGACAGAAAACCCATATCAATTAGTGACAAACGCGAAGTAAAAACAAAACGGTACCTCTGTTAATGTTTTATTTAGAGCCCGGTCGGGCACGGCACGAAAGTTAACTTGGATTTTTAAAAGTTTGTTCAAAAGTTACGCTCGCGGTATCCCCCGTCTGTCTGGCCTCGCACCTGATAAAGTAATTTTACGATTCCCTAATTCATACTTTTGAGGAGGGTTTTAAAAAGCCAGAAGGTTTTCTGCCTCTGGACATAATTGGGATCGCGTTAAAACTTGACGACTTTTTAAATTTTTAATTTTGCAGTGCCGTGCTGTTCACCAATGGGAACACAATTTTGTTTTGTGATAGCTGTTGTGACAGATTTAAAGTGTGACCCAGTTATGGAAGTTAGTAGGTACTTATGGCTAAAATTTTACCTCCAGTAATTACTGGTTTTGAATAAGCATACATACAAAAACGACCACATAATGGCATCCAATTTCATGTACGTGTAAAGGGGGTCCCATTGTTACTCACAACAAAACCCGCGTACCTCGAACTTCTTGGTTTCAAAATAAGAACAAATGTGTCATCGACGAAATGACGCGTGTCGACCAATCGGGCGCGACGGCCGCAGACGATGGTGACGTCACTCTGCCACCGACCAATCCGAGTCGCCCGTCGCCTCCGGTCAACTTGGACTAATTGCCCATGTGTGCGATAACGCTAGTTTTGAGAGGAAACCGTGCGCGAGAGTCGACGGCCGACGCAGGCTCATATATTACAAAAGAACGAACTTGTACAGGCTGGTTTTGCTAAATAAATTGTAAATTTATGGAATTTAAACAAATTCTACAAAGACATCTATGTGATGGATGACTTATGGGAGGACATATTTATAGCCCAAATTCAGCTAGCAAAGAAATTAGACAATTTTTAGGTAAGTCTCATTTTAGGTGTGACAATTTTAAAGAAATAATAATACAGGGCATATAAGATATTAACATGTTCAAAATAAGCACAATCTCTTGTTAAAACAACAGAAATAGAGCATTCTAAATGAAAAAGACAGTCACCTGATTTTAAGTTGGAAGTAAAACCGCACTATGAGAGTAATTGGCGGTCTAAAATTACAAACTCACTGGTCATCCCATTGTGAGTTAAGTAAAGCATGGGAAACAACATTAGATGCTTACACTTTTGCTTATAATTTTTAATTAATACACCTAACTGTTGGATAGTGGGAATTAAATCTAGAAACAATGGAAAAGGCATGTGTATTCAGAAAACAGTTTCTAATGTTTAATGTTACTATTCTTAATTGGCATATAAAATTATTTTAACTATTCCAACACGATTTTAATAATCACAATATTCTCATCCTTAGAGTAGCCAATGATATTGAAGCTAATATCTACAAAATAGTTGGTGGCATTTATGAACTTGAAGATAGTAATAAAAGGAAAGACTGCTTTGCAGCTAATACATACATTAATTATTACTTGCAATTTCTTACAATGTTACAGTACTGCTGACCTTAGTACTTGGACTAAGGTTACAACAGGTGATATATAATAATTGACACAGTGCAAGTGGCTAGAATTTGCACTGCAAATTAATATTCCATAAAACATATTCTTTCTTGACAAATTGGAATCGATGATGGATTTCATTTTTGCAACAAGCTTGGTCATGTAATAATCTCTTTGCCAATTTTTGACACTATAACAATTATATAATAGTTTTCTCTGCGTGATTTACCTATAATATAATTAACATCTTCTACTGCATTCATAATACAGATTGTGGCTTTTAAATTTCCGTATTAAACTGTCCAGCAGACTCGACACAGGGAGGACTGGTATGAATATTTTAGAGGGGCTACTTAGTCCTCTTTTCATGTTACCCTTTCGGACATGTGATGACCACGGACGGCGTGTCAATATTGCCACAAGCTCCGGTATTAAGTAGCTCGTTGCCTGAATGAATAGAGTCTCGCCGGCACTGCCACATTGTGCATGTGGACTGTGTGTTTATTTAGTTGATGTTTTTATGGAGCGTAAGATGAAGTTTTGCATGGACACGGCATAAAAATATTGTGAGTTTAGCAAATTGGCTGTGCAAAATTTGACCATTTGATTTTTTTTTTCTTAACAATTTGTCCTTTTTACTGCTCACATTACAATAATTTACATTTCTTGGAAATCGCCCAAAAACATTAAAGACAGATTATTTGAGTTTGCCATAACTTAGTTAGAAGATGGAATTGACAACACAGATAAAATAACATCCACTAGGAACATTTTAGTACTTGAAATTCTGCTGACTTACCTTGCGCGATGCGTACAGCTGGCATCTTAATTCTCATCTTGATTTGGTCACCTATTTTTAGATCTTCAATAACTTCTTTATCCTCGGAAATGTTTATCTTAATATCTTAGCTATCTCACGACAGTTCTTTAGCTCACTTCACATGTGCCGCCGTCGGTCCAGCGGCTTATCGTCCTATTTCTAAAACGTTATTGATAACGGAGGTCGTGTTATCACAAATCCCCCCTTGAATGTCCGACGGTAAACATCAATTGAACTTTTAGTCATCTTCTTAATTTCTTCATCGTCCACGAATTAAAGCCAACTAATCTTGTCTTACTTTTTCCTTTTCATGTTGTAGTGATTCAGTTCACACGTCAATCGAATGTTTGCTCGCCAAAATCGACTGGTCATAAAGAGGGCCTTATCAACACTTGAATGAGCGTCTCAGTGCCCTATCTAATCTATCCACACCTAGTGGCGATCCTGCGATTCGGTAAACGATTCATTTGGTCACACTTCATTAAATAGCATCTGTTTAAACTTCTTCACTTTTCAGTCCGAACAAACAAAATTTTCAGTCACTGTCCGAGTTATTAAATTTTATTTATATTGTTCCGGTGAAAATTTAGCAATATTCCTCGAATAAATTAACGGCAAAATTAAAACAGAAATAAAATGAATTTTGTAATTTTAACTGTTGTCTCGTGTTTACGATATAGCGAAGTAGCGTCTCGCGATCGAGCACGTCACGCGTGCAAAGCGGTGCGAGGCAGGTGCGCGGCCGGCCGCCCGCTCTCGCCCGATGTCCGAGAGCGTCTGTCCTGTGTCCCTTCGCGCGAGGGCTCCGCGGCCTCCGCATGTCCACAACTCGCGCTGTCTCGCTCGGCCGGCCGACGACGGCGCGTGCGAGTCCGCACGAAGTGGCCAGGGGTTACTCGCGGTCGCCACCGCCTCGGCTGATCGACAGAGACCGTGTCACGCGTGCTCTACCACCAGACGCGTGGGTGGGAGTGAGACGGGCATAAATCATAAGTGCCGTGCGTCGGTGTGCGTGCGCGGGTGGGGCGAAGATGCAGCGCGTACAAAAGAAAAGGGATAATATTTGCTTGCATATTTCATGACTCGATTAGGAGATGGAATTTTTAATTGAATGGACCCGAGCGCGGTCAGTCTACGTTTTCAAGGCGGTTTTAAAAATTAAGAACCCGTAGGAAAGGGATTTATAAAGTTTTCTTTTGTTTTACTTAGTAGACGTATCTTTTATAATTCGTACACTGAAATAGCTTTGGTGGTTTTACTTCATAAAATATTAGATAATGCAATTAGGATATCTAGAGTCATTTTATTTCAGGAAAATATAATAAATTTTCAAAAATATGCATTTTCTTTCGTAGTTTATGAAAGTACCGTAAATGTAAAGCGCACGTTTTTTACGTTGTCGTCATTGAGTACACGATACGTCGGCGTAGCAGGCCGCTACGTACGCTACGCGGCTCGTAGCGCGCCAACATCGTAGCATCATTGTAAAAATCAAGCTATAAATTGCGTAGCAAATTAGTATAGAGTAAAATTGTGACATATACAAAACTTTTTAAATAACAACATCAAACACTCCCAACAAGTGCCCTTTTAAATCCTTCAATCCGCTCCACATTCAATTTCTTATAAACTTTATTTGCTCAAATAAAAGAGGAAGAACATAAAACTACATTACCGAAAAATTCAAGAAAGCGCAACACGTAAAGCTAGATCTTCACTCTCGCTGGCAAGTTTTCGCGGCACATTTTTTCCCTCGCCGCCCGCCGTTATTTTACTTAAGACGCCGACGAACTTATCTTGGTCGGTCCTTGACTTTAATAAGTTTTATGAGTGTCAGTCGGGACTTAACTGGCGCGAGAACGGGCGTCGAAAAAGAACTTTTTCATAATTGTTTCTCGACTCAGTCGCGAAGTTCGCGGGACTGTTCGATTATTGAAATTTCAAATTGTTCTAAGTGATTGATTGTTTATTGATTTCGTTATTTTTGTTGTTTTGTGGACGTTGTTTTT
The DNA here is from genome assembly GCA_949091785.1 of Polymixis lichenea. Classification (NCBI taxonomy): domain Eukaryota; kingdom Metazoa; phylum Arthropoda; class Insecta; order Lepidoptera; family Noctuidae; genus Polymixis; species Polymixis lichenea. The sequence goes on along the minus strand of OX420943.1, from coordinate 16,755,612 downwards.
TGAGAGGATGTTTTTGTTTTTTGTAATGTTTAATAAGGCTGATTATTAAGTTAGCTTTTAATGAATAGTTGTTTTTCTTTAGAGTATCAACCAGTGAAGCTACTATATAGCAAGCTTAGAAAGATAATTAATCTGTAATTAAACATAATTGACAAAAAATATTGGAAAAAAAAATGTTTTAGAGTTGTCAACATTTTTAAAACAATTTTCATGCACAAAATCCACATTCTGAACCCGGCCTAAGATCTCCAATCGCTTGACCAAACACACCGTGATAGGCTACACACAAACCTTTTAAAAATCGTGGTCACTAATGTCCAGCAGCATAAAACCTTCGCACTATACCCGTCCTTGTCTAATTGTCACATATGAACGGCGATAATAGAGACAACTAAAGGGTTGTACGTTTTCTCGAGTGGAAATCTGGATATAATGACCGATGTATGTCTATCTCGTTCATATGTAGGGGTGTGTGGGTGTGTGGAAAGGGATGGTGGTGTATACGCTTGTAGTTTGGTTGTGTGGGGTGAGTTTTCACGTCGCTACTCGACGCTAGGCGGCGTGGAAAACCTCGTCGCGTTTCGTGTATAATTTTCGGTTCATTTGTACGTTGAAAATGTTCGCAAAGCTTTTTTTATTGCAGGGATATGTTTGTTGTTGTAAAATATTTATTTTTCGGGATTATTAAGTATAACATTCGTAGGTACTTTTTTTTGTGTCTTATCATTTAAATTCAAAGTTTTTATTTAATGTAAAATAACTTTTCCAGCTCATAGTAATAGCAAGTTTGAAATATATTGTTGTTAAATATTTTCATTCATTAATTCACTATTCTACAACCGCTCTGTCAAAACAATTTTCTTTTCAGAAACAAATCAAAGGTAGTTTTGTATTGAATGCAAACGTAACAATGTCATAACTCGTAGCCTTGACTTCCACGTTTTAACAAAAGCCTGTGTTTTTCGTCATTCATAGAATGTGGTTTAGATTCCTGACACAGTTTCGAGTCCAATGTGAATGTCATTTATTCGGTGAACTGAAAAGTACCTACATAAAGTACAAAAAGTTGATGGTAAAAGTTCGGTAGGACAGATAGACTACATTTTTGCGCACATCATGATGTTCCTAGGATTAAGCCAGTAAGCCCATTTATTTGCTATCATCTCAAAGTACTGGTAAAGGTACTGGTACTCTCAAAGTAAAGGTATAATATCCACCTTTCTTTAGAATTTAGGCTAATCATCGGTGAAGGAAAACATCGTGAGGAAACCGGCATGTCCTAGAACCAAAATTCAAGGATGTGTGATATCTGTGGAAGTGTGTGTGTGTGTGTGTGTTTTAGTGGAGGTACTTCCGGTAAATATAAACAGCCAGTTTTTTTATGCAGATATATGATCACTAGATATCAATCAAACATAAACGAGGCAGGCAAAAGCACGTGGTCGAAAATCAACGTACCTATCGCGAACCCGATCCGTGAGCAAGTGAACGAGCATTCAATTAAAGATGGCTACCGAGAGCGCATGCTAGTGATGTTCGTATTTAGTAAAATTTAGTGCTGGGATTCCAAACAACATCTACCAGCCCGCATTGGGCCCGTATGGTTGATTATGGCCCACTTCCTCTCACGAGAAGACGCTTGTGTCCTAGCAGTCGGAACATTAGATACTGATCATGTATGTTATATTAGGCTAACCCGAGACCCAATAGACTTGTCCACGTTTAGTTCTATCTTTATTTTCAGGTAGGCTATTACAAAAAGCAGATAGATAGCTGCAAATAGTAGGCACAGATGTTCTGAAATTTTAGTTCCAGCACAGAGGTACGTACTGGGACTAGAATTTTAGACTACTTTCAGATTTTGTAATTTAAAAAATGGGAACTCAGAACCTGGTTCTCTAAACAGGTTCTGAGTTCCAACTTTTTTGCACCGTAACTGGTAAAATCTATAATTGAACGTTTCAACGGATACTTTTTTCTATCGTCCTCTGAGACAGATGTGGGGCAGGATATAGAAAATTGCTCAATTTGAGACACGTAACGTTATACCGATGTATCGAGTTCTCGTATTTGTTGACACGACATTTTTTTTAAAGATAGAATGGTGCATGTGACTTTGGCATTGCACCGATTGGTATTCTGATCAACGAGTTTTAACGCAAAACGAAGGTTGCAAATCATTTTCTTGTTAGTGATGTCTTCTGGTAAATTCAGTTCACAAAATATACAATATGGGGATGACAATATGACAGTGAATGAAATCACTGACAATACTAATTCATAGGCGTATTTTGAAACTAACAAATAAATCCTTACATTGAAATGGTAAAAGTACTAGCTTTTGCCAGTGTCTTCGCGCTCATGGAGGTCAAAAATGGTCCACGGAAACGTATTTCCGGGATAAAAAAAGTATTCTATGTGTCATAAACTATCTGAGAGACAATTTCTTCGGAATCTGTTCTGCCGTGTTTTCGTGAGTGGTAACAAACAGCTAAACGTACAAACTTTTACATTATCTATTAAAGTAGGATTTTGTCAAACAAACTAAATAGTAGTGATGCAACGACTAAGAATTTTGCCTATTTCTGCTTATCTTTGACTGTTGGCTAGGTTTAATTTTGTATGTAGACTAGGAATATCATTAGATAAGTAAAGGAAGTTTAATTTATGGTCTCATGGTCGTCTACACCTTATACTGTGTCAACCCAGTAAAATAACTGATAATGTGAATGTTTTCAATACGGTTTAGGTGACAGAATTCATTTACTTAAGACTTGAATTAACACTTCATATCAAGTATGTAATTCACACAAAATGGGTGTAATTTGGGAGTGGAATTAAAACATCTGTAGTATTAATTTAATAAAATTACTGCGAATTCTTCTATGTCGATCCAGAGCTAAAATAAAATGCAACAACATCGATCCAAGCCAACTGTTCTTCCAAATTAGAACAACTCTAGAGTTCTAACAACTTTCAAATTAAAGTTGAGAGTCTTGGAAAAGACAGAAATAATACAAATGAAGTAACACAATGGCTTTAAATAGTGTTAACATGCTATCAATATTTCTATTTGTTTTAATCAGGTGTTTAGATGAAAATAACGATTTAAGTTACTTTAAAACTAATGGTGTTAATAACGTCATATTTATTGACAAAAGTTTATATTTCCATTTCTATTTTCACTCATCATTTACTCAATACTCATAAATAACTTCAATCTGAAAAAATACAATAAATAAAAATCCTAAGATTGTCATAAATTATAAGTTCATTGCAGCCGGGCCCTCTTTGGGGGCCGGTACTGAAATAGATTGGTATTGGGTCCCTTTCAAGGACGTGGTTATGGAACACGTGTGGTGGGAAGTTAATGTTACCGTTTCTTTGAAAATTTTGGTTAACATTGCTTATGTTAGGATAGGGTTTTTTGTTGGTTCAGAAACTTATGTTACATTAGCAGAAACTGCAAGTATTAAACTAAGCTGAACTTGATAATATTTATTTCTAAAGCCAAACTAAACATTGACATAAAAAATTTGCTTTCAGTGCATTTTGTAAGATTCCACTTATTACAACTAGATAAGAGAACTTTTACGAAATGTGAAGATAGTGAACCACAACAAAAACAAACCAGCACTAAACAGATATTTGAAAACACATGCCTAACTTGAAAATTTACTCATTTTATTAATGAGAAGGAAGTTCGCGCAGTGTGTCAGTTGTGAACCAAGTTTTGTTTCATAGACTAAGTGCCAATTTTACCAGTGAAAGTGAACGCGACCAGCACATTGAAACTGCGTTCACGAGCTGGCAGTGTCTATATTCCACAACAATAATGACACTGACAGCTCTTGAACGCGGTTTAGAAGTCCAGATCGCGTTCAACTGCATGAGTAAAATACGCTATTAATATTAAAGGGTACTTTTACAAGATATTATTACTAAGTCTAAAACTATACTCAAACAAGAAAGTAGAGCACATAATTGTACAAACAATCATTAACAAAAACCCCTCATTCACACCGACACATTTAAAATTATTTGTTTGTTTTGCTTGTCCTGACGTAGTCTCAGAACCATGACCGTCTCAAATTGAAAGTCTGAACCACGACCCACCCTAATATCGGGCTATTTCTGTCCTGGGCAAGCAACAACCCACTTATCGGGTGCACCTCTAATTTTAGCATTTATGGGCGAACATTTATTTTTAAATAGCACTTTTATGACAATCTTTCTCCAAGGTGTGAAGTCCAAACGCTGAGTAGTGTCTATTTCTCTGTGGGGTTTGAAGATCTCTTGAAGTAATGAGGGTACAAATCTCGCAGACCGGAGGAGGTAAGCTTTGCGTTTGCGCTCTGTCCGTTTCTGAATTCTGTGTTTTGTAGAAGGATTATCTTATGGATCAACTTTCAGATTAGCTTATTGTCTGAGGTGTTAGTAGTTTGTAAAGTAAATAGGGACAAAAACATCATGAAAATCGAAAAACTGTCTCGGAAAGTATAACAATTTGTTTTGAGATTCTTTTAAAAATAATATATTAAAACCAGTAGTAGTAAAATTACCAACTCTTCAATTTCTAGCCCTTTTTAGTGTTCCGTAACTAAAAGGCAAAATCAGAACTTTTATAATTTCGTGCTTAAGTGTATATTTCAAAAAATCTCTACCGATCTCAGTAAAAACTACCTTACAGATGATACAGTCAGCGTCAATGATATCGGGACGAACAGACTGTCCAAAGTGATCTAAACAACTATGAAAATTAAATGTGAACTCAATGACATAAGGAATGTTTCCGAATGAAGACAGTACACGACAACTGTCATTCTGACAAGAACTTTATCCAATTGAGATAAAGTTTAATTTTCTTAGTTGTGGAGATCATTTTAAAAAGTCTTTTCGTCCCGATATTTTTGACGCTGGCTGTACCAACATGTAGATACATACATCACATTCGGTGTGCAGTAGCTAACCCTAGAGTGCGCACAAAAGGCATAAAACGTCTTCACACACATCATTATATACCTAGATACATAAACCCACGCTTTCTGTCCTTGGGGGTAGGCACAAACTCCTGAATACTACCTACTACATTACTTATATAGTCCTTTAACCTCGTTTATGTTCATACATCAGAGGCCTTAGTGTGACTTTCATTTTACCATCTCGATCAAACGCAGTGAGCGCGTTCGGCGTTCCGATTAGTCCTTCACCAATCCAGGGCTAATCGGAGCAGCGAACGCGCTCACTGCGTTTGATCGAGATGGTTTAATGAAACTCACACTAGGGCCTCAGAAGGCCAATTCTCGTAATTAAAAACTTTCCCAATCTAGTCGCAGTTTCATCTCAGCGACAATCGAATGTCAAAAAGTTGTTAAAAATGTATGCAGGTAAACTCCAGGTATTTTTGACAGATTGACTGAGATCAGACTGTGAACGTTTTCAATTTTTACGAAGAATAGACAGTGCTTCCTCTATACAAAGTCACATTTCGTTTCTCCATTTTTGACATTAGATATCCTTCTACAATCTGTCATTTTGTCTTTAGTTTCTAACGATTTTTGTCCAGGTCCTTCTAATTGTAGACTATTTCAGAAGAATATTCCAAACTGTCAAAATCACACTGACAACAAAGTTTCAACTCGACGGTCACGAAGTATATACGATTATCTACAAAATCATGATTCGTTTAAAACGCATAACTGTGATAAAGAATAGAAAAACATAGACATCTTCTCCTATTGTACATCATTTAGTTAATAGTCACGTTTATTCTTCCGTTGACAAATCGGTGCCTCGTGCTAAGCCTGCTGGTTATACACGCACGCCAGTTGCGAGTACTGCGCACCTGGCTTTTATGAAGAACATCACCAATAAGGTCACTATATGACCTCCTAGGTCGTAACCTCCCGGCGGCGTTTCCACTCACATCTATCTTTTAAATACATTTTTTTCGTTACCAGCCAAACCATCTAAGCATAATTCTTAAAGCTCCCGTAGAAAGTCGCGACGCCACGGTGCAACGCGATTCTGGTAGAACAAATTTCATATTTTTTTTAATAGAAATGGTTCTACTAGAGTCGCGTCCCTATCGTCGCGCCTGTGTGCCTTTAACGTCTTCGCCTCAACAAAATATAAGACATAGGACATTACCAGTGATTTAAGGACAGTAATGTGCTACATCGTTGTTTATGAACGATGTTAGGCGCTAATTAGGATGAATGTGTATCTCGAGGTGGGAACGCGCCTACGATACACCTAATCAAGTGCCGAGCCAAATAAGTCAACGGGTTTTTGCGGTAGTGATGGGCTATGATGAGTCATGAAATTATCGATATACCGAAATATTTCCAGAGTTTGGACAAGACATTATAATCTGGTGCCGGACGTAAAGAATAGCATCATCCCATTTCTTCGTGGGTGTCGTAGAAGGCGACCAAGGGACTTACTAGAGAATGGGCAGCAACGTTCTCTATGCATTTTACCACCATACTGCGATCGTGAATCCGCCTGCCAAGCGTGGCGATTATGGCAACCCCCCCAAATTGGGGGAGGCCTATGTCCAGCAGTTGACGTCTTCCGGCTAAAATTATGATTACAATCTGTTACTGAGCGGCCTGTGGCCTGTGGCCTGTGGTGTGATTAAGTGATAACAGCCGGATGGATCTTTACATAGGTACCAAAACTCCCCCATGCCTCGGAAAAAACGTTATGCTTTTGGTCGGGGCAGCCACAACTAGTCTTGCCAAGGGTATCGTATTACCCAGTAACTGGGTGGTGAGGATCAGATAGGCAGTCACTCCACGTAAAATACTGGTATGCAGCTGTATCCGGTAAAACTGGAAGCCGATTTCTAAAAGTTTATCTTAATATGTGTATCGCATCAAAAAATTAACAAAGGGAGCAAGCACAAAATGACCTTTAGCAAAAAAAGTAGCAGCTACAAGAAAATATGTTACAATTCTTTAATCAATAAAATTCACTGAGGTTGATAAAGTTCTTAATACTAATGTCTAGAGTCAAGTGCACGTTTAGTAGCGTACACATTTCTTTAAGTAACCACTTCCTTCAGTAGCCAGTGGTTACTGTTTATCGATAAACCTTTATCCCAGCACTAAACCTCGGTGCACTATCTAAACTCAGTAGCTAGCACTAAATGCAGGCCCGCCAACGTAACAATAAATCTAGAGGAGGTTTCACATTCATTCGGAGAGCTGCCGCGATGACCTTTCTGCACACAATTGTAATTAGCTACCATGTCTCAAATTAGCGTCGGTGAACTGTCATGGGATGTGACGAAATTGTACGGATTTGAAGGATATTTTAAAGTTCAGCTTAAACAAAATAACAACACGCCCGCAATCCCAGAAGCGTTAGGCAAAGTTGATACATCCACATTTCGTCAGTTATGTTTAAGTCAGTTATTGCCATCTAGAGTGAGGCGGAGCACGTGAGGGAGAACAGTACATGGGCCCTCACGGCTCTAGTCGCCGCAGGAGACGCCCTGGGTGTCGGGAATCCCAGGCTGATTGCCGGCCACCGTAGGCGCGTGCTTACGGATGGCGAGTAATGGGTAGCTCGCTGTCCGGTAAGGACCAGGCCCGGGTCGACGGCGCGTTGTGTTCCAAGCGCGCCTCAAAGAGATGTCAGCACCAAATGGTGGGGTTCGCAAGGGCTGATGCCTGCCAGGGGTGCGGGTTGTTCGAAAGAGATACCGTGGCCCCTGGCACACCGGCAACTGAAGGAACACGGGTGGGTTTTATTCAGTAAAAGTCTGACACGCCCTCCTACTCCACGCAGAGCGGGAGAAGTTATTTGATGATTTCCCAACCAAAAAAAAAACAGACACAAATCCAGACTCCGGGCTGCTATGGAGAACTTCCTGATGCCAAAACCGAATAACACTTGACCCGACTTGGGAATCGAATCCAGGACCTCATGTTCAGCTGTAGCGCTTGCAACCACTAGAGCCCACGTTCGCACGGATGTAAAAATATCGCAGAGAAGATATTCAACTCGCGGTGGTTTCTCAACTTATAAAAAAATATATATATACTTGGACTCATATTATTACTCATACTCATATTCAATTATAAATAAAAACAAATACTAGGACTCATAATCGTATTCAATAACTTGACAGTTGAAGGGTTACCAGATTATGACAAAAAAAAAGTTAGTGAGGTGGTGTAAGAATGAATGAAATTGAATGAACTTAAAATAATGTTATTACATGCAAAATATATTTTTTTAAATTTAATTAATAACTTGTCTTAAAAACATGATATGCACTATTAAAAATAGTGGAATTTTTATATGCTTATTCTTATATTCCACGTATTACAAACGACTTTTTAAAGTTTTATAACGAAATTCAAATTAAACCATTTTTATCATTCGTTCTTTACGCAAAATCGTTCACTACCCCAACACTATTAGCTTTAGTATGGTAACATTATTTTTCTACGAATTGTTAAGTTACTGAATACGAATATATGTCCAAGTATAGTTGAGAAACTATTTGCAACCCAGCGCGTCGAGAAAACACACTTTTGGATTTTTTACTCACAACGCCGAGTAGAGCGTCGAAAATCCAGTGGGCGTTAAAATCTCGCTGCGATATTTTAAGTCCACGGAAACGTGGGCTAAATCTCATGTAAAAATGATTAATTATAAACTCTTTTAGAATTAAAATATTAATCGTTTAGATCTTGAGTACCTAAATTGTTTGTGGTTTTTTTATTGCTTTATTTGTTAATTCATTGTATTTTATTTTGTAAATTTGTGTGAACATTGTGACTTATAACATCGCCTAGGAGAAATCTGTTAAGGTGTTTTAAATGAATCTAATTTAAATAAATAAATAATAAATAATAATCTTTCAGCATCTGCCTAAGATTTCGCAATCTGTTGTGGGCTGGCCGTCCCAATTCGAAATAGAGAGAGCGTTAATTACAGTAATTATTCTAAAAGGCAATGCAATTCTTGACCTTGAAAAATATACGTAGAAACAACGTTTAGACAAAATCGAAGAGATATGCTAAGGTCACTTCAAGATTCAATCTTAAGATTTCCTCATTAAAATCCGAACTTATCGCAGTCCAATTTTTTGCTATTAAAAAAACTCATTTCCAAAATTGGAATTCTCCTCTCATCCTATTCCTAGAATAGAATATGTATCTACCTACCTACATTCTGGTAAGTGGGTAGATTTATATTGTATTCCTTATTTCAATAAGTACCTGAGAATTCAGAAAGCCAGAGGTTTTCAGCAATCAAATGTCACCCGAAGCTTTAGAATCAATAGGTATAGATTGAATTATTTTAGCTTCAACTTTATGATTAAATCAGCGGTATTTTATAGTGGTATTTATGAAATAATATATGTTTCAGACGACCTAAGCCATCCCATCTCTTGTTTATCATAAACTAGCTTCTGCTCGCGACTTCGTTCGCGTCAAATTTCCTGCTCCCCGACACACACCATCGCTCGCCTCGCCTGCCCGTGCGCGTACTTCGTATTCGTGACTTTTTTCTCTTTGCTCAGCTCCTACGGCTCTTAGCGTGATGATATATAATTTATAGCCTTTCTCAATAAATGGGCTATCTAACATTGAAAGAATTTTTCAAATCCAACCTGAGATTACCGCGTTCAAGCAAACAAACAGACAAACTCTTCAGCTTTGTATATTATTATATTATATAAATATAAGTATAAGTAATCAGTAATAGAAGTAATAGATTACTTTACCACACATACTTAAAATACAGGTATTAAACGAAGAGGTCAGAAATAGTGGCAATAATTCAACAGTACAATCAAACATGTGGTGAACAAAAGGTACCTACTCAGTTCGAGCCCCAGTTACTGCAGTTTTGACAAAGACTCACTCTAAACATATACAAAATACTTATGATTACTCGGTTTAACGGTAATATATCTCACTAGCTGTGCCCGCGACTTCGTCCGCGCGGAATAGTTTTTTTACTATTATTTAAATATGGATTAAAACAAATAACAATTCTAAAATAAAAGTAGCCTAAGTTACTTAAGAAGTAACTTAGGCTACTTTTATTTTAGAATTTTTTACATCAGCTACCTGCCAGTGAAAGTTCCGTCAAAAACGGTCCAGCCATTTTAGAGATTAACGGGAACAAACAGACAGACAGACCGACAGACAGACAGACAGACAGACCGACAGACAGACAAAAATTAAAAAATGGTATTTTTGTATATGTACCGTATATATATTCATATGCATGTAGCAAAAAGCGGTTATTTTAATATTACCCACACACACCAGTTGTATGTATATGTATAGATGTATAGATGTATAGATAATCAGCCTATAATTATCTCACTGTTGGGACACAGTCCTCTTCTCTGTGAGAGGGAGTTGACCGTAATCCATCACGCGGCCCCAGCGTGTGTTGGCAGATGTCGCATGTCTTCGAAGTTTTGATTCTAGGACTTGTCAGTTTCCTCACGATGTTTTCCTTCACCGTTTTGAGAGCAGTAGTGATGAAATAGTTTACACAAAGTAAAGAACCTGTCGCTCGAATCAGGAATGAAGAGATCCGTAGGAGAATCAAGGTAACCGATATAGCCCCTGCCAGGGGTTCGGGTTGTTCGAAAGAGATACCGCGGCCGCTGGCACACAGGCAACTGAGGGAACACGGGTGGGTTTTAGTCAGTAAAAGTCTGACACGCCCTCCTGCTCCACCCAAAGCGGGAGAAGTCATTTTATGATTTCTCACTCAAAAAAAAAACCGATATAGCCCGAAGAATTGCCAAACTTAAGTGGCAGTGGGCAGGACACATTGCTTGCATAACAGACGGCCGATGGGGCCGGAAGGTTCTAGAGTGGCGACCGCGTACCGGCAGACGTAAAGTTGGAAGGCCTTCCACAAGGCGGACCGATGACCTTGTGAAGGCCGCAGGAGTCCGCTGGATGCGGAAAGCACAGAACCGGTCGAAGTGGCGGAGCTTGGGCAGGCCTATTTCCAGCAGTGGACGTCTTTCGGCTGAAATGATGATGATTATGAAAGCGCCTGTCTGGATTCGAACCTTTGACCTAAAACTTGTAAGTCGTGATCGCCATTATCGCTGGACCACAACTGCTCGCGGAAATATGTATACTATCACTTATTGGTGATTTTCTTCAAACAGGTCACCCGCCGGTTGCAAGTACTACGCGTGTACGTAGTACTCGCAACCGGGGCGGGCGTGTGTGACCAAATGTATGAACGTAAACGAAGGCAAAGGAATATGTAAGGATCAGGTGGCGTTCTGTAGTTTCTGCTTACCTCGATGGAAATAAGACATCAGTTTATGTATAGGGTAAAACCAGGATAGTTGCCCCGATTGTAATTACTCTAGTTTCGCGAATGAATCCCATGCTATTTTGTTTATATATTGAAAGACTCTCCAACTACCACTAAGTTGACCGAGTCGCATGTCTCTGTGCAATTGCATGGGAAGGCAAAGTGCCATCAAAATGTTTGTGGGATAGATGTCGGGGTAAACGTTATTTATATGGATTAGGCAACTATTCCCTATGTGGGATAGATGTCCCTATATATAGGTCCGCAAAAATCGCTAGTAGTCTGGAAATGTTGTAAATTGGTGTACTAAAGGGAGCTAAACGACAGAGTTAACACGCAGTTGGTTTTGGATATTATCATTGTATTTTTTATTAAGACATCACACACAGTAACAAAAACAAAAACTAACTCTATGGGACGCATGATGATTCCAACCTATTTTCAACACCCCCACTGAATCCCCATGCGCTCCATGCAATACTTTAGCTTAATGCGAGCCAAGCTTTTAGTAAGACAATCAGCTGGCATCTGGTTTGTATCACAATATTCTATACGAATCACACCGGCTTCAGCCAACTCTCTTATGAAATGATAGCGTATGTTGATGTGCTTCGACCTTCTACCAATCGCAGAAGAGTACACTAATTTACTTGCACTCTGACTGTCGCTGAACACTGTAACGCAGTCGTTGAATCCAGCTAGCTCTTCTAACAAGCCTTTAATGCAGACTAGTTCTTTTGCGGTTTCGCAGATGGCTATATATTCAGCCTCAGCTGTGCTTAAGGCTACGCATCGCTGTTTGCGAGCTTGCCAGGAAACAGCACCTCTACCGAAAATAAGGACATAACCGGTAAATGAGTGCCCATCGGCGTTGGCTCCCCAATCGGCGTCTGAGTATGCAACCAGGGGTTTGCCTGTTCTTTCATAGACTAGTTTATAGTCCACGGTGCCCTTTAAGTACCTGAGCACCCGCTTGAGCGCAGTCATGTGCTGTTCATTCCAGCATGTATTAAACTGGCTCAAATAGCTGACCGCAAATGTCAAATCAGGCCTTGTGCCGCAGGATAGATACATGAGCGATCCTATTACTTCTTGGAAAGAAAAATCCTCACGCCTCTCTCCCTTTGCAAGTCGTAGATTCAATTCCATCGGAGAAGCTACAGGCTTGCAGTCTTGCATTCCATATTTTTCTAGAATCTTTTTGGCGAAGCTTGCCTGTGATAGGGATATCTGCCCATTGGATCGCGTGATATGGATCCCTAGACAATCCTTGGCCTCACCTAAATCTTTAATTTTGAACGCTTTGGCGATTGTTTTTTTGACTCTTTCTATGTCCCCCACTGAACTTCCAAAAATATAGAAGTCGTCGACATAAAGTGCTATTGCAATCACGGTATTATCTTTCCCTCTTTTAATGTACACGCACGGATCATACTTCGATCTTGTAAAACCACTTTTAGTGATGTGATCATGTACTTTGACGTTCCAGCAACGTGCAGCTTGTTTGAGGCCATAGATGGCTCTCTTCAGCTTGCATACTTCCTTTTCATTTCCCTTCTTTATGAAAGATTCAGGTTGCTCCATATACAGATCCTCATCTAAATCACCATTTAAAAATGCTGTGGTGACGTCAATATGGTGTACATTTAAATCCAATTCTGCTGATAATCCCAGCAGAAGCCTAATGGAAGAAAGCTTGACTACAGGAGCAAAGGTCTCGGTATAATCTTCTCCAAACTTTTGAGAGTACCCCTTGGCGACAAGGCGAGCCTTATGTCGTTGAACCTTTCCATCTGCCCCGATTTTCAACTTAAAAATCCATTTATTTTTGACGACATTAGCGTCTCTGGGACGATCGACGAGCTCCCAAGTCTGATTCTCCATAAGAGAGTCGTATTCCTCCTTCATAGCCTTCATCCACAGGTCTTTATCAGAACGCTCCATAGCGTCCATAACTGAAATCGGGTCAGTAGCATTCATGACATGGAAGTTGTATACCATGTCCTCATCTATTCTTCTGACTCTATTTCTTAGAGGATAACGCCGTTCCTCAGGCTCCTCTACAGCTTGAACCGGCTCTGTTGACGGTTCTTCAAAAGAGTCGTGAAACTCTTCTTCAGCACTAGTGGGCGATGAACTTGGTGACATAACCATGTTACTCTGGCTTGGGCCATCCTCAGGCGCCACAGCCCTAGAAGTGCCTTGAGCAGTATCTGGCTCAGTAAAAATTGGTACCTCTATATATTCTCGCCTTTGTTTCTCCCTCGAAACCTGTACACTGCGCTCAGGGGGTTTAATCTCCTTGATTACTTTTGACCGCTCGTCAAACACGGCGTCGCGAGCAACTATTATGCGGCGCGGATTGACCGGGTTGACAAATCTGTACCCCTTTTGTACTTCACTGTATCCAACGAAGACAAGCTCACGGGTCTTGGAGTCGAATTTCCTTCGGCTATTATCTTTCACCAAAACCTGAGCTGTGGACCCAAAAACTTTTAAATTGGTAAAATCCACCTCATGATTTGTCCAAACTTCTTCGGGAACTTTCCCGGCGATTGCTAATGTGGGTGAGCGATTTTTCAAATAGATCGCAGTCCCCACCGCTTCTCCCCAGTACCGTTTACTTAGGTTACTGTCATGGAGCATGCATCTCGCCTTTTCAGTAATGGTGCGGATCGTCCTTTCCGCAACTCCATTCTGTTGAGGAGTATGAGTAACGCTCGTCTGATGCGTAATTCCATATTTGGCCAAATAAGCCTGGAACTCCTTATTGGTATACTCAGTACCATTATCGCTTCTAAACCGTTTAATTTTTCTTTCGGTTTGGTTCTCTACCAGACGCTTAAACTCCTTGAACTTCTCTAACACCTCAGTCTTTTGCTTCATGACGTAACCGAAAACCTTTCGGCTGAAGTCGTCAATGAACAGGAGGAGATATCTGTTTCCTCCCCAAGTCTCTACATCTATTGGACCAGCTACGTCGCTATGTATTAAGTCCAGCATGCCGGAGGCTCTAAAAGACTTCTTCCGTTTTGGAAACTTTTTTACGCACTGCTTTCCTTGACTACAAGGAACACAAGGGGCTCCATCACCCTTTTTGCCGTAATCTAGGCCCTGGACAATTCTTTTCAAAATGTACATTTGCGCGGCAGACAAATGGCCCAATCTCCGGTGCCATAATTCAAACTTGTCCTGATTGTCTTCCCCTAAAAGAGCTGTAGCCTGATTACAACCGGAACCTATAACATAAAGTCCGTTTTGGCGCGGTGCGGTAAACAATGCCTTACCATCTATTTTTACATTATTGTTAAAAACACTACATTTGGTTTTATCAAAAACAATAATATTTCCTGCATCTGCAAACTTTCCTACAGACATTAAATTGGTAATTAGTTCAGGAATGTGAAGAACATCATTCATCTTCACTACAGTGTCACGTTCCCCGTGACGCACGTTTAACTCCACAGAACCTTGCGAAGTCGAAACAATTTTCTCGCTATTCGCGCAAGTTATCGTTTTGGAGCAAGATTTCGTAGGGTTCAAGAGGGATTTCACCGGTGTCATGTGGGACGTGGCTCCTGAATCCAACACCCAGTTATCACTGCTACCAACTGATGACAACAAGGTCAAAAAGTCTGAATTCGCGTTCACACTGGTCATCATGGCCGAATTCGCATTTGATTTCTTCTTATCCGGCTGCTTGGCCTTGAACTGCTTGCATTGCCACTTGAAATGGCCCTTCCGTTTGCAGAAGTGACAAACAATCTCTCTGGTGTGTTCTCTTCCTCCACTACCACCAGCGCTAGATGCTAGCGCCGAATCATCCCTTGGGGCTTCATTCGACTCTTGACGTTGACCCTCCTTCAGAAGTGCTGATATAACCAGTTCTGAGGTAATTGTCGAGCGGGAATGCTCTATGGCCATTACTAACGGATTGTAGTTGTCCGTCAATCCCGCCAGCATTATTATTCCAACAAACTCATCGTCAAGTCCGGCACCAATGCTTCGCAGCTGCTGCTGAATCGCTCGAACATCCGTGACGTAGGCTTCCATACTTGGGTACGATTCCAGCTTGATGCGAAACATTTTTCGCAGCAACGAAAGCCTGCGCATTAGTCCAGCATCCGCATAGGCATTTTTTAGTGCCAGCCAAGTCTCTCGTGCCGTCTTTGCTTCCGTCACAAGGGGGTAGATGCCTTCCGAAAGCATCAGGCAGATCTTGGCTCTTGCTCTAGCATCCCGCTTCACCAACTCATTTGAGGTCGCATTGAACGTATCTTGAACACAATCCCACAGATCATTGTCGATAAGGAGCATTTGCATAGAAAAAGACCATGTAGCGTAGTTTTCTTGCCCCGACAACTTGGAAATTTGCGTCGTATTTTGCGACGTCATTTTTTATTCTCAATACATATAACTGTCCCTAAAATTTAGTATCAACGAGACTACGTACCTGGGCCCATAACCTGTTGTAAATTGGTGTACTAAAGGGAGCTAAACGACAGAGTTAACACGCAGTTGGTTTTGAATATTGTATTTTTTATTAAGACATCACACTGACACAGAAAATTATAAAACAAGTTGTTACCTAGTAACAAAAACAAAAACTAACTCTATGGGACGCATGATGATTCCAACCTATTTTCAACAGGAAATATGAACGATAACGTTACTAGTTAACTGTTAAATGAAAAGTAAAAAACTGTTAACGATAATAGTTTTTTACTTTTCATTAATTTGAAGATAAAGAACACACATTTAAAAAAAATAAGGTTCCGACGAATAGAGAACCTCCTCCTTTTTGATGTCGGTTAAAAACCAAAGCATCGGCTAGTTTTACAAATAACGTATTTTGCTTTTTGTACGGAGAGATATAGAGTGATTTTAAAAAGTGTGACAACTATCCCGATTTTACCCTACTGTCAAGTGTCAAGTAATAAACACAATTACTTTTCTATTGTTATCAGACTCAATCCGTCTTCTGACAAAACGCGATCTATCTTTAGTTCTAGCACATGAGTAACCGTGGTTCTAGCCTAAAACTCTAAGTCAGTTTTTGCATTACCAACTTTTCTTCTGTTCGGGTAAAGTTCTTAATACAAAAATGTCAATTTAGCACTGAACTAAGTTGTCAGTTTTAAAAAAAAGAGCTGTATTTCGATTTCAGTGAGGTTCTTATTTCAAAAACAGGCTCAATGGTTTAAGCCAGACCTGAAGAAAAACGTTGTTTTGTAATAAGGGGGAATGAGACTTCCTATGAGGGGGTATGTATGTATTTACTAATAAAGTATTCTAAACCCTAAACCTAACCCTAGGTAACCATACTCCATAAGTACTTTGTATAATCTCGCACTGCTCACATAATATAATTTGACATATAGATACCCATTTAGTTCAAGGTTCTGTTGCGATGCATCTGGCGACAGGTTGATAATTGCTAACCTCTTTGGCAGAGGTTAACTATACCATTATTAGCGTTTAATTGATGACTATATTTAAACAAACAAACGTGGTTTAAATCTGTTTATAGATGTCGTATAATTAGGGTTGGAAAATATTGAGCTATCAGAGTCAGTACAAAAAGCTCTGGATTGAATGTAGCTTTCTGTTCAAACAACGTTTTAGCTCAAAGATAGAAGACATGAAAACAAAGATTTTGATTACGCCAAGGGCAAATGACGCAATGACATTCATACGTCATAGTTAGGAAAAGGTCAGAAAAACGATGAATGGAAATCACACTTAAGTAAAGAGCTTTCGCGGAAATTCTTATGTGCCTCGTAATTACTGGTATTTAATTCATCATCATTATGATTTCAACTGAAAAACGTCCACTGGTCAACATAAGCCCCAAACATCCACCAAAAAGTAAAATAGATACACATTCGTGTCACAGAACTCATTTACAGTTTTTTTAATGTTGTGTGTTTTTGCTTATGTGATTTCTCTGTGAATGCACGTATATACGGCATAGGAATAAAATGTAGGGCATGGCTTTGAGAAAAAAAGTAATTAGCGTAATAATCTCCAAGTAACTAAGCCATGATGTAAGCTATGCAAAGCAAACGTACTCACACCCACGCCGCAAGCTGAGGAATATTCTCACAGCGTTACTCACCAGTCAGTTGCAACACCCAATAACTTGAGATTGTTAATAAGGAGCTTGCTATATGAACAAATTTTGTATTAAATCTGAATATCATTGATAATAAGGTTGGCTGTTTGTCTGTCTCTTAAAAAAGGTAACATATTAACGATCGGGCACTCTCTTCTTCTTCATCATCGTAATCATTACAGCTTAAACAAGTACACTGTTGGACAAAAGCCTACCCCAAGCTTCGCCACGTCGATCGGTTCTGTGCTATCTATTTCCACCGGATTCCTGCGGCCTGCACAAGGTCATCGGGCCATCTTGTGGGAGCCATTCTAACTCTACGTCTTCTAGCACGCGGTCACCAATCCAGAACCTTTCGGCCTCATCGCCCATCTGTTCTGCGAGTGCTCTGTCCACTGCCACTTAATCTTGGCAATTTTACTATCTCTTCACGATTCGATAAAAGAGAATTTCAACACCCAAGTAGATGGAAAAGCGTCCTAGAGAACCTCTTAGTCGACATTCACCCGGACGTAATAAAATCTCGGCGGGATTTTTTCGCGCACTGGATTTTCACCGCAATGCTTAGCGCCTAGAGTTGAAAATCGAACAGTGACACACACTGTTCGATTTTCGACGCGCTGATATGTACTCTATTGAATTCTCAATGCTCGGTTTAACATCGAGAGTTCAAAATCCAGTGCACAAAAACATCCGGGCGCGATTTTATTTCGTCCGTGTGATCGAAGATGAGGGGATCCGATATGGGCATAGATATACGAAGAGAAATAAAAATCTGTGTTGACAGTATATTCTAGCAGTAAAATGTGGTTGATATAGTGAGGAATTCAAAACAAAGAAAATAACCCTATAAAAAGCCTTTTTTTATAACTTCCGTCGAAAGCTTTCGTGACTTTTATTTTATTTTTATAGAACCACATTTAAATAATATTCAAGGTCTTTCCGAGTGCTGAGTTTCGTGATTCAAAATCATAACAGTTTTCAAGAGTCATGGTTTTCTTTCTTATTAATAATACCATCATAACATAATTTTTTAATAATTCTATAAATATTTTTCTTCAAGGTTCCTGAAGTACTTACGGAAGTAAGTATTTATCAGTCCCGTTATTTTTTTTTTGAAAACTTTATCGGCGTTTTTAACTAGGTGTTCTCTCGTAAGATAGCAGTGTAAAGTAATCTGGTAGTGATAGGTATTGGTCCAGTATCAAATTAACAGTAGTAAAGGCACCACGAGATGAAAGCAAATAATTTTGACATATTTATATATTGTGTATTGCAAGGCATTTTTTTTAATAACCTTTTTTTTTCAGACACCAAAGACCCATATCATAGTCATATAGACTTAGGCTTCCCTGTAACGTCAACAGAAGCACTCTCTGGAGTCTTGATTTGTGTCCAGTTTACGGCAAAACGCTCGCCCCCTGTTATATGGGACTAGAGCATAACTTGCGAAATGTGGGTTAACTATAGATTCACCTCTGCCTTGTGGGGAAAGAAGGCGTGATTAAATTTTAGCAACAAAATGGCGTAATGAAAACACTGCTTAGTACCAGAAGGCAAACCCACAAATCTAGTACATAAACTTAAGTTCCTACAAATATATACCTCTGAACAATTTATGTGAGTACTAATACCATCAGTATTGTCTACAACTCCACCATCTTGCATCGATGACTTACTATTGAATCTAGGAATTTGATATTCAAAGGCCCATCTGAACTTTGAGGAACCTGATGGGAATCAGGCTACTGGCTGGTCTGACTTTGAATTGGGAAATATTTGAGTGATCTTATAAAAGTTATTGACCTTCTAATGATGATGCTTTAAAAAAATAATGAGCCTTTGCACACTTTTTTAGTAATTAGCCTTCTATTTTTACCTTTGTTACTGATTTTTTTTTTGGTGGTAAATCAACAAATATCGTCTCCCGCTCTGGGTGGAGCAGGACGTCGTGTCAGACTTTCACTGACTAAAACCCACCCGTGTTCCCTCAGTTGCCTGTGTGCCAGGGGCCACGGTATCTCTTTCGAACAACCCGCACCCTGGTTCTTACAGTTGGTTGCAGCACCGTTTAGTCGGTGTACTATAGCATAGAACCGTCGCTAAAGCCGTCTCCTGTCCCTCGCACACTGTTTGCTCTCAACGCTCTCTTGGACGCTATGCCTGACTGGAATGTGTTCGCCAATGAATGGAAGAAAATCTAATTAGTTTGTCTGGATTATGAAATGGAGAGTCTGTCATGTAGTTGTGTACTTTTCGATATTGTACTGAACTTATTGTTTGTGTCTTTAAATAATACAAATGGCTTTGGCCATTTTGTGTTAAATCTACCTAGCCTTTTCCTAAACATTTTGGTGTCGGATCCCAGTCTAACTGGAAGGAGCTGGATACCAATATTTTACATGGAGCGACTGCCTATCTGACCTCCACAACCTACTAACTAAAAGATACGATAAGCGTTAAGCTTCGCTTGGCGCAGTTGGTCCGTTGATGAATGACCATCTTTACATACCGAGTCTCTTCCGTGCCTCGCAATTCACGTTAAGCCGTTGGTCCCGGCTGTCATTCTTGTATCGTTGACAGTCGTTACGGGTTCTCAGAAGCCGGAAAGTCTGACAACCAGTCTTATCCAGTAACTGTAGGAACTTGCAGGAGCAAAGTGGGAATTATTAGCGGTTCGATTTAATACATGCCCTTTTAATTTTGATAGGTGTGGCCAAGTTTCAATACGGCATTAGTTAATGGGTTGTTTCATGTCAAACAGGCTTACTTAAGGTCTCGTGATCAATTATAATTTTATTAGTATGCAGAAGCTTCTAAGATGATATTATGTGTTAGGTACACTTAAGTGCCTATCGCTTCGTATTTTACCACTAAATATTCAGATGTAGGTTATGAGAAGGTTTATAGAATCGATTCGATGGCTATGTTAATTAAATTGCTATAAGGAAGCTTATGGCTTGGTTTGTAATAAAAACGTGTAGAATTTAAAGGAAGAAATGGCACACAACGTCCACATACAGTTTTAGTAAGAAAATTGTGATAGAAAAACACTACTGAGTGAAGCGTAATTTTATTTTCGGAAGTCGGTGTCTTTGGTTTTGTTTTCCTTTTTTTTTTGTCACTGACTTCCGAAATTAAAGTTTTATAGAATAAAAATAAGAAATAAGTAGAATTAATGAAGCTAACTCAAAAACCACCAATCAGAACTTTACCTTAATATGGGACCACTCTATATGTATACCCTTTCAAACAAAAGAAGAAGTATTTCAATCAGTTTAAAACGACGGAGTTTAGAGATACACATAATTAAAAAAAATATCCAAACGAATTGCGAACCTCCTCCTTTTTTGGAGTCGGTCAAACAGAACGGACTGGAGATATGACAGGATAACAGAACTTTGTTCTATTTTGGATATATTTTCGGCCAGAACCATAGCATGCTTATCTTAAAAACACTGTAATCTCTGTAATCACATTTATACCAAATACTACTCTACGTTTGCAGGTATCAAAAACATTTTTTTTTTTTCATATATATTTCGCTTATCAGGCAGGCTACTCGTAAAAACAAAAGCCCCGTTAGACAATAGCAGGGGTCGCCAACAATCGGTGGGCCCGTGCCACATTGTGTGGGCGATAGCCTCGGACCGATAACATCGCTACCCTTTCCTTTTTAATGCTTTATTTTTTTTTGGAATATAGGGTGTTTTGAAGTCAGAGTCCAAAGTATTGAGGTTTTATTGTTGATAATTGCTGTTGTGACAAACTACTTAGGGTTTCTGTGGTTATGGACTTTTGAGTCATACTTGAGATTTTGAGTGGTTTCAACTGATTAGAATTTCTGATCAGGTTATTATGGCTTACTTTGTATATTTGTAAAAAAATGCTGTTTCACAAATTAACTGATATTTTTTTAATGTGAAATCCCATCTCCTGATTGCAGTATTCTCACTATTTAGGAACACTTCACGTGCCTATTATGTACTCAACCCATGTCGAAAGTGTAAATCAGGGCGGAAAAGTAGTCAGATTTTTTCCAAGTCTGTTTATAAAACCACCTTGAAGAATATTGTGGAACAATGCTTGGGGACTATTAAGGTAGACCTATGGCGCTCATCACTTTTTATAAGTTAATAAAAAACTACTTTGAATAAATCGTTCTAAGGTCACCATGAAAATATTGTTATGGTAGAACTTGACTTCTTCTATGTGGTGTTGACAATTTTGCTTTTTTTTTAGTAAATAGATAAAATAATGTCTAGGAAGGTAGCTAAATAAAATTACTGATGGTAAAAAAAAGACTTTGTCAATAATGCATTTTTTATGTTATAACTAAAAAATTCAAGTCAATCAATAAAGCTGTTTAATTAAGTAACTAATAACTTTTCCTTTCGACTTTACTTCAATTCAAATAAAAAAATAAACAAGACACTTAACGTTAATGGTCTTCAAACAATTTATAATTCGAATTTTGAAATCATTCTTTTTTTAATCTAATCACGAAATCAGCGTACCCTCATTGGTGGGTGGTAGTGGCAGGCACGAGGTATTGACCGCTGCCTACCGCCCTCTGACGGGTCACTTCACTAGCGTAATACTGCCTCTTGAATTACCAATGCGGTTTTGTTTAAAAAAATCGGACCTTATTTTTTAAGAATGCTTTTTGAATTTATAAGTGAAGTCAGAAGTACAGGTGAAAGGGTATTGTTTTTTACTTTTTTTAAAGTTTGTGTTGGGATATATGCATTTAAGTTTTAGTTATTGAGTAGGTACCTACCAAGTGGACGCATTGCATTTGTAGGCAAACCAAGCAATTGTATGTGTGCATTTTAAGTTTCTCAGCATAATTTTATTTTTTTTGTAATGTGCGTTTTGTTTGTGCAGAATAAACATTTTTTCTTTTTTTTTTTTTTTTTTCAAGCCGCTACAAATGGAACTTTTTTGTGATACTAAAACGACAGTGTTAAAACTATTTCACACATTTCTTGAAAATTATTAAGTTTGTAGTTATCTGAAAAGAAAAATCTCGCTACAGTTTTATGTGTCATGCTTGGACAAATCTCCTTGGCAACGAAAACTATTGTCCAATATATACTTACTTAAGTTATTGCCACGCCATGGCTAGTAGCACCCTAAAAATATGAAGATTGTGGTGTATGGCACAAACTGGCACGGTATATTGACCGGCTAAAAGTCCACGGTCGTCAGGGTTGAGCGGACATTTCCATCGATTGGGCAGGTGTATTGGGAAAAATTAATAGTATTTGTTATTGAGATTGTCAGGATAATAGTTCTGTGACTCACATATTGCATAGGCTTGGTCAGGGTCCGTTAGAAAAAAGAAAAAAATAGGTACAAACTGGTGGAGGCACCTATTTGGTAAATGGTCTAGGGAAAAATGTTTGTCATCCAATAAAATAAAAATACATTAAGTTTAAATTTTGGGTTTTTATTTTATAATCAACAGGTTTAACAAATTAGTTGTAGAGACCTTCTTTTAAGTATGGAGATACCTGGTATATATATTTATTTATTTATTTGTTTATTTATTTATTTATAGTTAATTAAAACGGTAACACCAATTACATTAATTAACGTAGAAACAATATTATAACGTGGCAAATAACTATGTTAAGATATACAATAAAATTAAAAACTAACATGGAACAGTGGACTTCCTTGCATACTTTCCCTCGCAGAACACCAGACATATACGCATAATTTTATTCCATTCATCCGCAAACACATCACATTCAAGGTGGGCAATCAGAAGGGCATTTAGCATCTTTAAGGTACGACAGGCTGGGGATTGAATCCGGATCTAAATTTAATATAAATTTAACAATAGGTACCTACATAAACCTACATGGGCACTTATGAAACGGCAAAAGCCAGCTGTTCGGTTACAATTGGTCGTTTCCAATAGAGAGGAGCCGAGCAAGAAAAGCCACGGTGGGTGTTTCAAAAATAATTGGCTTTTACAATGTTTTCAAATTAGTGTCAATAATGTATGAGAGGAGTGTGGGCCTATCAACAAGTACCAAGTACTTATTAAAATAGAAAATGATCTACAAATCTACAGTTTACAAAGCCTACAACAAGGTTTAGCAGTGTACGACTAAACGCCAACAGACATACACCGACAGACGGTGTTCAGCCGACAAGACTGCTTCAACGGGACACTTCGCCGACAGGATACTTCGCCGACAGGACTCTTCGGTGACAGGGCTCATCAGGTAGGTAATAGGTTAGGTTAGGTTAGAATTGCGACCAACCGCGCGCGAGCCGTGCGAGCCAAGCGACCAATGCCGCGGCAGCAGCCGGCGAGCGCTACTTCCGTGTTAGTGGCAGTTACTTGACTATTTAGTAATAGCGCAAGGATGAGCCTTGTCGGCGAAGAGTCCTGTCGACGAAGTGTCCTGTCGGCGAAGAATCCCATCGGAGTAAAGTTTTGTCGGTATTCAGTCTGTCGGCGTAGTGTCTGTCGGCGTTTAGTGTACACTCAAGGTTTAGACTGTAAAACAGTCTATTTTTGTTTTATTTCAGTTGTAAAATAACATAAATAGAAAACTTATATCAGCAAGCATTATAAAAGCAAACTCATCGTAATCTGCTTAGCCTTTTTCTAACTATGTGGGGACGGCTTCCAGTCGCACCAGATGCAGCTGAATACCGTTATTTTACACGGAGCGACTGCCTATCTGACCTTCATAACCCAGTTACTGGGTAACACGAAACCCCTTGGTAAGACTGGTTACAGACTTTCAGGCTTCTGAGGACCCTTAACGACTGTCAAAGATCCACGAATGACAGCCGGGATCTACGGCTTTGCCACAGGCAGAACTATCAACTACTAAAATATTAAAACGACTATTTAACTCATCACACAAAATTAAACTACGGAAACAAA
Source organism: Polymixis lichenea (assembly GCA_949091785.1). NCBI lineage: Eukaryota > Metazoa > Arthropoda > Insecta > Lepidoptera > Noctuidae > Polymixis > Polymixis lichenea. Next base: position 16,731,262 of record OX420943.1, on the reverse strand, counting down.
GCTTCAAACTGTCAAACAAAAAAACATCGGTAGACGTTAAAACCAGTCAGTAGATGTCAATCACAGATAACCTACACCTCTGACCCATGGTCAAGTTCGGTTCCTAATTCATTCTTGATGACGAGGGTCAAGGAAACGTCGTATAGAGCCTAGAATTTACATACAAAGTCTTGAATAATGGCTGGCCGTTCAATGGGGTCATTGTTTTTGTCCGCATGTGTACTTTAAAGTGATTGTTTGGTGTACTTTATTGTGAAGACGGTAAGGTTTATGATTGTGTGGTGTTTGTATGAGATGATTAAGTTCGTTAGGCTTGTTTTTAAAAACAGAAGTTTGTGGTCGGTTATGTAATCTTTTTTTAAATTTTATTGTTTTGCCTGTGCTAGAAACGATAGTTTGACGACTACGCGCCATTTTTTCCAGAATGGACAATACTTTACGTAAAACATTAATCTCTGATCAGCTGTTGAGGTAGACCTGCTATACCTATAGAGAATGGATTTCAATGCGTAACTAAATTAGATAGGTTTCTCACCAACGCGTTACCATGCCTGCCAGGGGTGCGGGTTGTTCGAAAGAGATACCGTGGCCCCTGGCACACAGGCAACTGAAGGAACACGGGTGGGTTTAGCCAGTACAAGTCTGACACGCCCTCCTGCTCTACCCAGAGCAGGAGAAGTTATTTGATGAATTTACACCCAAAAAAAAACTGTTACCATGAATTAAGTAGGTACTACGTGATTCTGAACCCACTATATTGAAATATTCGTCAATCATTAAAAAAAAATGCAGTTTGAATTAAAAACGATACTAATAGTTCTAATTTCACAACTGTTTTCTTCGACTGCCGAACAACTGATGATCCGCACTCCATTTTACCACATAAAAGTAAATTTTCATACCCACCCAGAAATAACTGCTAGGTGACATCATTTCTAAGTGTTGCCATCGTACAATTACACATTAAATTGCCTGAGTTGTTATAATGAAAAATATCTAAAAAGACCGTTACAATTCATAATAATAACTTAACAGTGCTGACACAGTAGATATTGTAATTCGGTATTAAAATAATACACTTTTTATAAACTAAATCAATGAAATCACGACATATTCCATACTTTTCTGTTTACCATGAAACAAAAGCAAAAATGTCTACGCTATTAGGTCTAAAATCATGTGCTGAGTTCATTGTTACAGTTTGTGCGTTGATGTCCCTGCCACCCCGTATAGATTTTTTCGCTTTTGATCTCTGTTCTCTAGTTTCGATTTAAAAAGCTTCGAGATTTCTCCAACACAAAGAAACGATAGTGACGTTACAATTACGTGCATACCTACGTATTTATTTAAAACTTCGCACTTCCATTCACAGCTGTCTATCGAGTCACACACACCATCGCAACTCGATACTATGTTATCTAAAGATCTGCATAGATACAACAATCGATTCTCGAATATCTTATTATCATACAAAATAAGCCCCATACACAGTACAGACGAAATTAAAATGACAATTACATGCCGATTCGGATTTGAATGACTTGAACGGCATTATTAGCGTCAAGAGCCCCTTTTGTTGTCCCAGTCGGGTAAAGTAAATATTTTGACAAAAGTCCGTTGCGCTATATTGAGTTACTTAAAGGACAATTGCCACATCACTAGTAACAAATGGGCTTCTGAAAAAATAAAGAAAAAAAAGTGAGTGGGAAGTGTCAATCTTGTTTTTTTGATGGACAAAATGATGACATCGAAATACGTTTGGACCTTCATTTGAGACACTTGATCAACTGCCAAAGTGCAGTGAGTTTTACAAACAAGAGAAAGTGTCATAAAAATTGCAAGTGACCACAAAATTATGGACACCATTTTAAACCGATACCTCAAGCTTTTTATTATCAATTCAGTGTTGCAGTTTGAAGGGTCTTAGTAAAATTGACGGTATACTGACATAACTGAGTCCGGGCTGTCGAAATTAGGGATTCCACATGAAGAAATATATTATGAGTGCATGTCGCGTGTCTGTGTGTCACTTATTCGTGACCAAAACTTGAAAACAACTGACACCTATATTCCTATATTATACAAAAGAAAAGTTTTTTTGGGCATAGTGACCCATTATACTATTTTGCTTGCTTTTATCTTGGGTGTTAAGAAAAGATAAACGGATATCTGCGATTATAAAGGATTGCAAGGAGTTTCATCGAGTTGATATAAATAAAAGTAAAACAATGGCTACGCGGGCCGAATCGCAATGGCTGGCTGGTGTGGGCCGCCATGTGGGTTGGAGGTCATGTACGTTTTAAATTTAAATTTTGAATTTGGAATCCCTTTTCATCGAGTTTCGTAATCGTTTGCAGTATTGACTATTGGTTGGGTTATTGATGACTCAAAATTAACAAAGACGTATTACTTGCAAGTGTTGTTATCACAGATAAGTATAAGTAGGTACCGAATGTAAAACATTAAAAAAATTACCTATTATAAAAATAAAAGCCAAGTTTGTATCGCTTTAAATTCACCCGAGGCCTAATTACTATCATATTTTTTTAGTTTCAATTTATATTATTCTCATTGTTATTTTCGTGTAATTTGTATGCTACTCTTTTCAATATAAATGCTTCATTAATATCCGCTTAATATGCCATACAAACCACCTTTTATTTCAACAATGGACAAAACGTCTTTATTTTGTTCAATAACTTTACTTGCCCAGTGTGTTATTGAGTGAAAATAAAGAAATAAAATGGATTCAATAATGACATGTGAGCACAAGTTCGTGTGTGTCAAACAATGATGGCAACAATCCCACTTTCGCGGTTCAACCAAATGTTGTCGTGCGGTTAAGGATTCATGGAGACTTCAAAAATGGGTACTTAATCCTAAAACTTTTTGGTGGAAACTCCAGGATAGCCCGCGAAATTAACCTTTTTTTTGGAATTTGCAGCACCGTAACTGCAAAACACACTATTGATCAGAATTTGAATAATTTTGAAGGTTAGTGCTACTCCACTGCTTCATATATTCTAAAAAATTGTCTGCTCAGCAACGTAAATAACGCAATTAATGTTGTTGAACTGTTGAGAACTTTGTATTAATGATTTTAATGACTATAATTATGTAAAACCCTATTATTTACGGTCGCAAATCATATTTTAATCAACATATAAACTGGAACTGACCTTCAAATTGCAAAAAACGTACCTAATAAAATTTTATTCACGCTGGTACCCTGGAGTTTCCATTTTTAACTATGGTAAGCTGGTTCTAGCTCAGGAAATAATGCTACATCTTATCTAGTAGTAGGTACTTTTGACGGCATTCACTGTTGAACTGTGCCTAAAGCACTTCTACAGGCTTAGCATGACGTTTTCTATTTCTACGAAGAATAGACAGTGTTTTTCAATACAAAGTGACATTTCGTTTCTCCATTTTTGACATCGCACCGTAGATATACTTCTGCAATCGTCATTTTGTCTTTCGTTTCTAACGATCTTTGTCTAGGTCCTTATAAATGTAGACTATTTCGCATGAATATTTCTTCCCAAACTGTCAAAATCACACTGACAACAAACTTTCTACTCGTCGGCCACAAAGTATATACGATTATCTACAAAATCATGATTTGATTAGAACGCATAACTATGTGTGATAATTAATAGAAAAACATAGCTATCATATCATTTAGTTAATAGACATGCCTATTCTTCCGTCGACAAATCGGTGCTCGTGCTAAGCCTGCTGTAGTCACAGTTCCTGTGGAGTTCCTTGATCTTTAATTGTGCCTGGGTCTTTGCCATTTTGGGTTCCAAAGTTGCACTATTTATTTTCCGTATGTAGTCTACCAACCCGCACTGGGCCTGCGTTGTGGATTTCAGCCCTCCCTTTCACCGGGAGGAGGCCTGTGTTTCAGCAGTGGGAACGTTATAGGCTGATTTTTCATAAATAGACCACTCCAGCTATTTTCAGGTCATTTATTCTGTTGCTCTTGTTTATCCTCACGTCTTTACCAGTCAAGTTATTATTGTAAGAGTGAAACAAAAAAATTAATTAGCTTCCGATGCATTTTGCCCTGTAATAATCTGTTTCATATTTAGTTTTCTATAAAAACATGAAATAGAAAATAACAAGTCTTAACAACACTCCATATCACCTCTGTTCGGTTCAAGGCGAAATTATCCTCGGACAGGGCAAGTATACGTTCTGCATTGTCAATAGAGTGATTACCACACACCGTATCCTTGACAGCCGGTCGACACACGACCATTCCACCACCATTCCATTTAAAGTATGGTTTTTAACATAAACTCCATTTTTTTTTGCAAGAAATGATGATGGTGATAGCCCAGAAGTTCTTTACCTAATTTATTCGCAAACTTTCAATTTAGATCTTGTTGCTTCAACCTGTGTTAAAAAAGGTTTAAAACTGATAATGTTAAAAATCATTGCTTAGTACAGAAAACATCCGACTCTCTTTCTCTAAGAGGAAAGGCCTGCGTACAGGCAGTATGTATATGCGCCCTCACGACCCTAGTCGCTGCAGGAGACGCCCTGGGCGTCGAGAATCCCAGTCTGATTCCCGGTCACCGTAAGCGCGGGCTTGCGGATGGCAAGTAATGGGTAGCTCGTTGTCCGGTAAGGACCAAGCCCGGGTCGATGGCATGTTGTGTTCCACGTGCGCCTCAAAGAGATGTTAGCACCAACTGGTGGGGTCCGCAAGGGCCGATGCCTGCCAGTGATGCGGGTTGTTCGAAAAAGTTACCGTGGCCCCTGGCACACAGGCAACTAAAGGAACACAGGTGGGTTTTAGTTAGTAAAAGTCTGACACGATGAGCGGAAGAAGTTATTTGATGATTTCCCACCCAAACAAAAAATAGTCTTGTGTACTAGCAGTAAAAACGTTGTAAACTGATTATGCTGTTATGCTCTACACACCAGAAATTGCGTCTAACGCTTCTGAATAGATTTTCTTCTCACATTACCTAATAATCTACCAGTTTCACATTGGTTTCACAATACTACACTTTCTTATTTGCAATGTTTGAAATGCTCGAAAATACTCCTCAAGGGGGAAGCGCGAGGATAACCTGCGAAATTCGTTCCGTTTTTTTACAATTTCCAGCTCAGTGTCAGGCAATACAGGATACATTTTTAACCAGTGCGCAAGCTGTAACCATGAATTCAGCATATCATTCTAGACCCCGTAGCGTAGAAATTTTTCGTCGGTTAGGTATACAAAAAAAAAACCAAAGTATCGGCCAGTTTTATAAATAAACTATTTTGCTTTTTGTACTGAGAAATAAAGAGTGATTTAAAAAAGTGTGGCAACTATCCAACTTTTACCATATGTCTGTATTATGTAATATGGAATAGTTGCAATATGGAATGCAGTTAATGAATTTGAATATGTTAGCACCCATACACCAAGTATTCTATGCTATACGTATATCCTAAGCTTGCCCGTTCCTTATAAAATCATTAGCCATATGCCGAGAAACTTTCGTTTACAATTCTAACCCGCGCTTTGCGGTCTCCTGCGCATGTAGATTAAGGCCTGGTCAAGTTAACGTTCACCTGTTGTGCGGTTTGTATAGCAGATGGGCCTTATTAGGCTTTTTTGATGATACTTGTAAAACTGTAAGTACTTAATCAAGAAACACCTTGATTTAAACAAGGATTCAATATGGTGAACAACTGCGGTTACACAACTGCGCGTCGTCGTTGGCGGAAATCTGACGGCCAAGACGGCAAACGTTCATCACTACATATATCTATACGTCTTAATCCCTACTTAATATTATAAATGCGAAAGTAACTCTGTCTGGTACGCTTTCAAATTTGGCAAAGATATAGCCTGGGATATAGAGACGGACATACATAATTTTTTACGCGATAACCTACATCAACGCGGGTGGAGCTGCGGGCAAAGGCTACTATAATAATATAACAAAGCTAAGAGTTTGTTTGTTTGAACGCGCTAATCTCTAGAACTACCAGTCAGCTTTGAAAAAATATTTTTGCATTTGATAGCTCAAATTTTGTAGATGGCTTTAGACTGCTTAACATCACGCCAGGCCTCTAATTCACTATGACCACTTGACGATTCCTTACTTCAAAACCACGTCAATTCCTTAGATCACACACGACATCTGCTAATAAATATCGACAAATTGTATTGGAATACATACAGAATATCACATTTCGATTCCTTACTGTTACATTGGTTTTTAAAACACGATATTGACGTAGTTTGAACGTAGTAAGATTCTTCGGGGAATCATTTAACCATACAGAATAAAAATTGGGAACCAGGATAGTTAGGAGTAGAGCAAAAACGAAGGAATAGGGCGGGTAGGCGACGGGGTCGGTCGGGGCAACAAATATTTCATGCAGACGAAGTCGTGGGCAGAAACTAGTGCATCACGACATATTATTTAAAAAAAAACCAAAAAAAACAACCTGCTTCCGGAAAAACACTACAAAGTGAAAAATTACTTATTTCCGAAGTCGGTGACTTTGGATATGTATTTTAATTTTTTGTCACCGCCTTCCGAATTTTTTTTTTTTGGCAAAAGTTTTTATTTTTCACTTTTTAGTCATAGTACCTATCCCACACCAATTCGAAATTTCATCATCCTTGGGGACAAAACAATGCATACTCGTATTTATGGGAAAGCAACAATCGCGGTTAATTTGCTGTAATTTTTTTTAGAGTTCCTTTGTCTGTCTCCGAAACTCATCATCATATCTTTATGAAATTTAAGTGGGACCATTTCGGAATAAACCCCTTTCGAACGTTCAAAAACTACCAAACGGGTTTCACCAATGGACGGAGTCGGTACCTAATTCAGGAACAAGGTTTAGGTGTTAATTCATTACGGTTATGTGGTAATTGGCTGAAATATGATGACGATTGTTGAACATGTCGGAATAAATCATGCCGACTGCGAGCTTTACTGGTGTTAGTTCCTTATATATGGAACTGTTGTGCAAAATTTCATACTTCTAGACCCAAAGACTTAGGCTGTGTGTTGCCTGTCAGTGAGTTTAAGTTTTTTTAAGTTAAACTTTTAGCTTAAAGATGCTGCGCGTGGGATAAAAAAACCTGCTAAATTGTAACACGCCCTTTTCTTTTGATCCATATCTGCGCATACGCCTTCATAATACTTACGGTATAATCACAGACAAAAGTAAAACCTTTTTAAAAGTTCACTTTCAATTACACTCATTTAGTTCGGGCACAAAACAAAAAGTGGAAATAAATCATAAGTTGGTACAATGCTGTTCGTGAAAGATAATTGGTTTTGTCTATTTGTAATGAGAGGTAAACGGCTCGTAATTAATGACAGCCAGTGATGAGCGGTGGATAGCTTTGTTGGTGCTCTGCCCACTGCGTTGCGTAGGATAGTAAGTTAGCTGGTAAGACAGTACTGTGTCGGACAGAAGTGCTTTTTAAAATGTGGAAATTGTGGCAGTAGCTTAACATGTAACACAATATTGCTTTTATCGGGGAAAATCTACACCGTGACATTTTAGTAGTCTTACAAAGGTAGTCCACTCAATGTATCCGTCATAAAATACCTCTTGGCGCGATTGAAACATTGTTACCATTCATTAAGATAATAGGTACAAAGAAAAATAAATATTGTTTACGTATCAAACACTAGAAGATATCTAGCTACCTACCATTACATTCCATAATTAATTCCATCTCCATAACAGGGTGTTTCAAACTACCTCAAGCGTCTTAGTCAATAATATTTTCATTTTTTTTTTAATTTTGCGGAATGTTCCAGAATATATATTTCTTTACATAAATGATTAGTAGTCATTGGATACACGGAGTGGGCTGCCGTTGTAAGACGACTAAAATGTCACGGTGTATAAACTCAGCAACCTCAATCAATGATTTTCATTCATAAATTTGGACTTTTTGATTTCTACGTACTAGGTACTTAAACTCATTTTATTCCATTGAAATACTATTTTATGAAATGAAATTATTTCATCCAACATACAGCCTGACACTGATTATAAATTTCATAGAACGTAAGAAAATTTAAAATTTGCGGGCTATCCTTGAGCTTCCACCACTTTTGCAAATAGGGAGGCATAATGTTTGAAAACCGATATAAAGAAACAATTAGACACTCAGCTCGTTTAGAAGTCATAACACATACAGGATACATTTTTAACCAGTGCGCAAACTGTAACCATGAATTCAGCATATCATTCTAGACCCCGGGGTAGCGTACAAATTTTTCGTCGGTTATACAAAAACAAAAACCAGCTGTTCAATACATTTTGACAACGTAGGTATTGCACTTTTCTATGAAACAGCTGATTCTTTTTTTTGTATAACCGACGAAAAATTTATACGCTTGGAGGTCTAGAATGATATGCTGAATTCATAGTTACAGTTTCTCAAAAAAATAACTTGAATCGACGCAACCAGTTACTTGACTGGCAAGACGAATCAACAACTTCCACGTGCATTAACTATTACGTAATTAACTACTATGTTAATTTGTTGCTGACGGTACCTTAAGTTTCAGCACCCACGATTTAACTCTTGCACACCGTACTGATGAGTCCAAAATCTAACATACAAACCAAACACACAAAACAGAACCTTACTGCCACGCAATAAGAAACACCCCATTTTTCTTATCTAAAGTAATTAATGGAGTTTTGAATGAAGAAAAATATGCTTACAATACGAATTAATCAATTATAATTGATGGAATGGGTGCTTATAATGTGTTATAATATAACTTAGAGCGAATACATAATTACTGTTAACACCGTTAAGTGTAGTGTAGGTTGTTCAGCAAAAAAATGTTTCTGTTGCGCGTGCGTGTCTTATTGTGTTTTGGTATGTAGGTAGTTTGTAGTCATGAAAACTAGGTTATAGATGAGCAAATCAGGGCGTATGTATACACAAATTTTTCGTCGAATATACAAAAAAAAATGAGCTGTTCCATACGCTAGGTATTGCACTCTTCTATGAAACAGCTGGTTTTTTTTGTATTACTGACGAAAAATTTCTACGCTTGTGGCTCTAGAATAATATGCAGGTTGCAGTTCGCGCACTGGTTAAAATTTTATCCTGTGTATGTAAGTATAAGCGTAATCAGCCTATACAGTTCCCACTGTTGGGACACAGGCCTCCTCTCTGTGTGAGAGCCACACAGGACCAGTGTGAGTTGGTGGATGTCACATGGTGGTTGTCACGTCTTTTTTTTTTGAAATTTTTGGTTCTAGAGTAAGTGGGCACGCCCTTTATGCCTGGAGGCTTTCATTTAGATTTTAAGTTCTGTTTATGTTTTTGTTTTTATTATTTATTTCTGCTTGAGTAAATTTTTAACGATTTTTTTGATATATTGGCGTGTCATCATCATCATCATTTTAGCCGAAAGACGTCCACTGCTGGACATAGACCTCCCCAAAAAGGGGGGGTTTGCCATAATCGCCACGCTTGGCAGGCGGGTTGGCGATCGCAGTATGGTGGTAAAATGCATAGAGAACGCTGCTGTCCACTGTCTAGTAAGTCCCTTAGTCGCCTTCAACGACACCCACAGGAAGAAATGGGATGATGCTATTCTTTTACGTCCGGCGCCACACGGAACGATATTGGCGTGTGCTAGCTGACATATGGCAAATATTTTAATTGTATTTTTCGTAATGTTAATTACGTACCTACCATTGTATAGAATCAAGTTCTTCTAACATAACAGACAGCTGTGCTGCGGGAGTTTGTTGCCCCACTTCTTCTTTCCAGCTAAAGCACTAGGAAGTGGTGAAGGGCGGGCATATTGGGGGGACTGTCTTATGTAATTTTGACGTTCAAAAAGTACTGACACCAGCCTAGTTTGGATAAATGACGTTTGATTTTGATTTTTGATTTCTAGGGCATGCCAGTTTCCTCAAGATGTTTTTCTTCACCGTTTTGTGAGCAGTGGTGATGAAATTAAATACACGAAGTAAAGTGCCGGTCTGGGTACGAACACACGACCTACAACTCATAAGTTCGGGCCGCTACTAATAGACCACCAGTGGTCCCCAGTACATGTTTGACCTCTTTATTTATTTGAGTTTTGTTAAAGATGGAAGAGGTTGTCGTGTGAATTGTATGAAATTATTTTATTTCTATTTCGTGAGATTTAAAAATAACTGTCGAAATGTGGGTGTACAGGTCACCACTCTGGAAATACAGGCGTGATGTTATTTGTTTTTAAAATAATTTTCCCAATTTTTAATTCAGTGAAATACCGATTAACGTATTCAATAATCTCCCCCATTATTGTTGAGGAAGCCGGCATGTCATGCAACCAATAATTCGAAGGCATGTGACATCTACAAACCTGCACTGGACCCACGTGGTGGATTACGGCCCACTCCCACTCACAGAGAGGAGGACTGTGTCCCAGCAGTGGGAACGTTAAAGGCTGATTATGCGTGTTTCAATAATTATACAAAAACTCAACATTTATTGATAGCACCAATAGAATTATCATAATTTTCAATTTCAATAGGTCCCAAAAAGTTTAAACGAAAACAAAAAAGTACATTCAAATACAAAACTGTTTACAAAATAAATAAAAAATAAAAAAGGACATAAAACATGAATGATTTCCTATGAACGATGACCCAATGTTTTGTAACCACCGCGTCAAGGAAAGGGTGTGCCCACAAATAATGTACAGTCATCGACAACAGTTTGGAGTGACATTTTGTTGTGTTGATATTAGCATACTGGTCAGTACAGAGAGATTTAAATTTGAACAGCCTTTCTCTCATTGCTGTGGTCCAGTTGCTTAAGAATATTGTGAAGTTTCGTTTCAGTTAGTTAAATGATTACATAAATAGCAATCACACCAACTTTCACATTTATAATATTAGTAGGATAGTAGGATGTACGAGTATTGCGCATGCAACTGTTTTGTTATATCCAAATTATTTCGTAGTTTTTGTTCAGAGTGTATAATGTAGTAGAGGTTCATATTGTAATTATTTTACCGTTTCTACTTATTTGTGGCATTTATTAGATCAATCAAAACTTAAGGTATTTTCTTTAGAAAATATTTTGTTTAAAGGTAATCTGATATGCGGGGATCCCCGTTGTGTCTTGATAATTTTGCCACACCCACAATTAAATATCAAAACATACTCACTATCAATTTTTAATCGGTTGACATTGTAGATATTAACCAATTTGGACGTACTACATGTCCTGTTATCCTAAATTAATCACTATCTTTTGAAACCGAGTAGGTGGACGTCATTTTGAAATCCGTCAGTATGACCAAAAGATTAAACACTATCGATTTACCGACAGATTACTTTAATAATTCATTAATCAGTTATCATCACATTGTAAAACAAAACAAAACGTCTGCCCACTCGTGACCGTTTAAAAATTAAATGAAAAAAAAATCAGTCCAAATATGTATGAATGGACGAACTGTGTAAGCGTTGAGATAGGTGTGATTAGAATAAGCGTGCGCGTGGGCAGGCGGCCTGTCATCGCGAGAGGTCATTGTGTACGAGAATGAAGACCGCAGCATTTTATAGAACAGACGTGTTTCATTGTGGGAGGAACTTTTTAACTTAAAAACTTTACGTTTTCAGATTTCTGGGCCCAGATTGTAGGAATAATATGTCTTCATATCAAACACACTCTTAAATGTGCAATACACTGCGTGTTTATTGTCCTTTTATGGAGGTTTATCGTCAGAGATGCATAATGGTGTAAAATATCTTACGAAACTTATTATCTTGGTTGTTACAAACAATAAAATTGTGAACTTTTATGTATACGGAAGCTATAAATTTCACATCATTCCATTTACAAAAATATTCTCTCCTTACGAAATCTAATAAATATTAACTCATCACCTTACAGAGAAAAAGAATAGCCGTTTCAATTCAACTGCGGTATAATATCAAGATAGAATCGAACCAAAACATGACAGGTCACATCAAAGCCATAAATATTATATTAAATTGACTCAATCAATTCAAACACTGTTCGAGTGCGAGCCTATTTGCCTACGTTTGGTTACACAATGTACGACACGTTTCGTTCGTGTATTTGTCGAGTCTAACGATTCGAGAGCGCGTTTGGAGTGGATTTGCATTGAATGAGCGCGGGCTGGACACACGCGCATCGGCGGCCTGTCATTAACGGACGTGCGCAATCTGTCGCCGCTCCACCCTGTTCCAAACCTCAAATTATTGTGTTCAACAGTCGGTCGCTTGCGACACGAGTTTTAAGAAAATAGGTGACAATTGTGTGTGTGACTGTACTTTTTTTATTGGCTTGCAGTTGTGTGAGCAACTTTCTTTTCTGCGTGTGCTTTATGACTGTGTAGTTGTTACGTAATCTACTCGGATGTATCCTTTGTTATTTTGATTAACAACTTTCTTTACATTACTTCAACATTTACAAGTAGGAAAGACACCCAAGGAAATAATGTACTCACTAATTATGTGCTTGACTGTACTTTTAGCCAGTCCGTTTCTTTCGGCAAAGATCGCGAAATTTTTATGCAATTCTGCACAGGGAATTTGGGATAGCTTCGCTTTGAAAGGTTTGTTTCCAATTAAACAGAGTTTACATTCGCGAATCCCCAGTCTAATAAGTGATAAACAAATGAATGTGATAGATGATGAAGTTTCCATAACAACTATAAAAATGCCAGCACATCACAGGTAGGCTTACATGTGGGCATGTGAATAGAAAAACTATACGGGAACGAAAAAATCCGTATGTATAAAACCTCTTTGTGCTTCGGCCTTTGTCCACTTTTTTCAAAATCCACCCTCATTTATGCTTTTTTGCAACGAAAAAACGGTTTTATAAAATCTCAAGGGAAACGATGCGAATAATTCCTCGTTTCATGTTTCTTAGTTTTTTTTTTTCTTAGAGGTTCTATTTTTAAACTCCCACAGGCATTGTTGGTCGTTATCGATCTAATCTCCTTTTGATAGACCTCCTTAGTGTGATGGACTCGGGACTTTATTGTCCGGCCATGTTTTTTACGTAACGTCATAGTTGCGAAAGAGTTGGTGAATAGCAAGATTGATGGCATAAAATAAACATTTAATTTTGTTTGTATATCCTGCTTGATGTAACCTCGGACCCAGTGCATTAAACAGCTATAAAGTTTTACAGTAGTTTCTGGTGAAACCTTGTCACATAAACGATGAATGTTTGTTTATAACAGAAGTGTTAAATAAATACGAAATAGCCTAGTAACTACTGAAATAGATTTATGGAGACCCAAAGGCTTTACTTACTTACTTTGAGAAACCTCGAAACCAGATGTAGATATAGATTTTAAAGACTGTTTCCATGCAGCCATTAAAAGAGAAAGAGTAGTACCATGCAGGCAAGATTGAATACATCATCATCATCATTTCAGCCGAAAAACGTCCACTGCTGGACATAGGCCTCCCCCAAAAGGGGGGTTTTGCCATAATCGCCACGCTTGGAAGGCGGGTTGGCGATCGCAGTATGGTGGTAACATGCATACAGAACGCTCCTGCCCAAATTAAAACAAATCAAATTCAGATGTTTATTGCTCAACACAGTACATAATCATACATTTCTAGATGTAAAGTGAATGCGCAGTCCACTGTGTTGCACTAATTCAGGCATGCAAAATTATTATTAAAATTATACCATTAAAATTTTACTATTTCATAATTCACATTAATACGCCCATTCTCTAGTAAGTCCCTTAGTCGCCTTCTACGACACCTACGGGAGGAGATGGGATGGTGCTATTCTTTTACGTCGAGACAGCCCCACACGGAACCACACGGAGATTTAATACATGACTTTTTAACTGTCTGGCAGTTTCGAGTATTTTGTATACGGTCTTCGCAAATATCCTGCAGATCTGGTAGCGTCACGTGATGGAGGCGGAACGCATGCATGCCATCATGGTTGGGGCGGGTCAGCTGAAAGTTGCAATAGTTCTTTATTCAAAAAGCACTTCCAGAATAATTTAATGTTTGGACTTTAAAAGAGACCTCTGAGTTCATTTCAGCATTTCTTCTCAGGGAACAGTCAGCTAGCAAATGACACCGTCATCTCGTTTTAAAATATTGACGTTTAAAAAGATCTAAATAAACATTTAATTTTATTTCTCTCATTAAACAAAACCTTTGGAAGAATAATAACAGCAGCTTTTTATTGAAGTACAAGTTACTAAACTAAAACCTACTTATAGTAACGGTTCCATAGTTAACGTAGGCGATGACGATAGCCCAGTACCCGAATCTGTCACTACATAATAATAGGTATGCGCAATTGTAGCATTGACTCGACACTGTACTCCTACATAAGGGATATGTAAGTGGTAGAGCGTCACTGATTTTAAGAAGATATCTGACACAAATCAATGCTGTATGACTATACTTCTCGAATTTCCTGCAGTTTCTCGTAATATGAAGCTAAGGAGAGCAGATTAGATGGTTAAAGGTATGGGGATACCAACGCACATCATCATCTGCGTAGCCATTTTCCCAACTATGTTGGGGTCGGCTTCCCGTCTAACCAAATGCAGCTTAGTACCAGTATTTTACATGGAGCAACTGCCTATCTGACCCAGATACTGAGTGAGACTTTCGGGCTTCTGACGACCCGAAACGACTGTCAAAGATCTACGAATAACAGCCGGGATCTACGGCTTAACGTGCTTTCCGAGACACGGAGGGGTCTTGGCTAGGAAAGATGGTAACCCATCTACGGACTAACCATGGCAAGCATAGCATATCCTGATCGATCAATCAGTGCGGCTATACCAATGTTCAATAATCAGAAATGTATTTTCCGAGTGCGATGAATCTTCATCTTAACAGTCAATGAGTGACCAATTTATAAAATATGTAACTACAACTGCAGAAGTTCACAGATTGTGATAATGACGCGAAGAGAAGAAAGCTATGAAGTTTAATTTTCTCCTCATAGATCAGGAAACCGATAAAAGCTAAAAATGTTTAATGCCAAAACAAAACCTGCTTGGTTGGACCTTTCTATCCTTACAAATCAAACCGCAACATCAAGAACACCGGTCATTTACATAACTACGAGTATCTCAAAAACTAAAGATGCGGTCATTTCGAAATTTGTCCCAAAAGTTTTTGCTCTGTCGACAGGGCGATCGGTGTCTATAAACATTATTTTTAATCACCCCTGCGCGCTCCTGATAGGATCTGCAACACATGTTGTGCACACTAATGATTTTAAGGACATCCAGTAAAAAACCTTTACCTACCGTGTTTTGGTTTGAGTGGTTTGTAAAAAGGTTACGTGGGTGCGTGGTTTAAGTTACATGATTTTTGATATGGACGCTTTCTTTTGCAAACGATTAGATGGGCTAGAACTAACTAAATATACGGGGTAGCAGGGACATCAACGCGCAGCCTGTTCGGTACTGTGGATTCAGTACATGATGAACTCAGGTTGAGTTAAAAAAAAAAATCCTTTTCCATTCATTTTGATCGCGTAGTTATTGTACTTTTCTATAAAACCGGAGATTTTTTTTTTGGTAGGTAACAAACAAGAAAATTATCATATGAGAGACTCAGAAGGGGGCACCTTGTTAGACTAGTAGGGACGGCGCTGGCCACTCCACCAGAAAAGCCATATTATCCCACAACAAATTCGCTTATGGTCTAACGACCGATTGCAAATAAAGAAAAAATATATATGCTGGATTCACGGTTATAGTTTGCACATAGATGACCCTGGGACCCTGTGTATTAGTATAAATTAAATTACATCATAAAACGTTTTATCAAATTTAAAAAGTGGTTTCCCTGTGTGGAAAGCTTCATCCAGAATGAAATAGTGTTGAAAATAGCAAGCAAATAATTTGTCTACACCCCAGTGTAAAAGTAAAAGTTTAAAAAGACACAACAAGAACTATAAAGTCAACTAAAGAACTTTAAAAAATCTTCACTAAGCGTAACGGACTGTGCAATGGACTTAACGTAAACTTTGACTCTTTTACAGCATCTCACTTGGCATCTCGGCAAAAAGGGCGCAATAATTTAAAACCACAAACTTCCACTCGAGATGATTTATGCAAAACTCGTGGTGTCCATAACGGTAAACTTTTTTGGGTGTCACCAGAATTTTTGGGGACAAAAAAACTAATTCGGGTGAAACGGTCTGCTGATGTGTGTCGAGGGGTTGTTTTGATTTTGGACGCCGATAATGTAAGGTATGGTGGCGAAAAGTTTATTATTTAAGACCTGTGACTTGGTTTCTAATACGAAGCCAGGCGTCTCAAGTTTAAAGACAAAAAATATTTAAAATGCCAAAATTCATGGAAACTATTCTACAGTTGCCGTAAAAACATAAACAACAAGATGCAAAGTTAATCTTGACTTGTGCAATTCTTTGCATAATATTTTGTATTTAGGTACCTTTGGCTGTGCTTGTATATTTTGTTGTAGTCACGAACAATGTATGCAATGTTCAGAGCTATACAAGAAAAAGCAAATTAATCATCATTCATCTTTGCTTTTCATCTTCTAACCAAATAAATAATTTTTATCTTTGATAGGGAACGACGTTTCTTCCCAATTTTTAGGAATCCTCAAGATACCATGTTTTGACTTCGCGAGAACTTGGGTCATCTCTTGTATTTCGATTCTCACGTAGGCCGACTCCCTCGCTGATTTATGATATGAAACCTGTCACAAAACGTTTCAGCTGTAGTCTTTGAACATGGCATCACGCCCCGAGTCTTTGTCATGCGTCGGACATCGCATTTTTATATTATTTTGTACGATTATCAAATGTTTTTTTCAAATGTTTCTTATGGTATAAATATTGGACAGTTATGGGTGTGTGTATTGGTTCAAAACATAGATACTGAAGGAAGTTTAAACTTTGATTGAAAATGTATTTTAATTAAAAATAGCTAGATGTCAAGAACACGTATAAATAAAAACTCTTAAAAAACTTTAATTGAGACCTTGATCCATATGGTGTTAGTAATGCACATTGCACACTACTTATAAGCTATTTTAGTTAAAAAAAGGTAAATACAAAACGGTCTTCGGTTTTGTTTTCTTCGGTAGTTTATATGGTATATTGAAGAAACAATTTCTAACATTTGTTGGTTTAAAAATTCTCCATTACCAACCATTAACGTAACTGACATAAAACATTGTCTTCATACATTAATGGGCATCAAATTCGGTGGACAACTCTGTCACCACTAGTCGCATTTCTTTTGCTTTCTACACTGTAACTATGCGTCTGACAGGAGGGACGCTGGGGCACACGTGAGGGCCACATGTGGCACTGATGTCCACATCGTATTTCATGTATGAGAATTTACGTACCGTGGTGTATGTGACCGTTGGGACAGTCGCTGTTACATGTTTATAGGAATAATAGATAAAAACAGAAAAAATAAAAATTCTGAATTGTGGATCTTTGACTTACTAAGACTATTTGAATAATAATGTAATATTCTATTATTTACCAATAAACTTAAGGGAAAATATATCAAACAGTACTTAGATCTGCTGTCTTGTATGGGTGAATGTTGGGCCACAAAAGGGATGAATGAAAGGCAATTGCATGCAGCTGAGATGAGAATGCGTGGATGTGTGGTGTTACACGAATGGTAAAATAAGAAGAACGGTGACCATCACAGAATAAACTTCTTGATAGTTGGAACTTGGAAGGCACACCTTTAATACGTGTCATATTAACAAGAAGTTTAATAAAAACTGTACGTTTCTATTCACAAACACAAATGTATATTTTTTCAAAGTCACAGTTGTGTCACTGCATGTTGGAATTTCATAATATTATTTGCATAATTAACATTATCATCTCTTTAAATAAAAATGGACGAATATGATAAGTTTCTGCACGATAAGAAAATTACGTCAACACACTTCATTTGTTTTTATAAAAAAAATATTATCAAATCTGTTCAAATATTTGCGACTTCCCATAATAGAATAAGATGTTTCTTCTATTTGTTCAACGTTTTAGAAAATAAAATACTGAGGTCATTGTTTAAAATATTTTCTACTGTAACAGTTTACTTTATGCCTGTACTTAAGACCAGTACTTCATTTTTTATTAGCTCTGACCAGATGGGTCACTAACTGCGAACTAATTTATGGTCCATATATGTACCAATGTAATACAGTATGATGCCACATTTGGCACTTCAAACAGCTACTTACACTAGTATTTATACATAAAGATAACGTAATGTAATGTTTAATTACTGTCTTGTTTAATGACAACCTAAAATGTTTGCGAAATATAAGCCTTTTTTAAATGAGCGAATGGTTTGAGAATGGTGTGATTCCAGTCTCGTGTATCTTAAACTATTTTTTTTATTAGTTATTAACGCCCCAGTGCTAGGCAAAGGCCTCTTTACTCTCTCTCTTTCCACCTCTCTCTGTCTAGAGCTGACAAGGTCCAATCTTTATTAAAGCAGTCCCGGTGATCCCGCTCATTGTCACGTATGGTTTTCAAACATGGTCTTTGATAATTCAGCAGAAGTTTACGCTCGAGGTTTGCCAAAGAGCTATGGAACGGAGTATTCTGGGTATCAAACTTGTAGACCGGGTTAAGAATACAACAATCCGTTCCATTACGAAAATAACTGATGTCACTCGGAAAGCTGCCACGCTTAAATGGAATTGGGCTGGACATATATTTCAGACGATTTTCAACTAATAATTTATTTAATTTTTTTATAATTTCACTTCTAGTCAAAAACATTAGTGTGACCCTGGCTTTTACACTAGGAGTACCTGTATCAGAAGAGCCAACTTAGAAAAGATTAAACAAGGGAAAGCTTGAATATAAAACTAATTTAATGACGTGACGATCAACCCCCATATTTACGTTTCTCACCGACCTCACACTGGCACAAACGCCATAGTCGCTAGACAAAAAATCACGGTGAAATACCGCTAACCGACGCATCTGGAAGTCGTTGCGTTTGCGCCTCACCGTTACACAGTGCGCCGCTCTGACCCAGCGGGGGCAAAAAAACTAGCGTAGGAGTGCATCGCCTTTGTTTTACGATGAAATTATATTGCAATAGTTGTAATTACGTTCGCATGTCGGCCAGACAGGAGAAATGACACGGAACCGGGCCATTGCTTGCGGGAAAAGTTTTTTGATGGGCACACTGTGCAGTCGCTTCTATTAATTCTTTGTTTAACATTTTTATGGCGTTGTTAATGCTTCCGTACACGATAATAACGTAATTAAATAGATTATTTAAAAATTAGTTTCAAGTACTCATAACATTAACGTGCTTAGATATAATTTAATTAGGTATTGTTTTTCTAGTGTAAATGCAATCACAAACTAACTGTATTTCTTGTTGGTTTCTCATAGAAATACATCATATTTGACACCAAATCCCACAGGATAAGCCGATGATAAAACAAATATCCGCCGGTTATAAGGGTCAAATACCATATTGCGTAAAGTCGGTCCATATGAGCGGCTCGTGTTTTTTGTCCACATACGATACTATTTTTAAACACTGTTTGGTCTACGGCGTCAAGATGGGACTGCGACGTGATGGGTCAGAGTTTTAATAAGTTGAAGAAATAATTATGCGTCCTCTTGGTTATTTAATTATGAAATATAGCCAAAAATAATAGTAATTTTAGTACATGACTGGGTTTTCTTTTCAGTTCGTAATAAATTAGTCAAATCGATAAATTAGTCAAAATTAAACTTTGAATGAAAGTTTCATAATTATTCTTCTTCACGTGTCGAAGGCAAAAATAATATGAAAATGTTTTACTTACATAACTAGCTTTTTAAATTTGTTCGACCCAAAATTCAGCAACGCTAATAAGTACAGTTTTTCATAATTTAATGTCCGTAACTTATACACCATTACAGCCAGCAGAATAATCCGCAGACATTATTCTAAAGACAACGTTGGTAACCAATGGATGTTTCCGAATTAAATTTAATTTTATAAATAAACTGTTTGTTTTATATTTATTTTATTTTATTCGAAAACAACGGTCGGTTTGTTACTAAACATCAACTTTGACAATTCTGGTAACTTATCTTTTTTGTGACTGTACATAGGTACAGTCACAAAAAAGTAAGTAAGTACGAGAATAGTCTCGAAATGACATTTTGAAAATTCCTGAATTTCTTTATTGCATACAACTCGTGTACTGTACGGTTAGATGAATGGCCCAATGGGTCAAGCATCTAAAATCTTAATTGAAAACTAAAATCAACCATTTATTTCATTCTTCCTCACACCAATATCTAATTGCTTTCCTAGGCTCTCTAAACTGCCTTCATACAAACATAAAATGTCCCAGGCATAACCTGAGACTCCACATCCTGAATCTAACGATCATCAAGTTTCCCACCACCAAACACAGCTTTAGCCCACAAAAACATAAACTTTCTTTATCTCCGTAACACCACTATGTCAAATATTGTCGTTGAGTTTATTTTAGCATCAAATGTTCCGTTAGAAATGCTTGCACCTTGCAACGGCAAATAACCTGCGACCTATTTATCCGGCCATCGAAAAAACCTAGTCGCAAACCAAGTTAATTTTATCACCCTTCAAAGACAACACAATCGATTTTAAACTTTCAGCGTTCAAAAATAGAGGTGAGGTGATATTTTTTGGGGTATAAATGTAACGTGGTCGGGCTAACCACATGTGGGAAAGATTTCGGTAAGTTTTTTTGGTGGACGGTTCCTAAGTTTGGTTTCAAACGGATGTTTGGCCGCTTTTGGTTTATTAATTAAGTTTAGGTTTTGTATTAGCGGGTCGTTAAGGTATTGTTTCATTATTTAATTAAAAATGTGTGATGTTGAATGGGGGATCAATATTTGGTTTGTTATTGAGATGTGATAATTTGGTCAAATAGAACTTTGATACACATTTTTCCATTCTAAATACAGCTTGCATTATTTGTTTCATTTCCTTATTTTAAATACATATACATCTTTGAAGTCAAATAAAATCAAATCTTTAAATGTGAATACATTTAAATACATAGTATAGAACATACCAACCCGCACTGGGCCTGCGTGGAGGATTACGGCCCACTCCCTCTCACAGAGAGGAGGCTTGTGTCCCAGCAGTGGGAACATTAAAGGCTGATTATGATAATGATGAATAGAACTTAGAAATAAATACATTGCAATATGTTTAGTGTACGAATAATAAAAAATAGAGGTCTTCTATTTATTTTCACTACCCAGTGATGACATTGTTTAAAAAGCGCTCTTTCTTGGAACAATCTTAGGTTTACTCAAAACAGAACCCAAAAACCGCCAGTTAAAAGCAGCTAATTTCAAAATGTGCATTACAAACAAATAAACAACAATATCCATCATACATGGAGATCACGTGCCCCTGCGCCGGTCACGTCGCGACATATTTATCGCACAGCCACCGCTAACCGAATTCTGTGATGTCGCACCTTCTGACTTATTGTAGAAAGTGTGTATCTTTGTACATAAGGACAAACGTGCCTAGGCATAAGCTTTTTGAAGACTTCTCGTTATTTGAAGTATCTAGTTAGGTACCTATACGGAAAACACGAGTCTCATTTCCGCACGGGTCGATTCAAAGTTAATAAGCTATGCTTGCCGCGGACGGTTCGTGGATGGGTGATCTATAACATATATAGACTCCTCCGTGCCTCGGAAAGTATGTTAAGCCGTTGGTCTTGGCTGTTACTTCTATATATTTGGCAGTCATTCAGTCAGAAGCTCGAAACTCTGACAACCAGCCTTACTAAGGGGTATCGTAACACCCAGTTACTGGTTTGTCCGATAGGCATGTATAATACTGGTAGTCAGCTGGATCCGGTTAGACTGGAAGCCGACCCCAACACAACATATGTAGGTGGCAAAGGGCAGGTACACAGGTTGATTGAGTTGCTCTTCTCATACGAAACGAGGCCATAGAACATCAAGAGACCTTTTACCCTGATGGAAAACATTTCCGTAATGGAAAATGGTGCATAGGAAAGTTCCTTCGAATATAAAGACCTTGTACGTTTCTCTCCTCTTACTTGTATACATACCACTGATACGTGTCCTAAAGACCATCATATGTATTAGCTAAGGCTAGGCCAGGGCTGCCCTGCTTAGCGGAGACCTATGTCCAGCATTGGACGTCTTTCCGCTAAAATTCAGATGATGATTATGAGGCACAGGCTGTGGCATCACCAAACAGAGTCATATGCTTATACTCGTAACAACAACAAGTTTGCCAACCACAACAATTACGTGATGTCTCTGCGCCAGCCTTCAAAATTTTCAGTCCTAAAAAGATAGCATACATATATACCTGCCTATTATTGTCCCAGACCAAAGACCTCTTCTTACACCGAGAAGGAACGAGTAATAATCGCCACACTCGCTCAAGACGGGTGGTAATTTCAGATGTATTTTCATTCACCAATGTCAGTGATGTAATTTAGAAATTAAGTACATCTGAACTGAAGCTGTCAAAGTGGCGGTGCTTGGAGGAGGCCTACGTCCAGCAGTGAACGTCTTTCGACTGGAAAGATGATGACGATTTGAATGGAAAAAGTCACATTTGTACTTACCCGGATATCCAAATCCTCATCCTAGAGATGCGACACCTTAGCCACTGAGACATCACCACACGAAAAATGTATTTTTGTAAGGTCTTTTTATTTGGACCTAATATAATTTTACCGTCATTCTCAGAGCACATAGCTCCTTATATACAAACCTCTGTATCAGGTAACCAAGTCCGGTTGCAGCCTCACCCCCGCACGTACATAAAGGTGTGTTTACACATAGCGGCGGTGATGCTATCAATCTCCATCAGAGAGCGGCGCATTATCAGTTAGTATCCGTCTGGGGTACTAGGTATGTATAGAGCAGGTATTGTGGGATGTTTTTATGTACAATCGCTCGAGATTTTATATGCGTACAGTATAGACGAGAGACGGTAAAAGGAAGGTTGGACGACCTACAGAAGACTGCGGAAGAGATCTGGATCAGACTCGCACAGACCAGGGAATCATGGAACAAAAAAGAGCAGTGGATGGAATAGGGCTGTCAATGATGATAATGACGGCAGTAGGCTGCACATCGGCGGTAAACTTTAATCTTAATCTGGCCTATCACAGATCGGAGTATCAATAAAATAAGAGGTCAGCTTATACTGGTTTTGGACGTGACTGAGGTGTGGCCAACCGCACAAGATCCTTTGCTTTGGATAAATCAAGTTTTTTGAAAACTTACGTGAATAATTAAAGACCGAATTTAATCGTGTTGCTGAATACTGTTAAAGACTTCGATATCCTCTAATAAACAAAAGACCCATACATTTTTCCCTGATCTACCATAGCTAATGGTGTGCATATATTGTCAGCTTATTGATCAGTCAGTCATGGAGTTGTTTTGAACTCATAAGAGTCAAAGTTATAGATCGTCATTAATTGCCAGTCCAGTCCAGTTCTAGTGTCTTTAACCGACTTAAAAACAAAGGAGGTTATCAATTCGACATGTTTATAATAAAAACAAATTAATGTATAACTCCGTCACATACAGACGGATTTGCAAAATTGTTTTGTTCGAAAGGGGTTTATTCCAAAATGGTCCCATTTAAGTTTCATATAGATCCATATAGATCTGATGATGCGTTTCGGAGAAAGACAACGGAACTCTTCAAAAAAAGACAGCAAACCGCGATTGCTGCTATCGCATAAATATGCATTGTTTTGACCCTGAGGATGATAAAATTTCGAATTGGTGTGGGGTAGGTGGGTATTATAACTGAAAAGTGAAAAATAAAAACGGAAGTCGGCGACTTTGGATATGTATTTTAATTTTTTGTCACCATCTTCCGAAATTAAACTTTGTAGTGTTTTTTCCGGAAGTCGGTTGTTTTTTCTTTGGAAAAAGTTTTTGATTCTTACAAGAAATTGGATTGGTGTCGAAACTCCACAAGCTCTATTTTAACCAGTATCGTAACGTCATTACGTTTTTCAGCCATTTTCAGTAGGTACTTTCTGACGAGGTACGTGTCAGGTCTACAGCTTCTTAGGTGACGCGTGAGAACAGTTTAACGCGATCGTCCATCAAGCGGTTATCGCGCATGCGTTCAACCCGTAACCTTATCTGGCGAGATGAAAGTGACGAAAAATGTACACATTCAAGAAATTATTGTTTTCGGTAGCGGAAAACGTGACGAACAGATCTTGCGACGCCTACACCCATGTTTGGGAATGGTATTTTATTTTGCAGCATTTTTGTGCCACATGCATTTTTATATTAGTTGTTACCTACTTTCTACCTCCGTCCCTTACTAGGTTCTTACACTTCAATGATGTAGAAGCCTGAATAATTTAGAAAATGTGCAGTTTTATTTTACCCCCTACATACAAACAACTGTGAGCAGAGGTGGCCCAGTGGTTACTGACGCGACTTACGAGATGTAGGACGTAGGTTCGAATCCAGGCAGGTGCTTTACTTTGTGTAAAATATTTCATCACCACTGCTCTCAAAACGGTGAAGGAAAACATCGTGAGGAAACTGGCATGTCCTAGAACCAAAAATTCGAAGATATGTGACTTCTACCAACCCGCACTGGGTCTGCGTAGCGGCCCACTCCCCCTCACAGAAAGGAGGCCTGTGCCCGCAGTGGGAACGTTTTAGGCTGATTACGATACAAACTTACAAACGAACAAGTTTTACCTTTTGATAATATAATATAAAAATAAATTTTATTTTAACTTTTATATTAGTATAGACTAGCTTCTTCACGCGACTTAATCCACGTGAAATTTCCTGAATCCGTGTCATCACATCTCCTACTCGCGCTATATAACTTTGTTTTCACCTAGCGTTCTGTCTGACTTTTTTATTTTTGCTCAGTTCTTAAGGGTTCAACCGTGACGTTAAATTGCCTTCCTCAATAATTGGGCTATCAAATACAAAAATATTTTTTCAAAATCGAACTGGTAGTTTTGGAATTTAACGCTTTCAAATAAACAAACAAACTCTTCAGCTTGATGAATAGTAAAGATAGATGCTTAAGAATGAGCCTGAAAACATAAT
The DNA here is from genome assembly GCA_949091785.1 of Polymixis lichenea. Taxonomy (NCBI): domain Eukaryota; kingdom Metazoa; phylum Arthropoda; class Insecta; order Lepidoptera; family Noctuidae; genus Polymixis; species Polymixis lichenea. Next base: position 16,706,157 of record OX420943.1, on the reverse strand, counting down.
CGCCTCTTTGCTTCAATAACGTGATAAGTCCGACAATTTTTTTTTTATTATTTTAAAACGTTCTTTGGAAAAATAAAGTCGGCCACGGCGGTTTTAATGATCAAATATAAAAAAAATGAACTGTCGGAATTATCACGTCATTGAAGCAGAGGCTTATATTCAAAAATAAAGTGATCGAAATCTTTATCTCTTATCAGAATATCATTTCATCACAAACATCTCAACCAATGAACCAATACGTCTTCTAAGCCCCTATTGATCTGAAAAGAAAACCGACACAACTTCTGAAACCAGCTCCATACCTACTTCTATTCAGAACCAGGTCAAAACTGTCACTTATTAACCAACCAACAATCTTTTTTACACCTCACTTAAGCCCCATACATCTTCAGATCTCCCATTCACACTGTCACAACTATATATAGTCATATTATTCTTTTTAATGTCCCATTTGATTACAGAACAGAGCTCATAACCCATACAAAAGATTAACCGTACCACGAAGGCTATTCACAAGGCTATTTTACTATGATTTATAATTTGTTTAATTCAAATATCGTGCTTTAAGCTATACCGGTATATTAGTTTAGCTATTGTCGGTAGTTAGATGCGGAATATGGATTACGTAATGCTTTTGTGAAAAGAGACTAGGTGACCCTAGTTTTTGGGTTTTGTCACGTGAGTAAGTTGTGCTAAGTATTTGTACTTGGACCTGTGAAGTTGTTTTTCTAATTGTGGTTATGTAGTTTTCATTTTGACGCTCACAGTGGGCTTCATAATAAGGCTTAAAGTCACCCAAACGGCAATGGAGGGTTGCAGGAGTCCGCTGGATGTGGGAAGCACAGAACCGGTCGAAGTGGTGGAGCTTGGGGGAGGCCTATGTCCAGCAGTGGACGTCTTTCGACTGAAATGGTGACGGTGATGACGAGTTTTCATAATTGGCAGTGGATATAAAGCTGAAATAGTTCGGGGAATATGCAGAGTAAATGCAAGTCCTAAATGTGGAGTAATTATACAGGGTGGCAGGGATGTCGACGCGGAAACTGAAACGATGTTTTTTTTTAAACTGCTGTTTCATAGAAAACTGCAAAACCTACGCGGGCAAAATGTATGGCAGAGCTAAATTTTTTTTTAAATAACCGACGAGAAATTTCAACGAATGGAGATACAGAATCAAGAATTGAAGTGTTGAATATATGGTAAAGATACGTCGATGTCAATGCCACCCTATAGATTTGATCCTAACTTTCTGACTAAGCACTTGACCAGTTTATATCAACATCATTAGTTTTTCATCAGCCGATTATTAATAATACTCTACAGCCCTATCGCAATGAGCTATAAAACTTCCGTTTATTACCTGTCATCGCCAATTTGTTAACCCAAGAATTTTATCAACATATTAAAACTCTGATCTGCACGCAACCCTCCCGACAGTGGTGATGCAAAATCGACGCATTCCTCACAACCCCCGCATTCAGAACAAAAGCCCACATGTACTATTGTACAAATTATTTAATACAATAAATAAAGAGATCCGCATACCGATATTACATTCATTCACTCATTCCCTCAATCGTTCGGTCGCCAGCCGGGGATTTTTTTTAAATTTTCAAGCACTTCGATTGGCTCAGGCGGCGAGCTTTTGAACTTGAGAATTACGATTTTTGCAGGCTGTCGCTTTGATTAAAGACAGATTGCGTAAACCCTCAAATTGGGAGCGATGCCTTTCAAAATATATTAATAATCTTGATTCGTGTTGTGGATGTCTGACGCGTGCGTTTTGTGTTCGAATCACGATGTCTTAACGGTCTTATAGTACGATTTTATAAGGCTTTGGCAGCCATTATAAGTACTAACTGAATATTTCCATCCATTCTATTGAGATAATTTAACTTCAAGTAAAATGTAGGAGACATGCCTTAAGTTGGAAGACGTTCAGCCATGTAACTATTTGATTTAAGAATGATGAACCACGCTTTTTAATCACAAACCAAAAAGTAAACATTCCCAAATTAGCTATTGACTGACCGACCATATAATTCTTTAAGACATGCAACATTTAATAGTTAATATACTGTAACAGGTGACCCTTGTAACTACAATAAAGGAAAACTAAAAAAAAAGGTAGTTGTGTAAGGAACGTTATTAAATTCCTAATAATTTTAGACAAAAAAGGGGCAACTCCACACGAAACCGTTACTTCATACAATCCGTTTGGTTCAATCAAAAACTTCATCGGGTCTTTAGAAATCTACTAATACGCTAATTCAACATATTGTGAGGGGTCCAAAAATAAAAAACGTGGGCCAGTCAAGGTAAGAAAGGGTCAGGCAACTGTTTTTTGTTTAAAAAAAGCCCCTTGCCAGATGGCCTGGCGTTTAGCGACAAAAAACGGTCCGTGCCCAAATCTTGTGCAAGTAGGGATTGCAATGGAATCTTTCTTAGTATTCAGTTTAAAAGTGTGTATAAATATTTTTTTAATTCTACTAAATTTATGATTTATCCTATTAGGTACTATCCTACTAATTTAATACCTCTAAACAAGCAATCTGAATCTTGGAAACGGCTCCAACGATATTCATGAGATTTAGTATGCAGTATGCAGGGAGTTTCAGGAACGATGAATCGATCTAGCTAGGTTTCATTTTTAGAAAACGTCAAACCAACAAAAAAAACCGAGCAAAGCTCGGTCATCCAGGTACTATTATTAATAATAATAAAACATTTATTTCAGGCGACGCAGGCACCTAAACATACATATTTTTATATTTTTAAAACAACTATTGTACACAAAGTGATGACTGTGCCGGCGTAGTGTTACGCTGCGCGGTGTTCTTCCACGAAAAAGTCGGTATGCCACACCTTTCGGCCAAAACTCTTCCTTCATGAAGATTTCTACATACCGAGTTGGAACCCGCACCACAAACGACTTGAAGTGTATGTTATGGCGCGACTCCAACTTCTCTACTCTCAAGGTCCACTTGGTCTTCATTAATATAAAAGGTTGTATGTTCAGATGTTTGTTATTCAACCACGCTAAAACGGCTGAACGGATGCAGATGAAATTTGGCACACAGATAGTATGTTATCTAAATGAAGAAATATAATACTTTTTATATTCTCAGTAGTACATTCTCGTGGGATAATTTTCCCCCCACGCGGGCCAAGCCGTGGGGAAAAGTTGGTTCATTTTAAGGTCACACAAAAAATTATACAGTAGCACCTAATAAAGAAAAGCAGTGGCAAAGTATCCCAAGGTTATATTAAAAAAATTGCGTCTCATTAAATTTCGAGTAATTTTTCGAATGATTGAATACCTTAATTCAAGCATAATAAATCTTGTTAAATATCGCCTGAATGAAAATTCACGTCACTCCAATATATCACAGACAGCAGATGTTTAGAAAACTACTATGATTAATTGCATACTTTTTAGTAAGAATTAATTTTCTCATGAAAAACTATCACCATTTTATAAAAACAAATATTTTCAGTGACCTCTTATTTTTACTTATTTTTGTCTGCTGACCTTACTTGTCTACGCAGAAACACCATGACGATTTGTCTCTACATAATATAAATTTCTCTATAATTAATAGAGTCAGCAGACGATATTTTGATGTAGCAGATTCATCATTTAATAACAGGTGGTCAGTAGATTTTTTTTGAGAATGTGATAAGTACAAGGTACCTTTTCACCGTGATTCTGGCCGAGTTAAACATTTTTTTAACACAATACAAAACTTCCCTAAAATGAAAAAAATCGGGATAAGAAAACTACTAGTCGAACTAGACAAAACTAAATAGTATAAGAATGCAAATCGTAAAACTAAAATGAGAATAAAATTTAAGACAAACGTCTTCTGAGGCAAGGATATCTCGATATGTCGCATCATCCAATGATGATCACCCACCCACGAGGCGACCTCAGTAGCGTAGCTTCACCTTCGATCAACCCGTGACGCTGTTATCATTTAGCCACGACCCTAGAGTTTCTGCTGGAACATTATAGGCGAAAAATCGAAATTAATCGTGTTCTGTTTCAACATAACAAAATAAAACAGACAATTTATACCAAAGCAAAGGTTTTATTATTTTTCGAAGCCATAGAATCAGAGTCTCCACCATATTTGGCTTATTAATGCCAATGTTTGCGTTTTGCCCATAAGGACCAAAACCGTTCGCCTATAAATTAGGGACATTCGGTTAGTAGCAACAAATTATATCGACGTTCATCTTTTGTCCTTTTTTATCTTTTCCAATCTTACACGGTCATCCTTGGAATTTATGTTTTGATGAAAGATAAAATCTTCCTATTACTTTGAATATTAATTTATTTGGCAATAACGCTTTTGTTGAGTTGAGGTAGCTTGTCAATAACCTTAGTGGTAATGGTTTCTTTTCTAACGATATAATTCTTTATTAAATTGGCTTCTATGTGCAACACAGGAGCCACTGCTAAGTCAGTCTCATCATTATCTCATTAAGGACCAGTTTCCTTTTTTACGTTAGTAATCTATGAATACCTGTGTTACCAACGTAGAATTTTCATATATTCTGGTAACACCAATACCATAACTCACCACTCGTGACATCCAGAGTATATATTACGCATCAAGTGCTAAAGTAGAAATGTCATGGCTACGGTCGGACAACACATCTTCTAAACCAACTAAGTGAACACGCCAACATCATATCTGTTATATTGCCATCCTAATGAGCCTATATTTGAACCATTCCAATTAAAAATTTCCTTGACAATTACCCAAACCTTATGCAACTCCACCTTTTTTCCAGTTATAGTGATGGTGAATTTTGGTAGTGGTTGCATGTCATCCCCTTCGACCTTCGTGACTCACTGAGCCATTTGCTTTTGTATTTATCGGAACGTGCCGTGCGACACGCCGCAAACGGTGCTACAGTACATATGGGGAAATAGGCTGCGATATTTCGGACCTAAGTATGTCTTAAACATTTTGCCTCCGAAATTACGTTAAACTGCTGAAATTCAAAAAGGGTAATATGCATATAGTTTGGTAGTAGTTTGGGAGGAACATGTTTACATATCGAGATCCCTCCGTGCCTCGGAAAGCACGCTAAGCAATTGGTCCCGGCTGTCATTCGTGGATCTTTAACAGTCGTTACGGTCGTCAGAAGCCGAAAGACTGACAACCAGTCTTACCAAGGGGTATCGCATTACCCAGTAAGTGGGTTTTTGAGGTCAGATAGGCAGTCACGCCATGAAAAAATACTGTTTGACTGGAAGCCGACCCGAACATGGTTGGGAAAAGGCTAGGAAGATGATTTGGAAAATAACTTTTTCTGCTCTAGGTGGGCATAATTATATTGACCTCATTGGTGATATTCTTCAGAAAGGTCAAGTGCGTAGTACTCGCAACCGGGGTGCGATGACCAGAGGCCTTAGTGCGAGTTTCATTTAACCATCTCGATCAAACGCATCGAGCGCGTTTGACGCTCAGAGGCTTTAGTGTAAGTTTCATTTAACTATCGCGATCAAACGCATCGATCACGTTTGGCGCAGCGATTGGCCCTGGATTGGTGATGGACCAATCGGAGCGCCAAACGCGCTCGATGCGTTTGATCGAGATGGTTAAATGAAACTCACACCAATGCAAGGTCGAAACAGGTGGCATTATGTAGTTTCTGCCTACCCCCATACGAAGAAGGCGTGAGTTTATGTATTTAACTAATTTAAAGAGTTGTTGTTGGTTGTTTCGCACATAATGATTAGTCGCTATGTTCATATAAGACTTCACTTCTTCTTCTTCTTCTTCGTCGTGTCTAAAAATGAATGTTTAAACTTCACTAAAGTTCTTTGGAAAATATTCTGTTGTCTATCTCTGATTTTCCAGTTTGATGAGAAACAGCTGAAAGGGGATAGCGATGGCTTCACAATAGGTACACCTGACGCATATAGGTATGTTTAACTGTAAACTTAATCATATATTTTTTTGGGTGGGAAATCATCAAATAACTTCTCTCCCGCTCTGGGTGGAGCAAGAAGGCGTGTCAGACTTTTACTGACTAAAACCCACCCGTGTTCCTTCAGTGGCCTGTGTGCCAGGGGCCACAGTATCTATTTCGAACAACCCGTACGCCTGGCAGAACATAATTATATTGAAGAAGAACGTAAATCACTGTTAGTGCTACTGTTTGCCTGAATTCTGCAATATATATAAAACAAACCCCATGATAAAAAGTCCAGTATTTGAGTGGTGATGATGATTTATAAGAAACAACACACGTTTAGCTCTCGCATAATCCGTCACTTGCAGTAACATTTCATGGTTCAAGTCTTGCAGTGATTGAGATCTGTTATTTCAATGCTAATATTACTTGGTAATCATTTATGTTTGCTGGCCATATTACCTGCGTTAACATTGCATTATGACATCATCATCAGCAAGATCTGATCAGATTATCTTCCGTCCTGTCCGTTGTTCATTAGTAGTAGCCCTCTCCACCGTATCCGGCGACAGACCTAGACTAGTTTTCTCTCCTTTCGTGAGCTCTCTTGTGAGTAGCAAAACCAATTGTCTTGAACACCCGGTCACACTATGCACAGAAGAGCTGATCAGCATCATTGTATGTATATGAAGGCTCTGGGCGATTTTTGCGTACTTGCTGCTTGTTGTCTAGTTCTTCGAGACGATCAATTTCAAAGCATTCAGCTGCTTTGTGGATTGAAGTGAGCCACCTTTCATGGTTTTGACCCAGCTTCTCCTCTTCCGTTGTTTATAATAAAGGATGTATAGTGTTCTATACGTCCTTACAGAGCATATATAGTGTGTTATGTAATTCGGTTTCTAAAATATAACTATCAAGCACAGTTGGTTTTATTTTTCAATTGGCAATTCACCAAGTGTCTTATTATTGATTATTGACTGTGTGTTGTTTTTATTTATTTCCTTATTCCTAAGTGTTTTGGAAAACATCGTTTGATAGTCGTGTCGTGGGCATTTGTCATTGCACCTTTGGCTTCATTTCATGACTGAGGATAATTATTCTAAGCTAGAAATATAGGCACTCTCATGACCTCACTTTTTTCTGTCTCGTCTAAAATTGTCGTTTTTTTAATTCCATCAATTCATCTAAGCTTGTGGTTTAATCATTATCTTGTAATTATAATTGAACATAATAAGGTAACAGCTACATCAAATGGTAACTTTATCCACCAGAGTCCTCTCAACAAAATTACAAAAATATACTACGAACTCAAGCAATATTTAAACATGCAGCTCACATCCATCCACCTTCCTTGACCCCTATCTCCGATCTTACTAATAAAAACTTTAACAAACGGCGCACCTTAGTTCGCCGAATATCCTCGACTATGGGCAGAGGCCAGAGGTCACGCCGCGTGGCACGGACATCGCCGCCTCACCCAGGGGCTACTTGCCTAGCCCAGTAGCCCCACTGATCGATACTGTGGTATTTTTGTAGGGGGTGAGAGCAATTTGGTAATGGGAGCTAGCCTTAGCAACACTTAAACTTTGCTTAAAAGATGACCTGGGTGAAAAAAGTTCTTTACCATGAGTTGGCTCTGTATTCAATGTCCGGTTTAAGATAGTCTTAATATGAGAACTTGTGCGTGTCTATCAATATGTTTACCTATGTCGAGCTATGCTCTTTTTTTAAAAAGCTTCTAAAATGAGAACACTGAAACCATTTTTCTTTAGTTGAACAAAACTTTAAGCAATATCAACCCCTAATGTCAAATATGCAGCAGTGTTAAGTTACACAAAAGTTAACCAACGTCAAAGTAACTAGTACTACTAGTTCACTTATTTTACTGCAAACCACTTATGAAAACATCAAATTGGACGTCCAGATTAGAATCAGTACCAGTTCTCCGTCCAAATATCTGCTAAATATTTTTTTCTGAAACGTTTTACTCCCAGACCACACGTCTTCCTACGTACACAGGGGGGTTAAAGGGGGGTGTCCACGTGAGGCGGGGCGGCGATAGCGCCGGCGAGCGTGGCCTGTGGCTATTCCCGCCTTGCCCGCCCTACCCGCCCTACCCGCCCGCCCATCACGACACGAGCGTGAGTCAGGGCTACTTCATATCAGTGGCATTAGCAAGGCACAAGGCTGACATTAACACGAAGTAAATTATTGAAGAGGTACCTATAGAGGTGGGTACTTCGATTAAACGTAAGCATGGAGTTTGAAGCACGTGCAGAAAATGTCAAGGTAGTTGAAACTAGGAAAAATAATAAAATAAAAATGTAAATAGGATGTCGTGTTTAATGTCAATTATATTTATGTATTTCTATACCAACAAGAAGGCTTTTTGATTATTTAACGACTACTTTAAAACTTTTTTTTAGTTAGAAGTTTTACAAGCTTTTCAATGTTACTAATCATTTTTATTGTTGTGATCTGAAAAAGAAAAACTATTAATAAACTTTAAATCAAACTTTTTATTGTATTGTTAAGCACCACATATACATATTTATAATTATGTATAGTAACGTAATCTTACAAATTTAAAGACTGACTTCTGTTTAACCAGGAGTTTTTTTTCTTAAGGGACTATAGGGTATACCTACATTATGCACCCACAAGCACAATTATAACGAATCTTGACACTCGCATCCTTCAATCCCATGAGAAAAAGTACAATATATAAAAGTTGAACTCAAAAAATCTTTAACGAACTTTTTACAAACAAAGCGCATCCACAATCTTCATCAAAAAAAAATTCAACAAACTTGTTTGTTTTTTGTTTGCAAAACTAAGCTGTAAATTACACGGTAAGTAAATCCCAATAAAAGGAAACAAAAAATACTTAAGAAAAACATTCCTTGATGAATTAGGTGTCGCAAAAAATATGCAAAATTTCCACCCTTTCAAATTTTTTTTTAGTGACTTTGATACCGAGATAAAATATACTCGTTATATGGTAATTTACAGGTTTTTTCAACCTGATTCATCATATGGGAGACCACTTTTTGTGGTAGTTGGAAGAACAGTGCAGCTCCCGTACCCGCTAATATTACTAAGAAGATGGGAATTATTTTTTAGTTGCTTCTCCAGTTATTGTAGTAACTACTCATGACTCACTGATCATTAACAGAAGCTGAAAGTAAATGACTGATTATGTCAGTAAACATTAGCATGGACTGCAATGTCATTAAAATTGTCTTAAAGGATATGTCTGGAACCAACCCCAACGTACTCGGACTTAGGAAAAAGGTTAGGCAGATGATGATAATGTACCGGTGAATGCTTACTCGATTAGTTTGTTAATGAATAAAATAAAATTAAGTACCTTTCAAAAGAATGGACAATCGCTTCTATACACTGTGACATTTTAGTCGTCTTACAACGGCAGCCCACTTCATGTATCGAATGGCTACTAATAATTTATAAAAAAGAAGACATTTTTTGACATATGAATAAAAATGTAAAAATATATAATTCATCAAGACGCATGATGTAGTTTTGAACACCCCGTTATAGAGATGGAATTAATAATGAAATGTAATGGTATTATGGTAGGTAGGTAGAAATCTTCTACCGTTGTGATACGTAAACATTATTAACAGGGAAGGTGTTTCATAATTCTAAAGCATTATTCATTTTTCTTAATTAATGGTAACAATTTTTTAATCGCGCCTGTAGGTATTTTATGTCGGGTACATTGAGGGGACCACCTTTGTAAGACGACTAAAATGTCACGGTGAATGTTAAATTCAGCTGCCCTTGAAGATATAGGTACTAAAGTCCAAGGCCGTGTCTTCGGAACTAATAAAACTTAGTTCAGGTAAAAAAAGTATACCAGGATAAATAATTATGTAGGTACGCGTATAAAGGTTCCAGAAAACAAAACATAACATACGGTACCTCATTCATAAGGCTAACCTATTGACCGATTTTTTATGTAACATCCTGTTTAAGCCTTTACCTATAAAAAGTGTACCACGTGCCACCCACATTAAAGGCTTTTTTATGGCATTTTTATTAATAGTGCCCACCTGACGATACTAGAGAAAACATAAAAAAGTTAGGGCTTTTTTTAAAGAAAGGGTTGATGCATTTATTACATCGGCCACTGCTATACATGAGCTTATAAATAGAAAGCACGCGTGACTACGAGGAGCCGTCAGGTTCTGGAATGGCGACCGAGTACCGCAAGACGTAACGTTGAAAGGGCTCCCACAAGGTACACCGATGACCTTGTGAAAGCTACAGGAACCCGCTGGATGCAGGAAGCACAGAACTGGTCGAAGTGGAACTTGGGAGAGACTTATATCCAGCAGGGTGTCTTTAGCTTGAAATGAAGCGAAAGTTACCATAATCATTTCACTTCCCGCAAACGTATTAGTGACTGCTGTCCCGGTAAATAAGTGAATAATACTACCCGGTCTATTCTGTAAAAAGCTCACCGTAAAAGCTTAGGTGAAGAGACCTGTTATCCCTTTTGATGCTATGGTATTGACACTATTGACAGCTCATTTCACCTAAGTTTTGACAGAAACATTCAAAGTCATAATTCAAATCATTGTTTCAAATAGACACATAGAAGGCACGCAATTAAAATTAACAAAAAATTTAATTGATTCTAGTGCTAATAAAATACAAAACGTGACAAACTATGGCTTAATGTGTTTAACATAGATCACCAAAATACCAGAATATAAAAAATAGATTCAGTTGCCCTTTCCAAAAGATAGTTTCGTATGGAGAAGAATGAGAAAGAAACTCCACCTCTCTACTCTTTTAAAATGATTTACAATATTTTGTACACGTTAATTATATATTTGAAGACGATGCATCTACAATAAAGTTACTATACCACAATAGGTAAAAAAGGCAATGACAGGAAATTAATTATGCGATAGATACCTACATGGTGTTCACATATTTACAAAAATAATGTAACAATGACGATATTCCAAAAAAAATATCATGTATTGTCAATGTCATAAAATCTGTAAATTCCACAATTAAATAAGCAACCAGTTAGCTAAACTAAACTCTAAGCTCTAACTAAACTCTAGATTGTCTGATGTAGCTGGATTGTTTTTTAATTAGACCGCCTGGTCTGTTTTAGCAGGGAAGCAAACAACCGTTATTTCTTTTTTTACCTAAGAAGGAGAAAGTTTATGTATTGACAAGTAAAATTCGTGTGGTACACGTTCTATTACCCTGAGGTCCACTTTTGTAATTTGGCAAATTCATTTTTATAATTCACCTATCATTTTCTAAAATTGCCATAATATATTCCTAACCAGCGGAGCATATACTTAAAAAATCGAAACTAACAAAACTAGATCTTGTCACGCAAATATATGACAGGTGAATGCTGAACTTGAGTGGACGGTTGCGCCCTCTGCACATCGCTAGGCGAACTAATCTTTGATACCGTACGGTTTTACGATCTTCCAATTTAGTGTCGCGTTCCGTAAAACGAGGAGCTAAAATGGTGCATTTTGGAGAGCAGATCAAAGTGATACATTATGACGATTCGTTTGGTTATAGGCATTTTGCACCTTAAATGTGATAGAGAATACGTTAGTTCGCAATTTTACCGAAGAAGTGAACTGGAATAACCTGATTTTAATGGTCGATCATGACATAACAAAACTCACCAGTTTCGCTTTTGCCATGCTGTAATATGTTGAAACTTACTCAGCTCTCGAGAACCTCCAAAAATAACTCAGAGGAGTAATTAAGTAATACAATCAGTAGGAATCGCTTTCATTTTGATAGTTCCATAACATTCATGGCGTTGTTCACGTTGCTAAGCAGACATTTTTTTCAAACATATGAAAGAATGGTTTAGCAACAAAATATCGCTCAAAATGATTCAGAATCTGATTATTAGTGTGTTACGCAATTAGATGCAGGTCCATCTGACATCGATTGATCGGACTATCATAACCTCATTTTTACTGTAACCAAAATTCACTTATTTAACTTTCGAAAACAAGTTTTTCCTTAGCAAACATTTTAGCCGCCCAAGCCATTGTCCAAATAGTTGCGGAGTCGCTGCTTCTTAAACATCGTCACGGCGAGTGGTGATCGAGCGCGTGGTCACCGGTCATGTTCCTACGTTTGTCCTCCCATATGTGTAGATAGGGTTGGCACTGCAGGAACAAGATTTTCTTTGCAAAAAGAAATTCAATAGTCTTTCCAAAGGAGACCAGTCACGTTTCATACAAAGTTAGGCCCAAAAACCAAAGATCCAGTCAGAGATAAAAAGTAAACTTTTTTTTGCTGGGTTTTGTATTCCGGATTTTGGGCCCAATATGGCTGATCTCCATACCCGATACACCCAGAGAAGCCGACTAAAAAAAGGAAGAAGTGGATAAGGTAAATCCTCTGTTATAATAAATGGAGTAGAAGGATTACATTAAATTGTATGGTGGCAGCTTACAAATGCGCAACTGCAGGCCTAGACAAAACACATTTCTGTTAGCGTTCGCGCCAAACGCTACGCCAAAATTTACGGGAATGACATTACCTGCGGATAGATTGCGTCGTGTACTTTCCGCAGATGATGTCATTCCCATACATTTTGGCGTAGCGTTTGGCGTGAACGCTAACAGAAATGTGTTTTGTCTCAGGGCCCTGTTCACTTACAACCTTAGTAGAGGGTAGATGAAGATCAAATGTTGTCAAGCTTTTTCCAACTATGTTGGGGTCGGCTTCCAATCCCATTATTTATATATTTTACATGGAGTGACTGCCTATATAACCTCCACCTACATATGACTGGTTCTCAGACTTTTCTTTGCTTCCCACTACCTGTAACGACTGTCAAAGATCTACGAAGGACAGCGGGACCAACGGCTTAACGTTCTATTAGAGGCACGGACGGATCTCAACATGTATTGGAAAGTCACCCATCCACGAACCGACCGCGGCAAGCATAACTTAACCTACTATCGACCCGTATGAGCCCCGACCCAATGGAGCTCGTGGCTAAATAATAACAGCCTTATTTAGCCACGAGCTCCATCACCTAGAAAAACCGAGTGTCACACTGAAGAAATTTTTAAAGCCATGATTTGACCAAACTTTTTAAAGGAGATCGAAACTATCATTGGAACCTGGAATCCATTGCAATCCATTGGAACTTGATGATCGAACAGATAAAAACAATTTGCAAGTTTATAAAGGCTTCTAAAAAGACACAGCCCTAAACGTAACACGGTACAGTTCGCCTATTGTCTCTTAGTCCGTTGCTTGGCCATGACTACAAGTCATTATGGTGGCTATGACGAAAATGAGCTTAACGATTGTAAAAATAGCAACGTTTAGGGACAATGAAACTGAGACACATAATAGATTTCCTGCATGCATTGCCGTTGTTCCATGTGGTGCCGGACGTAAAGGTAGCACCGTCCCATCTCTTCCCGTAGGTGTCGTAGGAGGCGATTAAGGGACTTACTAGAGAATGGGCAGCAGCGTTCTCTATGCATTGTACCGCCATACTGCGATCGCCAACCCGCCTGCCAAGCGTGGTGATTATGGCAAGCCTCCCCCCCAAATTGGGGGAGGCTTAAGTCCAGCAGTGGACGTCTTTCGGCTGAAATGATGATGGTGTTCATTCATTGCCGTATTTATAACAAGAATACCTAAATATCTAAGATAATTACCAAATCAATACGTGCAAGACAAGTGCTCTTATTGCAGATATAGTTTTAAATTCGGACGAACCTAGTTTGGGTCAGGAGTAAAATTGCACATAATATGTCTCTCAAAATATACTTTATCTTCTATTAGATTCAACATAATCTATGGAAAGCTTCCGGTATCCTCTAGAAATTCATACGCATATCTTTGACATTGGTCTCTATAGAAATATTACATTAGTATCTCTAACAATTTAGTTCTCATCAACTCTCCCTATCAAAATGAAAAACCCAACATTTCCTACTTTGCCAATCTTGCTATACTCAGATGAAACCAGAAATCGCTCTGCAGTTTCGGTTGAGTCGTCTGCCTGCACATTAGTTGCGTCCAAATGACAAACGTCATGTGCGGGGTAAGTTAACGATCTTAACGCTTTGCTGCCCCTCAAATTATCTGAGCGACCATTGCTCCGGTGCTCCCTGGCTCAGAACTGCTTACTGTATGTCCAACGCTTCCGCGTTCAGATAAGCTGTTGTGTTATTTTCTTGTGATGATCAGAAAAAACCAGGAAGTTTTATCTTTCTTCTTACCTCTTCAAAATTGACAGCAAAGTTAGAAGAATTGTCAAATTCTCTTCTAGCAAAACGTCAGTTTTAAAGACGCTTAGTAAATGTTCAAATGCCGTTGATCAATGAAAAATTGACGTGGGTTATTCCGGAATCTACAATTTCGAAAACGTTCTAGTCATGCTACAAGAACTAGAAAACACAGAACATTTCCCTCACAATACCGCATGCAAAGTCATTTGCACACAGATGCATAGATTGACTGACACACATTTGATTAGACCAACAGCCACGATAGATAGCAGAAAATAAATGGGCCATAAAATCTAATGACAGGAAAGTAAAATCAAACATAGAAAGACAAACAACGGCGTTTCCTTTGACCACATTGAGAGCCTTTATCATCCCTTTATCTCAAATGGGGAACAGGCGACGATTGTTCACATCAACGTTATCAACCAACAGGTATGTAAATATTCTGTGCGGGGTTTGCTTAAGAATTAGTCGCCTCATATTGTGTCGCAGAATGATGTAAGTCAGAATATTAAACGTGATTTGTGTAGCTGTATAGGGGAGATTGATTTTTGATGACATTTTGGTAGCGTATCTTTTATTAAAAGTAGATTTTGATGATATGGAAGTTGTTTTTGGTGAGTATGGTGGTGAAGTTAAAATTTTAACTCGTTTTATGATCATAACAGGTCCAGATTTGAAATCCTATGTCTTTCTAAAGTAGGTGGTAAGTTATCTTAGTACAAACGATAATTAATCTAAAAGGTAATTGGTAATACATATGTCTATTTTTTTTGTGGGGTACCTATTTCCGATCATACAAAATGGCGGTGATACAAAAATCTTAAACTGCATGATTAATAATATGATTGGTTTATTAAATGCATTGATTATTACTTTATAAATAATCGATCGATTATGAACACTATTAAATTGTCCTATAACTATAAAGTTCATGCCGGAGATCATAATCGAATGCACTTTAAAGCACAGTATATCTACCTTATTAAGACCGTGACTCGTTTTTCTGATTAAATCATAAATTAAGTCATCTATACTGTTATCAGGTTCATAAATATCAGTATGGATAAAAATTTCAACTACAACAATATTCCGAAATTCCGTGACTTCTAATTTTTCTTCATGAGAAAATATCTTGATTCACATTTTTTCATCTCTCGTATCTCTGTTACGTACACTATTAACAATTTTTATTTGCTCACGTTAGGACCTGTGTCCGTTTTGATTACACGTTCTCAGATAACATACTGTTTTATTTAATTTAGTCATTCCTGTGTTTGTCTCGTCTTGATAACACAGTAATTTATAGAGGCCAGTAAAGCTATGCTTTATGATGATTTAATTCTTGATTGTCTTCACCAGTATTTACGTTCTGTATCTCCTGTATTGTATGCGTCCATGTGATTACACAATTGTTTGTGCCTTTTATAACCTCACGATGTCCTTTAGTGTGAATCCTTGTAATAATATTATGAAGCTCGTAAACAAACGTTTATTGCATACCCTACTTATGTCAAGTTTGTAATATAATTACGCAATGAAGGAAAATTGTTGCTGCGGCTATTTTAATATGTCTTTATACTGTGCAACATTGCATCTATCTCTTGTCGATTCTAACATAAATTTAATTTCCGCCTTCTAGCGGTCTAGCGGAAACAGTTCTATTATTAAACGGGTTCATAAAGTGGCTTTTAGATAATCCCTCTTTGTAACTACAGGAATAGAACAGTCGACCACAGATTTATTATATTATGAAGCAACCTTAAGCTTCGTAGTAAAATGTGAAGCTCCAACATGCTGTAGGCCTTTGATTAATACAATACATAACGGATAAGCTACTTATGCAGGCGGTTTCTATTGCCTATTGCGATTTAGGTACAACGCGTGACCGCTTCATTTAGCTTCAAGCGATACTTGTTAATGCATCTTTAACAAGTATTATTGGAAATTAAATAATAGTACACAAGTAGACACGAAGATTTAAATTGCTCTTTTAATGGATAATCATGATGGCTGACATATATTTTACGTACCTTTTTTTCCACACATGATCACACAATACACACAGGACATATATATTATACACATACCGAAATCACACTAGAGAGACGGTATACACTTTTTTTTATTAACTTTATTTTCTTATACTATTACTAGTTTATATAAATTAGAAAATGCATTAATAGATAGAGCTCTGGCACCCATAACACAAGTTGAATCTTAGCTTGGGTACCAGTGGAGATACTTAGTGGTTTATGCAATTTAAAAAAACAATAGTGTGTTAACCTATCGCCACTATGTTAATTGTAAAATTATAAATAAATCTGTTACTATTTTACGACATTATACGACATAGACGTATATAGATTCTGCTTTGGTTTTACTACATGGTGATTGAAGATCCTATCAATAGGCCACAAAAGTAAACAGAGACAGCAAAAATCAATACCCATCAGAACTGCCCATTGAATAATATTTCCATGCATATCAAATGCGAAACGATCTTGTTTGTCCAACATAATTTATGTGGCACATTGTCCAACGGAAGCTGTAGGCTCGTTCCGTTAATCGTCTGACGAAAAAATCTAATAAAATGTACCCTCTGGTCAGCCATTAGCAACGAACCACGATTTTTGCCATAAAACTATATAAATTATTATTCATGGATTTTTTCGCCATGCCCTGCAATTGACTGGTGCCGTACATTAATTTATCAATAGTATAATCTGTGATAGTTATTCATACTGAGCTCGATTTATAGGCAGGTAGAGGGGGTGGAGTCGCTTTCGTGGTGTCACGCGTTTGTTTTTTAGCAGCGTGTAAATTATTATGAAATAAACACATAACATCACACCTGTTATTCCCGAAGAGTTAGGCAGAGGTGTACCTATATTGCACCCAAGTTTTTCCAGTTATGTTTAAATCCCATGTAATAGGGATTAATGGGGGAATGATAAATAATTTTATTTCTGTAATTAGGTTTGTATAAAAACTTTTACATGTCAAAAATATTTTTAACACTACATGACGTCGGCGTTTCCTATTTGACTACTGAGAAGAAAGGCCACAAACTTAAAGGTCACAGTCTCTTTTAAAGTCCAAGATAATCTTGGTCAGATCATGTGAACACCATGTAGATTGGTGTCTGAAATGGTCTATATAGGAAAAAACCGGACCTGTCCAGCTAGCGCGCGTATTTGTCACTTATTACCGTGTAGCTACTTAACTCAGAACTTAAGGAGCTCAACGATTTGACGAAAAACACCAAATAAGGGACATTTGACTGATATATTTGTAAAGATGTTGGGAAAGATGCCGCGTAAGAAGGGTCTACAAAACACTGTTGTAGGTATACGATAAGAACTCTATTTTGAAAACCTCTACTCAATTATTTTACAAAAAAACGTAAACGTAAAAAAACGTTAAATGTATCACATTGAACTAAAATTCTGAAGATGTTAAATTTAGCACTTCCAAAAAAGACAAATCCAAACTCTATTTGCTCAGTCAACATTGCCATTTCCTTCAGATTATTTTGACGACTTTTCCGCGGTGATAAGACGTTATTACTAGTTACACTTTTATGCTACATAAGACAAGAAGCAAACAACTGAGAATTCAAGTTCAGTATGAATCATAGATATAAAATGATATTACAAAAAGACCAAGGCAAAAAATTATAGTGATATTATTATCTACTCCATTCTTTTCCCTGTTTTGTCCCCTAAGGTGAAAGGTCGCGTGGGGCACACGACGGTCAGTCGCGAATGGTACCGACTGGGACCCCAACTCACGTGCCAAGTCGCCATTCTATGGCCATTACGTCATCATTATGCCGTGGTGTCAGAAAATTCAAAGTTGGAATGCAATGGTCGCAAAACAATTTGAATGTAACGTTACTTGTGACGTAATGATTTGATACCCAATCGAAGCGTTCGATTTTTATTTGTAAAATAGTGTTTGCAATTTCAGCTTTATGCAGTGGTCTGACAGTAGAGTTTTGTGTGTATTAATTTTCGGGATAAAACTGCACAATACTGGCAATGTAATTAGATATACGTGGTTGTAACGATACGAATCTTTGTGGTTTTGTGATGCTCTTCGGATATTGGATATTTTGCCCTATATTAATATTAGTAATGCAGAATGCTCAAAGTAATGTTGTTATTTAGTGTAAATACTCAGTTACGTACTGGCTGAGATAAAATATTGAGGTTTTATCGTTGCTATTTGTACACTCTTCCTGGAATATAAGTCCAAACTAGCTAGACGAGTCTAAAGTAACTGGTGAATGGGGTAGGCAGCAGCATTTTCTAGTTAATAAGCTAATGAAAAACGTTTAGTTTATATTGCGGTAAGGAAAAATATTTATTTCAGCTTAAAACTTTATTTCAACAAATACAAAATTAAACTCAATTAACTAATAACAGGTTATTTTGCCGTTATCGCTGCTATGACCGACAGTAACCTTTCAGTAATACGCTACCAATTTCCCTTATCTTCATGCCATACAAGCTGTTGGGTGACCAACCATCCATCTACATACTTATTTACATACCTATCAAGGAACAAGTTGCCCATTGTCGTTTGACAACGCTCGAGTTGTAAAACTACCGGAAAACCCACCTTAAAACATTCAAAATTAAACCTTATACTCTTGACATAAACTTGAAAATTCAACGCTGAATTGTATGAGAAAATTTACAGAAAAAAAATCGTGTCAACACAAGTAATTTTAAACATTGCCGTTCTGTGATTATAGTTCAAAATCGTTTGTCAACTAAACGAACGGTTAGCAACAATGAAGGAGCCTATATACCGCCCGCACGTCCTCTTTAGATAAGATAAAGGCCACCTGAAATGAAGAGAACGACACCAATATGGTGCTAATGATACCGATACCACTGGTGCTAGACCGGTAATTAATTTGTCGAACGATAAAATACCGGTCGAAGATAGCCGTCGACTTTATTTTGTAAAACCGTGTAGTTGTTTTGGCAGTTTAAAAATAAGTTTTTTTCGGTTAACTTAACTTTATCTACTGCCTTCAATTCTTGGATTGCGTGAGCCTTCATTTTATTGGTTCATCATCATCATTATTTCAGCTGAAAGACGTCCACTGCTGGACATATGCCTCCCCCAGGCTCCTCCACTTCATTTTATTGGTTGGAGCAACTTAGTTCCGGTTCTTATGGGTCCTATCCTCCAGTCCCTGGTTTCTGGTCACTACACTGGTTTATTTGGCTAGGGAGGTTAGAAACAGTAACAAAATACCTAGCTGCTTCGACCTTCGATGTTTTCTAACATGGAAGCAACCAGGCCGCGGTATGCCATGTAACTTTTTTAACACGAATGTTTCTAGTAACACGGCATTTTTCACGACAGGTAAAATCCACCTCTAAACATTTTCAGATGATTTTTAAATTTTTTAATTTGTCTCTCAGGACCAATATGCGGTGGATCATCCTACTTTCCATGTATTATATCTCCGTATATGGACCTAGTTCCTTCACTTCCTATGACCCTCGCTTCTCAGAACGGTCCGTGATACCAAAGCCATGTGAATTACATAATGATCACCTATTTCGTGAACACGAGACACCTCACCTCTTAGACGGTTTAGGGATGGGCTTTGTCAATATCGAACATTTCGTCTTAGTTAGGATTTTAACGTCTTCCTCAATATGCAGTAAATAGCATGCTGATCGAAGGCTTGTTGCTCAAGCGCATACTAATAAATAAAATTATGATAAAAAACCGCATAATCAAAATCAGATTAACTTAATCATGTATTTTATTCGGTCTCACATAAAATCACGCCTTTTTCCCCGAAGGCTTGCGCATGCAGAGGTGTATCTATAGTATACCCACATTACGCTAGTTAGGTTTAAGTCCTATGTAATAGGGAGTGACCATATTGCCATCAACCGGGCACAAATCCAGACTCCAGGCTACTGAGAAATTCTAGATAGAAAAACCCAATAACACTTTGTCATCAGTCAAAATTAGTTTCCTTTTTGAAGCCTTACACTGCCAACTGCGCTATCTTTTATAGCAGGATTATTTCTTAAATGCATAAAAACAATTTCATTAATAAATAAAACAATGTACCGTATCGAAAACTATCGACAATTCCCCTCCCTACGTTGACCGTATCACAGAGCGCGTGTTATTTCCATAGCTAATTGCAAATTGCGCGGGCCTGTCAACGCATGCGCGATAATGTGTCATAACACAACACCAGACCACGTTCATGACCACAGACCATGATTACCAAGGAATTGTGGTTGACCCTCCCGGTAAACTTCGGTGGTTTTAATGTTGTGAGGAAAATTGGGTGGTTAATGTGTGGGACAGAGATGTAGACTAGTTTATGCACGTGGGGCACACTCAGAAAGTAGGACTAAGCTTTTTGATACTTTGGCCCTGTAAGCTCCAGGTTAGCCCACAAAATTCAAATTATCACCCGTGTTTCCAATTTGTAGGTCAATTAAAAGGTTGTAGGTAAATATTGCTTTACATAAGTCATAAAGGCTGCGTTTGGCTTTACATCAGCCATTTAAATCATCAATACTTTGTCATGAAACAGTCATTCAATGAAATTATTCACGGGTACGCTGGAGCTTCCACCTTAATGTATGGAACAGAGATGTAGACTAATTGATGCACGTGGTCACTCGAATAGTAGGCCTTAGCTTTATGACAGTTTGGTCCTTTAAGTTTCAGGGCCAGTTTCTCGAATAAAAAATATCGTAAAATTAACGTGACAAACTGCCGTGATTAGCTGTTGATAAATCAGTCCACCAATAAACGTTCAACAGTTTACGCGTGCTTGAAAATTTGGCTTTTTCTGAGGCGCTTCGTTATTTTATTACCGGCGGCTCCAAATTATTAAAGCAATATTTTAATCACTATCACTACATAGTATAAACCAAAGTCGCTTTCTTTGTCCCTATGTCCCTATGTATGCTTAAATCTTTAAAACTACGCAACGGATTTTGATGCGGGTTTTTTTGATAGATAGAGTGATTCAAGAGAAAGGTTTATATGTATAATACACCGACCTCCACGCGGGCGAAGCCGCTGGCAAAAGCTAGTATTAAATAAAGTCGTTCCCAAGAGCTACAAGAAATTGTTTGGAGAACAATAGATTTGGAGCGCATGGGAATCAACAAAAAAAAATCGCATACATTTTTTCGATAAATTTGGACCCAAAAACTGGCCCTTGGTCATTCAAGCAAGGAGTAAAGTGGTCAAAAAGTTAGGGTTAATTTCACCAATGAAACGGAACGCGATCAGCACATCTAAACTTTGATCAAGAACTGTCAGTGTCAATATGCCAAACAAAGATGACACTGACAGCTCTTGAACGCAGTTTGTAGAATTGCCGTTTTTTTTCTTAAACTTGAACCTGATAATTCAGTAACGAATGTGTTTCAGACACAAAACCCAAGGTAATGTAACAGAAAAAACAATTTCGATCAAACCAATTTATCTGTCAAAGAAAGCAGCTACCGTGCTCGTCCCAAAGTTGCCGGCATCATCATATAATTTCGATATTTATCACTCATAGAAACTGACATTGAAGTACAGTTTACAATAAGCACGCAAAATAATCTCATTGGCGGTTCACGTGCGAAGGTACAAGTATCAAAGAAAAAATAACTGTAACAAAAGTCCGCCGACAGATCCATCATATTTGGAGATGGATCTTAAGAAATTTAACACCATTATTCTGTAGACATTTAATACCATTATTTGGCCACGATACGGAGGAATTTTTAATCGATGTCCGCAAGGCAAACACGGATGGCGGGTGCTAGCTTCAACCAAATTCTTCGCGGATCGTTTCACATTTTGAAAAGGACTTTGCATTGAAATACAACGTTATAACCCGTACTTCCCAAAATCAAGACTGTTGAATTATAAACCATATTTTTTGCGAAATAAGAAAGGTTCAAATCAAGTCAACTGTAGTTGGATGCTGGTAAAGTTTAAAAAAATAATCATGTTAGAGCTTCACGGTAGCCGAAATTATTTGTAGGCGGTTAAGCTGCCTTTGAATTTTTTGAGATTAAAATTATCGAGGTTTCCGTAAAAAATGTTATGTTTATAGAGGTCACAAAAGATCGCAATATTAGTTCTAACTTATATGGTCAAAAGTTTTCCTACTTCCGTACATATTGTATCTATAATAAATTCAGCTGAGCAAACAATATGGGCAATATTGGACAACTTTTCACGTTTTTTGTATATTTTATAATAAAGTATATCCAATAGAACTTCCATTGATTTGTAAACATTTAACCTCGGTTTGGTTTACTAATATGAATTGTTTTTTTAACTATTAATCACAGACGCAAAGTACTACCTTATCAAGCGGTACAATCACGCAAAGACGCCTAAAGCCACTCCAAGGCATAGAAAAGCACACGTGTCGATGTGGCTTAATCCACGGCTTTGCCTTATAATCCGACCACCCAGCGAACGACCAACCATTATTATACTGCCCACAGAAATAGTACCCCCATTATTATATAGAATGGAACACATAGGTGCCCTTATTATTTTACGCTATAAAATCGAGACCACCTACGTCACGGTTGTTTCTTTTTTGCACAAAACACTTTTGTATGCGAATGTAATGATCCGTTCGTGAATTTTAGCAGTTTTCGGGTATTTAGATTTTATTTCAATTGTGATGTTGGTAAAGGAGATTTTCTTGAAATAGTCGTAAATTCGCACTTGACTTATGCTTTTAACTATTGTGGATACGTGTTATTGCACATTGTGCAACGTACGATTTTTTTAATGCACGATCAGGGTGCTTACTCTCGAATATAATTCCGATACATCGTCATTGGAATTGTCAGTCAAACGTCAGGGATAGGCTGGACACACTGAGTCTAGCCAATCCCTGACGCTTAACTCAACCAACTGACGTTTGACCAATGTCAATCTATCGGAATTATATTACAGAGTAAGCACCCTGCTCAGTGCTTTCAACTGATTGAACTTTTTGACCAGCGTGAAATTGACGTTTACTTTTCAATCAAATTGATATGTTTAGGATTTAATACCATGTTCAATATCAATCTGGACGTCGTGTATTCGATAGTAATTTAACTCCCCGGAGATTGCTATGATTTAGAAAAACTAATAACAAGATCCGTCGCAAAAATTAACTTATCCTCTGACGTCACAGTCGATATATCAATACGGCTAATGATGGTCCAACATCAACAATAGTCCGTACAGTTGCCCACTATATTTTTGCACAACTATCCCCTAAATCATTATCGGCATTACAAACCTAAACGGCTTTAAAATAAAAGTGGTTTTCGAATGTAGTGGTTATGCTAGATGGAGGAAGTTGTGTTGAAGGGTGTACCCAATGTTACTGCTCATTCGGACGTACAAAATGCGTATTAATGATTGTCGACCGTCTGACGATTAGTTTCCATCTGTTATGACGACGCCTTCCTGTCCTCTGGTCTCCTGGTACAATAACAATCTAATATTATGTGACATATGATGTCATTGGTAGTATTTTTATTTAATATGATTCTAGAAGAACTATAAAGATTCTTGTCCCTTAGACGAATGAGGACAATATCGCTTTCAGTCTATAATGTTCCGACGGCTGGGACACAGGCCTCCTCTCTGTGAGAGGGAGTGGATCGTAATTCACCACGCGGGCCCAGTACAGGTTGGTAGATGTCACATGTCTTCCAGTTTGACCTACAACTCGTCAGTCGGGGCCGTTACCACTGGGCCACCATTGCTCACAGTATGCATTTGATACAATGGCAACCGTAAGTTGGTCCGCAATGTTTCATCTCGAATCCAGACCTAACATATTTGTACTTATATTTCCTTCAGGTACTATCAACCCTTCCGGAAAAAGTATCCACCACGCTGTAGGGCTACGAAGTGGTGAAGGGCGGACGGTCTAGGGACTGTCTCAAGTAATTTTGACGTTCAAAAAGTGCTGATTCTCAGCTTAGTTTGAATAAATGATTTTTGATTTTCACGACAATCAGACAGAGAAAATTTGTCATATTGGACTTAAATAAAACACTCGGTCGGTAATGAAGTAGTAGTATTTTATTTAAACCCAAAAAGACCAATTTTCTTTCTAAAAAACATTTTGACAGAGTAACAAAACGTGCGAGCGAATTCCTAAGCGAAATCGAGTACACGCTAATTAAAGTCAGAATTAACTAGATATTAGAGTACCTACTAAGCACAATGGACATGTTTGAACCGACCTGACTAGCTCGCCATGTACCAAATACATACATTACGGGCACATAAACATTAGGTCCTTTTAGTATTGGCTGAAAATGTATGTATCTGGAGCGATTGATATGTTCGACAAAAGGACATTTTTTGTTTTAATTTGGCCGGCTGTATTTTTGTGTTTTGAAATTCGAATAACGTTAAAGTTAGACAGGGAAAAAGTACAGGGCAGGGGGACATCGGCGGGTAAACTGTAACCATGATTTGAGCACATGATTCTAGACTCAACTGACGTACACATTTTTCATCGGTTATCAAAAAAAAAAACGGCTGTTTCATAAAAGAGTATAATGGTGGCCTAGTGGTGATGCCTCGATGGCCCCGACCTACGAGTTTTAGGTAGTTAGTTCAAACCCAGGTAGTCGCTTTGCTTTGTGTGAATACATAATTTAATTGCCACTGCTCTCAAAACGGTGAAGGAAAACATCATGAGGAAATGACTAGAACCAAAAATTCGAAGACATGTGGCATCTACCAATCCACACCGGGTCCGCGTGGTAGATTTCAGTCCACTCCCTCTCACCGAGAGGATTCCTGTCTTCCAGCAGTGGGAACGGTAAAAGCTGTTTTAATTTTATTGAACAAATTTCTTGCGCATTTCATACATTTTTTTTTTTACTTCATTCCCAGGGAAGGAACCTGGACACCTGTAGAAAAACAAAACTATTTTAATCACGAAAAAAAAAACTTAATTATAAAAATATACAGCATGACGTAACCAAGTAAGGGGTAAAGCAGACTGTTGGATAATTCAAGTGTTGCAAGTCTAACCGCAAGCTAATTGCGTCCATCCTAACTTGTGATATTAACTTGTTAGGATGAGGGCACACTGTGAATGCTGAGGAAATTAGTGAGCGTGTTATTTTGTTGATACTTTTGAATTTTTTATTAGTTTACTTATGACAATTTCGGGTGTATTTATAGGCAGAACGGCGTCAGATTTTCGGAGCACTGACGCCCCGTAACGACTACCCAAGATCTATGAATGATAGCGGGGACCAACAACTGATCGTGCTTTCCGAGGCCCGGAGGGGTCTTGGTATGTAAATATGGTGACCCATACACGGGCTGACCGAGGCAAGCGTAGCTTTACCTGAGCCAAAGATCACATCCTGAAGCCTGAAGAGGTTCACAGAAGTAGCACTGAAGTGCATTGAACATATTTAAAGCCAAGTTATGTTAATTTCTTGTTAATTTTTGTTATTTTATAAAGTATGTAAGATGATTTTTGAAAGTTTTTTGTTTATAGTAGTAACATCGCATTGGTGCATCATAGCTGTTAGGGTGTTATGTACGATATTTTAAATAAATAAATAAATCTTCCAGTGGAGAGGTTGCTATCGGCTGGACTCACGATATACGAAGACATTTTTAGCGGTTTTTAAGCCCGGTTACCTACACTCGTGAAGACCTAATAACTGCGCGAGTTAACGGTATTCGCGTTGCTGAATTTTGTGCCAAACAAATTTAGAAAACTATACATATCTATACATTTTTTTCGACACGCTGAGAAAATGAACATAGGTACATCTTTCAAAATTAAACTAAGATCTCTCTGAGGGTGTGATGTGAACAGAAAGTCGCCCAAACAAATAAAAATAGGAACTATCTTTGGTACATACCTAAGAAAGCCCTTTTCCAAAACGACATAGCTTAGCATTTCTTAATACATTTTCTTGCAACACAACCTCATCCATATAACACCGCCGTACCCCAGGTCGTGTCTGGACACTGCAAAGCAAATTGAAATTAAAACTAAACTGAGCAAGACGGAGGGATTGTGGCGAAACTACACTTGTGAAACTACAGCCCGACTCCTGGGCTAATAGTTCTCTTACACTCATTTTGGTTTCAAAGATTGCACTGGCTAAAATAGGCTTTAGGTCATAATTATATCTGAGTACCTATTCATCGTTTGATGTGTTCCCTTAACGTGTTTTGTGGTCACAGATTATGTCCGAAATATTGTTTGAATTTGGAATAAAGTATTTTGGTAAGATTGTTTGGTCTGCCTATGGTAATGTCACAGATAATGTAAGTACGAAATATTTTTTGAATTTGGAATAAGCTATTTCAGTAAGATTGTTTTGGTCTGCATAGGCTAATGTCACAAATTATGTCCGAAATATTGTTTGAATTTGTATGGTATTTCAGTAAACACCTTTTGACTTCAATATTTTGTTGGACAATATTTAAAAAGTAGATGGCACCGGCATTTCCTAGCTGACTGATACCTGAGAAGAAATTATGAAACTAACACAGAGGTCACGGTCTCTTTTAAAATCCAAACATTATATTATTCGAATTTTATGTGAGTCTAACGATGCAGGGCCATGTTTGGAGGGGTGTTTTGAAGAAATAGCCATTGCAGCTTTGAGAGTCCTGTCCCAAAAGACGACATGCAAGCATCAGTCATCGTGCAGGTCAAACTTTTCCGCCAGACAGTAACGAAACCGTAACAAAACCGCCATGATGATATACGAGTACCTTTAGCGTTTTTTTTTAGGGACACTCCTCCGCTCTAACATCTTCAGCAACTTTCCTTATGAGACAATTTTTCACCAATAGACGATGAACTTTGTAATTCACCAAAAATAATTATGTCACCACCTACTTTTTTTGATTGTGTAGTTTTATTGGAACTACATTTTAACTGAACTATCCAGTAGGTACTCCTTGGATCGATAGTCCTTAGAGTAACAGTCTAAACGAACAGCGAGCCTAAAAATCTCAATGCAGTATAAAAAACAAGTGGCGATCAAAACCACGTCACGAACATCTCACCATGACTCCTTAAAACTAAAACATATAAGATTTCGAAAGCAAACCTCGTTATCTGTGACATCGGACTGTGTAATTAAAACGATATCATTGTTATTTAGTTAAGGATATGGTGACCGCGACGATGGCGAGGGCACTGCGGTGATGGAAAGCCGGGCTCTAAACGTGCCAGAATAGGTGATGATTAGAGAGATGACTTAGTGATTAGTGACAGCGGGGCTTGAAAAAGACACGAAATGTCTTATTACAAAGCGCGATCTCGCTTAAAGCACCTAGCCAGTGGGAAATACGAAATTTCGCCGAAAACTACGGGCACTTCGTACCACCTTCGTACAAACATTAGCTAGGAGCCCGAACTGAGAATGAATGACAACATGATTTGACAGTTGGTCCTAAACCCAAACTGTTTTGGCCGTGGAAAAAAAAATGAATTTGTTAGTTGTTTTGACGGATCAACTTCTGACGTTCGGGCCTGTATTTTCGTAGATAGAGTTAAAGAGTAGACCCTCTATTTTTGCGTTTCCTACTTAATTTTTATTTAGGTAAAGTTCTTAATGTAAGTTAGTAAAATTCTTAACGAGAGCAGTGGTGGCCCAGTGGTAACGGCTCCGACTTACGACTTGTATGTAGGTCGTGAGTTCGAACCCAGGCAGGCACTTTACTTCGTGTAAATAATTTCATCACCACTGCTCTCAAAACGGTGAAAGAAAACATCGTGAGGAAACCGGCATGTCCTAGAACCAAAAATTCGAAGACATGTGACATCCACCAACACACACTGGGCCTGCGTGGTGGATTATGGCCCACTTCCTCTCATTGATAGAAGGCCTGTGTCCCAGCAGTGGGAACGTTAAAGGCTGATTATGATTAGATACATAAAGTTCTTAATACAAAAATGACAACTTAGCTTAACACCGGTCTAAGCTGTCAGTTTCGTAAAAAGAACTGCATATCTGTACAAAATGGGTTTATTCTTAAATCAGAAAAACTGATAGCATAGGTAACTAAATATAAACCTTTTTATGTAATGAAAGGGGAAGAATTTTTACTTGGATGTAGTTCGTATATGGTCTTTGAAGCCGTGAATGGCTACGCAAGCAAAACTTTGGTCTTTAGAATATGGTGGTAAGACCAACATGTTTTATGCATACAAAGTCTGACATAACTGTCAGCTCATAGATTAAAAAATGGTGCTATTGAAAAAAAAGTAGATATAGTGGAGTTCACAATAAAAAGATAAGCTAAAGTTTGGAGAAAAAAGTGACTGATAGATATTCGTCATTGGCTAGATATTCATTATACAATGGACTGTTGTCTGACCTGAAATCCTTCAGTGCAATATAACAATATATCATGTCACGTTATCTTGCGGCCAGCGATAAGGATGACCAATGGTTAGTATTTTCGGGGAAAATTTAGTAATTTTTGAAAATGTTTTCCTTATTTTACGAAATTATTTATAACTAGTGTCTACACTCACGTTTGTCATCGGCTAATATTTTCCATGTCCGGAGAAAATCGTCAAAATCGTATAACGCCGTAACAACAGTTACATATTTCAATTTTATGTAAGTATTGAATGTAGAAGGAGTAAAGTGTAATTGAAATTTTATACCTGGAATTTTTCAGTAGCAGCCCGGAATCTAGATTTTTGCCCAGCTGATGGTTAGGCAGGCATCGGCCCTTGCAGGCCCCACCAGCCAACTTATTTTTTTCTTAACTAATTAAAATGTTTTAAAACACAATCAATTTTGATTTAAATACCGGGTCTCACCGGTCACTTAGAAAATATATTATTCTGGTGTCAAAAGTCTACGTTTTACGTTATCTCGAGCGACCCAAAATCGCTCCGATTATGAAGTAGCGCAGCCTGTGGTAGTTTCCAACAGTATCTATCGCTCGAACAAATATTAGCTGACAACCTCATCCTTGGACCACACACAATAAACGTGAGACTCGTCGCATATATTGTTACGTCTTTATAATTATTATGAAGTCTAAAGGTTGTTACGATTTTCTTAATTTCTAGCTTCTGATTGCAAATTCATTGGAATTCAAAAATCAAAAGTAAAAGTCATGTATTTAAATTAGGCTCAGTAATGAGAATCAGCCCTTTTCGAACGTCAAACGTTTGAAAAGTACTGTCTTAGTCTCTGGCTCTCAGTATCTGTAGAAAAATAGAATCTAAAGAAAGATATTCTTTAGATTCTATTCTACCTACTAATGAAATGGTGAAGTGATGGTTTAACTTTTTCTATGATGATTTTCTAATTTTGCCGGGCTTGTAAAATGTAAAACTTTTCTCCAAACTAAAGTATTGACGGCTTTGAACAGGATTTTTTTATATCTTACTTTTCCCCTCTTAGATCCTGGTACTTCCTCCACTTCATTATTATCAATGAATTCTGACTTTAAATAAGATTTTACTAAATGACATTGTTTATGCTGTCACACACACTGACATCCTACTCTCAATATGCAAAATTGACACTTATCCCATTATCATACAATCGCGATTCTCTTAAAACCTTTTATTCTGATTCAGCGCGTCCCTTGATGCCACCTTTCAGTGACTCCCTAAGTCGACGTCCGTACCCCACTGTGGTGCTCTTAGCGTGTAGTCCCTTAGTTTTATGTGTTTAAGCTCTGGTGCCTTAATTTATTTAGGCAGCCACAAGCAAGTCCGGTTGAGCAGACGACAACCTTCTATCCTGGCCTGCGAGATACGCAAAAAAATTATTAAAAGCTTATGTTTATCGTTCGCCAGTTCATTCTCAACTCTCACCTCAATCACTCGTCAAGAACGGTGCGGGCGCAAACATTCAACACAAACTCTAACGGATAGCTAATACTATGAAAACCACTAATATTATTAGTTGCTAGCCGGGTATTGCGGGTTTGCTTGGAATTTTGTGATGCTTTTCTTGATACTCTGCTAAAATTAAAATAGGTGTTGTTAATACTGGAAATGTTAAAAAGTATCTTCTAGGTGTGGCCTATGGAGATCATAGTGCGAGGCGTAGTATAATCAGGAAAATAATTTCATCGAAAGTGTCACTAACATCGAATTGTATTTGACCACTGTTAAACAAGATAACACTGATTTTAAAATAGACATTAATTTCCATTTCTGCAATTAAAAGGAGAGTGGTCATTGGTCAAATTATAAACTCGATTTAGATCTAAGTAATTTTGGTACAGTTGTGACCCTTAATAGTCACACCAGACCTCTTATTACTAGCCAAAAGAGAAAAAGACTAATAATCTGTATGCTTGCCACTGAAGTTATTTGTTAGGCAAATTCACATCCTACGTCATTATGCCGTGTCATAGAACTGTCAAAGTTGTGATTTGAATATACGAACAATTTAAGTTGGTAGTAAATTTGCGTCCGTAGACAAGAAATTACAGACGTACGGACACAAAAACTCTCTACTGGTCGGTATAACAAAACAATCCAACAATCAAACAGACACTCCAGCAACACGGACTTCATCAGCGGACGAACCGCACAATCAGCATCCGTCGTTTGACACCATTTACCATCAACCATGGTGCACGATGGTGTTCTCACGAAGAGAAACCGACCACAAGCCGATAGCGGTAACGTATTGACGGTAAAATGTATTAATTTGTTTTATTAATAGGCGGTGGTAGATTGGGGAATGACCACAGTGTTTTGTTTTGGTAAATTTTGAGAGCCACGTTTTTGTTGAGAAGTTGGTATCTAATTTTCTTAAAGGTTCCGAAGATTTGACGAACAGTACCAAAGAAAGGACATTTGGGTAGGCCGCATAAATTACTCAAACTGCCAGACCATGTTTAAAACTAAATGAGAAAAGGTGTGTTTTGTTTTGGTCAATTTAGTGATGAGTCACGTTTTTGTAGAAAAATTGGTGTGTAATTTTCTTAAAGATTCAGAAGAGACAGTAAGTAGCTGGTAATGTTGATGATAGGCAGTAACGTTACGTATTCATGAAAAAATGTACTTATTTTCTTAATAGTCATTGGTAGATTGGCAAATGACTACAGTGTTTTAATTTGGTCAATTTGAAGAGTCACGTTTGATTGAGAAATTGTTACTTACTTACTTGTGAAAGGTTTTGTTTTATATAGCGAAAAGATGGACGATCCATTTCACCTAGAGATTCTTAGAAACGGTTGCTAAGAAAAGAAGAGGTTAAGAAGAAGCTAGTCGCAGGCTCCTGCTGGTGGGCCTGGCTAAAAAGCACGCTGTCTCACCAGGCATCGTGTACGACAGAGATAGTATCAGTGATGAGCAATTACACGCTAGTCTACACGCACAACGTTATTGAGTGAGATGCAGGATATTTTATAGTTAAACACGTGGGTAATAAATTAATAAAAGTCCTTCGGAAGATCGAGTTTTATGAAAAAACCACTGCATAAATCAATGACCAATAAAGTTTATTGAACTTTTCGATATTTGGCTGGGTCAGACTGGATGCGTAAAGCGGAGGACAGGGTGTTGTGGCGCAGCATGGGAGAGGCCTATGTCCAGCAGTGGACTGCGATAGCATAAGTTGATATTTGACTGAACACCATGCTGGGTAACTTAAATCGCTTTCAAGTTTTGCCAAAATATAGTTCCCCAATTTTTATATTCACGTTTACTATTATATTCACACAAAACATACAAAAACATTTGTATGCTGCAATTTGCATCTTCTAAATTTTCCTGTGGTCAAAGTCACGATTATGGCTGGCTTTTATAGACTTTAAATATTATATAACTATTAACTAAACGGAGAACCCTTGTAGGTAGGTGTGTCTAAGATGGCGAAACAATGGTATTCCCCGTGAGTAATATCCATGATCAACTTTATAGCTATGAGCTGTAATAGCTGTAAACCTACATACAAACGATTTCTCTAGCTTAAAATAATTTCAGTGAAAATTCTAAGATTTCCAATAAAACTTTTAGAAGTTGATTTTTAAAGATGACCAAATAATGGTTCTAGCATAAAATTCAAAATTTGAATAGTACACAAGACAAAAAAAGATCACTAACTACTAAGTATTGTATCTGTTACCGAACTCTGTAAAAACTCCCGCAAAAACTATGTGAAGAAAGAATCTGTTTACGAAAATAATAAGACAATACCCCACTGAAAGACGGTCAAAGTTAAAGCTGTCAATAGTCCACAAATCTTATTAAAAGCTCCACTACTGTTTCATTGTCAGTCCTGTCAAAACATAACAACTTATCTGTTGTTAGAAAACAATTACACAGCAATTACAACAGACCCAAGGGACTCGAAAAAAAACGATGTCCAAACGAAACGTCAAAAATGTCCCAAACATTTTTTGTCACAAAACTGTCCCCCGCTGTCCCTTTTTTCATGGCCGGCAGATTAGTTAAAGAAAGACTTTAACGTGTACACCCACCACAATAATCAACACGCCACAGTCTACAATAATGCTATTCTAAGCCATTGACTAACTGTGAGCTTTGTTCGAGAGTTGGGTCAATTTTTTTCATCTATGCGTCTAATAAGGTAAAAGTACCAGTTAGTAGTCGTAGCGACCGCAAATTTGTCAGACCACCTTGCAGCTAAATGAAATTTATGGCTCCAAAGCCAGGAAGAGGACGGTAAGCCGTGCCGTTGCATAATCTCCGCTATTTATGAATGCTTTTGTTGACTTTATTGCGCTTTGTCGTTTTTATTTAATTACATCACTTAATTATTTTTTTATAAATAACTGAAGCTTGGAGATTTTTTTTTCTGTAATCTTCGTCTGATCTGGTCCGTTTAGTGAGCACAATATCTCGGAAATAAAGTTAATAAAGTATCGATCTTTGCCCATGAGAGTGATATAATTATAGAGATCGTATTTAAAGTTCAACTGACGGAACAAATAGCCATCAAAGTTCCGGTGGATCAATTTTATCGATAAAAAATTGAAGACTATCTCGAAAATCAATCACGCCCATGGAAAATCGACGGACTTTTATTCAAAATCTGCACGTGAGGCGAAGGTTGGTCCTCGTATTAAAGAGAGGAAATCCGGAGCACATTGTTGTATTCGACACTTACGTACTTTACCTGACCGACAGATAAAAGACCCACAGAATAGGCGGCAGCAACCTTTTTTTACTATAATTATATGCTGCCAATCTCTCCTTGAACGAATAAAAAAACAATTTAAATTCCGAATGCAATAAAAAGTGTATGCTAATGATTTGCAACGGTTGCGACATTGTGTGATGCCTGTTTTTTACATAAAAAATCAGGTTTAATTTTCTCACGTCAGCATTTTTTTTTTTCTAGAAAATTTCTAATGACGCTTTAATTTGAAGAACCCTTTGGGGTTTGATTTTCATGCGTTTTTTATGTTGTTTCATTGTTTGCAAAAACAACGTCTCGTAATACGGTTGTCACAAAAAATAATTGCATTGTTATTTATACCTTTCGGTTGCATATATTTCTTTTCTAATTATTTTAACTGGCAATTTTCATTCTGTGTATGGTTTTTATACAATATTCTGTTCCGTCGTTAAGAATTGCATCACTTTATTTAATATATTTTTTTTACACATATTATAATGGTTCTTTTTAAACATTGTCTTGCTCAACTAAACTGAGTTTGTTAAGGTACGTATCCAGCAGAGAATAATGTCTTTCCATTTTACAATAAGAATTCAATAAGATTTAATTCTATTGAAATTCTGAAATAAAGTGTATCAATCAATAAAAACACACAACAGTAGATACCCGGAAGGAACAGTAGGTAAAAAAACGAGTAGGTACTGCAAATCTCCTGCACTTTTTTCACACCATGACATTCACAGACAAAGACAAACCGCATCTCCTCTTGTGTTGCCAAAGAAATAAATTAAAGTATCCTTAGGGGAGAAATTTTTACCGTTAATTCTAATCTACATGAAAAAAACAGTAAAAAACACAAGGATGGTTGTGGGAACGCTGTTAAAAAAGCAAGGGGCAGGAAACGGTAAGTGTAAATATGTGAGGTGACATACAAGAAAGTTTATGGACGGATATTTATATGAGAGATTTATCATACTGGGACCAAGAGAAATTAACATGATCGTAAAAAATTGGGTCGCTGCTGGGACTCATTAATGTTAGGTACTGGTTTACTGTTTAGAGTTTTAACGAAGAAGACTGAAAGAATTAGATGCTTTATTTTTTCATCTTATCGAGGGTAGTCCAATTCTTATAAATAAATTAAAAAGATTTTATAAAGTAATAGGTAGGTATAAGAATGATTTAGGTACATTAAGTATTATTCTTTTTATTTTATTAGGAATTAATAATTTATTCGTATTGCCCTCCATACTTATTGCCCTCCATGTTAATTAGTATAGTCATAGCCATAGTATTTAGGTAAGTGCATACTGGTAACTTTCATTTAATGTGAGCAATGTGTCAACAATCGCACATTACCTATTATTGATAGCTGCATTTGTATAAGTTTTTTCTTTTTTCTTTCGCTACTTCTAGTTAACCTCGGAAAGCACGTTAAGCCGTTGGTCCCGGCTGTCATTTGTAGATCTTTGACAGTCGTTACGGGTCGTCAGAAGCCCGAAAGTCTGACAACCAGTCTTACCAAAGGGTATCGTATTACCCAGCCACTGGGTTGTGGAGGTCAGATAGGCAGTCGCTCCATGTAAAATACTGATATTCAGCTGCATCCGGTTAGACTGGAAGCCGACCCCAACATAGTTGGGAAAAGGCTAGGCAGATGATGACTTCTAGTTAACCTTGCACTATCAATGCCTTGAAACTCGGTTATTGGCTGAAGAGATAATTGTTATTCATAACTCATGTAAATTAATTATAAGCTGTTGAGTTTTCAAATAAATAAATAAATAAATCCTACTAATATTATAAATGTGAAAATAAATAAATAAATAAATCCTACTAATATTATAAATGTGAAAATTTGTATATTTAGATGTTTGGATATTTTGATGTTTGTTACTCAATCACGCAAAAACGGCTGAACGGATTTGGCACACAGATATTTTGTAACCTGGAATAACACACAGGATATTTTTTTATCCCGATAGTACGTTCCAATGGGATAAATTTTCGACAGTCACGCGGGCGAAGCCACTGGCAAAAGCTAGTAATTACGTAAATTAATCTTTTTTGTCGACAGTTCCGGTCCAGTTGCCCCAATGTTTCGAAATAGAAACATTTATCCCATCACCGCATTTTATTGGTCGGTCCATAAAATCATCAATCATTTTTAATTTAAAATATTTCGGTACAAATTAGTTCTACCTGATTCTATCTAAAAAAGTTTTAATTTAATTATTCTAACGGACCACTTTAAAATTAATAAAAAGGCGACCGGAAGCACGATACTGTTTGCTTCCGCCTAAAAAACTCTAAACACGAATCTCTACGAGAGAAATTTTATCAAAAACCATCGAATCTACAAGGACTCGAACACTGATGCTCAACATTCCCGTAAACAAATAAAATGCTAACTGTATTGCGCATTACTTAAAGCATATTCAAAATGACAATGAAAAATAAAAAAGTCGAATTGAAAATCAAAAATCATTTATTCAAATTAGGCTGAGAGTCAACACTTTTTAAACAACAAAATTACATAAGACAGTCCCACAAAACGCCCGCTCTTCACCACTTCCTAGTACTTTAGCTGGATAGAAGAAATGGCGCAACAAACTACCCGGCAACACAGCTGTTAAGTTTAAAGAAATTGATTATATAAAATAGTAAGTACCTAATTAAAGACAAGACCAAACTACCTACCCTTAATAATGACATTCAACACAGCTGTTAAGTTTAAAGAAATTGATTATATAAAATAGTAAGTACCTAATTAAAGACAAGACCAAACTACCTACCCTTAATAATGACATTCAAGGTTCAAAAGTCAGTCCTAAATTCAAAACTTATTTCAAACCTGACAGCTGCAACATTTCATATTCCGAATGCTCAAAAACGTTGACCCACACTGGCGGAACCGCGTCCTTACCAAACTAGAATGCACCCCACGGTTTTTTTACGCATCCTGAGAGTGCAGTGTTTATAAAAACATATGCACATTTTTTAAGAGACTATATCTTCGGCAGATTCAAGGTGTGCGCATTGTGCAAGGGACATCTCTGAGGGTATTTGATAATTGTAAAGTGCATTTTTTATGTGCGAGCCAGTTTTTTAAGTTTTCTCACGCAGAGCTTTTTGAAGTATTAGATCTGTGGGTAGATACATCCGCGATCGTCATTGTTGATTTCACGTATGACTGCCATTGATTTGTTAATTTTGAATTTGGAATTATAATAAAAACACGTTGGCGATCACTTTCATAATTCTTTGTCAATGCTCTATGGTTTGTGCAGTTGCTCTTTGAAGACGGTTTTTAATCATTTTAATTGTGCCTAAAGCTAAAGCCATTTATTTTTCTACCTAAAAGTTGAATTTAAGTATATTTCCTTGATACGCAATGGTCTCTGCAGCCCTATGAAACATGAGGCTTCAAGGGCTAGTGCAAATCTCGGGGTGCATTGAATTAATCGAGTCTTCTCAAACTATGCTGGGGTCAGTGCATGTCATTTATTCATTCCCAATTTTCTTTTCGTAATAAAATATAAATATAAATATTAAAAAAAAGATACAAAAATATTTTTTTTACTTGTAACTGTATCCCACAAAAAAAATCCGTACAGCCGTTGAATCAAAAAAAATCTCAGCGATAATGGTAGCTCATTTTCGTCAGTTTACAAATGCATAATTATTATAATGGCGCCCCGCATATTCATTACGTTATAAAAACGGTAATTTAATATAAACTAGATGACAAAAATACGGCCAATGTAAATAAAAAGTGGCTGAAAAACATGCTGGGGTGAGCTACTGAGAGTCACGGAAAAAAAATAAAAGGGGTGTGTAAAAACAATAGGAAAAAACTGTGGGCTGTTATCGTAAGCTAACTGGGCTTTGGGACAAGCGGTTAATTCCGTTTTAAAACAGATTTATGGGTTTAACATTGTAATTACATTTAATAATACGATGCTGGAGTTAGCTTTGTGACATTTTTTTTTCGGCTCATTAGTCGATTCGCACGAATTGACTCGCACGAAACGGGCGAATCGACAACTTTTAATAAATAAAATTATTTTGTGTAGGCGATTCGCACAAAGCTAATTTATTTGTGGGCAAATTGACAACTCCAGAAATACTTATGTAGGTATTGTAATTTTATGCATTAAACGTATTTATGTTTTTTTACTAAATAATATGAGTAAAACGAACTAATGTTAGAAAGACTAATAAATACCAATATTTTTTTCAGGACTCTCTTATTAATAATAAGTACGTGTCAGAATAATTAATAAGAAGCAAAGAAGTGTTGTATTTAAATGGGAATAACACAATTCCTAGTCGAAAAAACAATAATGTTTAAAAAGAATAAATGATTCATTGGTGCACTTACATACATGATTTTATCTAATTATTTTCTAAAGTAAATACAACAAACTTACAATCTATAGCAATAAGTCAGCCAAACAAAGATATGTATATTACAAAAAATATTTTTTTACTAATAAATATTGTTGCAAGGTATATCATCTTCATGTACACACACAGTAACACTGGCTAGATTGAAAACTTTCTTCATTAATGTTGACATATCTTTTTTTGGTAGGTAGTATTCTTACACCATTCTTCTTAGATAAACCTTTATACCTTCCTAATAAAATATTCTTAAGAGCGTTCATCCCGTGCGGGCTCGCTACGTCGCATTTATTTCGTGTTTATTTCATTAAAAATTAATCAAAGTACAATTTTTTTTCAGCCAAACAGTAGATCGTTGGTATTCATAATTAGTTTTAACATTTACTCTTAAATAAAATATTTAATCGTAATAGGTAGATACTGCACATAGCAAATAATAAATACCAGCGATCTAGTGCTTGGCTGTAAAAAAAAATGTACTTTGATTAAAACTTAATGAGATTATCAAGAAAAATTACTTGAAATGCGACGTTGCCAGCCCGCGCCGAATGAATGCTCTTAACAGTATTTCCTGTGTTTTCGCACTGCAGACCTACCCATTTTTTATGAGAAAAAATTATTTATAGCCGTAAAATATTTGCAAACAAGAACAACAAAACTTTCACTATCAGCTGTTAGATCGACCATTTTAACAACCATTGGCTCATCCAAAACCGCATAAATCTGCTCACACCAACACATAGGGCGTTCTCGACTTTATCGATATCGTTCTATTTCGCCACAGCACTGAGAATGACACGATATTTAGCCGAACGACAATCAAGCGAACAATGGAGCGCATCCCTTTCACTTTCAATGTGTCAATTGACTTGTCTAGCCGATATTAATGTATATTTTCATTGTTCTTTATTATGTATTTAGCTTTATATGCTGAGGTGTGAAAAATTGTGTCATAATAGCATCATCACTCGTCCATTCAGGCAGCATATGTATTTAAATGCATCCATCGTCATCATTATCATCTATGTTCTATGATAGAGGGTTTGGTTTCCGCACTAAGTCCTTCAGGTGGACAATTGTGCGTGGGCCATGGCGGCCGTCAGTGGTTGTTCCAACCAGTACACCTCCTCGAGAAGTTGATTATATCTTCTGGTGTGTTAAGTACATCCGTGAAAGATCTGGTTGCACCGAGGGTTTTTGCCCTAATCTCGGTGATGCCTGTGCATTTAAAGAGCACATGCGCCACTGTTTCCTCAGCCTCCATGCAAGCCCTGAATAGAAGACTGTTCGTAAAATGTGCCTTGTTTGTAACAGGCAGCGTCCCATAATAGTCCCCGTTACCAGTTACAGGCAGTTCGTTCATTTCTGTCTAGGTGCAGTAAACCATAGCTTCCCTAGACTACCTGCAGCCCGGAGTCGGGGACCACCATCTCTCCGCTTGTGTGTGGGTGAAGTCCTGTTGCCACCTGCGTAGCTAGTTGAGGATGATTCACTTATCGACTATGATGCATACCTAGTTCTATGCACCAAATTACAGACTACGGGAAAAATAGACACGTGGACATTATAGGCTGAACTTGTTCTGTTATTATAAACACAAGTACTGAATGTTTACAAACACTACCATGAGGCAGAACGGAGAACTTTGAAATCAGAAGTGGGACTTAGGTTAAGGGATGTTGACATATGTAATTTGATATTGTCCAATTCTACATCCAAATTAGCTGTTAAGTTATATTGTGTATGTTGTGTTATTGTTGTTTTGTATTGTGTTACTTAATTGTTAAATTATTTAAGTTAAGATCCTAGTTATTACCTAGGTACTATATATTTATTTTGTAAAACTACGAGGCTGGCATAATCGCTCCGCGATTAAAGCCTTTTTCCCATATAAAGTTTTTAACAATCAAGCCTTTTAAACCCACCCGTATAATCCCAATCACGTCCTATAAATCTTCCATAACTCTATCTAAGGGCAGATGCAAAATACAACCGACCTAAGACATAAATTATTTAAATTTGACTAGTAATACTGCACGCATGACACAGGATATGCTTAAAAGGGTTGAAAAAAACCCTGGGGGTGAGATTTTTTTATTCATAATGTTGAGGGGTCACCGTTAGTTGTTTGGCGAGTGTTAGCAACGCCATTGACGTAACGAACTATTGAATATTTAAATGTTATAATGAATGCTTGAATTCGCACGACGATTAAAGTTTTACAGTCATTCGGGGTAGGTTGTACAGGTTCAAATAGGGAATTCCGTTTCTTTTTATGGGTAGCCATTTTATCTTCTACAAATATTTAAGACAGCACGGTAAAAAATTGTGATGAATCGGTAATTTTAAATAAAGAAGTCACTGTGTTTAAGAATTCAAAAGTGAACAATTAAAAAAAATGCAGCCAATCAACCCCCATTGATTCTTCACTAAGTTTAAAAACTTCAAAAATAATCGGCAATACCTAAACCAAACCCCACAGTCAGTTTCAATTCATAACAATACGACTATCTTATCTTTAACCCCACAAATCAAAACCATTTTCATTCGGACCTTTTCAAAGACTTATCAAATTCAATTTAAAAATCCGCACCCTTTGGAAAGTACCCCGTCCATATACCGACTCTTTTCGATGAGACCATTTTTTATCCAGGATCCGCTGACTTTATCTCCGGGCAATGACAAGGCAAAAAAAAATCAGCGACCAGGTGTTGCCAAAAAAAATTGATAAAAAATCTGCAGTAGTCATTGTTAAGAATACGTTTGGTTAATCCTTTTGGATAGTTCATGGCTATTCTGTAGACATGTGTAACGCTTGGCCGGGTCCATTGTTGGTTGAGGAAGAGACTTTTTTATGATGAACCCAATCAAACATTTTTGTTGATTTAAAGTTCTAGCCTCTAGCTACGTTGTCAGCTGTCCGTCCTTGGGCGAGTTTAATCCTACCTACGTACTAAATACATATATATCATCTAAGTCTGAAAGTTTTAGAAGACTTCGTCAAGAATTACTTTTATGTTCTCGTTTCAGAACTGTGGGTAAGTGATGACAAAAACCACGCAATCCATAGATAATAAGAATGCAAGCGTCGGAGTGCCGATGCAATGAAAACCGTACCTACACTATGAAACAAAAAAAAAACAAAATCAATCGCTAAGCACCGTTCTAAAGTTCACCGCGCTTGAATAACAAAAACAATAGGATCGCTCACAGTCCGCGGCACACGTGTTCGCGTTTAGCATTATCGATTGTCCTCATATTGTCCTCTTTCGCCGACATGCGGGTAGTCGTAAATGAGTTATCGCCGTGACGTCATGGGACAATGCGTTTTTGTTTTAGTCGGGTCGCGGGTGGCGGGGGGCGTGGACGCGAGCTCACTGATTACCCGCTAATGCCGTTAGCGTTTTCCACGGTTTGTATTTAATTTTACAAAACTGGTTACAATATCATCACAAAATGCCGAACTTTATCACAACAAATCTTCTGGCCTCGGTTCGAAGGCATTTTTTTTTGGAACAAATATAGCATCCCGTTGCAAAATACCCAATAACAAACAATAACAAACAAGTACACTCAAATTAATAACAGATCAATACACAAACTAAAAAACTACAGATGCGCCCAATATCAATTTCCCACGCGAACCTCACAATGTTTTTACCAAAGATTTGGCAGATGTGCAAAAAGATAAAAGAAACTTTAAAAAACGGCCCTGAGAACTATCCTAAGCCTCACCTATGACCCGGGGCCATCTTGGACCGTTAGAAAAATTAAATTACTCGGCCAAAGAAAAGGACCCATTGTTTGGTGCTAAAAAACTTGAGGGTAAAGTTACTTGCGATTTGAATAAGTAAAAAAATGAGGGGTGACGTACAAAAACTGAGCCCCACAGTAACGTGTGTGATTTTTTTAAGACGAGGACAGTGCAGAAAATAATATGCATAGTTACAGTAACGCAAATTGATTCCTGGCCAGTTCTCACGGTATTACATCTGCATTTTTTACTTTTATTATTTTTAGGACTGTGTTCTTGAACAATAAGTTTGATCCTGTATTGATTTGCAGGATTAGATAAGGATTCGATTTCTTTTGTGTCCATCGTTTTCAAAATGTTTGGCTTTGCATGTTTAACCCTTTCTGACATATCAAGAATGTTTGGTCACGCATGAAAAGGTATAAATAATCTAGTCGCTAGACTGACGCAGACAGTCAGTCACTGTCAATCTACTAATACAAACTTTGTCAGTCAACCTACGATTAAGGCTCCACTTTAATTACGTAGGCAAATGGGAAGATCAGTCAACCTTCTTATTTCAAAGAACTAAAAAGAGCTTCAAATCCCAGTCCATGATCAGTAGCCTAATTCTGGAACACACTAATTATCAGAAACTGAACCATTTTGAAGGTTTCATGTGTAAAAAAAGTTAGACTGCTCAACAATGACTGCTAAATAACCCAATGAATGTTGTTGAACGGTCAAAATGAAAGCCATTCCTACTACATATTAGTGGTTTACGCCATTACCTCACTTGTGCTCAAATTAAAATCACATGACCAATTAAGTTGCATCCCCAATTTTTTTAATCTTTTCGAAAATCTCGTGTCCTCAACCATTTTTGTTGCTTCAATCAGTAGGTACATGACGCATTAACTTTTATAGTAAACGGGTAACGCATTCTCTCTACATACGTATGTTGTATGCGGGTGAGCACATTTTTATGCACACGGTATAAGGACAACATGCTGATAACATTTACCTACGGTTAGCCAGAGGTCACTTAGATTTACCTCGCCGCTGATCAATTCTCGTTAAACCCGCATTCGTACGTGGAAGCTATGAGTTAAGGAAATGGCCACTATAGAATACTTGTTGGATAGTATGAAAATAAATGTTGAAAGCGTAAGTTCTAAATTCAAGGTTGGAGATTTTTTTTTTTCTAGCCACGTTTTATTAAGTTTTATAAAGTAACATAGCACTTAATTGACTGGAAGGAGAAATACACATCAATCAATCTACCTAGCCTAATTGGATGCAGTTAATTACAAATATTTTACATGGAGCGACTGCCTATCTGACCCTCCAACCAGTTACTGGGTAAAACGATACATGTCGGTAAGACTTTCGGGCTTCTGACGACCCGTAACGACTGCCAAAGATCCACGAATGACAGCCGAGACCAGCGTAAGCACGGAGAGTTCTCGGTATGTAAAGATGTTTCTCCTAGGCTACAAGTCAGTCAGCGTTCCTTTGCACACCATGAAGCTGTTATACCAAACCACTATCCTACATAGCTGATATGACTATTTTGAAAGCACCTTGTTTAAATACACGTAAGTATCAAACAAGACTTTATTGCAAAACGTGTCCATACAAATCAACTAATACCCATCATATCAGCCGAAAGACGTCCACTGCTGGACATAAGCCTCACCTAAAAGAGGGAGGATTTGCCATAATCGCCACGCTTGGTAGGCGGGTTGGCGAACGCAGCATAGTGGTCAAATGCATAGAGAACGCTGCTGTCCATTCTCTAGTAAGTCCCTTAGTCGCCTTCTACGACACCCACGGGAACAAATGGGATGGTGCTATTCTTTTACGTCCGGCACCACACGGAACCAATGCCGACTTGCACTAAATTAAATAATATCAGTCTTTAAAGTCATTAAAGGTGATAGCTTATGTCACTCTACCTTCACCATGTCATCCTTCACTCTCTACAGTTATTAACTAAAGAAAATAATCAAAGACCTTTTTTTACCGACTTCAAAAAAAGGAGGAGGTTCTCAGTTCGTCTGTATGTTTTTTTTTATGTTTGTTACCCCAGAACTTTCGACTGGGTGAACCGATTTTGATGATTCTGTTTTTATTTGAAAGCTGGTGCTTCCCATGTAGTACCATTTCAATGTCATCTAGATCTGATTATGCGTTTCGGAGACAGACAACGGAACTCTTCAAAAAATAACAGTAAATCAACCGCGATTGCTGATATCGCGTAAATATGCATTGTTTTAACCCCAAGGATGAAGACATTTTGAATTAGTGGGGACTAAAACTAAAAACTGAAAAATAAAACTTTTAGCAAAAAAAACAACCGACTTCCAAAAAAACACAACTTTAATTTCGGAAAGCGGTGAAAAAAAATTCAAATACATATCCAAAGTCACTGACTTCCGAAA
The DNA here is from genome assembly GCA_949091785.1 of Polymixis lichenea. Lineage (NCBI taxonomy): Eukaryota > Metazoa > Arthropoda > Insecta > Lepidoptera > Noctuidae > Polymixis > Polymixis lichenea. The sequence goes on along the minus strand of OX420943.1, from coordinate 16,662,206 downwards.
TTAAAGTTATTTTTCACTGTATAGTATTTTTTCGGCAGTCGGTGGTTTTTTTGGTTAAAGTTTTATAGTAGATACCAAGCACGTCAACGATAAAACAAGTCTTGTACTTTCTTCTTAAACCAAAAGGCGTCTATACAAATGAACAGTCTTTTCACCAGCACGACTCTTAGCTTTTATTTAAGTAATAACAGTCTTATTAGTTAAAAGGCGATTGCTTAAGTCACTCTCCCTTCACTATATAATCCTTCACTGGCCTTTTAGAGTTAGTAACTAAAGAAATTAATCAAGTTACCTTGTGGAGACCCACACGACGTTATTACGTGTCTCTCATTAGTTAGACGGTTTAATTTTGCTATCATTAGATTAACCTAATTGAATGCATGCTATATTAGGATCAGCAAAATCTAGGAGGTTGGTGGTACTTACTTATTTACTTGTATCAGGGGCCCTAGTCTCTAAGTCCGTAACGAAGATACGGGTAACCAAAAGTGGTTCAATATTTTGAAATGAAAGGGTTCATTTCAAAATATTGAACCACTTTTGCCACGAAGCCACTCCCGATTAATTAAATTTTTCATTCTTAGTTCCGATCCCGAACTAATCTTATACAATGGCCAAAAAGTACGAATTTCTTGCTTAGAGAGTAGGAGCCCAGGTTTTGTGTGTGTGTATTTTATGTAAATGTTTATTAAAGCTATGCACTGACCTAACTCAACACTGCTTAGAGAGACCTAGCCTTTTCCCAACTATTTTGGAGCGACTACCTAGGTATTAGACCTCCACAACCCAGTCCTGGATACACCATGGCCACAACCACTCTTATCAGATTGTTGGGCTCTTAACTACCGGTAAAAACTTGCAAGATCTAAATGGCAGTCGGAAGTAACGGCTTAACGTGCTTTTCTAAGCACGGAGGGGTCCCGATAATTTATAATTGGTCTGCTTAGAGAGACGGTCACGATGAAAAAATGATGGTGAGTAGGCTTACAACCTAACTGTCAGTCACTAAAATTATCATTATCTAAAACATTCTGAAAAAACAACTTTTGATACTAGGCAAACAGGATCTGTCTACCAAAGACTATTGTATTTTGGCGTTGTTTATTTTATTACTTCCAAAGACAAAATTAGCTGATAAAAAGTGCATTTTAGAAAAGTTTTTTTTGGACAGTTTACATTTCGTTAACGGACAATACAATATTTGAATACTATATTTTTATAGAAGCTATACTAAGCTGAATAGAAAAATCTTTGTCATACGATCTCGTGGTAGTCAAGTTACCATTGTTGTCAAAAAAACAGAAGTTTTTGAATATCGAACGCAATGCGCGCACGCAGATGTGTTGTCCGCTTTTTACGTGCTTATTGAATTGATCGAGTACCGTTGTTATTTGTGCTTTTTTGTGTAATTTATCAAGTTGTTGACAGATGTATTAAGCTTTGAGTTGTTTGTATAATTGATGATCATTATTGTAATTATATGAGGGAAATATTTATTGTTGTGTGTGTTTATTGAAATAAATGTGAAACAAAGGTGTGTTTTTCGCTGTTATAAACTACTATTCAAATATAATTATGTACTAGAAAACGATCTTATAATATAAGTAGGTACTATAGAAGATATTACTGATAGCAATTATTATCACAGATTTTCAAAAAAAAATCTAAAACTTTTGTTTGGAAAATCTAGTTTAATCATCTGTGGCCATGTTTTAAACCATTTTCAAATGAAACGTACAGATTAATACTTGTACCTTTTCCATCAAAACGAACCACTCAATTAAAGGTATACCCACAATATTCGCCATTCACCAACCATGATTGATTAACAATTAAACCTATTTAAATGCAAATCCAAACAATACTTAAGTAACCCCGTATAATCAAGTCAGTCTGTGCAAGCGCATCTGTGACTCATACTTGGATCTATCAAAATTTAATAGATGCGTTGCAAAACCCCTCGTGGGCGGACGGACCGACAGAACTTATTTATTAGCAACATCAATGCTTCTTTGTTATAATGAATGGACTATTGCAGATAGACGAACCTAATTGGAAGTTTATTGGTGGGTCTGTAAATATGTCTTGTTGGCTGTGGAGCTTTCTTGTTGGAAGGCAACCTACTAATGTTTTGATAAAGGGCGAAGAATTGAATCCCGGAGATACCACTGTATTCTTGGGCTTAACTTTGGATGCCAAGCTTCAGTGGGGCCCACATATAGATAAATTGTCGAATTGTCGATTTTTTCTAACAAGAAAAAAATCTTAATTTAAATGTTATAGAGACAGCCCGTTTAGTGTACTTTAGCTATTTTCATAGTGTAATGTCGTATGGTATTATGTTGTGGGAAAATGCCGCCGACATTCAGACTGTATTTGTCTTGCAGAAAAGAGCTGTTTTATCAATTTATAAATTAAGTCCGAGACACTCTCTAAGAGAGAAATTTAAGGAGATTAATGTAATGACATCCCAGTATATTTTTGAAAATCTCATATGCCCATAAAGATATTAAATTGTTTAAAAAATACAGTGATATCCATAGTATAAATACTAGGAACAAACATAAATTTGTTGTAGGTACCATCAACGAGGCTCAAGAAAATAGGTAGGTCATTCAGATGACAATGTAACGCCTTTATAATAAACTTCCAAGTCATGTTCAAGATCTAAGTCTCAATAAATTTAAATCATCCATTAAACGTAAGTTGTGCCTGAAAGCCTTTTATACCGTTAAATATTATATTGAGGACGAAAAAGCTTGCGATTAACCTGCTACAATTTTTACATAATAAATGTTGTTGTTTTTCTGTTTTTGCAAACTTATACTCTTTGACATTTGATAATTATTATATACACTTTGACATGAATATTTACTTTGAGAAGTATAACATTATTATTATTGAAATTATTGTGAATGTGAGTCACTTTTTTTTTGTTTAGTTTTGTGTTTCATCTTTATTTCAGTTAGTTTTAATGTTAATCTGGCAGTTTGAGTACTTTATGCGGCTTACGTAATCGTTGAGCTCCTCAAGTTCTGAGTTGAGCTGCATGATTACTGATAAATGCGGGTACTGAATGGACAGGTCCACTCAATCTGTGTGGTTCTTTCCTCAAAAGACCATTTCAGACACCAATCCACATGATCTTGACTCTAAAAAAAATTTGCACTTTAATATTTCACAAACGAATCTTTTAATCGAAAAATTGTCTTCATAAACTCGCAATATTTAAGATACAGAAAGACCTATTCTACAATGCCCCACATTTTGAGGTGGACGAGAAAAAAGACATCCCAACTTTACGTACAGAAGGGGGAATTTTGTTACAAGATTTTGTTTCACCTCTTTGTCAGCATGACTAAAATGTATATCATGCCAAATCTCAGCTTTCTAGTACTAAGAATCTCTGAGCGGAACTGCGGACAGATGGACAATGCGAAACTATAAGCGACCACCGAGTTGACCACGGAACCTTAAAAAGGGCATTTGGAAAATACTCAATTTTTTTTTTTGAACTAAACGAAAAATTTAACGTTACGTTCATAATCAACGTCTTAGCCTGCTATACACAGAGCGATATTTCATATTTCCAAACAGTATTAATGAAACAATCATAACCGGTAAGTTCTTGACAGCTTTCAGAATAAACAGCCTTAGGAAGTGTAAGGGTGGGTGGTGTTCGACTGTCTTCATGCATGCCTGTGAATTTGACTGTGTTGTTTCTAAGATTACAATTTTTATCACATTTGGAAGGGTACAATAATTCAATCAATCAATCAACCCGGCCTATCGCAGTTCACTGCTGGATATAGGTCTGTCCGAGGCTGCGCCAGAACACGATGTGTGTCGTTGGAAGGTCTTCATAAGGTCGTCGGTCCATCTAGCTGGAGGGCGTTCCACACTACGCTTGCTGATACGCGGTCTTCAATTCAGGATTCTTCTGTTCCACCGGCCATCAGTCATTCGATAAACATGGCCAGCCCACCACCTCTTCAGCTTGCTTACTCTGCAAGCTAAACAGACAATAATATGTCGGTAGCTTCAATTCTTTTCCGCATAATTTAATTCCTGAATTCATTAAATGTAAATTCATTACTAAAGTTAAACGGCTAGGATTGCATGCAATGCAATATCACTTCAGCATCATTATAATTCTGTTATATCTCAACGACAGCCACGCATAATTTGCTTACATTTAAACCCTAAGAAAAGATGACTAATTCATTAGGTACATTTTACAAATCATCTATTACGTCTCTATAACGCCTTAACTTTCATACTTCATGCAAATTCGTTCGACTGACAATGAGCCCATTTGTACATTTCAACTACCTTCATTTACTATCAACCGCCACCCCCGCAAACCTTAACCTCCTAGCAATAAAGCTTAAATTCCTTTGGCAGGAGGTTAAGGGACTGTAATTTGGAAATGTGTATAATATATTCATATTAAAATGTAGATGCGTGCGGCGGACGAACGGACTTAGAACAATAAGGGGCGTGGGATGGTATTAACTCATTATCCATCGATGGACGCCTTGACCGATATCCATGCTGATCGTATGGATCGAATGTTTTGAAGGTAAGATTAGTACAAAGGTCCATGTCGAAAGACATGTCTGACTTTCCAACTATCGTGGATGGTAAGGTAAGCCTTTATATGTATAACCCTTAACATTTCTTAGCAAAGAATAGCATAATCAACCTCTAATGTTCATCTCTGTGAGAGGGTGTGGACCCATAATCCGCCACGCGGGCCTGTGGGTTGGCGCGGGTGCGGGTTGGCGGATGTCACATGTCTTTTAATTTTCGGTTCCAGGACATGCCGGTTTCCTCACGATGTTTTTTCTTCACCGTTTTGAGAGCAGTGATGATGAAATAATTTACACAAAGTAAAGTTCCTGCTTGGGTTCGAACCCACGACCTACAACTCGTAAGTCGCGATCGTTACCACTGAGCCAACACTGCTTTCAAAATTATACCTGCTTAAAATTATTTGCTAATGTGAAAATTTCACAACCATTTTTCGAAATAACAAACAATTTGGTGAAACTGCAAGGCCAGTCAATGAAACTATTAAAAACTATCTGACGATAGGTTTGTCCAGTGGCCAAATTCTGTACCGTGCACATGTAGACCGCGTTCAAGAGCCTTCAGTGTCAGTTCTTTGGTCTTTAAAAATGATCAAAATAATAAGTTTTTATGCTGAATCAAGAAACTGAAAGAATGGAAATTAAATGAAGGCTTTTATCAAAAAATTATCGCGTGAGCCAGAAACTATGACATCACACCTACCTATCTCTAAAAGTTCAAAGGAAAGTTACAAGTACACGTCAAGCCACAAACATCAGCACAGCACGGTACGGTATCGGCGCATGAGTGCGATGCGCATGACACGATTACAGGTTGTCGTCACTCGATACGCCGACGGGACATCCTGATAACACCGCGTGCTGCGTCCATGTTACACTGCGGGCCAGAAATATTTGCTGTGGAAGGTCATTTTTTGTTTTCGTCGTTTTGTTTTTCGGTTAGCTGCTAAAGTAATGTCAGCTTTAGAATTAAATGTTCAAGGACAGTTTATTATTAAGCTACCTTAGCAATCAAGCTAAAAATCAAGAGGAACTTTAGATAATTGTAAACCAAAATACTACTTCTGTTTTCTAATAAATAAGTAGGTATACCAACTGATTCCCATTTAAATCAACATTCTAACTAGACCAAAATATTCATCCTAATGGTCACTGTTATAATAAGATTTAATAATAAGTTTTTATTTATGCTTCAGTTTACATAACAGGGTTTCGTGTTTGAAGCCTCCTTTTAAGCAAACAATGCCTGTGTTAGGAGACTCCGCTCTTCCATAGTACAGCATAATATTTACAAGAAATCCGTAGGTATTTAATGAAATAAAAAAAAAAAATGAAATAAAAACAAGTACAAACAAGTATGTTAGTGAGAGTGTGATTAGAGTGTGAATACCTGTGCATAGTCTGTCTGTATAAGAGAGTGTATGTTAAAGTGTAAGTGAGAGTGCATGTGTTTGTGTATGGGTGTGTGTATGTGTGTGTGTATCTGCTACTTTATGTGCTCCAAAAGTGCCTCTGTTTCATCATATGTAAGTGTCTTTATCCAACTAGTTATTATTTTCTTACATTCATAACTTTTTTTTGTGTATATGTAAATATGTTTGTTTATTTTATTGTATAGTTGAGCAGACCGTTTATTAAATTGCCTACAAGCAAACATAGTTTTAGTTTTTGGAATTCGTGCAACAATGTCTGTCCTCCTTTTCCGTAATAAGTTTGGATCATATGTTATACACATAGTTACTGGCCACCAAGATGCCACCTGTCTCTGTGCTGACAGTATATAAGATATATATCTATCTTTTTATTGACTTAATTATTAAAAAATTTACAAATTTTTTTTTTTTATAGTTACCAATTGAAAAATCCTACATACGTGCATCACACAACCATTCGAAGATTTCATCGTTTTCGGTTTGTTTCGGCCATTTGACCGTGTTCAAAAATGGAAAATGACAAGTTACTAAATAAACTCGGCCCACAGTGTACAAACGTAATGGTGCGACCATTGGCGCGCGGTCGGTCGCCAATTACCCTATTGGCAGCAATTGTTGTGCGACGCTGTCCGTCGTCCTGCCTATCAATATCATAACATCCAGCCACGCTACTCTGTTTAACATAGTTTTAATGGATTGGGCAGTCGAACAATAGTTTGGGACTAATAATAGGTAAATATCCCAAACAAAATTATTTCTATATTAATTAAATGAGAACTGATGGGACAACGATCGTTAAACAGTCGGTGCCTGAAGACGAGCGTCGTCACCGAGGTCTAAGAAACGCTGGCGTGAGGCTTTGGCCATTCTTGACAGATGTGCCCGAGAAATCAAAACACAAAGAAAGTGGAAAAGTATGGAGGAGGCCTTTGCCAAGAATTCGGACAAAATGGGCTATTAAAAAAAATTCTGAACTTAAAGTACTGTACGCCCAACCTCACCCCTCATACATATAAAAAAGAAAATCAGTAAGTTTTTCTATCCATGGTCAAGGTATTGTCGTGTAGGAACCGATAAAAAATTATATTATATCACCACGTTTGCAGCCTTGGTGTCAAAATCCAGGAAATCTGAAGATACTTTCATTTACAATAAATTAGAAAAGTCAATTTGAAATGAAAACATGTGATGATAAATGCTTGATGCTTATGCAGCTATTTGGATCACCATTAATATTATAAATGCGCAAATAAGTTTGTTCGTTCACGGTGAAAGGACTGAACGGATTGAAATAAAATTTAGCTCACAGATAGAACATGACCCGGGTAAGGACATAGGCCACTTTAACCTTGACATCATAATCATAATCATATCAGCCGAAAGACGTCTACTGCTGGACATAAGCCTCCCCCAAAAGGGAGGGATTTGCCATAATCGCCACGCTTGGCAGGTGGGTTGGCGATCGCAGTATGGTGGTCAAATGCATAGAGAATGCTGCTGCCCATTCTCTAGTAAGTCCCTTTGTCGCCTTCTACGATACCCACGGGAAGAAATGGGATGGTGCTATTCTTTTACGTCCGGCACCACACGGAACCTTGGAACCTTGTGTTGCAGACGAAGTCGCAGGCAACAGCTAGTCTTTAATATTTACTTTTATGTCTTCAGGTTGCCCCATAACTTTAGGTAACAAGATTAACAAGAGGTATATTCACACATCAACAACACATAATAAATCGATAAGTACACTACATCTCCTTTCTTAATTTCGCCAACTAATACAAAATAGCATACGTGCATAAACCCTCTCTCACAAGCTTATGGACCCTTAGGCGTCATAGTTACTGTTAACGCCTCGTATATCATCAGGTACGGATTGTTTCACGTTGATGTATAAGTCTCTTTATTATGTACTCGTGTTATTAGTGGGTGGGCTCCTTTATAGATTTATTGAAGTATGGTGGAGCGTGTGTGAATGTTGTGGTCAATTGTTTTAATGTATTGTTGTTGTTGTGTGTCTTGATTTGTGTTGTCATTGAAATGGGGGCCTAATATTAAATTTTAATTTTAACTCGATAGTTCATTACCCTTAATTACGACAGTCGTTACGGGTCGTCAGAAGCCCGAAAGTCTGACAACCAGTCTTATAGGGGTATCGTGTTACCCAGTAACTGGGTTGTGGAGATCAGATAGGCAGTCGCTCCATGTAAAATACTGGTATTTAGTTGCATCCGGTTAGACTCGAAGCCGATTCCGACATAGTTGCGAAAAGGCTAGGCAGATGACGATGATGATGAGTTCATTACCCTTATTTAATTAGGCATTCTCATTTTCATTTTTTGGGTATCGTATTACCCAGTAACTGGGTTGTGGAGGTAACAGTAATGGGCAGTCGCTCCATGGTAAGTACTGATACTGTGCTGCATCCGGTTAGACTGGAAGCCGACCCAAATATTGCTGGAAAAGGCTAGTCAGATTGATTCAGTCCATTTTTAAACATCCTGAAATTAAATTTATGTTAACGCAAACATGTATCGAATTAAAATTTAAGACAGCGCAACTTAAGAAGATAACCAAGATACAGACGCTGCCTAGTTTGGGGACAACTATTCAAATAACTATGTTAAATATTCTATGTAGTACTTACTGTACTAGAATATTTCAAATATGTAGATTGAATAATATTTCATTAACCCCCGACGCAAAAAGACAAGTGTTTTTAGAAAATTATTTTGTAATAATGGACCAATAAATAATACCTACTAATTAAATTCTAGTTAGACAGTGGTCTTATTTAGACTCTGTCTTTTCGGGAACTGGTAATATTGTATTGTCACTAATATTTTGGCATGGGTCGATGGCGCGTTATGTGGGTCGACGGCGCGTTGTGTTCCACGCGCGCTTCAAAGAGATGTCAGCAGCGACTGATAGGGCCCGCAAGGGCCGATGCCTGCCAGGGGTGCGGGTTGTTCGAAAGAGGTACCGTGGCCCCTGGCACACAGGCAACTGAGGGAACACGGGTGGGTTTTAGTCAGTAAAAGTCTGACATGCCCTCCCGCTCCACCCAGAGCGGGAGAAGTTATTTGATGATTTCCCACCCAAAAAAAAAAAACTAATATTTTGGCTTTCCGTGAATGTCTTATAATTTATATTTAAAGAACTAGAAAGAATAACCTAAATTTGGACATAGTTCGTGAAACACAAAATACGAATAATACAAAAAAAGTGAAGATAAAATTTTCACAACCATAGTGTGTGCATCGCGGCTGCGCCAAAAAATTGTTTTCAGAGTGAATACCTGAAATATGCTGTCTAACGCTGGTTTTCCAAAAAACCTTTACGGACATACGACAAGGAGTACGTACAAACAGTTTCAACATACCTTATACATATTTTTATAGATGTGAATATAACACCCAAACTCAGTCATAAATCCGAATATGTACTACTCGATAAGCGAATATTTAAAAATGAAGCATTACAATAACGCTAACACACATAGGGCTTACAATGCTTAAAAAAGAAGAAAAAAAGTCCTTGTTTCGGACAAGATAAGGTAAAACCTCCTCTTTTCATTTTATCAACAACTAGCTTTTTCCCGCGGCTCTGCCCACGTGGATGTCGATTATCGCGTAAAAAAGTAGCCTATATCCTTTTCCATATCTCAGACTATATCTCTGCCAAATTTCATGACGATCGGTTCAGCGGTAAAAGCGTAACGGACAGACACATAGACAGTGTTACTTCCGCCTATATAATATTAGTAGGGATTACCTACCCAAAGCTAATAGGTCAACAAAAAAACTAATTCAATAAAGGTGATAACTCGGTGCACACATGTGATAAGTCCGCACTCATCCAGTTCTACTCTGTCCGGCCATCCGTCTTAATTAATAAACGATCAAAAGATACTGTTTTATGGAAGTACTACATTACCTGGAAATTGGTAACTAAAGTGTTGAGTGGACGATAACATATGACATACTGATTATTGGTTTTGGCACTCCAATTACTGAGATAAAATATTACAAATCTACAGCAAAATTAATTAGAATAGACCGGCCTTAAGAGCAGTGGTGCCCAGTGAGTTTGAACCGAGGCGGCCACTTTACGTTGTGTATATAATTTTAACCAACGCGCCGGTTAAAAAACAACCAACTTTTCGAAACGGTGAAGAAAACCATCCCAGAACCAAAACCTCGAAGACATGCGACATCAGGTGAAATGGCAGCTCACTTTTAGGTCTCTTTACACAGTTTTTACGATGAGATTTTTACAGATTGGAAAATACTCTCTTGCCATCTTAGACAGGGAGTCCTGTTTTTTTTTTTGGGAATGACAAGCTTGTCTGCTACTTAACAGGACTTGCATATGGCTAACTTAATAAATTAAGGCCTTCAGCCAGGGCTTAAAAACTTAAAACTAGAGTGACTACACGCTAAAGGCACCCCTTGTGGGGAAGGTACGGGCCTCGGCTTTGGGCATCGCTGGAAGAGGATAGTTAGGGACGGGCTAGATCTGAATGAAGGGAGTCCTGTTGATTGATGGCATTTTTTATTTCAATAAAAGTTTTACATTCACAAAAACCAGAAAATGTATAAGAACCTTAAAATCTTATTGTAGCGTTCTTATAAATTTTCCTTTTCTCTTTTTTTTGTTGATGACAAAAAAATTAAGAGATTCCGACTGATTAAAATCTTATAAGAAAGCTATGGACGATGCACACTAAATAAAGTGATTCAAAATGTCCATTTAAAAATAAAACAACCGAAATGTCAAAAACATTATACAATAACATAAAACAAATTCAAATTACCCCACAATATTCCCCTGCAATCTTGTTAGAATCCTGCAGAAAGTGCTTTAGAGGTGCACGCATAACATCCTAATGAAAACATACGACTCTTTGATAACCTGTTATGGTGTGTACGGAACCCTTTACGCTGCAAATTGGCTTGAGGAACACTAATTTACTACTGTTGTCCATTTTATTTGGTTAGTTTTGGTACGCATTGTTAGATTTTCGCTGTTTCTTTAGGAGTAGGCGGTTGTGGTATAATGTGGTTTATTGCAGTTAATGAATGGAGTCTAGCCACTTTAAAATAACTCGGCACATGTTTAGGTATTCTAGTTCATTTAAATTCATAAAAACTGCTCTTATCTCAACTCATCCCACTACAGATTTATCTGGGTTTTTTTCTGTTTTTTTTTTCTACGGTTTAATACCTTACCTTAGTCTTACCAAGGGGCATCGTATTACCCAGTAACTGGGATATGTAGGTCAAATAGACAATCGCTTTATATAAAAAAACTGGTATCCTGCTGAATCCGGTTAGACTGGGAGCCGACGCCAACATAGTTGGGAATAGGTTAACCAGATGATGTGTACCTTACCTTATCTTCATTTATAATAATGGACAACTTTACCAGATGGATTATCACTTTAAAGCTCCCTGAAATTGGAAATAGAAATATAACTGAACCTGAACCAGGAATCATCAGTATCTTCAAAACAAGAGCCGACAATGTGAGTCAGATCACCAAAACCAATACACAACAAAACCGTAAGAAAACAAAATGGTCTCCGAGAAAACAGTAAATTCCTCACATGCTCAAATAGGCAACAAAGTTTATAGTTTTTAAATAAAGTTTACATGAAGAGCCATGTGAACTGCGAGCCCAGCCCATAACATATTGACTAGCGCCAATTGAGCTGGGCTAAATTGAGACGTTCACAAGTATTGACAGTAAAATGGGGAATCGTACGAGCGGCGACGGCGCCGGAGTGAAATTTTTCCCGTTAGAGGGTCTTTGTAGACGGGCGGGTGACATGCTGTGATTGCGTTTGGAACGCTTTACACAATTTTGTGCCTTGTAGGTAAGTGTGTTACTTGGATACAAAAACATTTTTTTTTGTAATTAGCTAGGTATTTTTTAGAATCTCTTCTTTTCGGTCGAAAGTTTTAAAAGTAAATGAAATGCTGAATTATAATATTTTGAATACCTATATATTCTTTTGTCAGCAAACAGACGCATGTATATCACCTCCTATATATTTCTAGAAGGTGATATACATGCGTCTGTTTCAATGCAGAAAAAGAATGGATGTCGTGAAATCTTTCGATATTTTGTCGGCCACAATCGAGATCAGCGAATTAAAAAAAAACAGAATTAATAACAAAAATCAAAAGAAGAAAAATAATGCTATTTTCTCATTTAGTTCTTAGTACTGCAACAAGGGCTTCTTCATTCATACAAGTAAGTTATTTCACCATTACTTTATAAAACTACAAACCATCGTCGGACGAAACCGCCCGTCTCTTCTAACACCATATGACCATGATTCGGATTGACGCGCCGGGCGCACCAACATCGCCCACTCAGTGGCGTCTCTGATTTATTGCAAATGGCGCGAAAGCGAAAACGCTCGTAAAACGCAGCGTACGCGTTTATGGCGCGTTGTTCGGCCGCGCGATTGCATCCTACCTTACAACCCTTTACGTAAATAACGCGGTTATTAGATAGCTTTTGATTGTGTGTTTAGTGTATTGCATTCAGTTTCAACGGTTCTTTGTGTTTTTTTGATTTTGTTTCATGGTTTTCTTTATGATTCTTGTTCATATCTGGCAGTTTATAAAACGAACGAAGTATTAAAGAAACAATATACCTTTCTATACTTACAATATATCTTCTAAGATACAGGTACATAAACCTAGTTTAGAAGTCAGGGTTTTTCTCTCTGGAGCACTAACTTAAGCCATTTTTAGATCTAAGTACTGTAAATGTATTTATGGAGAAATAAAGAAATAAAGATTATGTTAAGACTAAAAAAAAAACCTACCTATGCAAGATCTGTACTGAAATTTTCAGTTATGGATGAAGGCCCATCTAAAGTCGTGACGAGACATTAAACTATGATTGATAAATATACAGGATTATTACGTATTTTACTGCGATACCTTTATCACTGGTCCTCTTGCATAATCACTAATCAGCCTATAGGTAACGTTCGCAATGCTGAGACACACACATCTGGACAGCTTTTGAGACTGTATATAGCTCACGTGCGTTCTTGTATGGAGTATTGCAGCCACTTATGGGATGGCTCAGCAAAATACCAGCTTGCTACCCTTGACTCGGTGGAACGCAGAGCAAAAAAGCTCATGGGCGACGAAACTTTGGTGGCTAAGCTTCACAGCTTGGCTCATCGGCGTAATGCTACTTGCCAATCGGCCTTCTACAGACTGTACTTCGGAGAGTGTGCGCAGGAGCTCCACGACCTGATCCCACCGTCGCCCTTTTACTACCGGACTACCAGACGCACTGCAGGGTACCATCCGCACTTGGTTGATATCGCGACCAGTCGTACTCAGCGCTACTCCTCCTCATTTATTATGCGCACAGCCAAAGTGTGGAACTCTCTGCCGGCGTCTGTGTTCCCTTCCACATTTAACCCGTCCACCTTCAAAACAGGCATTTTCTGGGAAAGCTCGCTCCATCATAGACCTCATCAATAGCTTACCATCGGCGTGATCGAGGTCAAGAGCAGGCTCATCTAGTAATAAAAATTAAAAAAAACACATCCACCAAGCGGGCCCAGTGCAGCTTGGTAAATGTCATATGTCTTCGAATTTTTGGTTCTAAACAAAACTGTTCCTCTTGCCCATTCTTAATTAATTCCGAATAACGATACTCTTTGTACCGACGCTTATATTGTATGAGTGAATTCTTTGCATGTCTATGTCGGATACCAACCTGAGATAGAATTTAATGCAATCGTAGATAAAAAGTTGAGCAGGACAGCTGACAAGACGAAGTAATGTCAGGTGGTGTAAGGCTGTGACATAGTGGCATCCAAGGAGTGGAAGACGAGATATCGGTCAAGATTGGCGAACGACATTGTTACAATCACGGACAAAACCTAGACGAGGCCGGCGAGGAGCGTGAGGATTGGCACAAGAAAAGAGAGCCCTATATGCTATAGTAGTGAAGTCGGGCTATGGACGATGATGATAATAAGATAGAAATACTGCTAGTTACATTTCTCTTTTATTTAAAAAAAACATCATTATCATCTGCCTAGCCTTTTTACAACTACGTTGGGGTCGGCTTCCAGTCTAACCGGATGCAGTTGAATACCAATATTTTACATAGAGCGACTGTCTATCTGACCTCCACAACCCAATTACTGGGTAACACGATACCCCTTGGCGAGACTGGTTGTCAGACTTTCGGGCTTCTGACAACATGTAACGACTGTCAAAGACCCAGGAATGACAGCAACGGCTTAACGTACTTTCCGAGGCACGGAAGGGTCTTGTTATGTACAGATGGTAACCCATCCACGGACCAACCGCGGCAAGCGTAGCTTAACTTGATCGGTCGACCTTGTGTAGCTGATATTACTTAGCCACAAGCCCCTCTTTTATTTCAAAAATATAATATTCATAATGACAAGAATCACTTATCTGAAACATACATCATACAAATTAGCAATCCAATTCCCAACAGATAGAGAACGGCAACAGCTAATGATTTCCACAAACGCCACGATGAGGTAAACAGCACGCCGATAAATCGTTCTATGCCAGAATGACATAACAAAGAGGCTGAGATCTTAGATCGAAGAAACGAAGTAGACACGTCATCGTTTCAGATTTAGGAAGAGTTTATACAAATACATTCACAAACGAAGGCGTGTCTAGTAGTTTAATAAAGAACGAATAGTTATTTAAGTCATAAAAAAATAATATACAAAAACAAAACCCGACTGCCTAAGAAGTGAACTTTAATTTAAAAAGATGGAAACAAGAAATTTATTTTAAACGATGACTATTATTAGACTACATACTATAAGCAATCTGATGAGGCATCTTCTTAAATTTAACAATAAAGACCTTTATTGCCTCCGACTGCATGAGATTGCTTATAGTATTCAGTCTAATAGACATCCCTTTAAAACAAGTTTCTTGTTTCCATGTTTTTTAATTAAAGTTCGCTTTTTAGACAGTCGGGATTTTTGATTTGTAATTTTTTTTCTTGCACAGTTTTTAGTTAATATAATTATTTTTACCGTCAATGAGACCTCTTTATGAAACATTTTATTTTGATACCCTACTCAATGGGTTTAGAGAAAAAAAAAAATTGAAGACAATATGGCGCCAAAAATTGGCAATTTTTTTTTAAATTTTATCTACTCAGTGTCACTCTCTCAATTAAGACGAATCTAACGGCACCTCTCAAGTAGTAATCGATCAAGCCGTTTAGGCTAAAGAGCGTGCCAAAGAAATATACACACATACATACAAACACTCGAAAAACATAACCCTCCTTCTGGCGCAGTCGGGTATAAAGTAAAAAAAAACTGATAAAAAGTAAGCGCTTTTATGCATGAGGTGAGGCTAATGTTAATCATTCATCAGCATCCTTCTCCTGCCTGTGCATGTCTTTTTATTCCATACTTCTCTATTAGACGTCATCACGGTGGTTATCCTCTTTCTTACCATATCACCATTCACATAGTCGATCTATCTTTTATTTGATCTTCCCCAACCCTTATAGCAATCGACATTCGTACTCAAAACTCTAAGGAGGCTGTTAATGTGAAATGTTAATATATCCATGATTTATGAAGAGTGAGAAAAACAATTTTAGAGAATTAAAATTCACGACGTTGACATTTTTTACGATTCCTTGGCCTGCTGACTGTCTACATACATACATCTGTATATGCTTGGCTAGCAACCCTTTCAGCTTAAGAACACATCACCCACAATGTTCTCGATTCTTCCAGTAAACTTCTTATAAAAGTTCGTTTCGTATAATTACCTCGTAGCATATCCCATATTTCTATACTCCATGTCTGGGATGTGCAGAGCTCGTTCGTGCCAGACGGTCGGACGCTGCGGTCCCAACGTCCCTCCCTGTATAAATTCTACGTCATGGCTGAAGAGGTCATCTTTCCTATTTGCTGGTGCCATAAAATATGACTATGGGGTTAGTTCAGGAGAATGTAGTAAATATCTGGGACCTTAGATCGACCGACTAGATGCGGAGGGCGGAGGACAATGTCTTATGTCCAGCAGTGAACTGCGATAGAATGAGTCGATTGATTTTTTGTACTGCAAATGCCTCTATTGGTCGGTTAAATATTTTGTTGTGTCGGGGGAATGCAAATGGCCAGCAAAATTTTCCCATGCACTTAAAACAATATTCCCTTAAAAACTGGCTATGTTAGGGCGCGATTTCTTCAGACCTATACAATTGAGCTTTTTATAGCAAGGCTCATGTTTAGAAGTGGACATTTACCGTCTGATACCCAAGTACCTAGTCGTCGTGCACTCTAGGCATATCCCATATTTCTAAGCTCCGTGTCCGGGATGTACCGAGAGCGGTCGTGTGTGCCTGTCGTGCCGGACGGTCGGACGCTCTCACGCCGTCCTATCCGTGAATGCTACTTAATTTATAGCTGCGGTTCGAAGATGGCACCGAAGTTAAGAGCTGACAGTCACTTGGAATATTTTTCGTAACATGTCAGGGATTCACGAAGTCTGTTTCGAGTAACAAATTGGAGAGAGGATGCTGGCACGCGAACTCTGTGGTCAATTAAATTTATCGTGGGTCACGGAATAATAGCTGGCAAAAGCAAATATTTTTAAACTATAAACTTTTGCTTTTGTGTGTAAAGAAACTACATTCTCTACAGCATCAAGATTGTTCTCATCTAGTTTCAAAGCGCCGATCCATTATTTACAAAATCCCCGCAATTCTGAAGCATTTCGCCTCAATTAATTAGCCGTTAATTATTATAATCGCGACATTCTACTGTAAACTGCGTCAATAAATTCGCTAGCCAATACTAAGGCATTCGATGATTTAATGGAGAGATTGAAAACGGTCGCACAGGTTGTATCGGACGGACGAAGTACTCACGCAAACCCAGTGGACATGCTTCTTAATTTATCACTGGCTGAATTGAAAACACAAAAGAAGAAATTATGGGAAAATAATATATTAAAACGGTATGTATACCTGCGATAGTATTTCCACCTTTCAAGTGGAAAGTACAGTAGAAACGAAATACATAAAATAATAAATAAGTAATCATGCAAAACAAATTAATGGCAAGGGAAGAAAAGCTAAGCTAACGATCAATTTCAGTAAAAGTCGCAGAAATTAAGCAGTGAAGGTAACTTTCTTCAATATTCACATATTAATAGCGAATATTAGCTCCTTAATGACGGTAATCATTGCGACATTGAAAAGCAAAACATATAAATTGGTCGATTGGTAACTGTTAAGATTTCGAACGGTCGCAGGTTACTTAAAATTAACGGTGGCTGTGCATAATTGATTGTAACTTTGATATAAATGAAAGTAGCAGCCATTGAAACAAGTAACACAAAAGAAGCAAGACCAATAATCCAGTTCATTTTGAGCTTATTATTACTGTTTATTTATTCGTCATTTTCCTTTGGTTGAAGTAAATTTTGCATCGTTAGTTCTTCCTTGGATGTGAGAAATGTCATACCACTGCCTCGTTAACCTAGTGGTTGCAATAAACCCGACCTCTTGCTGAGCAGTAGCGTACTGCTGAGCAGGAGGTCGAGTTCGATTCCCAGGTCGGGTAAAGGGTTATTTATTTATTTTATTATTTATGTACACACAGTTAAATACACACGAGATACGGCATAATTAAACAGTTGAGTACAAAGGTACTGCTTATTTCTTTAGAAATTTCTTCCAGCAGACCTGCGAAAGGAGAAATAAAAAAGAAATGTAGACAATAGTGTGTGAGAACAAGAAGAGAAAATATGAATATATGACGTCTTAAACTAAAATATACTTACACATATAATGCAGGAAATTAACATATACTTAAATAAATACATAATGATAAAATATATATACATACACAATTAAGATGAAAGGTAATGCTCTTTTACTCGACATTTGAACAGGGAAATAGTTTTTAAGTCACGAATGCTCGGCGGGAGTGAGTTCCACAATCTTACAGCATGGACAGAGAAGGAATGAGAATAATAACTAGTTTTATAGGGATACGTTATTGAGTTTTGCTATCTGGAATTTGTCATTGGCAGCCCAGAGTCTGGATTCGTGTCCGATTGATTGCATTGGGCTCGCCCCCTTTGACATGGTACTAAGAACGTAACTGGCGAAATGTAGGTGTACTATAGGGATACTTCTGACCAACTATTCGAGGAAACAAGGCGTGATGTTATGTATTTCATACCACCACATTATCCCTCCGTTCGCCTAGATTTAGATCTTTTTCAAGACCTCTTTATTATCTACCTAGGTTTTAACCTAACCATTTTAGGGTCGATTACCAATCTAAATGGATGCAGCTGAATCATTAAAGATCTCATAAAGGTGCTCTTACATGGGCAATTTTTTGAGCAATTATTGCTCGGCAATACTAATGGATTAATCTGGATCAATTAAGTGGAGCAATATGGAGCAACAACAATAAATTGCCGATGTGTTTCAGCAATATTGCTTCTGATTGCTCCATATATTTCATGAGTTGCCGAATATCCAATCGGTTTGGAAATTTTTAGTCAATTTTCTTTCTATTTCGTTTGTACGTATAACTACGCCTCTTTTTGCGAGAGGAACCGGCCGGCGGCGGAGGCGGCGGGCGAGGCGCATTGCCTAGTTTTTTAAGTTGCTCCATATTGCTCAATATTGTGAAGCCGTATGTCTGGCAACAGGTGGCTACATGTTGCCATTGCCC
The DNA here is from genome assembly GCA_949091785.1 of Polymixis lichenea. Taxonomy (NCBI): domain Eukaryota; kingdom Metazoa; phylum Arthropoda; class Insecta; order Lepidoptera; family Noctuidae; genus Polymixis; species Polymixis lichenea. The sequence goes on along the minus strand of OX420943.1, from coordinate 16,643,427 downwards.
TAAATTGCTGGATGTAGTCGTGACATCATAGTTAACGAAAATTGCCCAAGCTGGAGCAATTTTAGTTGCTCGTGTAAGCGCACCTTAATAGTAATATCGGTTGTCATTTCTTTTACCCAACTATGGCTTTTTTTCGCGTTATTTTCGCCATCGACACGTTAAGCAGAAGAAGACTATGGCGCAGTCAAAAGAAGTGTGACGAGTTCCATACATGACTCCACGGATATTTCCGCCCAAATACCACATTAATTAATTAATAGATCGTGACATAATATCCACACAGCTAATGGCGCTAATACCAGCGACATTGAGACGCGTAGTGCACCTATAAATTAACCGACCGGTAGCAGCTAGATTGCCAACGGTCGCAGGTCGCTCGACGAAAGCAAGGTTCTCACGCAATGTACTGGCCCTACTTAGTTTATCTTCGCATCTTGAGCCTGATATTGAAGCTGAAGTATAGTAATAAATAAATGAGGTTAATTTTAGGGTTATCTCTGCCAGGATTTCTTTTCTTCAGTGACTTCGTGACCGTTGCTTAAATATTTCGTTTGTACATAAAACCTGAGTGGTATTTGATAACTATTAGGCTTTTTTAGGCCGCACGGGTCGATCGATCAGGTTTTTTTTTTTTTTTGGGTTGGGAAATCATCAAATAACGTCTCCCGCTCTGGGTGGAGTGGGAGGGCGTGTCAGACTTTTACTGACTAAAACCCACCCGTGTTCCCTCAGTTGCCTGTGTGCCAGGGGCCGCGGTATCTCTTTCGAACAACCCGCACCCCTGGCAGGCATCGGCCCTTGAGGGCCCCATCAGTTGCTGCTGACATCTCTTTGAGGCGCGCGTGGAACACAACGCACATCGATCCGGGCTTGGTCCTTACCGGACAGCGAGCTACCCATTACTCGCCGTCCGCAAGCCCGTGCCTACGGCGGCCTGGAATCAGCCTGGGATTCCCGACGTCCAGGGCGTCTCCTGCGAAGGCCATCGATCAGGTTAAGTTACGCTTGCCGCGGTTGGTCCGTGGATGGGTGACCATCTTTACATACCAAGACCCCTCCGTGCCTTGGAAAGCAAGTTAAGCCGTTGGTACCGGCTGTCATTTGTGGATCTTTGACAGTCGTTACGGGTCGTCAGAAACCCGAAAGTCTGTTTTGGGAACTTTTCCCATTTACACCGATGCGGACGCATTTTTTGATGCCCTGTGATTATTTTTTCTGTTTTCATTATATATGTTATTATACATGTGCTGTACTATTAATACTATGTAGCATTTTTTTAGATAATCGTAGAAATCTATGCTAGGGGGTTTTGAATGATGTATGGAATTCATAGTTACAGTTTACGCGTCGATGTCCCAGCCACCCTGTATTATACCCGATCTAAAACTTATTTGTACCTTCTTCATCATCATTCATCATTTCAACCGAAAGACGTCTACTGCGGATTGTACCTTTTTAATTCGTAACAATTAAATTCAAAGATATCCTCCATCATAAAAGAACCCAAACGAGCTGAAAATATTTCCTATATCATCAGCCACTACTTGCCAGTCTCACATAATTATATCACGTCTCGTATGTAGGTGAGGCACAGTTAGGCTGTGTGCACACGATCAGTATTCGTGACGTCCATCAGTGGGTCGCTCTCACGCCGCCAGTCGCCACCCGGCCTGCCAAACTATACGTTACTGATGCTAAATTATGAGAAGATGATGCTGGGAAGAGGTTTGACTTCGATTGGAGTATGTTGGTATTTTTACATTATTAAGTGGTCAGGGTCCTGAATGGAAAGGCCTTGTAGATTCATAGATGTCTGGAAATGTCGCCCATTTTGTATTTTATTAAGTATCTGGTACTTGTTGACCACATAAAAGATGGGAGGACGAATTAAAGCTCACAGCGGGCCCAAATTGGAGAAGAGTTGCTAGATACCTATAGGATTCAGTAGAAGTTCTTAGAGGAGGTCTTTGTCAAAAAAGCACACTGAATTAAGACAAATAATAAACTACTGAGAAAATGCAGCAACGCAAAGATGTTCTGAATAAAAAGGGCTTATTATTTACAGGCCTGCGCTCTCCTCCTATACCTATTAAAACTGTAATAGTCAATAATTAAAAAAAAGTAACTGTGGAGTTTCTAACCAGCACCCTAATTGCGTAATAAACTCTCAACCAGAATCTGAATTCCCTTGGTCACGGTATCACACGTGAACGGCTGAACCAATTTTGCGAATTTTTTTTTGCTGTGTTTGTTATTGTCAGGAGAAGGTTTGAATAATAAAATGAAAAAAAAATTAAGAAAATTGCGCGGAGCATCAGAAAATTTAAGAAAACTTTACGACCATATTAACTTTAGACAAGTTAATATTAGGAATACCAATGTGAAGTCAATATTTATTGTTAAGACAGGATGTCTGTCGGGTCAGCTAGTGTAAAACAAAATATCTTGAATTGAATTGAGCATCAATTCTGAAGTAGGTACATACACAATACAGCTGAGAGCAAATGTATAATTACTGATTTTAATTTATAATGTACGCTTAGTGTTTCTCGGAGTGGCAAAGGAGTGTCTTTGCACGCTCGCATTCTAACGAGCCTATTACAATTAGCCGGGATCAGAACAGACCTAGGGCAAATCTAGCGACCAATATAGTAACTGAAAATCCCAATATTTTCCGCGTAAGTAATTACTATACAATAAATAAGTAACAAATGTCCCAATGCTAAGGCCTCCCTACTGTCTTTACCCCCCTCTATGAAGAGCTGCCAAGGACTATTTAAGGATTCCAGCTCCATGGCCAGGAGGGGAGGCCATCTCCATCTTGGCCTGCCGCGATATCGTTTTCAACTAAGCGGGAACCACTGGGTCGTAAGTTAGGCCCATTGGTCGTCTGACATACGGCAGATATGACTGTGATGTGTGTGTGTGTGTGTGTGTGTTTGTGCGTGTGTGGTGTACGTGTGTAAATGAAGTAACAAGGAATAAGCATTAAATGTGATCTCACAATTAGCCGGATTTATTTTTATTTCTTTTTTTATTGCCTCTTCGGTCTAATGATCCCAACCGCTACTTCTGATGAGTTCCTGCGATCAATTCTCAGGTCGGAAAAAGTGTAATTGGGTTTGTTCATTAGGAATTTCTAAGAGTCAGTACAGAATCTGGATTTATGCCCGATTGATGGCAACAGTCTCGCCCCCTTTTACTTGGTACTTAAACATAACTGTTGGGCACACCACGATTGCGGCGGTAAGTCCCCGCTTTGAGGAGTGGCTTGAGAGGCGGCATGGCGTCCTCACCTTCCGCCTGACACAGGTCCTCACCGGACATGGATGTTTCGGGAGGTTCCTGTTTCGCATGAGGCGGGAGGAAACGACCGAGTGTTTCGATTGCAAAGATCGGCGGCGGCGATCTCTCGCGTCCGGCCCTGGTAAAGGCCATGAGAGTGCATGGCTAGCAGCCGCTTCCTTCAGGCGGCGCACGTGAGGGAGATGCAGTACATGCGCCCTCACGGCCGTGGCCTTCGCAGGAGACGTCCTGGGCGTCGGGAATCCCAGGCTGATTCCCAGCCACCGTAGGCACGGGCTTGCGGACGGCGAGTAATAGGTAGCTCGCTGTCTAGTAAGGACCAAGCCCAGGTCGACGGCGTGTTGTGTTCCACACGCGCCTCAAAGAGATGTTAGCACTAACTGATGGGGCCCGCAAGGGCCGATGCCTGCCAGGGGTGCGGGTTGTTCGAAAGAGATACCGCTGCCCCTGGCAAACAGACAACTGAGGGAACACGGGTGGGTTTTAGTCAGTAAAAGTCTGACACGCCCTCCTGCTCCACCCAGAGCAGGAGAAGTCATTTGGTGATTTCCCACTCAAAAAAAAAAAACAAAACAACTATTGAAATTTGGGTGTACTGTCAGTAATCTGTAGATGCACCTCTGCTTAACACTTCGGCGAATGCAGACGTGATGTTATGATATCTACGTTATATTTATTAAAATGTGATTTTAGTGCTTATATGCAATATATTCACAGCTAGTTTCAAAGTACCTCGTAGGTACCTATCTCAAAACAATGCCCCAGTTAACACGTTCGGGCGCCGCACGCGTCGCGGCGCTTGCGCAACAGTCCATCCCATCGATCACGCTTAGCATTTCGCGTACCCTCCTACATTGACAAACAGCAAGGAAGCTTGGACGGTGGTATGCGAGACTGCAGTTTTAGTAACAAATGAGAATAAATGTTACATGTATAAATGACGAGCTTCTGTCGCGAGTTCGTCCGCGTGAAATTTCTGGTTTGCACTTAAACTATCCTATGATACTTGATAATAGGTACTGTAGCTTCCTATTACTGAAACAATTTACCACAAGTATTGGGGGTACTTGCAATTTGAATTTCAGTATTATATAGATGTACAATTTGTGAATTTGTAGGTAGAAACACACCATCTTTATAATATTAGCACCTAGGTATGGATAATGACATAAAAGAGGCATTCCTGATAGGGAAAATAAAATTTGTAATTACGATAACAGTTAAAAGTTCCATGTTTTCGATATTTGCAGCATACTCTCAAAGTATCTAAATATAAAGTATCGTATCTCTAAGAATAAACTTATTACTCTACAATGCTTCCATACACATACTTTTGTAATTAAAAGTTTTGTACGTATTTGATGTTCAGAGAACACAACAAAAATACAAAAACATAAGAAATTTTTTTTTTGTCATTTTGACAATTCGTCAATCTTTGACAGTCATTACGGGTACTCGGAATCCCGAAAGTCTGACAACCAGACTTACCAGGGAGTAAAGTGTTACCCAGTAAATGGGTTATGGAGGTCAGATAGGTAGTCGCGTCATGAAAAATACTGATATTCAGCTGCATCCGGTTAGAATGGAACCTGACCACAACGTAGTTAAGAAAGGGCTAGATCGATATTGACTATAAGAAAAAAAAACTCTAAATACACCTCTCGTCTATCTCCCTCTAACATAACCCATCCACGACCAATGTAGATCACAAAATCGAAAGTGAGTTGACTGACAGACAGACACAGCACAATAAGGCACTAACAATTACAATATACTTAAATTATTGCCATATTCTCGCCAGAAGTATATAATCCCAGCACAAAGGTCTCAAACTTACTACACGATACCATTGTTAGATAAGAAAGTTTGCGTAATTGAAATCGAAATGGATGATACAGCCGCCATCTTTGATTTTGTTTATGTTTTAACAATGAATGAACAAATTGACCTGACCTTTGGCCAGAAGGTCACTCGGTTAGTGGTGTTACAAAAGATGATTTGTGGCAGTAGCTGACCAGAATGACCTGTACCGTTTATTTATATTCTGATTGCTTAGAATATACATAGAGAGAGATAAGTCTTGGTGCAAGTTAGGATTTCCTAGAACTTGGAAGTTAAAGTTCGCAAAGCTTCTAAAGAGTTTGCACTTCTAAGTTTTAAGTCAGGTATTTTAAACTTGGTGTTAATTTTTCAGATGTTTCAAATACATAACATCAAACCTTGTTTTTCTGGAAGGTTGGGCAGGTGCACCTACCTATAGTACATCCTCATTTCGCCAGTCATGTTTAAGTCCCATGTAACCCGGTACAAATCCAGAGTTCGGGCTACTACTAAGAAATTCCAGATAGAAAAACCCATTAACACTTTGCCTGACCTGGGAATCGAACCCAGGACCTCATGCTCAGCAGTAGCGCTTGCGACCACTAAACCAACGAGGTAGTCGAGGATGTCGATGTTTCAAATATTCGATTAATTATTTATGTTTGGATGTCTGTTACTTAATCACGTAACAACGGCAAACAACAACAAGCAACGCATTTGGGTGAAATTTGGCACACAGATAGATTACAACCGGTTGTTCGAAAGAGATACCGCGGCCCCTGGCACACAGGCAACTGGGGGCACACGGGTGGGTTTTAGTCACTAAAAGTCAGACACGTCCTCCTGCTCCATCCAGAGCGGGAGAAGTTATTTGATGATTTGATGACACCCTCAAAAAAACACATAGGATACTTTTATCCTAGTGATATGTTTCCGTGGGATAATTTTTGCCTCCATCCGAGCGAAACCGATGGCAAAAGCTACTCAGTAAATAAAAATAGATTAATGAAAGCTCAACCACAATTAATCCAACTGGTGATTTTGCAGTGCTAATAAATTACTTACTAATCATTTAAGTATCAACACATTTTGCTTTGTTACAGAAATCATTTCACTATTTCAAACTTCACCACACCATTCTAAAAATCAATTGCTTGTTTCAGAGAGTAAACTAATTTTTTATGCAACATTTCACAGGTGAGGCCGATTAAACGGAGATAGCCCCCATCCCGGCTCATTCATGGCCGTTTGCGACACAAACCAAATGTCAAAATAAGGTCAAAGGTAATAATTGTTAGATGTTAAACGTTCAGTTGTACATATCCTATTGATTTATGCAGGAATCCGGTGATGGGCTGGCTCGGCGAACAATAGTTTTCATGCAACAATGGCGTTATTTAAATTGATTGAGAAAGCACGGAAACTAGGTGCTAATGTTGCTAATAGAAACGGAGGGTTTTTGAATGGGAGATTTTATGTTATTAGGGTAGCTCGCAAGCCGCTAGTTAGGGTATCCCGCGAAATTCAAACTTTCTTAGTATTTTTAAATTTGAAGGTTAGAGTCGGGCTTTATGATGAACAAAACATTATTCGTGACTGTAATAAATAGTGGGCACGCCACGATTGCGGCAATCCCCTCTTTGAGGGGTGGGTTGAGAGGCGCCACGGCGTCCTCACCTTCCCCCTGACGCAGGCTTCACCGGACGCGGTTGTTTCGAGAGATTCCTGTTTCCTGATAAGGCGGGAGGAAGAGCCACTGCGAAGATCGCCCTGAGGACACGGTGGAGCATACGGTGGAGGTCTGCCCGGCTTGGGCGGAGCACCGCCGTGTCCTTGTGGAGGCGATAGGCGGCGGCAATCTCCCGGCCCTTGTCCAGGCCATGGTTCGGAGCGAGAGTGCATGGGTAGCCGTCACTTCCTTCTGCAAAGCAGTAATGCTCGCGAAGAGGGAGGCGGCGCACGTAAGGGAGAGGTAGTATATGCGCCCTCACGGCCTTAGTCCCCGCAGGAGACGTCCTGGGCATCGGGAATCCCAGGCTGATTTCGGGCCACCGTAGGCACGGGCTTGCGGATGGCGAGTAATGGGTAGCTCGCTGTCCGGTAAGGTCCAAGCCCGGGTCGACGGCGCGTTGTGTTTCAGACACGCCTGAAAGTGATGTCAGCATCAACTGGTGGGGTCCGCAAGGGCCGGTGCCTGCCAGGGGTGCGGGTTGTTCGAAAGAGATACCGTGGCTCCTGGCACACAGGCAACTGGAGGAACACAGGTGGGTTTTACTCAGTAAAAGTCCGACACGCCCTCAACTCCACCCAGAGCGGAAAAAGTTATCTGATGATTTCCCACCAAAAAAAAATCCTTCATAAATATGGCTTTACATAACTATAATCTTTAAAATCACCAATACAACCCTTTAAGGTCATTTAATTCCATTGAATGACTTTTTTTATGAAATAACCATTCAATGGATTTGAACTTAAGTGTTTTTGTTGGCAATTGATTAATTATTGTATGATTCCAATCCATAAAACCTCACGGTACCGACATTCACCACCGGTACAGAATAGATGGAACAGTGTTTATTAAGATAGAAACAACTGAAAGGCCACCACCTTTGCACCTACGTATTTTTCTGTTCCTTTCTTCTTGTCTCCTTTTTATGTGTGAACGCACGGTTACCAAAAGAGATGACTGACCAGACTTTTGAACTTAAATGATGTAACCAACTTTCTGTAAAAAATTGTTAATAACAATTCCATGATTTAAATAGAGTGTCCATGGAGTTTCTTGCCCGTTCTTCTCCACCTACTACGCTTTGGAATGGGCAACTAGCTGCATCTTTCCGACTCTTTGACAATTCAAAAGTGCCTGTAATTGGTTTATTTCAAATAAATACTTTGAGTTTGAGTTTGAGTCTTCCGATGAAGGTGATGTTTAGAAAGAAATCGATGGTTATTTCCCAATAAAATTAAATCAACTTATTAGAAAACCAACGGGTCATTTATCAAATTAAATTTCATTAGAAAACATCTATCGGTTTCTTACTAAACTGCAACTATATCCGACGACTCTAGTTACTTAGGTCTTTAGGTGAATGTACGTAAACAGTTACATAAATAAATAAATAAATTAATGGTAGTGAAATGTTTGAAAGATGATTCTTTCAAATGGGCATTCTTAAAAATATCTTCCGAATAAGACAAACAACGACAAACTGATGAGCAACTAAATTAGGTATGAAAAGTTAAAGCAAACTTTCGTCTTACATCCAAAACCGTTTGAATTTCAAGACAAAACACACGTATACTAAATTCTCTACTCATGTAGTTTAAGGCTTACCCCCAATGTGCCTGAAAATGTATAAGTTCAACACAAAACAGTTTTCAAAACCGGCCTCTACTCAGATATACGTAAACGCAGTACCAACTATACCAATGCACCGGCATCACACACACACATACAAATAGACAGAGTATATGCAAAGCTAGCAAATGAACGTGGCTGGCGAGGCAATGGGTCAGTGAGTCACGACGCTTCCTACAGGAAAGGGCAGACGTCATCCCACGGGCATTTGTATAGAGATGTTGATACCAACTTGTGGTTTTTTTAATGAGGGTATTTTAAATGTTGTAGAGAGTGTTATAGCATGTGTGTTATTAATAATTTAGTGTATGTAAAGGATTCTTAATAGGTATGATAATTTTCTTTTCAACATAATTTTATTTTATTATGTAGGTATATTAATGGGGAAGGGCCGGCAAAGGTAATTGTAGATGGCGTGATCATAGCTAGGTCCCCACGGCGTACAATAGCATTTGACATGTCGTTCATTCATACCATTTCGTGTTCATTCATGAATCATGAGTTAGGTTTTATTTCAATATTTCGTTATTTTCGATGGTACATGGAAAGTGTCTGAATTTATAACTGAAGTATATTCTCGTAATCACTTTCTTGAAAACGTGTCCGGTATGCCCTCGAAATTTGTTTTAGTTTAAAAATTCTCTAGACATATCTTAAAACCACAATTTTCTAATTTTAGAGTCTTTCGGGAAATGATGCACTCCAATTTCGGTGTATTTAGGAAGACAAAAACGCCTCATTTTCGCAAAATAAAATAAAACTACCTCACTCCTTATACTATAAACTTGTGTTGGGAATTAGCCACGACAGCGCCATTTTGACAGTGCTTTCACCTTCCTTCTTTGCCTATATAAACGAAACTTACTATTAATAATATTAATGTTTTTTTACCTGAACATTATTCTTGTATTCCGGTTCTGATTTAAATAACTAAGCTATTATGAAATCCATCACCATTAACACCTTTAATCCAACTATTGCGACGTGAAAGCCTCCTCTTTTATATCTATATTAGAATAGAATTGTGTTCTCAATCGTAAGTATGTTTTAATTATCTCATAATTTATCATCCGCTTAACTTACGACCCATAAACTCTCTACGCACGCTAACAAGACCATTGCAGAGGTATTCCTGAAGATTACCACAGGTAATTGAACGGTATTTCAAAATTAATTATTGGCCAATAAAATCACAAAATACTAAACGTGAAACAAAACAAATCATGACCAAGAAACATTACCTATTAAACTTATTGCCGGCTCACTAATGGAAATAAACTCACCAAAACTAAACCAATGACACTTAACAGATTTACACTTATTAAGACAGAAGATCACCGCAGTATAGCCTACAAGTTTACTTAGTTTCTATCTGCATTTCATAACGCCTTTATTACGAAAGCATTAAAACTGAAATTCATTTGTTTAATGAGGTTAATAAGTTGGGAAGTTCCTCCGGTCGGCAGTCCACGCGCTGTCCGCACGTTCATTGAGCTCTTCCCATGACATTATCCGTACACCCTACTTTGATTTCACTTATATGTGAATAATACACGAGTTGAAAGCAAACCTATCTGAATGCAGCAAGATTGGATTTTGAATGGCTGTTTTGGGTGCATAAAACGTTTGGCTATGCGATCTAAAATAGCGCATCTGAGGCACCGATGCCCCTAGAGATGGACCTCGCGTTTTATTTCCACCAAGGAAGACACGACTTTAGTACGATGCATGGGGGAAAATATGGCCCCAAGTCCGTTCAACCGTATTTCACTGGGGTCGTGTTGGGTCACTTCGCGGACATTATTAAACTGTTACTCGTAGAGAATCGTGAGACGTGACTTATGTAGATGTTTAACTAGTAGTTTGACTGATAGTTTCACGTGTATGCAGTGGTCGTTTCGCATGTGAATCTTCCTTGCACGATCCGCGGTGGAATTAGTGAGAAAGTTTTGTATTGACCGTATTTGGATGCGTTCGTTCGGTGCTTTGATCGGTGGAAAACGGAGTTCGGAGCTTTTGTACTTTGCGGACTTGCACGCTAAATGGATAAACGATACTGTTTTACACGTTACTCTGTGGTTGGCTTATGCATTTCCATTCTACATCATCACAGCCGTATGTGTCGATCGATCAGGTGTAGCTACGCTTGCCGCGAATGGGTGACAATCTTTACATACCAAGATCCCTCCGTGCCTTCGAAAGCACGTTAAGTTGGTCCGAACTGTCATGCGCAGATTTTTGACAGTCGTTACGGGTCGTCAGAAGCCCGAAAGTCTGACACCCTTACCAAGGGTGTCATATTACCTTGTCACTGGGTTGTGGAAGTCAGATAGGCAGTTGTACCATATAAAATACTGGTATTGAGCTGCATTCGGTTAGACCAGGAGCCGACCCCAACATAGTTGGAAAAAAGCTAGGCAGAGTCATTGTTCCAAAGAAAATGAACTTAACATTTTACCTAGTGCCCCACATACCTTTAAAACGGTCTAAGAAACTGAAACTTTTCGGAAGACGCCGTGTCCCGTGATTAAAGTTTCCAAACAAAATAAGTAATAGGTACTATCTATACAAAAGAAGAACAAAATAGCCCATAATGTTAACACTCCTATTCTAAGTACAAGTCCACAACAACCCAGCTAAAAATAAGGGCAGCTCACACCAAGAATTATCTAACAACAAAGACAATCTTTTCCGGGGAAAAAAAGTATGAAACGATCCCGGCGCGCTTGATGCATGAGGAATTCAATTTATACACTTTTTGCAAGTAAATCAGGAAGGCAAAGTGTAACTGTAAAAGGCGAAATGTGGGAAAAATTGGCGGGAACAATGAGAGAGATGTTTGTTTTTTCGGTCGAAAGAGCGCTCGTCGAACGCAATTACGGGCGAACTCATATACTGGGTGATATGAGAAGGTACGGTTGCACCGAGTGGTTAACCATTTGTTAGCTTGCTGATTAGGACGGTTTATAATAATGGATGAAGAGGTCTCATTGTATCAGGCAATGGAAATTAATATGATATCTGATTTAAGATTGTACAAATTAACCTCAATAATAATTGACCAGTTAAGATCGTAAACCTTGTAGTTACAAAGGGTTTTAAGTCCGTAACTGGTCAATTATTATTTTATTATATACAAGAAAGGTTAATGTTGGTTGACTAACCACAGGGAGTTATTCATAAATAGCAACATTAGTTCCTTAATTTGGTTATTGAAGCCAAATTTTAATTTTTCTACCTGTCCATATCACTTAGTAAAATATTTTAAACAGAGTGAATGATTTATCGATACTTAAACGAACAAAATACCGAATGTGATTTTAATGCCGTGACTTCATCGTAATCACAAATGGTATATGGTAATCATGTAATGGTAATTTACAATCGATTTAAATAAGCTATAAACATTCGTTCACAATGCACATTTAACTTTGGTTTTAAATGAGAAGAAAATGTGCTTTTACAAAATAAATTAAACCTTGTTTTGTTGATTTTCCATGTGAATTTAACAGGATTAAAAACCCGGACCTCAGTATTGCTTCCACTTAGATTAATCTGGGAAGATATATCTATGATGAACAAAATCGCAAGCACATTCTATCCATCTTTTTTCTCGCCCACCAAATGACCAAAACAGTTCGTAACCAGCCGTTTAGCATAAAGATCGGATCCACAAACCCCAGTTAACCACACGGTACAACCGCCGCTCCGTATAGTTTTTCACGAGGAAAAGCGTACAATGCCGTGCACAAGAAGCTGAGAAAGCACTCATTATCGAGTGGACAGTTATTGTTGGCGATCATCACACGATGCTTTCCAAAACAGTTCGTAACCAGCCGTTTAGCATAAAGATCGGATCCACAAACCCCAGTTAACCACACGGTACAACCGCCGCTCCGTATAGTTTTTCACGAGGAAAAGCGTACAATGCCGTGCACAAGAAGCTGAGAAAGCACTCATTATCGAGTGGACAGTTATTGTTGGCGATCATCACACGATGCTTTCCTCATTCCGCTGTTTAATTGACTGGTTTAGATAATACGCCTTTGTTTAGCCCTTCATTGTTCCCTTGTCCTGTTATTCTACATGAACTCTGTATACGGTAATTTTTTGCTTGATTTTTTTCTTTCCCACTAATTTTCTTTCGAACAATACACTGGAGCCGGACTAAATACGGACGATCCTAAACTTATGTTACTAACGTCTGTTCATGAGTAGGCAGAATGATCGCTAGATCACCTTTCGTCGTTTTCGGGTGACCACTAAAAATCGACGCTGTGCTGTGGGTCCCATAGCACAGCATCATGCTGAGTGGAAGCCTTTTTGACACAGTCACGACGTGCAGCTGCCGACTATTTATGTTCTGTGTTCCTTATTATAAATCTGTGTTGTTTTCAGGGTTTTTTTTTAAATCTGAACCCAAATTTTTGTGTGCACATTTTTGTGACAAATAAATATATTTTTCTTTCTTTCTTTATCTTTTTCTTTTTTTCTAGGTACAAAGCTGACGCCCTAGTTTAGACTTTTGTAAATATCGTAAATAATAAGTGTAAACGATAACACTAATTTAATTAGCTATTGCAGTTCTTTATTTTCAATGGAATATAGGTACTTAAATACTTAGATGTGGAGTAGTTTAATTATTTTGATGTTATTCGTTTATAATTATATTTGTTTATGGGTAGGTCCATAGATAAAAAATCAACCGTCAACTTGTCAGAAAATGGATCGTAAAAATATTAATTAAATTAATACCGACTCATAAGGTCACACATAACCTTTCTGTCTCCACCGCAAAATTCATAGCAAGTCAATGTCAAAACCAATAGAATGCACACACACAATCCTGTCATCAGCGTCATACATGGGACCTTGCCATTACATCCGTCAGTCCACGATCCGTAGTCGGTATCCTTGACGAGCAGTCTCAGGTAAGTGCAAAGGTTACTGATATAAGTGTTGACTGCGATATCGCATAACTGTCTGGTAAATGTTTTTAAGATAGTTTTGGTACCTTGAACTGGTTTAAAAGCTTGGAAGGAATCGTTATTTATTGACTTTTACAATACAATTGTTGCTTGTTCATTGCAAGAGCTTTTCTGACCGGTGACCTCTTGGTTGTAACCAATGGGTCTGTTGGGAGGAAAATGTTCACGCGTTTAACTTGCGACAGCTTTGGAAAATAAATCTTCGATTATTACCAACTGAACGCGATTAGCTCATCTTAATCGCGCTCAGGGGCTGTCAGTGCTAATATTTAACAGATGTGATGACAATGATAACAATTAAAAGCAGTTTACAGCTGAAAAACGAAAATACAATACCAAAGGCACCGTCTTCCGAAATTAAAGTAATGTTTCACTTTGTAAGTAGTTTTTTTTTTGGAAGTCGGGTGTTTTATTAGTGAAGTTTACCCTTAGCATGTCTAGCATGACCTTAATAGACTACAATTATTAATTCGTATGCTCGTTTAGCATTATTAATGACACTAACTGGTATTTCAGAAATAACTTTAAGTAGTTTTGTTCCTAGGTAGTTTAACAGCAAGCTGTGGACACATCGCCCACACAGAGGTCACTCACACATCCGCCAGTCACCAAATACCAGCTAGCCTATAACTGAGATATCAGAAACAAATGAGATACGTTAACACTGCTGAAATTCTATAAATAAGCAAAATAATAAAGGGTATATTCCTAAACGTTGATAAAAGTAAAGAGATGTTTAAACGTCAAAAATGCATGGTTAAACAGACACTGATCGTTACTTAACTTTAAAGAACATTTTATTTCATTCATTCTCATTATTTCTTATTTCATTATTTCTTTCATTTTTTTTATAGGGGTACGTACGTACGTACAAAGTCGTTGTTTTCGTCTGTCCGTTTCTCCGCTTATTTCTTCTAAACCACGCAACGGATTTTGATACAGTTTTTATCGTCATTTAGAGAATTTCTTCAGAGAGCATAATACATGCATATTACAGTAGAGGAAGGCAGAGGATTTAAAAGATTTGATGGCCTCCGTCACATATACTGTACATCCGTGCCAAGCTGGGGCGGGTCGCTAGTGTAGTGGTTTATAACAGCAAAAAAAAATGTAGGTACCCTTGTGTGACCGTTTGCGGAGAGCTGCATTAATTAATAAATTTCTATCATTTGCTTGTGTATTTTTAAGTTTAAGAGGTATGTATGTCTACTAAATTAAGGCAGCTGCCTGCTAACAAACTTAACATTAAAACGTATATATGCTCAAAGCAAGAAATGCCATAATTGAATTAAATTGTAATATTAGCCATCTTTATTTTGTAATTCTACATGTCTCAATAATAATCTATATCCTCTACTATTTTGAGCTCGATTTTCAGTGATAGCGTATTGATTGCGTAAACTGTACTTACCAAAACTTTCTTTTTTTCTGTATAGCCAGCATCGCTTTGAGTCTTTGAACAAAGCAAATGAGTACACCATTCTTTCAATGTCTTATCAACCTTCCTTCACAACTCCAAGTACCAAAACAATGCCTAATAATATTCGTGAATGTCAACAGACGGACGCGGCCGAATCGGACGACCCCGGACGGCGGCGGCGTGCGAACCTCGCAAAGGATTGACATTTTCTTATAGATAGTTGCAGATAGGTGCCTTCGTGTTGTATGTAGTCGATCACGACTGTCAATTGGAAAATTCTCGTGATCTTTGGTTTGTGTGAAATAGCAATTTAAATAACACTTAACACTTGCGCACAACAATGTATGTTACGGCATCCAAGATGGATTCTGATTGTGGAAATCATAGAATGACAATCTAGCCTTCAAACAAATGTTCTGGGTACAAGAATCGAATCTGCTTCACCTATCAATAAGCCTTATCACGTAAAGGAGAGATTTTCCGAAAGTATCGAGTTTTTTCTACCAAAAAGGTAACGCATAAGTATTTATCAGTTAGTCTAGCAACTTCCACGTATCTGTAACTAACTTTTTCCAGCGGCTTCGTCCGCGTGTAGATCGAAAATTTGCCCACGGGTACGTATGCACGGCTACTTATCAAGCTATACATTTCCAGTATAAGCTGATCTCGCATTGTGTAGGATTTCCGTATAGTTCGAGATCAGCGTAAACTGGAAAGTTATAGCTTGATGTGTAGCCGTGTGTATACACAGCTCAAGCAAAACTCAACAGCAAAAGACATCTGCGTTCAAATCCGTGCTAGGCCCAAGTTTTTGTTTTCGTATTTTGCAAAAACATTTTATTATAATTACTGAATTGTTTTACTGGTAGGTTATTTAACGTATAATTAGACCGGAGTTGTCAAGACCGCTTGCCGTTCATAAAATTCAAATCCTAGGCACTATAAGGTCTTTTTGTCATGCAATTTATTTTTATTTTTATTTAAAGTATTTGTCTATTTTGTTTTAGAAATATTTATAAAGATTTTAAAAATAAAGAATAATTAAATACTTTCATAATCATTTCATAATATTTATTATTTAACAAAACTTAGACCTTATATCACTACAAAGATTTATATTTTACAAGTCGATTTGATAATTTACAGGTAACTTATTACATATTTTGCCGACCGACACAAACGGGTCCCTAGGCAAGTGACATCCATAGAACGCAAACGATAAAATAGGAAGCGCTACAAATATTTTAGATTCACATAAACTAACTAAATGTCACGTGATCCGACATGTCGTCTACATACAGACGTTTAAGTGAACGTATAGATTAAAAGTTGTAAATATAACTTGAAGGTAGGGATTAATTTTGTAATTAAAACGTAAGTAGGTTAAATTAATGGATACCCTCAAATTAAATAGTCTATCGATTAGACAGAGACCTAAAGATAAAGTGACTCGCACGATAGTATTTAACAATTTCATAACGATTCATATGGGGTCGCTGGTTAGTTCGTCAAACTGCCGGTATGAGTATGACAACGTTCGGTAATACGATGGTTCAAATCCAAGTCGAAAGAATTAACACTTTTTGAAGTATTCTTTAGATTATTCGTAACGAATTCAATGTTATAGCAGTGTAAGATTTGAAAACTTGAGTTAGCACATACTGACGCTGTGCGTACAACCGGGATAAAATGTATCCTATGTCTATCCTATGGTTATAAACTTTGCGCTAAATTTCATCCACATCCGTTGAGTGGTTTTCGCGTGAAAGAGTAACAAACATCCATCTATCTTCACAAACTTTCACATTTATAACATTAGCAGGACATAAAGTAGAATCTATTCAAGATCCAACATTAAAATTTATTTAAATAGCCAGCGAGCCAATCATTTACAAACAGTTTAACCCCTTCAGAAGCTTTACAAATTAGATCTCGATAAAACGTGGCAACAAATCAATACGTTCCAAACGAGTTTATTAACGTCAACTCTCGACCAACGTCGTGCGCGCACGCAACCAATTATCGCGGATTTTTCGTATAACTGGACAAACTAGTGTGAATGGTGACCTATATTTGCAGAGCGTCCCTTTTACTTTCAAATAGCAAACTTTTGTAAAGATATTATTAGATTTTAGAATGTTTTCTTGTGATCTGTTGAGAAAGAGAGCGAGTGTTATCGAAGGTGGGTTCAAACCCAGGAAGGCGTTTTACGTTGTGTAAATAATTTCAACCCCACTGCTCTCAAAACGGCGAAGGGAAACGTCGTGAGAAAAAGGGCATGTCCAACAACAAAACTTCGAAGACATGTGACTTCCACCGACCCGCACCCATCCACGTGGTGGATTACGGCAACTCCTTCTGACAGAGAGAAGGTTTGTGTCCCAGTTTCTCGAACTTGACGATTCCCTGATTATTGATAGTTTGTCTTTCACAGGTACCCTTTCGATATAGTAAGCCAACTAGGAGTAACTTGAAGAACTTTCTTCAAAGAACTAGTTAAGTTGTCATATGCAAATGCACGAACAGTATCTTCGTACAACATTAAGTAATTTCTGCTTTAAATTGAGGCTACATTGAACTTCGACCTAAGTAGCCACTCGCAAAGAGGGAGGCGGCGCACGTGAGGGAGATGCAGTACATGCGCCCTCACGGCCGTGCCCTTCGCAGGAGACGCCCTGGGCGTCGGGAATCCCAGGCTGATTCCCGGCCACCGTAGGCACGGGCTTGCAGACGGCGAGTAATGGGTAGCTCGCTGTCCGGAAGGACCAAGCCCGGGTCGATGGCGCGTTGTATTCCACGCGCGCCTCAAAGAGATGTCAGCAACAACTGATGGGGCCCGCAAGGGCCGATGCCTGCCAGGGGTGGGGGTTGTTCGAAAGAGATACCGCGGCCCCTGGCACACAGGCAACTGAGGGATCACGGGTGGGTTGTAGTCAGTAAAAGTCTGACACGCCCTCCTGCTCCACCCAGAGCGGGAGAAGTCATTTGATGATTTCCCACCCAGAAAAAGAAAAGCCTAAGTAGCCAAGAAGATAATCCAAATCATTGAATCACAACGCAACATATGGTTAATTTTTTACTTTCATAATTAATGAGGGCCGTGATTTTTTTATTTGATCAAACTGCAAAATCTAACCAGCTAATGCATCCACACATACCTACTACACACTTACTTTTAATTAGTGTTGAAGTATCTGTTTGTAATGTAAAAAATCAGCTTTTTACTAAATGCATATTAAAGTATTTACGGTAAGTAATTACGGCTAATCTACAAAACGGCTGGACCGATTTTGACGGGACTTTCACTGGCCGACAGATGATCATATTAAGAATAACTTAGGTTACTTTTATTTCAGAGAAATAATTAGTAAAGAGCCACACTATTGTTTTCCGACATCCACGCGGATGAAGTCTCGGAAACAGCTAGAAAATAATAAATTCAATTTCCCTTTCAGAAAACGGACAAATCGAGACATCCAAACTCAACACATCCCAACGCTACGTCTTAAGACCCGCTTTTCACATCGCCATACACATGTAAAACGTATGATAAAACTGAAAACATAATATTATGCGCCTGCGGCGATACATTACGTAGTACATTCGTGGAAGCTATTTGTACGAGTCATTAGAGTAGTGATGCGCCTGATATTTAGCCGTCCGCTGCGCTTGCGACACTGGGTGACACGTTGGCGCATGACGACACTGTGCTTAAACTGAGTTCAGCGAATATTGTTCAGCGAGGATGTCACGGTTAATGATGATGAAGAAAATAAGTCAGTCAGTTAGTTCAGTCCAAGATGTTATGTTAGGCGACGAGTGTATCTTAATCATATGACTGAATATATGGGCATAGAATATTTCTCCCAGAGCGGAGGCTATTTTCTGTTTGTCTATTTTCTGCGCAAGACATAGATTACAAAAAAAAAAAAAAAAAAAAAAAAAAAAAAAAAAACTTGCCACGTTGCCCCACACTAGGAATTTCTCCTGTATTGTGGGTGCGTTCACAAACATTTAAACTCACATACACAAATAGCCAGACCCGGAACAACTACTTGTAGGTCATACCAATATTTGTTCCGTGCGGGAATCGAACCCGCGACACGCAGCGCAGCAGACAATCGCTTAACCGCTGCGCCAACCGTGCCGTCAAAACTGATAAAGAACTTGCTCTTGTTTTTAATAGATGCCTGTCTTCTAATTGGTCCACGTCGGCTGTCGTATGTCATTGGGAGTTATGAGACTCATTAAATTATGCTATCTTCCAATCCCTACGATGAGCGTTCGATAAAAGACATGCAACCACCAACACTCCAACAGTTATGGACATGCTGCAGTGACTGAATGGTTAATCTGTAGTTTAATAAGAAATAGTTTTACGTCAACTTTAAACCAAAAGTTTAACTTCACACAGTGCTACTCATCTCGCAAGGCCTCCGCGGGCGGCGACTTCGTGTGGTCGTGCCCGCAGCCAGATTAAACTATTGCATTGCACCTCACCGACATTTCGGTCGCCATGGTAACCGAAAACACACGACTTTCCGCCATATCACCACCAATGCACACCCAACTCTAAAGTCGACACAGTAAAGTTGGTATTAGCTTATTTAAGGGTCGGTCTAAGTAAGTTTTCTTCGTGAGTTTATGAAATAGGTCGGTGGTGCGGGTCCTGTCGGCTGATCGTACGAATTTATGCTCGCTACGACTGCAAGGCGTGAAGAGTATGAGCTTGTTAGATGGATTATTAACATTAATATAGACGATGCCTTAACATTTGAGCTGTTTCTCAAGTTTTGGGACAGAAAAATCGGTCCTTTTCATGATTTTGTGATTTTTTTTCACTGCAAAAGTTTACCATCTTCAAAAGTACATGACATCTAGTTACTTACCTCAGATCACTCCAATAAAGTTGGCTCTAAAATGAACCAGGCACAAAATAAACATGGCGTTAACAAAAACTTATGTGTAAAAAAATCAAGCTCAAGTTTAAAGTGACTCTTCGCAAATTATCAAGAATTTAACGGCTGGCAACAGCCTCCCAACTCTCTATCCCCCTCTTTCTGTCCAAAGCTGCCAAGGGCGAATCTTTATTATCAAGAATTAGGTAAGCATAAATTAACTAAAACCGCCGAGGATGATTTTGGTCCAAAACATTCATATCACTTTAGACGAAAACATGAACAACTATAAAGATTTCCAAATCCCAAACAACGAAATTGCAAAAACATTGCAACCTTTTAAATCGCAAATCATTGAATGGAGCATCCAATTATAATCGTGTGAGAACAAAGATATACGCGGCACGGATACAATTGAAGATCATCTTAGTATTCAGCACTTTAGCGCCTATAATTGAGCGAATTTATTTATAACGCGAAAATTGCTCTCCTGAGCATTTCATCGGCAATCGTGGATTGTATGCAAGCAAAGATGGGTCTGTTGCAATTATTGGCTGATATAGAGTGGATGATACCTTCAAGGTGAAGCAATAGTTTATGGTGCGATTAGTCTCATCAGTGACAAAATTGAAGTACCTCACTTTTTCATCGAGCATTTGTGATTCTTTTAGTTTCGTATTCGATTCGGACGAATTTACTCGACAGACTCAGGTAAATCGACACTTAAATTTTATATGTAATTACCTACTAGCTTTTACCAGAAGCTTCGCCCGCGTGCACGTTAAAAAATAACTCACGGGAACGTATGACCGGGATGAAAAGAATCATATGTGTTAAGCCAGGTTATAATCTAGCCGTGTGCCAAATTTAATCCAAATTCATTCAGCCGTTGTTACGTGATTGAGCAACAAAACCAACTATTAGGTACAACACTCAGTAAACAGTGCAATGTTAACTATACATCACCGAACCCGTATTAAGCTGAATTCTCTAAAACACTACCATAATCAGCCTTTAATTTTACCACAGCTAGGACAGAGGCCGTGGGCTCAGCAGGTTGGTACATGTCACATGTCTTCTTATTCATCTCACAAGTCCAAAACACAGCACCAACCAGCTCCAAGAAGCTCCATTCGTGACCGAGCCTCGCTAATGTGTGTTTTCGACGTAGTATGACCGCAATGAAGATAGCAATGCCACTATTAATTCATTGCCCCGCACTGAGAACACACCGACACTCATTATCTGCGCCTGCGCTTCCTGCGTGCCCCTATACGTGTTCGCACCCCGTACTCTCACGGACTTAGAGAGAGATAACATCGGGCCTATAAGAGCCTTAATTAATCATTATGTTTATTTAATTTTTGTACTTTGTAAATGCGAATACATTTGACATTAACATTTTGAGGGGCTCTGCTAAATAAAGGCTTAGGTACAGACTACCCTAATTTGATAGGAATACCGCATTTTAATATCACGTTAGTGAGGCTGACCATGTCTGCCGTATGCCCAATGAACTGTAGGCCAAAATAACCACCACATGGAGGGTGAACACAGCCAGGAGGCGTTGTGGCAGACCCCTTAGCGGGTAAATGGTGGAACAAGCTGT
Source organism: Polymixis lichenea (assembly GCA_949091785.1). NCBI lineage: Eukaryota > Metazoa > Arthropoda > Insecta > Lepidoptera > Noctuidae > Polymixis > Polymixis lichenea. Next base: position 16,622,027 of record OX420943.1, on the reverse strand, counting down.
AAAAAACAAACGTCCACCGGTCCAATTTAACCCTGGATTGCTAGAGCTGGAAGTCATGGGGAGAGGTCTTTGCTGTAGGATAATGCTGGGTGACAGTAACAGTAATAAATCGAAGCTCCAACTTAATTTAATTGTTGTGAGGCAGTGGTGGTAGTGGTTCTCTTAGGGTGAATATCAAACGATTTAACTGTAGGTACGTGACTAGCCCAGCTAAACTACGTTCAAAAGCCGTCAGTGTCAATATTCCACAGCTAAAATGATACTGGCTAAAGTGATGGAGGCTAGTAAACGCTGTGTTCAGTTTCATTAGTTAAATTCACCCTTACTTACTAAAGTTTTATCCACGCTAATCTACAGGATGGTGTATCGATAATTTAGAAAAACTCTGATCAAAAGACTCTTGCACTCAACCCATATTATTACATCGTCCTCGTTTATTTCTTTGTTGATCTATATTTAAGGTAGTTCCTGACTGTGGAATATTTTCAAATATAGCTCAGCGCCACGTACGTATCTAAAGCAGACTTTGACGGACGATGGTGTGCCAGATCACAGCGCTGGCGATTTAAACACGATCTACTGAAATGTATGATCACTTACTGGCTAAGGAAGCCTACACACGCTGAACCAAGGTAGCGAAAAAGGAGTATCATAAAAAAGAACGCCGCTAATTCCAGAAAAGTTAAATCAAATTTAAATATTTTTATATGACACGGAACATCCCTCTATATTTTTTTCATGTTGTTTTTTTTTATAAAACTCAAACTCAAAGCATTTATTTAAATTAAACCATTCACAGGCACTTTTGAATTATCAAAAAGTCGATCAGTTGGAAAGTTGAAGCTAGTTGCCCATTCTAAAACGTAGATCTCTATGGAGAAGAACGGGCAAGAAACTCCAAGGACACTATATTCTTATTTATCATTTGGCTTTTAGGAAATCGTGACCCTGCCATGCCTTGGAAAGCACGTGGTCCCGGCTGTTATTTGTACATACTTGACCGTCGTTACGACGTGACGTAAGAAGCCCGAAAGTCTGACAACCAGACTTGCCAAAAGGTATCGTATTACCCAGTTACAGGGTTATGGAGGTCAGATAGGCAGTCGCTCCATATAAAATACTGGTATTCAGCTGCAACCGGTAAGATTGGAAGCCGACCCCAATATAGTTGAGGAACGACTAGGCCAATTTTTGAAAGCTTTCAGTAGTCGTTTTCACTAGGTCTTTTCGAAATTCCCAAAAATCGCTCTCAAAAATTATCCCACACAGTTGCCTCTCATACAATCGGCCTAACAAGTACATTTAAATTAATATTTCGCATTAAACTCGTAATCACCGGTACCGTACATATTTATGGCTAGTATGGGAGTCGTGACCGTCGACGGGGGCTAAGTGCGAACCATCACTGGAGCCCTGATAGTGAGCCGGACTTTGGCTAAGTAACTCCAAATGTGTTTTAATATGCGAATGGTATTTCCTATGTTTATTTATAAGCCTGCCAGCTCTATTTAAATGTGGACGGAGGGTCCACACTGTGAATTCACAAAATAAAAATCCTATGACTTACAGTAGACCTAAAATAATTTTAAACCGAATCTATATAATGAAAGCCCATAAAGTGTGGAGAACAATAATAGTCTGATAGATCAATAATACAGTGTGAGAACTGAGGGATTACTTCTCGCAGACTATAAGCCAGATCTCGGAGAGTATCTTAAAAATGAAGATGTGTGATTACAGACACTTAGTAAACAATCTGTAAAGTCATTTATTAAGAGAACGTCCAGAGAGCATTAAAGATTTACACAATAATGATAAACATTTTAGTAAATTTTACCGTATTAAATAAATAAAACCGTTCTTTTTCTACATATAGTTTTAGTAAAAGTCTTAAAAGTTCTTCGTATTTTTTATTTTTTTAAAGACATGGAGTTCTCAGGTTCATTCTACAATTGTTTTAAATTTTCTACTAAATTCTAGGACTTTTATTTGGAGAATTCCCAATGTGGTACCTCAGTTCACACTTACATCTAGCTCTGTAAGCATGGATTTAGTAAGTTCTTGAAACGTTGTCCAAAATTGAAGCAGAGTAATGTCACGTACCACTACAAAAAAAGATGTCTATAAGGTAACCTAAAGCCATATAGATGTAGACGACGGAATGGAAGCGAAAGGAGAGAAATTAGGTTCAGGGTCCCTAGGTAGCCTAAAAGGATAAAAAAGAGGAAGAGAACAACAAAAATATGTGCCCATTCAGCTATCAATCAACATTAAATGCACAATAATTTTGCCACCAATTATCTCACTCAACTTGGCTGAAGTCAAACTTTCAACAATTTCCACACTAAAACCAACACGAGCTAAATGAATAGCTCAAACATTGAATAATAACCCTGATTGATTTATCTGCGCCAAGATGGCGGATGGTGCGTGCTCCGGCGCCGGTCGGACATACGATAATTTTCAATAAACACGCCTCCATTAAATTACTCATCTTCGCTTAGAACTGAGATTATCGAAGGGTATCAGTGTCAAGGGAAAGTGGAAAGGATATGCATGTATGTATGTATGTGTGAGCGATAATATTCGAATGCGCCTACGCCGGTAATCTTTCAATCAAAGGTTGGAGGAAGGTTCGATTTGTTTGGTCGGGGTCAATGCAAATACGGGTTGTGTGAATGATGTGAATTAGTGTTGGTTAAATTTATAGCTGGAAAGTTATGGTTTTTGGTATAGTTTCAATCACTGCATCCTTCAACGATAAAGTATGAAAACAAAAATATTCTGCTTTCAATGAACCATCAACGCAATATATTTTTTTACTTTATTTGAATAGGCTGGGTAAAGCGTAAAAAGGCTATTATAATAATAGAAACTGCAGTGTTTATTCTAGTTAAAAGCTTAACAGTTAACACAAAAGATTTCATAACGTAACTAATATCTCAAAACTCCAAACCAAGTTTACAAGACCATTTTGCAAACAATTTTACAGTAATAATTAGTCAAATGGGAAACAAGACGAATGGGCGCGCGGCTCGAGCGTGCGTCCACTCACGCGCAAGCCCGTGCGCATGCGCGACCTACCACCCCTCGCGTCGCGTTGCCAATTTGTTAGTTGCGCATCTAGAACTTTCTACAGGGATTGGGTAAACTGAATTCGGTTTAGTAAGCGTCTGTGACACGTTTTCAGGTTATAAAACTGTTTTATTCTAAGAAAAGTCATAACCGCAGTTAAAAAACCGGCCACTTGCCAATCGGCCTCGCACACAAACAGTTCCGTACCCAAAGAGATTCAATACATATTTATGGTCTTCGTCCGTACCACATGGCCGAAATTTTACCGAAAAAAAAAACGATTCTTGTACGATAGATCAATTTAAAAATTAAAGTGGTCTCCCTTAATTTTTTAATTTCATTTAATTTTTTATTTCTTGTTGTCTGGGAAATTACAACTATTACGGTTCTTGAGATACACCCGATGATAGACATACGTACGAACGGAGTGACGGATAGACGGAAGGACGAACAGCGGAGGTTTAGTAATAAGATCCTGTTGGCACTCCATGGGTACGGAATCCTAAAAACGTAAATGTTTCATACACGAAGAAAGATAACGTTTATTTTGCAGTTTGATCTGATAAAAACTTTTACCGACATGTAATTTTAAAAAGCTTGTTTCCATACCATGAATGAATTTTAAAATAATCAGACTTTCTTTTTAATATAATCTTATTACTCCGACTTGAATAATGAACTATGTTACTGTTTACTATATTTTATTAGGCTCACCAACAATGTAGTTACACTGATACAAACACATAATTCATATTTTCAAGTAAAATAACTTCAAACTCAAACTCAAAGCATTTATTTCAAATAAACCACTTACAGGCACTTTTTAATTGTCAAGGTGAGTTAGAAAGATGAAGCTAGTTGCCCATTCCAAAGCGTAGGTACCTATGGAGAAGAACGGGCAAGAAACTCTATTATCAAACTCCATTATTCAATCATTGATTGAATTAATTTGCTGACATTTATTAAATTGTAAAAATAAAATACAAAATTCATAAATTAACAACACTCACTAACCGAATAGGTGCTGATCGAATAGGTGTTATATTTAGGGATGTTATTAGAAAATGTACTACTTAAATCTCTTATATTCTAAATTAGATAGGTTGGACCGCTGGACTGTAAATCCGCGTTTAGTTCTCCATGAAAACTTAATAAGGTTCTAAGTTAACGGTAGGTCTTTCTGAAGACCTTACATGAAACTATGCTTTACATAAGCAAACGTCAAGCAAGGTTATTTAAAAAAATAGACAAGTGTCTCAACCAGGTCTTCATAGCAGATTGGACAAGCTCTAACCAAACAATTAATGATTCACTTCCGGTATATGAAAATTAAAGTGCGACCATTTGAAAACAAAAAGCGATTGTGTTACCCACACTGCAAGTTAATCACTGGTTAATGGATGCATGCGTGGGCGCAGTGTTTGTGCGAACACTGCGCGTGGTGGTCGACATTGTGGGGCTTTACGCCCATGGCGGTATACACGGTATGGTATACTCGACTGATGAAAAGAGGGGCGCTTTTTAGTGTAATTTTTTTGCATCAAGGAACATGAACAAAAGCCTGCGGTCGCTAGCAAAAGTAATGAACCCCTTGTCTACTATTCGGAAAAAGATAATAGAGTTTTATGATAAGAGAGAAGATAGTTTATATCTCTCAAAAAAAGAAACATTTTTGTTTACTCACACTAGTAAACCAAGTTATATAACTAGGTAATAAGTATTTTTATTCCCAAACTGAGATCACCAATCTGTGTCAACCCAGCTATTTCAAGAGTTGAAATTTACAAACTGACATAATAATGATAACAATACCAGCATCCCCATTGTGTAACAGACTTTTAATCAGAATCTGAATAATTTTGAATGATATTGCTAATGCATTGCTTCATGAATGAATTTTGCTGAACTGTCAGAATGAAAGTCATATCTACCGTTAGTGTGTCACGGAATTACCCGCCGTATTAAAAAAAAAAACACACGGAAATCAAACTACAAAGAACCACACGAAAACACTACAATTATTTTATAACAGTGCAGTATACCAAAAGCCAGCAGACAGTGTGTCTCAGCGCTCATTTGTCCACAATAATTACCTTGCACAAATTGGTCCCGGTATAATTTATACCGACCAGCTAGTACAACTTACTGCATATAAATTATACCAGGGAAAGTGTTTAGACTAACTAGTTAGGGATATTAGGTGGAATTTGTTTGTATTCGTGGAATGTATTCAATGTTTTTATTTTAAAGGTATCGACATATACTATTATTATTATTTTATGTCCAATAAGAAAATAAATACAATCAACAATTTTTAAATAATTATATCATTAACATTAATTTGGTAAATACATATAATATCGTCAATAAGTTAGGTCTTACAACCATTTTTATGTCGCTTTTAGCGGCGGATGTCTCCTAAACATAATTATACGTATCTAACTTGTATTTTATATGTCGCTTTTAGCGGCGGATGTATCCTAAACATAATTATACGTATCTAACTTGTATTTTATATGTCGCTTTTAGCGGCGGATGTGTCCTAAACATAATTATACGTCTGCCAGGGGTGCGGGTTGTTCGAAAGAGATACCACGGCCCCTGGCACACAGGCAACTGAGGGAACACGGGTGGGTTTTAGTCAGTAAAAGTCTGACACGCCCTCCCGCTCCGCCCAGAGCGGGAGAAATTATTTGATGATTTCCCACCCAGAAAAAAAAAAACATAATTATACGTATCTAACTTGTATTGTACTACATGACGAATAAATATCATGGTAAACAGATATCGAATAAATAGTCGTGAATTGATGTTTTCGGCTGTAAACATAATTGTTAGTCATACGTTGTGAGCTGTAAAAGTTATAAAGTTTTCGCAGTAGAGAGAGCCTACATGTACAGTCACCAAAAAGAGATAAGTAAGAAGTGTCGTCATCCACCAGTTTTTTACTAAACTTCAACTACGATCTAGGATCCTGGTAACCCGTGACTATACCTACTTAATAATTAACTTTGATGCTCAACATCTTTTTCTTTAGACACACATTTGTTTTTATAATTGCTAATAGACCATTTCTTAATTATAGTCATTCAATTTGATAAATAAGTGGGTATATCACACCATTAGTTAACACCTCTGCAGTGGGTATAGGTACAAGTGATTGCGAAAATCGACGCAAGGCAACGTTCAAGAAATAAAAGCTCCCATATTAATTACTTTACGCAACATAACGTCCAAATAAAAGGTCATTAGGTACAGCCTAACATTTAAACAAAAACAAAACTGTAATTTTTTACAAAAACATTTCATTATCATCTGACATTTTTACTAATATTACTAAACTACTCCCACGCACTCATTGTTCCGTTCAATCATAAGTACGGCCAAATAATTACCACCTCTAGGAGCTGACTGAAACCTAAACGCAACCGTATCGATTTTAAGATAAGGTTCATAATCTTGTGACATGTTGTTTCAGAACAGCAAAACGAATGTTGTCGAACTGTTGCGAACATTTTGAGTTGATTTGCAAATTTTGAAACTGTGACTCATGGGGAGTAGGTAGACTAGGCAGCGATTTATAAATAGGCCCTATATTAGATTTAATCGTTTAATTTATCACTTCATGGTGTAATTCAATAACCATTGCCTGTTAAGTGGATGTTAAGTAGGAAGATATGAATGTATTACTGGTCACACTACCTGATTTACTTGTACCTATTAAGGTTTATTATCGACAGTTTTATTGGTATCATTTTGGGTTATTGGTTTTTGAAATTTGGTCCAAATTGTTATTTAGAGCAGCGGTCGGCAACATGCGGCCTGCGGGCCATGTTCGGCCCGCGGACGTCTTACATGTGGGTCCGTGAATGTTTCGTAAATCTTTACTAATATTATAAATGCGAAAGTAACTCTATCTGTCTGTCGCACTTTCACGCCAAAACTACTGAACCGATAGTCATGAAATTTTCAATGGTCAATTATAAAAAAAAAAATATACTTCTCGTCTCACAGATGAGCATTTGAGAGCCATTCTACGAATTGCAACTACAAATATGACAGCTAACATACAAGGACTAGCCTCCCAAATGCAACCTCAGACATCACACTGAAATTTGTATAAAATCAATTACTTGTTAGTAGTTACTTTGTAGTTTTTATATCTATTTGTCGGTGATTATTTTTCTAGCTACAAAGCCCAAACATATAAACATAGTGTTACTATTACGTGTACGAATTAAATTCCCTGTTTTAACAATTTTAATAGCATTTTCATTTTTTCTATGGGATATGACCGATACGATGCGTAGGTAAATTGGACTTTTTTTTCTTATTTTTTTTTTGTAGGTAAATTGGAATTGTAGCGTTAATATCACAAGTGCGGCCCGCCTTTAGTTTATTTTTCCACCTTGTGGCCCTTGCCTGCCAAAAGGTTGCCGACCGCTGATTTAGAGGACAGTGGCTTTTCAGAAGGACTGTTAACAGAACTTGGTTGATTGTTAACTTAAAACCGGGTATTTACCTTAGTATGCATACTAAGTTCCGTGTGGTGCCAGACGTAAAAGAATAGCACTGGGTGTCGTAGAAGGCAACGAAGAGACTTACTAGAGAATGGGCAGCAGCGTTCTCTATACATTTGACCACCATACTGCGATCGCCAACCCGCCCGCCAAGCGTGGCGATTATGGCAAATTCCCCCTTTTGGGGGAGGCTTATGTCCAGCAGTGGACGTCTTTTGGCTGATATGATGATGCATACGTTATCATTCGCTCAAAACGATCTTCAAATTCATACATTGCTAATTTAAAATTCACTAAGAGAAATCTTATCTTTGTTTCCAAGTACGTACGCATTTTATTTTTTGTAATAGAGACCATCGCTTTTGAAATATGTAATTAAAAAGAAAGCTCATACAAAGTTAACTAACTTTCAAAGACCTGCCAAATTTAAGGGTGTGTGATCATCAACCTGTACAATTTTCTCCAAGGGTACAAATACGAAATCTTTATATCTTTCATAATTAACAAAAACAAGCAAAAGATTGACAATTTCACAAGAATGTAAAATCTCCCTTTGAAAGCTTCGCTAAAAACTGCAATCTATCTAAAGTACTGTTATCAACAATAACGAGTGTTTAAATGCTATCGTTTTCACACACGACGGTCAGGTAAGCAATGTGTGTTTACTGTATTATTGCACGCATGCATGGATAAACGGATTTTTTGCCGATGATGATACTTTTTGGGCAAATTTTTCCGCTCGAAGATCTTTGATAATGTCTTGATCCAGTTTCGAGTTTTCTGGTTATTGTTTTTTGATGGTTTGGAACCTACAGTTATAATGTAAGACCATTGAACATTTTAAAAAGTATTTTTAAATGATTGTTTGCGATCCGCCTATTTGCCGTCAATTTGATGGGTCTCAAATTCTGCCAAAACGTGAAATAGTAATCTTCGACAAGATTTATCCGACGCTTAAAAATTGGGCGTTTGTCATTTATCATCATCATCATCCGCCTCGTCTTTACCCAACTATGTTGGAGTTGGCTCCCAGTCTAACCTGATGTAGCTGGATTAGTATTTACATTTAACACGACTAGTATTTTACATTTAACACGTCTGTCATTCTCATACATAATTTTATCTTACTTAGTTACTTTTAGCTCTCAAATTTCTCTTAAAAAGCAACCAACTTTTTGACAACCCTATTCAGAAAGAAATAAAGTCATAAAATATCTGAAATCCGCATTACAAATTTACAAAACTCTAAAACATCCGGAAATCAAAATCCGAAACGTATCCATTTCTCAGTGTCGCTGTCCCGTTTGAGACTGCGATGACCATCAGCTGTAGCATCAGTGACCTCCGGACGGTCATTTATAAACACGACCATGGGAACCAGGAGATAACACATCGCACGTACCTCCACGATTAGAATACAGACGGTTTTGAGAGCAATTACGCTAATTTACCACTTTCGGCAGCCAATGAGGTTTTAAAGTATTTAGCAAAGGAAATATTTATACGCATTTTAAGATTTATGAGCTTTAAGACAGATTTTCTTCGCAGTACAGAAAGCAGATCCATGAAGAATTAGAACAGGTGTCTTTCTTTACCTCTGTGGACATCTTAGATGGCGTGTCCGGAAAAAAAATTGTAAAACTGGCGAACTGGTTCTATTATGTCTAGCTTCTTTGTGCTTTTGAGACTAGATAGGTATAAAATCCGCTAAACAAATAACTACTAAAATTATGATGAACACTTTGTTTCCCAAATAAGCTAGCTTTGCCGATAAATGTATACTAATACTAATATTAGATTAATACTATTGGTGGGGATAAAATTTGTTTGTTTTTAGGTTTTCATGTAGGTAATCTCTGAAACTAATAGTCGGATTCGAAAAAATCTTCTCTTGCATTTGATAGACCAATTTTTAAGCATTATAGGATATTTACTATCACGCTACAACCCTATAGAGCCGAGTAAAAAGAGAAAGAGTCAAGAGTGAGCTTTTTTTTTTATCTTTGAGGGAAAATGAAGAAAGATTCAATTATATTTTATGTGAAAACAAGAATTTTCACGCGACGGAAAGCGCGGTCTAAAGCTTATTGATTAAAATAAGATAGCTGATATAATGTCTAAAAACTCCTCAAATTGAGTAGTCACTTCGAACATCCTCAACAAAACCACTTTATCCTCATACATTAAAGTCCTAGTAAAAATTGACAAGAGCGTGCTCTCGCGCATGACACGTGTTATCTCGATCGCGACGTGTGCGCGAGTGAGATGCCGATAGCATCTGTTCTCAGGCTCTCTGTCCGTACGGGTAAACATGTCACTTCCGAATAGATACATCCTTGCCGTTTAAGGAGTTGACGGAAAATTCAGTAGGATACATAAAAAGGGTTAACTAATTCAGGTATCTTATCCTACATTATTCAATCTCTTTACGCATAAATGCCCCTAGATCCGCAATTGCCTAGCGTTTTCTTAACTATACTGGGGCTGGCTTCTAGTCTAACCGAATGCAGCTGAGTACCAGTATTATACATGGAGCGACTGCCTATACGACCTCCGCAACCCAGTGACTAGGTAAAACGATATCCCTTGGTAAGACTGGTTGACTTTCGGGCTTCTTACGACCCGTAACGACTGCCAAAAATCCATGAATGACAGCCGAGACCAACTGCTTGACGTCCTTTCCGAGACACGGAGGGGTCTTGATATTTAAGTGACCCAGCAATGGGAATATTTTAAGCTGATTATGCTTATGTAATCTTTAAACCAGACAAGGCAATGAAATCGGTAACCTTTTTTGCCTCTAATCAGAATTAGTGCAACAGGAAGTGGCTCCCTCAACCATTTCTCTAAAAATTCAAATCAACTTCAACAGCTAAGTGAACAAGTGGAATTCACTAAACAATACAATATTCTTCAAAGACCTAGGCAGGATGACAATGTCCTACAGTAGATGAGATCATTAAGTTGTTGGAACCACGTCGCAATGATGACAGACAACCAGCTTTCCGCGATGTCAACCCACATCTTGGTTAACGTAACAATAGGCCGCGGTTGTGCGACGCAATGCATAAGAATCGTGGGTAACCACGGCTACCGTTACTTAGGGAAGATATCTTGACAATTAAATAGATAAAATATAGAGATTTATTTCAGTATATCTTATGACTCCAAACAGAATGTTTACCTGTTCATGGCATTATGATCAGAGTAGTTTCATGAACGACTGCGACTTACACTGTACTACGGCTGGTTTTAGGTATAAATGATAAATTATTTTATTTCTGTAAGTAGGTTTGTACAAAAGCTTTTACACGTCAATCATATTTTTTTAAACTAGATGAGGTCGGCGTTTCCTGTCTGACTACTCTAAGAAGAAAGGCCGAAACAAACTTAGAGGTCACAGTCTCTTTTAAAGTCCAGACATAATCTTGGTCACATCATGTAAAGACCATGTAGATTTGTGTCTTAAATGGTCTTTTGACGAAAGAACTACACAGATCGAGTGGACCCATCCACTCAGTACACGCATTTGTCACTAATCATTTAGCTCAACTCAGAACTTTAGGAGCTCAACGATTCGACGAATGGTAATTTAATTATAATATTAACACCTCCACAGTAAGTTGTTATCTATGGCGGGAACTGTATAAACCCACACCCAGAACCATCTGAGAGCCTTCCGCCTGGGCACGCGTTACCGCCGACTTGGAAATCTCTAAAGAGTTCCAACCCAAGTCAGCCGAAGCAAAGACAATCATAGATGAGTTAGATCTAAAGTGCGTATGCAGCATCTCCCCATAGACCATGGCCCACCTTCCATCCTGAGCCGCATGGCCCTGGAACCTGAGCATTTCTTGATCTTATGACTGCGCCCGTGAGCGGAGTTCGCGCAGTTGAATTTTGCGCTAAAAGATATTTCAACTGTATGAAATGCCCCCCCCCATGGGGTTCCCGCATTGTCGTTGCGGGGGGGCTCAGTAACCGTGGTCACCCTCCCACGGTGAAGCGAAGAGGAACCCCAAGGTGGGGCCGCTCGTCAGGGCTTGTGCCTCCAAGCCGACGACGTAGCGGCCAAAAAGTAGGTTGCGGTGAGGTGCATCGCAACTGAGGCGGGCCGCGATGTCGAATGGGAGGCATCGCGGCTGAGGGTTACAGGCTGCGGTGGAGGAGGAGTGCCGGTACTTCTGAGTAGCGCTCTTCCCTTCCGTAGCCTGGACGGCGCCGCCACCGTTTGATGGGGGACGCGGTGGGGCCGCAGGGGAAGAGGAGTGTCGGTATAGCGTTGGCCGCTCTCCCTATCCCCTGCGGCCGAAAAGTGGTTGGCGGCGGGGCCACTGTACTGACCCGTCGCAGGAGGACGTCAGCAGCAGCTGGTGGGACCCGCAAGGGCCGATGCCTGCTAGGGGTGCGGGTTGTTCGAAAGAGATACCGCGGCCCCTGGCATACGGGCAGCTGAAGAAACATGGGTGGGTTTTAGTCAGTAAAAGTCTGACACGCCCTCCTGCTCCAACCAGAGCGGGAGAAGTCATTTGATGATTTCCCACCCAAAAAAAAAAAAAAAAAAACAAAAAAAAACTGTATGAAATGCTGTACTGTAACCCAGTCAGCATCATCATCCATTGCCTAATACACCTATTACCCAAGTTGTAATTTAAAAGGATCGTGGTAAAAAGACATTTTAAACTTATTTAACGGTTCATTCTTTGGCCCAAATTTGGCCCATAGACGTTTTCGAATTGCTAAGTGATGATGCGCTAATATCCGCTGGCTCCTATGTCTTGTCTTGAAGCAAAATACTACGTTATGCTTTGTTCCTTTTTCCTAGATCACGACAATTTGTGTTTTTATTATATTTATAATTAAGTGGGCAATCCGTGACGTTGCAACACTGCAACTGTATATAAGTTACTGATTAATTCTATGTTTACTTATGTAAACACTTACTTATGTAAACATAGGATACATGCTATATATTAGATTCTGTTGGAGTATCAGTATTTGCTGGCATCCTTATTAATCAACCTTGTATATCAACATAAATAAGGTCGGTTGGTATTTATACTTAAGAGCTTACTCAATGCATGTATCTCATTCATTACGCAGGATTCAAAATCAACTGGTAAAAATAAGTTTATATTAAGTAGTAAAAAACACAATAAATTCTTTATCTGATAAAATCTTGTAACCAACATCTAAAACGGGGACAACCTCAATTTGACTGTATTTTATAAAGCAAATTATGCAAAAGACTAAGTTAATAAGTACGTACTACTAAAAAGGCATGCAAAGACTGGACAGGTCCACTCAATCTGTGTGGTTCTTTCCTCAAAAGATCATTACAGACACCACTATACATGGTCTTCACGTGATCTGACCAAGATTATGTTTTGGACTTTAAAAGAGACTGACCTCTAAGTATGTTTCGGTCTTCCTTCCCAGAGTAGTCAGATAGGAAATGCCGACCTCATCTAGTTTTAAAAATATGATTGTCGTTTAAAAGTGTTTGTACAAACCTACTTACAGAAATAAATTCATTTAGCATTTAGAATTTACCTATTGGATTATCGAATAATAGATTTAAAAAAATGGGTCAACAAGCGCTGTAATAATTTAGTGTAATTTCATCACCTACTTTTCAACCAATAACAAACAAACCTGTTCCTAAACATTCCCCTTCTTCCTCACATTGTTGATAAAAATACATGTCATACTATTGTCACAAATCTACATAACAATGCAACATAACATTGACCTCAGTCCCGGTTTGACCTCAGACCCTCACACGGGTGACCTATCCAGTCATTGGGACGTGTGTTCTCTTATAACCTTAAACAAAATGACTATCCATCGTTATTTGTGGCCTATACATATGGATAGACCCACTGGTGGTTTGTTAGGAACTTTGTCGAGGATCATGTTAGGCTGTGGTCGATAATATTCCGCTTGGAGTTGTGTGAATGAGTTATGGATCTCGTTTGAACTCTGCCCCTAGATTTGCGTCAGTCCACGGAATAATTATGTCGTATGTTGTGACTCTTGTTCATTACCATTGGTATAGCGGAACTAGATGACGGTAATGCATTAGATTTTGTTCTGTTATTGGTTATTAAAGTCGGTGCAATATACACCGTGACATTTTAGTCATCTTACAAAGGTGGTCCACTCGATGTATCCGTCATAAAACACCTACATATAGGCGCGATTAAAACATTGTTACCATTAATTAAGTTAATAGGTACCAAGAAAAATAAATAACGCTTTAGAATTATGAAACACCCTCCCTGTTAATAATGTTTACGTGTCAAACGGTAGTAGATATCTACCTACCTACCATTACATTCCATCATTAAATCCATCGCCATATCAGTGTGTTTCAAACTATGTCATGCGTCTTAATGAATGATACTTTAATTTTTTTTAATATGCAAATGTTCAAAATTTTTTTTTTTAAACAAATGATTGGTAGTTGGATACATGAAGTAGGCTCCCGTTGTAAGACGACTAAAATGTCACGGTGTATTTCTAGAGACATCCTTATCTTTAGATATTTTTTTGTTGGTTTGTTAAAACACTGGGACACAGGCCTCCTCTCTGTGATATAGACTGGGCAGCAATGCTCCAAGCAGGTTTAGTGCGGGTTGATAGATGTCACATGTCATGTCATCTTCGAATTTTTGGTTCTAGAATATGCCGGTTTCCTCACGATGCTTTCCTTCACCGTTTTTAGAACAGTGGTGGTCAAAAAATATATGCAACGTAAGGGCTTCTCTCAGTTTGAACCTACGATCTACGTTACATTTAAACTTCGATTTTATGATTACTTAATGGTTTTGAAACTTTGTCTTTTTTTTAAATCTATGTCATCGTTTCATACAATAAAAATAATAAACGATAACAAAAAATGGTAAAGACTAAACTTTTCAAGCAAAATGTAAGTATGTTTAGTAAAAGTTAAATGAGGAAATCTAACAATGCAATAAAACGCATCGAAACTCACAAAGGGAAAGTGGGAAACGCATTTATATTTTACGACACCCAGTATACCGTAACCTTAGTACTTTATCCAAACACTAACTATAGTACCTACCTAAGTAAGTAAGAACAGTCACCAGAAGGGATAAATAACCAGGGTCGTCGCATATAGTTGAAGTTTAACAAGAAACCGATGGATGTTTTCGAATGAAATTTAGTTTGATAAATTAACTATTTGTTTTTTATTAATTAAATTATTTTTTATTAGAAAACATCTCTTTTAGTGAGTATATTCAAATCCGCAGACGCGATATAGGTATATCGATATGTGAACATGATAAAAGAAGAAATAAATACTAATAATTTATTAAATTTGTGGGGTCATCGGCCGTAGTTATTAGCGGTAGACCTATAAAACTATTACCTAGCTACAACAAAATTATGCATTAAAAAGAATCTCCTACACACAAGCAGTGCAATCGTAGGAAAACAGAAAAGTGGAAGCCAACAAACCGCTTATGTCAATAAATCACAAAGCAATTCTTCAATCCGTTTCCTTATTCCGTCCCATCTTGGGCCTCGCAATAATATTATTATATTACGATAATAGGGGAATAATAATCGGCTGGTGACCGCAGCACGCGGAATAATAAGCATTCACCTTGCACACAATAGCAGGTTGAAAATATATTATGTCATTGTGGGGTTAGTTGCATCAATGGGTTAACTCTGGTTAAAGTAGGAACTTTTTCTTTTAGTCGTAGAAAAGAGGATGTGTGGATTCTTTTAACTGTACATAGGTAGGTCTGTTTTGGTGGGGTTTTTGTAGTCAATTGAATTATCAGTCTAGGATATTTGTTTTTTGTGTGTAAGCTTCACATACGGGATGGGTATCGATATGTTAAACACGATAAATCCTAATAAAACAATTTTCTCAACTCTCATACTTGACTACTTATTCTATGTCATTGTGGGATTCGCTGCATCGGTGGGATAACCCAGGTTAAAGTAGGGACTGCGTTTTCTTTGAGTCAGAAAAAGAATGTGTTTGTCAAGAAAAATAACTTTGCTCATAATAATGCAGCAAAATGAAGAAGTAAAGTGGATCAATCATCATAATAACGATGATCCAATTTATGACAAATCTGAATGACTCATGTTGAAATTAGATTTGTGTACCTACTGACGAACATAGATTTTTCAAGATCATTATAAAATATTCATCATGAACTCAGCCACAACTTACAGCAGTACATAAGCCACGTTTAAGAGCTCTTATTGACATTTTTTTCTTTGGGAGATTGATACTGACAGCTCTTAAACACGTGTTAGATGTGCTGATCGCGGTCATTGGTGAAATTCGCCTTAAGAGTTTCGAAATTTTGTAAATCTCAGTTTAAATACGTAACGAAATAGTACAACCGCCCCACCATTTTTAAACAGTGAAATGTTTATGTATGAAGGTGTCAAAACACTTCGTCGGACACAAATTGCCGACGACCCTCTATGGGCATCTATTTGAATAGCTTTTGGCTCAGCCCAATACAATGGCCACAAGCCCATGACCGCCTATATTCTGGATCAGATAGTTCCTATTCTGATAGCCTTCTATGAAGATTTATTGGTACACTGCCGCTTATTGAATTTTAATGGCGCTAAATCTATTGTCCTCCATACAGCCTTATTTGCTAAAAGATTCCCTTGTTACTACAATATTATTCATAACTATGAGAACGTGCAAAGGTCAATAGTTTCGTGAGAGGAGTTTTAAAATGAATCGGATCGGATCCAGATCGACAATTTGTGCTATTAGACGCGGTAACAATGATAAATCTGTGGCTAGTTCTAAATGTCAGCGGACACTCACAGACTGTTTTAGATGAACTTTTTGATCTGGTAATACATAAATTGTGGGCACCATTTGCGGTCACGCCAGCCTGACTGAATCATCAACGAAAACAAGTTTCAACACATTTTTACTTGTTCATGACATGGTATAATATACAGGGTGGTATCGACGTGCAACCTGTCACCATGCAATCAGTACAAGATTCTAAACGTCGGTAAAAAAAAACTGTTCTGTGTCTGATTTTGACCGCGTACCCTAGATATTGCACTTTTTTGATGAAACAGCTGATTTGTTTTCATAACCTACGAAATTTTTTTACGCTAGGTTTAGAATCATTTGCTGAATTCGTGGTTACCGTTTGTTCTGCATACAGGTCATCCCTAGTGCCAATGACGATATTATCATGAATTCGAAACCAAATTTTGATAAGCCGTTAAACTTCGGTGATAGTAAAGAACATTAAATCTTTCTTCTCAATCGAACTACGAAATTGAAAACGGACGACCAGAACCCTTACAAAATTTACTCAAACCCAACTCTAAATCTGGCAACAAATCTCTCATAAACTACAAATGCTTACGTTCAGGTAACGTCTCTATATGGTATGGGACACAATTCCAATGATTGGGAATGTTACATCCTTAGCACGAATACTCTCAATATATGAGTACTGCTCACTGGCATTACAGAGCTAACAAGCTTTCGTACAATTTAACCGAGGTAAATTAAGTATGGTGATCTAGAAATGTTGGGAGTAATAGAAAACTGTGGAGTTTCTTCGGCGTATTTTTTCATATAACAAGTTATTTAAATTATCATGAGAACCACTGTCACGTTTTGGGAGTAGGTAATTTATATCTACAATCCACATAATTTGGACCTGGTCGCCGGAATTCGCTGGATGCGAAAATTATTGCCCGGGCGTTAAGGCGATGTTTGGAGAAACCCTAAGCCTAGCTTAAGACTTTAGGCTTCTTCTACGTGTTTCTGCATGATAGTTAAGTACTTATTACATTTTGTAAAACCAAAAACTTCACCACTTCAACGGCGTTATCGGTGACAGCGGAAGAGGTCTGGCTAAATAATAAATGCAGTGGTTTGGTTGCATTTATTGTGTGTCTTGCTGGTACAAGATACCAATAGTGCTATTCTGTAAAATTCTGAAGTGAGCTGTCATTCCATCTGATTCTAGGGATTGACACTAATGACAGCTCATTTTAAGCTCACTTCACCCAAGTTATCACGGTGAGATCTATACAGGATAGCACTGTTGATGGAACATAGTTTGTGAAATAGCTTTAAATCCACACCCTGCTGCCTTTTTGTCAAGGTAGCTCCACTTTACGACGTTCGACTTACACCTTCACACTTGGATTCAAAGACAGTTCAGGGACTTCCAAGTGAATCACGGAAGGCTTTACCCGGTAGGAAGATAGTCGTTTGGTGGTTGATAGTGAGTAAGTGGAGGTAAGATATCCTGCCATAGTTTGCAACGGGCTTCGACCGGGTCACTTTTTTCAGACTTTGGGCTTAACACTGATGATGATATATATTATGTAGAAGTACTCTTGAACTTAAGATCGTTTAAATATCACATACCCACAGTCCAAATAAAGAATTGGGCCACGATTTAGACTTGGATATTTCATCCAAGTCTAAATCGTGGCCCAAACAATATTTATATGGTCAAAGTATCAGTACACAATGGTCCCTATAATAAATACATTGACACCGAAACCGCATTCTGGGCATACTTCACAAGTTTTCAGGTACAGCTATCCTAGGATTGTAATCTTGTGCAAAACAAGTCAGGTAGTGGAGATACAGCGATATTGTTCGGATGGTCTATAGGTCAAATGGCCGGCGAACCGAAATGTCACCGTCTCAGCCGAATGGTATGAAGTTATGCGAGATAGCAGAAGGCTGCAATTTTGGTCGTAGATATTAAGGTAGACACAAAATTGATCTGTCCAATAAAGACTTTCAGAGATATCCCAGAAGAGATTTAAATGGCAAGTGAATTCACAACGATATTGGTTGGAGATAGATCAAGCGGCCGGCACGCGCATACAAATGACGCTATCCTCCCAGTCAAATGAGAAGACGTAATTCAAGATAGGGCAAGGGTTAAAAATGTGTCATGGAATTTTGTTGATACTATGACTATGTAGAACACGATGACGGTATTAACACACAAATGAATTAGAAGCAATTTATTTTATGTAGGTATACGATAGAGGAGAAATAAATGAAATGTAGAATGTGTCGATAGCAATCTATACATATACAGTCAGCCCAGAATTAGGCTACGAGCTTGGCACTTTTAGCAACGTCCAGCAACTCCTTTAGCATGCAGACAGGGTACGCTAGACAAGATATTAAGTGCCCCATTGTTTGTGGTTAATATATGATGTTTAGAAACATTTTTCGGTGCCAAGGAAACCACCATCAATACAAATAATTATCCACCTAGATCCTAGATTAGAACGAGAGTTTTAGTAGAAACCACTTCACAAAAATACCCGATTTCCTAAAACCTTGCGTCCTTACAAACTTAAAGGTAGTGATTGTGCAAGCGAGGCATCTTCTCAAAGGTCGCGCGTTGACCGATAACGACTGCGGCCTTCTGCGGCCCGAATCACTGGGCTTGCACCATGGGGTTACTATGGGAACCCGCTCTCTAACGCTGTGATTTTCTACATGTTTTGACAAGAAACGTGTTCGATTTTGTGTTGCAATTTGGAGACAACAATTTTGAAGGTTAGCTTCGGTAAGTAGTCATACGAATTCGACAAACTGTCGAATCGTACGAGTTCGACAGTAAGTCTGGTTCAATTTCATAGACTTTGATTTATGTTTAGGATGATTTATTTAATTTGTGTTTAGGATTATTAAGTGTCCAGTACTTTGGCAATTGCTATAAAATCAAAGTTTATTATGGCAAGAAGTTATGATATATGTAATCATATTGTTTTATTTTTAGTGTTACGCCGCTCTATCTCCCGAAAGCTTTTTAATGTCGGCTCATCAAAGATTTTAGACTTTGGACTTTGTGATTGATGCACCACTAAATTACCTATCTTTTTAAGAAATACCAAATGAAATCCTATTAATATTATTAATGTGAAAGTTTATATATTTGAATGTTTGTAACTCAATCACGAAAAATTGGCTAAACAGATTTGGATAAAATTTGGCACACGGGTTGCTTATAAGCTGGATTTACACATAAAATACTGTAACTTCCGGTACCTAGTACATTCTCGTGGGGTCATTTTCGAACTCCGCGGAGTCGAAGTCGCTGGCAAAAGCTAGTTTTTAGAAATATTAATGCAATATCTGCTACACAGTTTCAAACGTATAGTTCAGTTCTCACAAATGCGACCGTGTCCATATTAAATAGATTCGTGAACAGGCCCTTAATTTACACTAATACCTACTTTAATAGAATGGCTAGTCCAAAATTTGAAAGCCTTCAATAGCAAATCATAACTCCTTTAAAACGTATAACAGTTGTTGAATATTCATAGTGTTTCCAACGAGTGAACTTCGATTGTTAGTCCTGGACTACACACGGAATGAAAACTAAGCATCTCGTATTGTGAGCCCTTTTCATCATAAAACTGTCGAAGATTTGTGAAAACGACAAATTGGAACTGTGCACTAAAATTCTGTAATTACAAAAGTCTTAATTTCTGGAGTATTTTGAAAATATATCATCAACCATAATTTTAGCCGAAAGACGTCCACTGGTGGACATAGTGCTCCCCCAAGCACCACCACTTCAGCCAGTTCTGTGCTTCTCATATCCAGCGGATTCCTGCGACCTTCACCTAATCATCAGTCTACCACGTGGGAGGCCTTCCAACGCTATGACTTCCAGTAAGCGGTCGCCCCTTCAGAACCTTTCGGTTCCATCGGCCATCTGTTCTGCCATGTGGCCTGCCCACTGCCACTTAAGTTCGCCAAATTTGAAAATATATGCATATGCCAAAAAAAAAAATTGCCGTTTCCAGTTACTTCATAGCACGTCTTCAGAAACAGTTAAAATTTATTAAGTAAGATAAATAAACAGTAAAAAAGACTTCTACGGTTTTCAGTCTTCATAAAATACGTCTACTTGAACTGATATTCATTCCTTGCAGCCATTCCTACAGGGCCTCAAGTCTGCTATTATAATAGTGTCAGAATGGTCTATCATTGATTTAATAATTGTTGATTTTGACAAGTTTGGTAATCTTCTAATATAATGGCGCCATTATAACTTTCCAATGATCAGCCACTGACCCTCCATTCAAAGAAATGGCATTTATTCGTAATCTCGTACATAATGACAAATGAATGACTGATTTAGGCGGTAATCTGCTAAAATTTAACACTAATAAACTAATATATAATAATAAGTATTATGTAAAAATATATATAAATGAAATCGGGCATGAATAAATGTTCAAATTTAGTAGTAGTTTTTGGAATATCATTTTTACTAACGGGTTTTGTAATAATGGCAATACGACAATGCCATTATGACACAATTCTATTACGACACCACTGACCGACCAATGATCGACCATTATGAATTTAGCAGATTACGAACTTTTAGCAAAATGACAATGGGATCGTGTTAGAATGACGAATTTATAAAAATAGCAGACTTGGGCCCCTGTTACTGTGTTACGCAATTACCCCGCTGGTTACTGCAATCACAACTATGATCAATAAATAAAACTAGACAGCTGACCAATACTTGGTCTACGCATGACCTCGAAAGGCATGTTACTGCACACCTACAGTTAGTCGAATAGTTGGTAAAACGTAGTTGGCTTAAACGTTCGGCTAGCAGTGCGTCCCGCAGGACGATCACGTGGGCGCGAGTCGTAAGGTCTGCGATTATGTACGCCCGCAATACAATGGATTGACGTGGATGTTGCTCTACAGTTTCCATTTAAATGTAACGTTATCATAAAACGTTTTCACTGTCTGAAAAATATTCGCAACAGTACCTTTTAAAAAAAAAACTCACAAAAGGCTCCCGGGCTTACGTTGTACACGACTCACTCTATAACTATTTGTACCTAATACCTAAAATATGATCATTTCAGCCTTTATATTCCTATTAGAAGACGGACCATTTTTATGTGGTATTCAGCTAAAGAACAGTTGGAGAAATCATCTCAATTCTTCCAATTCTACCGTCCACACCGAAAATAGGTATATCTGCAAAGCTATACAGAATTCAGTGCAGTCAGAAAAAAGTTTCTTAACAGAAAAATATTATTACAATAATCCCATGTTCGCACAGACATAAAAATATCGTGGCGGGATTTTATCGCAGACTGAATTTTCAACTCTCGACGTTGAGCCCAGCATTGGGAATCCAGCAGAACGCACCTAGAGCGTCAAAATATACACACTGTTGAACTTTTGGCACTTAGCAGTGCATTAAAAATCCAATGCGGGAAAATAATGCCCGCCAACCTGGACTAAGATTGACGTCCCTTTCACCACTCTGTTTAATCAAAAGTACTAGTCAACTAAATGTAAAAAAAAACACCTGATTTAAAGCTTGATGTAAAGCCACTTACCAACCCTCACTCGCCATAGTCCGCGCCATAATTGATACAGGCCGCTAAAAACCAATAGCAAGCCCACAAATGATTTACTGTCGACTAATGTGCATGTACGCTGACTTTATTAACATTTATTATGGTAATGATGGCTTGAATAATGTTTTAATATGCGCGCTTGGCCTGACTGAGGCCTGGCCGCGTGGGGGTGTCCGGATGACCTGCCTTGCTAGGATGTTGTTTTTGTTATTTGTTTTCCACTGGTAACGAGGCTGTTTGTGTACGGCATTAATTAGGTAAGATAACATACAGGGAAGCAAGGACATCGACGAAGAATCTATCGCCATGGATTCAGTACATGATGATTCCAATTTTTCATCGGTTACAAAAGAAAATTAGCTCTGCCATACATTTTTACCGCTCAGGTATTTTTTTTAATATAATTGCCCAATATCTTTACGCTGAATTCATGGTTTCCGTTTGCGCGTCTGCCACGCTGTATCTGGGCCCTAATTCACTATGACCACTTAACAATTCCTTACTTCGAACCACGTCAAGTCTTTAGATCACACATGACATCTGCTAATAAATATTGACAAATTGTCTTAGAACATACAGAATATGACATTTCGATTCCTTGCCGTTACATTGGTTTCTACAAAACACGATATTGACGTAGTTTGAACGGAGTAAGATTCCGAGGGGAATCATTATAACCATGCAGAATTGGGGCCCTATCTACATTTTAGCAAAATGCAGGCAGATATAGCTATAAAAAATCGAATCAAACAGGTACAAAAGAGATGTTTCATTGGAACTTAATTACTGTTGAAAAGTAACAGGTAGTGGCCTAAATATATACACAGTTCATTCTTGGTTAAAACTTCAGACTGTCCTACTTTGAACCAATGACATACATTTCGTTGACCTTTAACCTTTAGCTCTTGATTTACCAACTAACAAACTAATATAAAAAGGTGCTAATTCTATCATTTTCAGTCCAATATTTACGACGTTAACGTGTTGTTCTAGTAAACGCGGGCCCAAAGTTTCTATAGAACAGTCCACGCACAACCCACTAAATTAGTAAACTTAACACCTATTTTACCAAACCCCACATCAATTACCACTAAATAGCTGTTGACATACATTTCTAGGTGGTCAAAATACCCCAAATTGAATACAAATGATCTTGCACTGACCACCTTGTAATTCTCGAAGGCAATAAGTGACAATAAACATTGATCGCACGAATTTATAATACAGCTAGCCTCGGCTCATGGCATTGTCTGAATTCCAGCATTAAATACATTAGGAATGATGATTACAGTGTCGACAGCATAGTAATGTGGTAGATTTGTGCTAGAAAACATAATATCGATAGTTTGAATCGTTTTATCTTCACGGAATTCGATTGAAGGTTTCGGACATGACTTTATCGAAAGCTTTAACCAACAACTACTTTACTTTGTGTAAATTACTTCATCACTACTGCTCTGATAACGGTGAAGGAAAACATCGCGAGGAAACTCGCATGTCCAAGAACCAGAAATTCGAAGACATCTACATATGTGACATCTACCAACCCACTCTGGGCCTGCGTGCGGGATGACCTACAGCTCACTCTCTCTTGAATTGAGGAGCCCTGACTCCCAGCAGTAGGAACATTATAGGCTGATTCTGTTGGAGGAAAATCATCTCAATATTTTGATGAATCTCAAGTACAGACTCCAGCACAACCTACAAAAGCTACAAGCTACATCAAGCTATCCCAAACTGTCAAATTTTACCAATTGAACATGAACCTTATGCTTTTGTAATAAAGTTGAAAAACTATCAAATAAATTTGACAGATTAGTGTAACTTGATGTGCTTACCTCTGTACATGCAACATATCTTAAAATTAGAGAATATTTCAACTACAGACTGACACTGACCGAACTTCAAAATATCGATAGTGTCTATCAAATTGGCTGAGTGACATGGTCTTCAAAAATTCTCCAAAATAATTCGTATTATCAGTCACGTCTTGAAATGGAAGCCAGACGATTAGTTAGACATGATGAAAGAGAGATGATCGTGGACTTTTGACAGTCGTTACGGGTCGTCAGGTGCCTGAAAATAAAGTACTGGTACCCAGCTGCATTCGGTTAAACTGGAAGCCAACGCCAAAATGTTGGGAAATGGCTCGGCAGATGATGATGATGTTGAAAGAGAGATGAGCCTGACAAATCAAAGTTATCTTGATGATAATGATCTTTGTTAAGATTAGCCCTGACTCCTTCGTCACAACTTCATAAAACAATGTCAACAATACACCATCTCTAACATATTCTAAGCTCGACAATCCTCTTAATTCAGAATGATAATTCATTCATGCAACATTGCGCTGGGTTGCACAACTAACAATTAGTATATAGTTTTGTCCTGACTTCGCGTTTAGTATTACACTGTTTAATATATTGGTTGCAGAGGTACATTAATAATATTTCATTGTTTACTTGTCTACCCACCGGCCACTGAAGTTTATTAAGTTAATATTGTAATGTTAAATATTAAAATGTTTGTTGAATTGAGACGCATTGGTTGGACGGGTTGGACGTTATCGGTATTTGATTTAGTGATCTTGTTTTGGTTGGTATTCAAGGGGTTTTTTTTTTTTTCCTGGGTGGGAAATCATCAAATAACTTCTCCCGCTCTGGGTGGAGCGGGAGGGCGTGTCAGACTTTTACTGACTAAAACCCACCCGTGTTCCCTCACTTGCCTGTGTGCCAGGGGCCGCAGTATCTCTTTCGAACAACCCGCACCCCTGGCAGGCATTGGCCCTTGCGGGCCCCATCAGTTGCTGATGACATCTCTTTGAGGCGCGCGTGGAACACAACGCGCCGTCGACCCGGGCTTGGTCCTTACCGGACAGCGAGCTACCCATTACTCGCCGTCCGCAAGCCCGCGCCTACGGTGGCCGGGAATCAGCCTGGGGTATTCAAGGGGTGATGGGTATGTTTTAGAAGTAAGCTTTATCTCTTTTTTAAGCGTTTATAAAGTTCGCCAATGGGTGACACAAGGCATTCCAGTGTTATCCTAGTATCCTCCTAATATTATATTAAATGTGAAAGTTGGTAGGTTTTTACTAAATCATGTAAAAAGGGCTGAACGTTTTTGGATGAAATTTGGCACAAAAGTAGTTTATAACCTGGATACCTGTACTAAATTCTCGTGGAATAATTTTCGACTTACACACGGCTGAAGCCGTTAGAAAAAGCTAGTAAGACATCAAATGAAAAGTGTTTTTTTCATTTTCGTTTTTCGAGTTTTCGTTTTTTTTTTGTGATGGGTTTAAAAAGAAAGAAACCTGTAACATACTCTTCTACAAATATTTTCTTTAAATACCTCATCATCTGCCTAGCCTTTTCCCAACTACGTTGGGGTCGGCTTCCAGTCTAACCGGATGCAGCTGAATACCAGTATTTTACATGGAGCGACTGCCTATCTGACCTCCACAACCCAGTTACTGGGTAATAAGATACCCCTTGGAAAGACTGGTTGTCAGACTTTCGGGCTTCTGACGACCCGTAACGACTGTCAAAGATCTACAAATGACAGCCGGGACCAACGGCTTAACGTGCTTTCCGAGGCACGGAGAGGTCTTGGTATGTTAAGATGGTCACCCATCCACGGACCAACCGCGGCAAGCTTAGCTTAACCTGATCGATCGATCCGTACGGCTACTATTACTTAGCCACAAGTAATACCTATATATAAAAATAATCAACAAACTTTCCGACTACCTTAAGTCAAACATAGCGCTGACTACACTTATGCGACTTAGAATTCGATGAACATTTTATCTCTATCTATTTGGCCAAATCCGGGAAATCTTTCTACTCTAAGTAGAGACAAACTCACACTGCATGAATTTCAAACAAAGCTTGGAAGCAGTACGTGGACTTGTGAAGTCACCGTTTCTAGAGTAGTTGTGAAGTTTGTGGTTTAAAGAACTTTTCAATCAGACCCGTATACGGGATCCAGGGGACGTTCACGGCCTAGCGACTGCCCGCTTCGGTCCGATAGAGAGGAAAGGGATTCTGTTTTATTTTTTGGTAAACTATTTAAAGTTATACTTGGGAGAGTTGCTAGAGGCTAAGTAATAATACCTGCTAGTGTCGATCGATCGGGTTAAGCATCGCAGACCCTTCCGTGCCTCGAAAAGCACGTTAAGCCGTTGGTCCCGACTGTCATTCGTAGATCTGTGGCAGTCGTTAGAAGCCCGAAAGTCTGATGACCAGTCTTCAAGGAGCATCGTGTTTGCGAGTGTTTTTGGTATTCAGTCCGGTAAGACTAGAAACCAACCTCAACATAGTTGGGAAAAGGCTACCCAGATGATGATAACTAGATAGAATTGGAAATATGATTTTAATGAATATTAAAATTTGTTATGGTCTCAAATCATAATTAAATCAACATACAACCAAATACTGGCCAGTATATTGCAAAAAAAACTGTTTCCAAAAAAAAGCAATCGACTTCCGAAAAAAAACTACAAAGTGAAAAATAACTCTAATTTCGGAAGTCGGTGACTTTGGAAATGTAATTTTATTTTTTTGTCACCGCCTTCCGAAAAAAACATTAAAAAAAGAACAAAAAAAAATCCAATTGATAACTTTCTTCTTTTTGAAGTTGGTTTTTTAACCGACTTCAAAAAGAAGGAAGTTGTCAATTCGAAATTTTTTTTTCGATATTTATAAATAAGATTTTTTTCCCGGTCACAGACGAGGATCGTATTAGCCTAAAATGGTCTAATTGATTCGCAGATAAAAATCTGCGAATAATTTAAATTACTTTAAAAAACCTTAAGTTTAAACATACAGGTAACACAATAACAATAACCTCGTATTCTAAAAATAAAACTCAACTAAATAACTAAGAGAGCATTCATAGAGATTCTTGTACACAAAAGATCTGTAATTCTAAATTAAACGCGAATTGACAAAACAGACAATATGAACATCTACCTAGTTCTAGATAAAGACTTACGCTAGTAGGTCATAGTATATTAAACATATTATTTAGAAATCACTCGAAATAGATTACCTACTTTATAAAATAAATATTTCAACTTAAAATGCTCAATTCTAGAAAAGTCTCCCTATAGTCATACTCCTGATCTACATTTCTATGGTTATAAAGTATTTAAGTAATAGGAAAATTTTGTTATTGGGGTGGCCGGGACACTAACGCGCAAACTGTAATCATCATTCAGACCAAAAATCTATGATATTCATGATATTAGACCGATATATTCTATAACCGATGAAAAATTTCAGCGCACGGGTGTTCAGTATCTGAATGATAAAGAACTGAATCCATGGCAACATGGATTCAGTTCATGATTCTCGTTACGTAACTTTGGTTGTGGGTAAATTTCTCTGCCACCCTGCCTATATTATACTTATTAAAAAAAAAATTACTTAAACAACTAAAACTAAATAAGGTAATTTTTGTAAAAAAAAATACATTAAATTTGCCATGTGATAGTAAAATATGGACATATGGGCCTATGCTTTCGGAGAAAACAGGCGTGAAGTTATGTTTTCAAAATTATTTCTTTATGTATCAGCAGATTCCATACTAGCTTACCCCTGCTCAAACTAGCGGTAACTAAGATCTTAAGTCGAAAAACTTGGTCGTGTGAGCGAGCGAAGTACGAGATAAGTGAATTTATTATCTATCTATCCACTACCCACAGTAGTACAGCGTCATGCTTTGTTAGTTTAGTTGGACACTACCCGTATGTGGAGGAGGTATTAAAAGTGTCTGTACTTAGTATTTTAACATGTCGCCTTTCTGTACTCAAAGTCATTTTAGAAGAGAAAGACGAAAAACTAGTAAAGAATGTATACACCGTGAAATTTTTATGGTTGTTTTCCCGCAGCGAAATGGTTTTGTCTTGGTAATACAATCGTTTTATAAACAAATAAAATATTAGAAACAAAAAATGGCAGATTATCCATTGTGAAAAATCACCACGTGCGAGAGTTTATTTTGCACTGAACATTTATGCATCGCTGTTACCTTTGTCGGAGGTGCGTGCGATTCGAGTAATAAATACCTACAAGTTACCTCTAGTATTACTTTCGAGTAGTGTTTTATCGAGTTGATGAATATTTTTTTGAATTATTTTAAAACAAAAAAATTCACGATGTAAAATTAGAATTGTACGTTGTATTGGTTGAATTAAAAAATACACATAAATTCCACAGGTTTTATGTTATGACTGACCAACATGGCTGAGACTGAGCTCAAACCAGAAAGGGGTTCACTGCTGGACATAGGCCTCCTCCAAGCTCTACCACTTCGACCGGTCCTGTGCTTCCCGCATTCAGCAGATTCCTGCGACCTTCACAAGGTCATCGATCCACCTTGTGGGAGGCCTTCCAACTCTACGTCTACGCGGTTGCTACTCCAAAACGAATAAAGTATTGTGACTCCAAAACTAATAAAGTGTTGGTGAAAAGCTTCTTTAAGGAAAAGTAATTGTTTGCTCTGTATGTTTTTTTTTTTTTTAATTTGTATTAGTTAAGCGTATATTATTTATTTCCTAAGTCATAAGTAGTTATTTTGTACCTACCGACCTTTTTTTTTGTTGTTTAAGTTATGTGTTTATCAGTGGAAACTTGTAAATGGCCTTCAGTTTCATGTTGTTTAATAACATCGTTTATGTTAGCTGTAAGTTTCCCGAATAAAATTAAATAAAATAAATCCCTTTGGCCCCATCAGGCATCTGTTCTGTGAGCAATGTGCCCTGCACTGTCACTGGCAATTCTTCAGGCCATGCCGGATACCTTGGTTCTTCTGCGGATCTCTTCATTTCTGATTCGATCACGTAGGGAAACTTTAAGCTCCTCTGGAATTTCGCCCCTGGGGTGACTTTTAGCCTTCTATTAAGGCCCATTATGAGCGACCAACTGACTCAATCGGACTGAGCTCAAATATTACCAGTGACAGAAAAATACTCCTGTGAGACATCACTTACTTTATCAAAGAGAGGAATCTTAAGCCACAGCCATACAAATTGAATTAAAAGGAGTCTTGTTGAGTTTTGTGCTTTAATAAAATTAAGATCTTACATGGATTTTCCGTACTTACCTTCTGACGAAATGAAATTTACATGGCTGGGATAGTTGAATTTATCATTTGTAAAGTCTATTGATGAGCACTACATAAACTGATGATGACACTGTTTATCTTTTAAAAGAGTGTCTGTAAATGACATGAGAAATCAATTCTCTCTTTTACTTGCATATCATATGATTGAGGGAAGTTTGATTATATTGGACCTGGAGCTATAGTTATTGGTTAATGAAAGTCCACAAAAAGCAAAAAATATTCTCAAAAAATTATGCACCAAAATCCAGTTTCTGCATTTACAGAAATAACTGTTGATCATAAACGCATCAACAGAGAAGTTATCAGCAAATATTTAGCAACGGCGCGCAACTGAATTCCGGCTATTTATCGTTCGAACAAAAATACATACATATTTCGGACGATGTTAATGCACTTTGTGCAACAAACAGTGGGTGGACTTTATTGTGGAAATATTTTTAAGAAACTGGTTACTCAAATAAATTAAAACGTAATTTTCGTAAAGCTCACCAATCGCTGTCCACTGTGTCGTAAAGTTCCATTTTCAGCGACAGGTAAGTAATTCATCCTGAAAAGTGGCATATGAAAGAAGTGTCAATGTCCACAAGCAAAGATACCTCAGTACTTTAGCATGAGCTAAAGTAAAAGAATAAGGATGACCTTGTAATTATGTTCTATATGTAATTAGCCATTCTCGAGGGCTCTTGCAGTCACAAGTTTAAAACACAATCCTGAAAGGGATCCTAAACAAAACTGCCGAAAAAAAACACCGAATTCGTTTGACTACCAATCTCTAAACCAATGTTTAAAAAAAATGTATGGCTAATATTCCTCAAAAAATCACCAAAATACTTATGAAAACAATTAATATCCTATTACCCTCACCCTGTACACAGTTGCAGTGCAGTCGCGGTCACCTGGCCGGGTGCCAACAAAAAACGGCGCGTACGCAAATATCTACTGTTTGTCCGTCTGACCGGCCGCCGGTCACTGCGCCGGCCAACAAACCCGACAGTATTCAGATTACTCACTGCTACTGTTGTATTTCAGCACTGGGTAATGCACATCAACATTTGTAGAAAGCTGGTAGTAAATGAGCAGCACCCTAATTTCGTAAAACACTGCCAATCCGAATCTGTCATTTTGAAGAATATTGTTAATTCATTGTTTCCTATGTTCGAAAAAATTGTCTGCTTAGCAACATAAAGAAGCAATGAATATCGTTGAACCGTCAAACTGAAAGCCATTCGTACTGCCAATTACCCCTCATCATCATCATCATCATCATCATTTCAGCCGAAAGACGTCCACTGCTGGACATAGGCTTCCCCAAAAGGGGGGTTCTGCCATAATCGCCACGCTTGGCTTGGGTTGGCGATCGCAGTATGGTGGTAAAATGCATAGAGAACGCTGCTGCCCGTTCTCTAGTAAGTCCCTTAGTTGCCATCTACGACACCCACGGGAAGAAATGAGAAATTACCCCTCTGTTATAGTGAAAACGATAAACAGTTTTCTTCGAAATACGCTTATGATTTATCTTACATATTATCTGTGGTTCATCGTAGACCAACCACAGGTTACTACGGCAGCTAACCAACCGAATATCACATTTAGCTTTTTGTAAAGGAGAAGATTTTCCGTTTAAATACATTATTTTGCAGTATCCTACGATGTTGATTTACAAATAAACATCATGTGACGTTTAAGTATATTTTCGTAGCTCTGCATAAACCCGAGGGAAGTGAAATTCTATCAGCGTTAACGTTAATACGGAAAAAACAGAAATTTATGGGACTGACATAAGTTACCGAAAAGCCTATGTCAATGTGGTTTGCAGAGATACGAAAGCCTTTGAAAGCGATTGCCACTCTTAAGAACCTTCAAGACTACGGTTCTTGTTTGCCTCTCAATTATGATTATGAGAGTATCGGTGATGTCATTATTGCACGACTTTTACTCTATCGGGGATGATTTAGTAAGAGGGCTTTAGGATCCCAGTTCTCAAATGATAAAAGACTACGAGGAACAGTGGTGGCCTAGTAGTATCGGCCGCAACATACGAGTTGTGAGTCGGAATTTGGGAACCAAGCAGGGGCTAACTTTGTGTAAATTATTTCATCACCCCTGCTGTTATAACGGCGAAGGAAGACATTGTGAGGAAACCGGCATTTTCTGGAACCATACATTCGAAGACATGCGACATCTACCAACCCGCTTTGGGCCCGCGTGATGCATTACGGCCCACTCCCTCCCGAAGAGACGAGTCTCAGTAGTGGGAACTTTATAGGTTGATTATGTAAAAGATTATGAAAACCTTTATAGTAATATACCAGTAGATATCAGGAGCACATCTTCTTTTAACATATTTAATGCTAAACTCAAGCACTACGTTACTCATCATCTGCCTACCCTTTTCCCAGCTATGTTGTGGTCGGCTTCCAGTCTAACCGGATGCAACTGAATACCAGTATTTTACATGTAGCGACTGCCTATCTGACCTCTACAACCCAGTTACTGGGTAACACGATACCCCTTGGCAAGACTGGTTATCAGACATTCGGGCTTCTGACGACTCGTAACGACTGTCAAAGATCCACGAATGACCAGGACCAATGGTTTAACGTGCTTTCCGAGGCACGGAGGGGCCTTGCTATGTAAAGATGGTCACCCATCCACGGACCAACCGCGGCAAGTGTAGCTTAACTTGATCGATCGATCCGTGCGGCTTTTATTACTTAGGCATAAGCCCCTCCATCACTAACAACACAAATTTATTAAGTTAACGACATAAGCTAGTCTTACACACGATAAGATCTCGACATATTCGTTCCTACATACATTAAGAATACAAAACTGTTTGCTACTGGACTAAACTTATCTATTACTAGCTACTACCCGGGACTTCGTTCGCGTTAAATCTCTTGCTCCCCGACCCACCCCGTCGCTCGCCTCGCCTTAGTCTTCATTGCTCCGCTCTCGTATTAGTCTTATCGTGATGATATATAGCCTCGATAAATGGGTTATCTAACAATGAAAACATTTTTCAAATCGGACCAGTAGTTCCTGAGATTAGCGCGTTCAAGCAAACAAACAAACAAACTCTTCAGCTTTATTATTAGTATAGATTTATTTGCTAAGTGAACAATGTATGTTCTTCTAGAATAAATAAATAATCTTTAAGCCCAAAAGGATCATTATTTTGCCTAAAAAGTAGAACTAAGATGGCTAGACTTTAATAAACTGCAGTTATCGTGCGTTGCGCATGGGCATTCGATTGGATTGCACTTCTTGTGTTGCTCCGGCGTCTGTAAAACGAAACGTCTTGCTATTGTTCCGTCCTTTTATTGCGCTTTATTGGTTCTTGTTCTGTCTGTAACAGCTAAATTTAGGATTTAGGTTGCATTCATTTTCAGGAAAATATATGGACTTACCCACAGCTAATTGCTGATATTTTTCTGTTTTTGTTTCTTATAAACAATTTTGAGCAAAGAAAGAAAGAAAAAAATGACTGAAAAATCAACTTTTTCGTTTCTTCTCTTGTGTTCGAAGTCAGTTAAAAACTGCAGCAGAAAAACAACTGCAAAGCATAAAACACAAATAACATTGGCAATTTTTTTTAAATGAGTAATGTGTTCCTTGTTATAACTGTGCCAAATTATCATTTTTAGGACTCCGTACCAAAAGAGTGCTGAACGGAACCCGTCCGTCCATCTATGAACTATTATATATTATTTAGACACTTGAAATTTTCACAGGATATACAATATATCAATTGGGGTTAAAAGCACGTTGTTTCTTTTGTAAGTATTTGATCATCATTTCGATCGAAAGATGCCTTAGGCCTCCCCCAAGCTCCGCCACTTCGACCGGTTCTGTGCTTCGCAAATATGAGTTTTAATATTATCCTAAGGTGGAACGAAACCCTTCACGTGCGAGTCCGAATCTCAATTGGCTGGTTTTTCTTTCTTTCTAATTAGCACGGGACTAACAACTTCAGATATAAAGACACACTGACACAAAACAGAACAAATAAGTCAAATATGACATGAAACTCGTCCTTCCTGCCGATATTTAACACAAAAATAAACCGTTACGACAATGACTAAGCATTACCCAATGACACAGCCGCAAATGTCATGGACACGAAGATTACGTCTATAATACGCAATATTTTATACAACAAAGTAAATCGGTCAATACGGGAATCAATGACGCGATGATCTTGCATAATTTTATTGATCCAAATCAGCGTAGACCATTGATCATTCGGTCAATAATGCGTATTAAAGGTTGTCACTATTTGATAGTGATGTGTAGCTTCGGTTAGAAGTTATCGATATCCACACAAAGAATAACGAAGTGTCCCTCAAGATACAGGTTTCTCCTAGTTTCAAGGGCAGAGTTCTTACTCTCCTGTAATAGCCACAGTTACCTATCTTTTATTGAAAAAATACTGATGTACTTATTTGCTTACAAATGAATGAGACTTTGCAATAATAATATGAAACAGACAACAGCTTTCTTTAGCTGAACGTACACGTCTTCTTAGTCGCACGGATGATAGACATCAATTATCAGGGTATCAGTAAACTCATTTTTATAAGCTTTTATAAAATTAAAATAAACCGTAGCAATAAAAAAAATTCAAAAGAATACTGTATTTTAAAATAAGTATTATCTACCTCATAAATCCTTCAACATTTCTTGAGAAATACCTAATCGATATGAGACAATTTTGCTTATACATCGAGTTCCTGTTGGCAATCTACATAAAGTTGGAATCGACTATCGACTATTCCGCTCACTATTGTAATGTTGTGCAAATCTCAGTGTTGACCGATGGCACCATCGGCAAAATGACTCGATCGATCATTGCCTCCGTGTCATTGTCATGCACCGACCAGGTGCGAATCCTTGTTGTGTACTGATATGGTTATTATGTAGTTTAAAAGCACGTGTTCTTAGAGAAAGAAATGATAAATATTGGAAAAATTAAGCCATTCTGATTAATATTTGTTGTTCATTCAAAGGACCGGAGAGTCTTATTTTAAGTGGTAGACTGCTAAGTATAGTTTACAAGTGATGATAATATTTTTTTTTCAAGGATTAAGGCGCTACCCAAACGTATAGACAGCGTAAAACACTCAGGTTTTTGTCGCAAAATTAGGCGTACATACTTATTTATTCTAAGCCCGTAAAAATATGAGTGTATTGTTAAATTTTCAAAGAAATCATTCATAACAATAAAATAGTATCACGATAAAAAAATATTTGTCGTCGTATAATTCTAAAAATATTGTGCGTAAGCTATAATATTTTATATAATGATAATAAAGGATATTACATCAACTAAAAAATACCAAAAAAGATCCCACTGAGCCGTGTATAAACTGCAAAATTGTAATTTGGCTGTCATTCGATTCAACTAACATCAAACGCATCGCTATTTTGAACCTTATATCTTGCTGCGATACACTATTGTCAAATACCTAAAAAAATATTTTTTACTGCGCTGTAACTAGTAGATACTGTCAGCAGACGACCTTCCAGTCTCGCCGTGGTTCTGGTAGAAATTGAAGCGCTCACCATATTACAAGCACTATGAAATTACTTATGCTAATATGCTTTACTAAACACCACATACAACACAGCAAGTTGAATACACGCTCATTAGTTTAATATCGTTTAACACACCTAGAAATATACACTATAAACATAAACACACACTTTAAATTCAAAAAGCTATCCCCCTATACATCTAAAAGTTAAACACCCTAAAGTAAAAGTTACAATGTCCAAAAACTAAAGAAACAAGCTTCTTAACTTTCAAATCAAACACGGACCCTCGCACATTGTTTGACCGAACTTCAGCCGACCCAAATCACGGCTAACACGCGTTCCCCTGTTTATAACCAATAAAAATCACCCACAAGTCCGGCCGGATATCGAGTTTTCTCACCCTAAAAATTTAACCCGTACCAACTTTTCTTCCAACCCAAATACAAACAAAAATAACACCTATTTCTTTGCGACTAAAGTCCTCGAAAACTGCATGATTTCTAGTTTTATTCATCTCGATTTCAAGTGATTTGCTCCATATGTCGAGAACAAGTGAGCTGGCTTCTTAACACGCTGGACACCCCAAATTGAGGGTATTTCGAGGGGAAATTGTCGGGTTTATTGGAATTTCCTATGGGTTTTTACACGTGGTGAGTGCCTTAGGGGTTGAGGTTATGATAGTCGAAATATGTTTGGGTCTGACACCTCCGTAAGTGATACGGAAGTATGTGGAAATTGAAGTGATGGAATAAAGACTGGCATTTTAAAATTATTATGCTACTTCTTATAGCATTTAGATTAGAATTATAATTCAGTAATGAATTATGAGGAAGGAAAGACTGGTTATTTACACATACAATAATGAAAAATGCGATGTTAAAATGTGGGTGTACTAAAGGCATAACTCTGCCATACTCTTTGGGAAAAACAAGCGTATTGTTATTAAGGCTCGTGCAGACTAGCGCGACGCGACGGTCGCGTCGCGACACTCGTAGAACAATTTCTATGAAAACTTATTGGAAATTGTTCTACAAGTGTCGGGTCACGCTGTCGCGTCGCGGCTGTTTGAAGAAGCCTTTATGTGATGTAATGAATGATTGTGAAAAAATATTAAAATAGACTGAAAAAAATTACCTTCTTAGTAATGTTTTCTTTTTTTCCTTGAATATTAATTACCTCCTCGTGCGTAATATGAAGCGATGACGAATTAATTCTCTAAAATAATATCAAGAATTGCAACAAAACAACAGCTAATTTAACACCCAAACATTATTCCTCCAATAAAAAATATTTGCCGTAACATATAGCCGTCAATAACTCCATTCTCACATCAGCGCCCCCTAGCGGGCGGAAACGGCTCAATTGGGCGGAAAGGCGGCTTGACCGCAGAGGTCGAGTGACCCTTCCCTTGCGCCTTTCAATCATAAGGCCTTTCACGAGGGCTGCCTTTGAGCACCTCCTTTGAGGAATTTGGAGAACTTTTGTACAATTATGTGGCTCTCAGAATTGGCTCGTATAGGTTACAGCGGGTGTGTATCTTTGAATTTTAATTAATCCACTTCGGTGAAGTTACAATTAACTCCAAAATAGAAGGTAATAGAAACTTAATTCTTAGGATGCTTTAATTTGACTTTGATGACGAAAAACAGTACAAAAAGTGCGATAAAATTTCAAAAAATATATTTCACTTTACAAACACAGCATAATATTAAATTCACCACAAATTTTCACAGTCACCTCACACAATAACATTCTTGTACTTTGTAAATTTCCCTGTATATGATTTAGTCCTGACTTTGTATTGGAAGTTAATCTTACACAATAAGCTGAAGGTATACAGGTATACTGGTGCCCCACCATGAGACGGAAAGAGAATTTCTTGTCCAGCACATTAGCAAAAACATAAGAAACATAACAGTCGCACCACGTCAAATACTACTAGTATTCAGTATGATTCTGGTTAGAATGGAAGCCGATCCCAACATAGTTGGAAAATGCAAGTCAGATGATGACGAAAACAAACAACTGAGCAAGCCAGCAAAAATTTTAGAATAAAGATTTTTGGCCCTTTTGGAAAGGCAGAGCTTTAATCAACCAAATTGTTGTCCAAATATGACGTTTTCGCAGAACTGCAAATGTGGGATGCCTCATGGTGGGTCCCAGTTTACACAAATGCTACTTTGACCACAGTTTGAAGCACCAACAACACGGTGACGAAGAAAAGTATCGTGGGTGGTATCGTCTTGGTTGACTTGTTCGCCGCGGTCAGCGAGCGGGGCGATATCATTGGCATCGCGAACGCTTGGTTGTTGCAGCGGTTCAACTAGAAATAGAAGAACAGATTTAATTATCAATATCCAGTCAAGCTGCATTTATTTTCCTAGTGATAGTCTAAGTGTTAGGGGGGCTAAAATTTCACCCAATAGTGTAACCATTCTTGTCATAAATAGTTGAAAGCAAGATACGAATAACTATTTTTTATTTTGCCCCTTATGTCTACATGCAAGGCAGTCAACATATTGAAATATTATAAGGCATTTTCTTGAGTACGCCTTTATCCAGCTAGGCTCATGATTTGAGACAATAGGTGTCAAATCATGAGCCTAGCACAAACACAATTTGAAGAGATTTTTTTGTTTTCAGGAACAGATGGTATAGCCGGAGATCTATAAACGTCGCTACTCAGCACGTTCTTAGGCTATGCAATAATCTTATCACGTTGCACCACTGGCATACTACAAGTGCAAACGAGAGCCGGGAATATGTCGGCTATATAACAATAGATCTCGTCCTAAGACTTTTTTCAGAAGTAAACTAAGCTAGCCTAATTGGTGAATATCGGTTAAAAAGTGTTAGTGAAGTAGATAAATATAAAGTTCCAACCTCACAACACGTAGTCTCTGGCGAGCCAACACAGCCGGAGCGGCATCCCCGCACCACCGCTTCGTAAGAGCTGCCCTTTGATATCACTGACGTGAAGCATTTGTCCTCCGCACTGTGACATGTGATCGTGTGTACTCTGGAAATAACAACAACGATAAATTGACTGATAAAGACACCAACAGGAGCAATCTCCGACTATACAGTACGCGGTCGTTAATATAGCACATCGAATTTGAAAAATAAGGTCGGTGTGAATGAAATAGATAGATCATATATGAAATACAAACAGAAAGCATTTATTCAACAAGGACAAAATACAAGACAAAAATAAAGAATATAGAAAGAATATATATAAACAGTACAATTATAAACATATATGTACATAAAGTTATAGTGCTAAGCATACCAAAAAGAGAGTGCATGAAAGAAAATCTGAGTGTCTCTGTCTAAAATTCGATGTGCCATATTAACGCCCAGGTACTGTACCTTGTTAATGCGACGATGTAATGGCTCGGGTGTCTATGGGTAACTTGTGTCTTGGTGGAAGCTCTGAGAAATTTTAATTTCGTTGGAGCATTTAAAGAAATAAATTACTAAGAATATGAGATGACCTGAATACCGTGTAAAATAATATATAACTTTTATAAACACAATTGGAAATCCAAGAACCAGCACATACATTAATGGCTGAGAGAATGAGTTTATTTTAAAGGTTCGCTCTTTACAGCATCCAACTGTACCTATTAATAACAATACAAGTTGGGTTCCAGAATGGTATCACCTCATAAACAAAAACAGGATCTACAAGGCGATCGATGCCGCTACAATGCGATCTGGAATCTGGCATTCAATAAAACGCCAATTCAACCTACTCAAAATTGGCTAAAACTTTACGAATTAATTTCTAGTCGGTTAAATAATGACTAAATCTTCGAAGAAAATTGACAATACCTGTATTTTGTGGGATCCAAGCACGCTCTTAGCGGCGTCTCGGATTTATAAGCGCACACATAACATTCGAGGGGCCGTTTTTTTATCGTCCGTGTGACTGTCATTGCTTTCGCCGTCGGCTGCACGATCGGCGGCGGTCGTCGCACCACTGTTACTCTCTCCCCTTTATCTGCAGCAGCTGGAGGTTCCTCTTCCTCTTCCTCCTCGTCATCATCGTCATCCTCTTCGTTCTCTTCACCCCTTCTACTTGAAAGTTGAAGGTTGTATCTATTACTTGAAAGACGAGAGTTGAATCTATTACTTGAGATATGGGTGACACGGCTACTGCTTACATGGGGAAGAGAAAAAAAGATTAGAATCAGAAGAAAAAGTAGTAGGCATAAAAAAGTTTTGATGTGGTAGAAACGATCATAATTCCTACATACGAGGCATAAAGATAATGGCGTAATACAAAACTATTCATAAGTGAGGCTACAAAATGTACTCGGTAAATTCCATAATTAAACAAATACATTTTTACAGTGTGTGAACATTTTAGAATTGCATATCACCACTATAAAATAATCATAGGACTATTTGTCACATGCCAACATTGGTATACAACATTCCTTGCTAATAACTTACAAGCTACTTTTTGTAAAAGAAACTCTTCATGTCATTTTGACATGACAACGTATAATGTGGATGAATCTCTGCTGCAGCACCTACCTCTTTCTAACAATGTTTTTTAAAGTTTTCTCAGCGTATATCATTTAAAATTTAAGTATTCAGTTTGACACTTACTCGTCCTCTTCATCATCCTCTAATTTTGAGCCGGTTTTTGCCGGCAGAAGCAACAGCATTGCCAGCACGAGGCAATACCTCCACCGAATCATTTCACCACTCAAATCACCACCTAGCCAAAAGTTTACATCTAGTACGCACACCCACACACTGAATTTGTCATCTTCTCCCCTTTTTAATTACCAAAAATATATAATGATATCACATGAGTTAGATAATCAGGAATTTTGTATTTGACAGCCTATTGCAACAGATTTTCGTGTTTGGAATTTTTTCTTTGTTTTTTTCTGGCATTGTTTGAAGTTTCTTGATTTGACCTCTATAAGGTTCCATAGATAATCTTCTCACAGAGGTGAGTACTAAAGAGTAAAACTACTTTATAAATGTAGAAGAAAATATTTTAATCGCCTTACCCGCTCCAAAACATTTTTGTAATCACTGTGTAACTTCATTTTTTTTGTTTAATAGGTAAGATGAAGTAAGAGCAGTGGTGGTCCAGTGGCAACTGCCGCGACATACGAGTTGTAAGTCGTAGGTTCGAACCCAGACAGGCGGTTTACTTTGTGTAAATTATTTCATCGCCCCTGCTCTCAAAACGGTGAAAGCAAACATCGTGAAGAAACCGGCATGTCCTAGAACCAAAAATTCGAAGATATGTGACATCTACCAACACGCACTGGGCCCGCGTGGTGGATTACGGCCGACTCCCTCTCACAGAGGGGAGGCCTGTGTCCCAGCAGTGGGAACATTATTGGCTGATAATAAAAGTATGAAACTTTTAAACTTAATAGTAGGTACACTTTGTGTTCGTGCACCGCACTGAGTGAGATTATCTTGGAGCAAAACAAGCAAGCGAACCCACACCGCGACCGTTCATTCGTCCATATGTTCTTTTAAAATATTCATTCGTGCGTAAATCATCATTCATAGTATTAGCTTGTGCAACTATCTCTTGTAAAGAAAATTATAATAAACACATTTAAAGTTGGAGTCAGATTATCATTCATCGAACCCTGGGTCGAAACACTTTGCATTACCGACAACCTACAATTAATAATATTGAAATAATGCTTGAAACGCTTAGCTTAGATTTAACTCAAAATGTCTTTTATATTTTTTTAATTATTGTTGTCCCGATCCCAAACACATTTTTTTTTAGTTTTCCACCTTTGCCATTCCAAGCAGACTACAAAACGAATTCGATCAAGACATCTGTTGGTGAATTATGGAACTAGCTACTCGTGGATAGGTGGCGCTGTTACAAACTTTTAGTTCTTGTTAGACTAAAAATTCAAAAAACTGAATACACAAATGAGAGTTCGGTCTGAGTTTATTTATTAAATCTTGTTAGAATATTCTTATTTTGAGAAGGATTGAAAATATTGTACATAATTCTCATGGTTACAAGAAATAATGTTATTTTTAGCTTTCTTTCTTGTATAATAGAACTTTGTAGCTCTGATAGAATTCTGGCGTACCCTCCGGTCCGAATAAAATAGGTGCATTAGGCTACCGTGGTCATGGAATACCTACCAAGAAAAAAAACAGACACCTAATAAGCCTCGCCAGACTCCAATTACTTCAAGAAAAGAGCACATTTCTTATAAGATCTTTTAAACTATTCAGTAAAGATGTAAACATGTATCTACAAGCGATAAATGCACATAAAAAAACAATTGTAAATGTCTAGGTACCTTGGGATGCCATATCTGAAAGATTGACATTGATTTTCACATCGTCATGAACTCAGACCGTAGTCTGAGTAACACAGTTGACTGTGTCACAAGTCGTACCACAGTCGACTACGTTGTGGCCCTCAACACACAGTCATCTTATTCGTTTCAAATGAATGTGACATTAAACTTGATTAAACCATACTGAACGGTCTCTGAATGCAATCGCAATTTGCAGGAACAGAAACCTTTGAGTCGTCGTCGGGCTCTTTGGATTGCCTGAAATACTGTGAATATGTGAGCACCATGTAAGTATCAGTCACATAAGTAATTTACTTGCTTTAGTTTAAATTCTAGGTGCATCGTATTCACATGTAATAATATAATGAATGTGTACAAAATATTGTGAAACATTTTAAAATAATAACGGGTGAGTTTCTTGCCCATTCTTCTCCACACAAACCTTTTGGAACTAGAATCAATTCTATCTTTTTTAATGTTGACGTTCAAAATTGTTTTTAAGTGCCTATTTGAAATAAATGATGTGACTTTGTCTTTGTGATTTTAGTGAAGATTAAGTCGACTGTATTGTATTTTCCGTACCAAAGTTATCTGATGAAAATAGATCAGGCAACGTACCTGTGGATGCCAATTGCTAGTGCCACTTACAAATTAAGAGCTCTGATTTGATTATTTGTTTACTTAAACGCGAAATTCTACGTTTAAGTAACCTTAATGGTAAGAATTTTTCATTTAACTACTGAAGCGAATGTTATTCAAACAATAATTGTTGAAAAAAGTCTTGAGATATAAAGTTGAAACCTTTTAAATACTGATAAATGTGTTACTACTGCTCTCTATTAGTGAGTGATTGCGCAAAAATACAACCTGAATGACAACTGGGCCTTATTAAAAGGCTTAAAGTCACCCAAAGGGCAATGGAGAGGGCTATGCTCGGAGTTTCCCTGCGTGATCGAATCACGAATGAAAAGATCCGCAGGAGAACCAAGGCAACCGACATAGCCCGAAGAATTGCCAAACTTAAGTGGCAGTGGGCAGGGCACATTGCTCGCAGAACAGATGGTCGATGGACCCGAAAGATTCTGGTTCGACCACGTACCGGAAGACGTAGAGCGGGAAGACCTCCCACAAGATGGACCGATGACCTGGTGAAGGCCGCGGGAATCCGTTGGATGTGGGAAGCACAAGACCGGTTGAAGTGAAGGAGCCTGGGGGAGGCCTATGTCCAGTAGTGGACGTCTTTCGGCTGAAATGATGATGATGATGATAACCTGAAAAGGGCTTGTTCAGAATTCCTTCAGATATTTTGGAATAGACAATAGGTATTTAAGACATTGCTGCACTAGTTCAGTATTAATTATCTGCGTAGCCTTTTCCCAACTTCGTTGGGGTCGCCTTTCAGTCTAACCGGATACAGCTCAGTACCAGTATTATACATGGAGCGACTGCCTATATGACCTCCACAACCCAGTGACTAGGTAATACGATACCCCTTGGTAAGACTGGTTGTCAGTCTTTCGGGCTTGTGACGACCTATAACGACTGTCAATTATCCACGAATGACAGCGGGGACCAATGGCTCAACGTGCTTTCCGAGGCACGGAGGGGTACTTTCGAATTGGCAAAGGAGTTGGTGATTCAGAAAGATGAATCTAGTTGCCTATTCCAAAGTGTACCTAGTTGGTTCCTATGACGAAGAATGGATAAGAAACTCCATCCTGCGTATTCAATACTGAATTTTAACATTCACCATTTATGAATACCTTTCCCAATACTGTCACAGTAGTGAGCCATTCTAACTTTAATTGTATTTTTTTTTCTGAGTGGGAAATCATCAAATGACTTCTCCCACTCTGGGTGGAGCAGGAGGGCGTGTCAGACTTTTACTGACTAACACCGACCCGTGTTCCCTCAGTTGCCTGTGTGCCAGGGCCGATGGTATCTCTTTCGAACAACCCGCACACCTGGCAAGCCGGCAAATACCGCGGCCCCCGGCACCTGTGTGCCGGGGGCCACGGTATTTCTTTCGAACAACCCGCACCCCTGGCAGGCATTGGCCCTTGCGGGCCCCATCAGTTGTTGCTAACATCTCCTTGATGCGCGCGTGGAACACAACGCACCGTCGACCCGGGCTTGGTCCTTACCGGACAGCGAGCTACCTATTACTCGCCGTCCGCAAGCCCGTGCGAAACAGGAACCCCCCGAAACAGCCGTGTCCGGTGAGGACCTGTGTCAGGCGGGAGGTGAGGACGCCATGCCGCCTCTCAAGCCACTCGTCAAAGAGGGGACTTACCGCCGCAATCGTGGC
Source organism: Polymixis lichenea (assembly GCA_949091785.1). Taxonomy (NCBI): domain Eukaryota; kingdom Metazoa; phylum Arthropoda; class Insecta; order Lepidoptera; family Noctuidae; genus Polymixis; species Polymixis lichenea. The sequence continues at coordinate 16,578,720 of OX420943.1, read as the reverse complement.
GTACCCAAACTTTAATTGTATTTAAGTTGGCATATAATGGCTCCTGAAACACCTACAAGTATGTATATTTTTACTTAGCTTAAGAGGTAGCACCCCAATCGCATAAAATAAATAGATAGATAAAAAACATTTATTCAGTGCACACAAAAGACACAGCACAATTAAATGATAACAAATTACATGAATAAAGGTAAATAAAAACAAAGTGCCAATTTAGAAAAAGAAAAAATACTTAAAGAAATATAGTGACATTATGAGTTACTTCAAACACACACAACAAACTTTTTTTCAATATCCGAAGGACATAAAGAGAAATTCCTAACCCAATTACTTCACATATTTTAAAAATTCGGCAATTAATGTTATAGGATAGGGTATTACACTCATTTTTTTAAAGTGTCTTAATTAGAGTCTAGAGTTCTCTTACGATCTAGTGCTTGGCTGAAAAAAAATTGTACTTTTGTTTGAATTTAACAAAATAATCACGAAAAACTACTACAAATGCGTTGTTGCCAGCCCGCGTGGAGTGAATACTCTTAAATTACTTTTATTCAGCTACACTTTTCGAATCCTGCCATAGTATTTTTTAATGCAACATTGTCATCATCAGCCCTTTTGCCAGTATTATATGGAGATTATTTTATATTTTGTGAATGTGACAACGCTGTCGGCCTTGTATACTGGATTTGTAGACCATTTTCTATTTTATTAACTACCTAGTACTTAATAACAACAACGACAAGGCTGACAGCTACTTAGTGACAGTCCTACACTGTCCTCTTATACCTATTAACACTGTAATTTAAAAAATTATAAAAACCAATTATTTTTTTAAAGACTAACCGTAAAGTTTCTTGCCGGCTCTTCTTGATAGGAAACAATCAGTTGGAACCGTGCACCTAGGTTATGATGTTTTTTATGTGCCCATGTAGGTTTATGTGAAATAAAATATTTTGATTTTGGTTTTGAATTGTTCTCGGCTCGCAGTCCGTTCATACTTATTTTACCCCTGATTTTGCGTCGCTATCAAAATAAAAGTGATATTTGCTGCCGATACAATAAAGTTGCTTATAGGTTGCTGCCACGAACAAGGCTGTCAATATCACAATGATCTTTGTTCCCATTATGATAAGGTTTCTGCTGGGTTGCTGCTGTCACTGCTGTCGGAGGTAAAATAACTGTGAACGGACTGTACATATTCCAAAACCCCAGTTTGAGTAGGTAAATAGGTACTGGTCTAAGTACAGTTATAGCCTTTCTTCGATTATCTATCACCACGGCATTTTATTTGGAAATTAAGAGGAAACTTGAAAAAGGAGGACAGTGTTTATTTTTTATTCCTCACTTGCCCCACTTGCGTCCTTTTGGTCGTATCTGTAACACATAGGAAGCAAGCTGTACCTTTTTCTGGTTGATTTCACCAACAATGGGCTTTAAACCTGTTGGCCTCATGTGGGTCCGCCATTTTGAAAAATAGTTGAAATGGCGAACCGAGATGAGTCCACTCCATCCAAAAATGTTCGATCCCTTTGATCTAGCAATAAAATAGCCACCAGTGACGACATCTGATACTATAAACAAGATGGCAGGGCATCGACCCATAAACTGTTCCCATGAATTTAGCATTATGAATATAAACTCCTTACCGTCGAAATTGTTCGTCAATTATCAAACAAAAATGTTTCATAGAAAAGTGCAATACCTACGCGGACAAAATGTATGAAGAGCATTTTTTCAAGCCGTCTATCATGTACTTACTTAATAAACAAGTTGCGCCTCGATTTCCCTGTCTCCCTCTATGAGAGGGATTTATTTTAAAATTAAATGACAATAGAATACATTAGAAACATTGTTTATCAAACTGGAGTCGATACGGTTAGTGACAATCGTACCTACTTATCTTCTAGTGTTAGTACTTTACAGACTTATGTACAATGAGGTACAATTCGTTTCTGTTAGGTAGGTACTGCCATCTTATGAGCTAACGACTAAGAGCTTGCTGTACACAACCGGTACAATATCTCATACCTATGGTCGATGCTCTCCAAAGAGATCTAGTATCAGTCACCGCTAGCGTCCCGTCCTAATAACCTTCCCATCTGCGGTACGCCATGAATAAGTGAACAGCAAGCTCTAATGTAACTCTTTCATAAACGCACACACGTGTGTGTCTTTGCGTGGCGCATGTTCTCTCAGCTTATCGGCGGCACAAAGCAACGCCGGGCAACCGCCATCCCCCACCGAGCCCCGAATACACGACCTCATTAAAAAATGAGACCTCACAAACATGCCATAAGCCCACAAAAAGCCCCCAAGACTCGTCAAAGCGAAAAGCTCCACCTACCGGAGAGTAGCGGAACTACACCACTCGCGGAACCAACCTCTGTACTTTTTTAATTAGCCTCATACACTGAGTGAATGCGTGAAATACGTTAGATTTTTTTTTTCTCATACGCGGTTAGTTTGGTAGCTTTGAGCTAAGTATGTTAATTCACAAGTAGCCTGCTCTCGGCTGCTTTTTGAACTGTTTAAAAAGGGGTTCTGTGGATAAGGCTTATTTGATAACTTTGAGCTTTGAGTGGTTAATTAGCGAGAGAGAGAATTACTTATGTGTTTAAAACTATAGTGATATCACGTTCAAGGAATCGGGTAGTTGTCTAAGGAAAAATGTCACCAGTGGAACTGGACGCGATCAGCACGTCTAAAACACTTTCAAGAGCTGTCAGTGTCAATGTTCCACAGAAAATAATTACACTGACAGCCCTTACACGTGGTTTTTGTGCTGTTCGCGTTCAGTTTCATTGGTGAAATTCGTCCTAAGTCTACAGTAGCAATGCGGGCAGGTGTCGCAATGACGCGGTGAAGCGGCTGTGCAAGCGTCTCGAGCTCGGCAAGTCTCGAACTTCTTTTATCTCAGTCTAGGTTCGCTCAAAAAGTGCAAACTCTGTACAAAGTTCACTTTCGCCTTGTGAACTAATTTTTCGCTCGGTGTCAAGTTCATGGCTGGGGGGCGGAGCGGCGGCGCGGGGCGCGGTCTGCGGGGCGCGCTATGATAAAATAAAATATTCATTATGATTGCTCAACGCGGCAATGTTCGCGGGAGCACGGATAGTCGCGCTGTTGTGTCTTGGCTGCTGAAGAGATTTTTGTTTTTGTAGAAGATAAAGGGGTACTAAAAAGTTATTGATTAACTGCCTAGTTGTTCGGGGTTTTTCTATCTCGGATTTCTTAATAGCAGCCCGGAGGCTGGATTTGTTCCCGGTTGATGGCAATAGTCTCGCCGCCTATTACATGGGACTTAAATCTAAACTGACGAAATATGGGTGTACTATAGGTACACCTCTGCCAAACCCGAAGGGAGCACAAGGCGTGATGTAATGTTATGTAAAAAATAGAAAGAAACCTAGCGATGCGATGATATGCGATGGATTCTAGCGTATGGTACTCGTGGGTTGCAGCTGAAGGAATCAGCGGCAGGTGGTGCATACTGTGTTGCCATCTGACATTATGCTGAGCTGTGGCCCTTTTGGCATTAATAACATTTATTGTGTTTTATTTATAGTTTTAAGGTTTTATAACCTGCAATGCCAATAAATGCATTTTTCTTTGTTTTTCTTTCTTTCTTTCTAAAAAAAAATTTGTTATTTTTGTTTAAAATATATAATATTTGTGCTAGGTTTGCATGTAGGTACCTACCTGAATGATTTCTGGTCAGACGGGCTCTTACTAAAATGTTCTAACTAGTCTCTAAACCTTGAAACTTCCAAAGAAGACAAGAGAAACAGATGTCTCTGTTTTCCGAATAAAGATTCTTATAATAAATTCCATTGAATTTATTGTAAGTTTCTAAATATACACCCTGCATTAACTTCTAATTAACCTTAGCCAAAACACCATTATTATATTCTTCTTCTCTTTCTCATAACTACCTCTTTATTGTATTTTATCAAAACCTCACTGTAGACAATAATAAAAACTTGTGTCTGTTTCTGCACCGTTATAGGTGAAAAAGTGATTAATTTTGTTATAAAAGTGCAAAATAAAAACATTCGACCACAAGACACGTTTCACTCACAAAAAATAATCACCAACGGCCAATCCATACTAACCAAATAATTCTCAAAAGACAACTTGAAAACTGACGTAAAAATCGTCCCGGACCTACCTCAAATGGAAGTAGATCGTCTGGGAGACTGGCCGAGTTTTTCTCCCGTTTTTCCCTTAATTAGTCCGTTAATCCGCGGGAAGAAGGAGGGGGGAGCTCATTAACGTTCGACACTCGATTCTTGTTCGCAACACTTGTTGAACGTCGTTTTTTATGATAAATACGTTCGAAGGAATGGAAGACTTGAATAAAGTTTTGTTTGAGAATATTTTTGTTTAGGATGAGAAGTTTTGTAAACAACTGATTTTTAATTAGGTTTATCGAACATTTTCTTTGGTACCTGTATCTGTGAGAATTTCTATAGTTTTTAGCACCCTATCAACTTGCTTGAAACACCAGCTTTCTGTATTCATTACATAGTGGTGGCCCAGTCGTAACTTACGAGTTGGAACTTCCGACTCGCAAGTCCGGAGCGTCACGACGTCCGGGTCGTAAGTTGGAACCAAGACAGGCGCCTAACTATGTGTAAATTAACCTAAAATTCGAAGACATGTGACATCTACCAACCCGCACCGGGCCAGCATGGTGGGTAGCAGCCCACTCCCTGTCACCAAGAGGAAGCCTGGGCCCCAGCAGTGGGAATGTTATATGCTGACTATGCTATATACAGACAGTTTTACTGGCAAAATCTCAAAGTTGTACTCCTAATGTTACTCTTTTTCATCACTCGTGTGTCTCTGGTCCTCAATAGAGATTTATTGAGGACAATAGACTTACGGGTGATGAAAATTAATACTTATTTTTCTGTTTATTGGAAACTAAGTAGAGTAGCAAGCAGTGGTTGTGCTCTTTTTCTTCAGTCTATCAAAGGTTCCAACTGTTAGGCCTCCTCTTGTCTATTAACATCTACGTTTGTCTTTGTTTTTTTAACAGTATCATTAGATTTTTGTTTCGTAGTCATGCCAAGTTCTTCTAGATGTTTTTCCTTACGAATACTACTGTGCTAATAAACACTACGAACGTACCGTTCATTGATTGTTCGTTCCTGTTTTTTTTTTTTTTTTTTTCATTTTGGCTTCACACGGTTTGTGCATTTAGCCAGTGTCAAGTAATTTTTCTTTTAGATCAAGTAAATGGCCCGATATCGGGCACGAAGTTACAAAACAGTCATAGTCGTCTTTAGTCAGTCAAGTCAGAGTTATTGTAAAGCGGTAGTAACTTTACAACAACCTAATAGGAGTTTTTGGGGGGAACACGAAAAGTCCACGTTAGTCACTTAGTTTCACCTTCACTACACTTGTGCACTCACACGTAACTAAATTGAATAATTCACTATCAAAATTATACAATTTAATTCGCTATTTCACTAAATTCCATGAAAATGAAAATTCGTGCGACATGTTCCAACGCGATCCCGCCAAAAACTCTCGTTCCTGTTTGGGGCTCAGAATAACAGCGCTGCGATTTTTGTTTTTATTTTTTTCAAATTTCGAAGCATTTTGCTGAGATAGGAGCCGTTTTGGCCTCGCTTTTAGGTCTTCCTTTTTTTGGTTTTCTCTATTTAGTTAGTATTAACCGAAGTTATTATTAGTGTTCTTTTTTATTGTTTGGATTTCCTGTGCGTGTCCCAAATAAAATATGTATCTTTCTTTCTTTCTGATTACTCAGACCAATCCGTCAGCCCCGCTAGATTCGAACCAATCACCTTTGGGTCGTTTGACGGGGTCACTAGCCCTAGACCACCACGTGCCTTGATAATCTGTTATGAATACCAATATACCAAGACCTTTATGTGTACATAATTTATTCCTTTTGTCTCTTTTCTTTTCATCACGACTGCTTTGGAATAAGGCCCACCTACACATTAATCTCTTTTATTTAGCTAGGTACAACCAGTTCCCAAAATAAATTCTAAATGGGTAAACGTTACTACGAACGTTATTCTTAATAACCGTGTTTTCATGTTAGGTATCTGCTCATACAAAATTCTTTTTTCTCTGTCATCCAAAATATTTCGTAATGAGACTCTGATACTCAAGATTCTGAAGTAAGAATTTGTATCTTGAATTACAGCTTTAAATACGAGCAAGCAATTATTTCCCAAAATGCAATGTGTACAAAGCTCACCCTTTGCAACGTGTAGCTAAACATTTCCTAATTTTGAATCTTCAACTACGTAGTAACTAGCGTTGGCAAATGAGACTCACACGCCGAAACCGACCATTTTAAGAAGACCTATCATTTACCAACATTCTCCTTAGATCTTACTGAAATATATGGCACAGGGAGGGTTGGAAGGTCTTGCTCGAGTGGTGTTGTCATGTACATAGTACATGGTGCTGTCAGCTTAACATCCAACTTATTAGACGTTTCGGAAATTCGGTTTCGCCCCGCAAGCACCACGGGCTACGCTGACAGTAGAGAAGGGGAATGTCTGTAGTCGAATATCGACAAAATGATTACGTGATTTACATAAAACGATAAATGATTTTATTTCTGCAAACACCTTTATCATATTTTTTAAACTAGATTAGGTCGGCGTTTCTTATCTGACTATTCTGAGAAGAAAGGCCGATACAAACTCAGAGGTCACTTTCTCTTTTAATATCCAGACATTATCTTGGTCAGACCATGTGAAGACCATGTGGATTGGTGTAAAAGCAACTTCTTTTCCGTCATCATCCGGAAACTGGATTAATCTGCTAGTCATTCTTCTCTAGACTGCTCACATCTTTTGAAACCGCCATTTCTAGTTTTCACCGAACTTTTTACAGCTACATTTTCCGACTGCAGCTGAAGAAGAATAAATAAGATGGTGATATCATTAACGAGAATAACGGAAAATAGAAAAATATTTATTGGCCAAGTAATACAGTAAGCATACATGTGTTAACATCAAGTTGAGACGTCATATGGAGTAGCTTAAATATTACCTACAGCAAGTTACATAATTTATTTGCCAGTGAACCCCAAACTAAACAATTAGTCTGTATCTTGGGGTTCAGGATACGAATTCTAGAATGAAGACTAGAGAGGTGCTTTCAAATATGGTATTTTACCGCCTGAATTTCACCGCCTTAATTTCACTGACGAGAATGACCGCCTGAATATCACTGACGAGAATGACCGTCTGAATTTCATTGACGAGAATGACCGCCTGAATTTCCTTAGGTACGCAACACACAACATATCATCACGCCTTGTTACCCCGAACGGTTGGGCAGAGGTATCCCTATAGCATTTCGCCAGTTATGTTTAAGTCCCATGTAAGGGGGTGAGCCTAATGAAAGAAAGAAAGAAAAATGCGTTTATTGGCATTATCCTACTAAAATTATAAATTTAAAAGTTTGTGAGGATGTTTGAATGTTTGTTACTCAGTCACGCAAAAACGGTATTTTTATCCCGGTAGTACGTTCCCGTGGGATAATTTCCGAACTGCACGCGGGTGAAGCCGCTGCCAACAGCTAGTAGCTTGTAAACCCTAAAAACTATTAATGAAACTTAAAACAATGATAATAATGTCAATAGGGACTCAGCTCAGCCTAATGTGACATGATAACACAAAGTGTACCACCTGACGCTGATTTTCAGCTGCAACCCAAGAGTACCAAACGCTAGAATAATAAATACATAGTGAAATGTGTGTCCGTAATAATAAAATGAATTAAAAGAGCTAAAAGGGGGAAATGCAGGAAGCACTGAACCGGTCGAAGTGGAGGAGCTTGGGGGAGGCCTATGTCCAACAGTGGACGTCTTTCGGCTGAAATGATGATGATAATGAGAGTTAAAAATAAAAAATAAAAAATATTGTGACATACATGTGTGTGAAAGCCATCAATCAACCAGGCACTAATCCAGACTGGGCTGCTACTAAGAAATTCCTGATAGAAAAACCTAGTAACGCTTTGCCCGACCTGGAAAGTAAACCCAAGACCTCATGCTCGGCAGTAGCGCTTGCGATCATTAAACCAACGAGACAGTTAAGCACGCAAATAGACAATACGCCGCCAGGTACGTAAATATTGACTTAATAATTATAAGACACTTTTACTCGTGAATATTTTGTTGGTCAATATTTTAAAAACTAGATGGCGCCGGCATTTCCAAGCTGACTGTTCCGTGAGAAGAAAAGCCGAAACAAACTCAGAGGTCATGGTCTCTTTTTAAAGTCCAAACATTATATTATTTGAATTTTATGTGAGTCTAATAGTGCAGGGCATGTCTGGAAGGGCCTTGTGAAGAAGAGCCATTGCAGCTTTCAGCTGACCTGTCCCAACAGACGGCATCTATGTATCAGTCACCGTGTAGCTCAACCCTATTTTAGGGAGCTCAACGACCCGTCACAAGATGCTACCAGATCTGCAGGACATTTCTGTAGGCCATTTACAAAATACTCAAAACCACCAGACGAGTTATAAAGTCATGTGTTCAATCTAGCCTGCATAGTACTCACATTCACAGTTAGTTTTCTCTTTAAATGTCATCTCTTAGTCTTGAGTGTCGAGATTTCAACATGTGATTTCCTATTTTGCATCGGTTGTCTCGTTACTTCAGTAATCTTATTTTTCTCATACAAATCGCTGTTCTATCGATAGCACAGCATCACTAGTTGATATCCAGTTGGTAATGCAAACGTTTGTAACCCGTCGGTCCGCGCCCCGCCCGGGGCAAATACGTTGGGTAAATAACCCTCCAACATCTACTATGTTGGTGCTATATAGTACAACATACGATTTTGTACCAGCTTTCTACGTGCCTGCAAGTGATTTTAGAAGACAGTTCTGACTCTGTATTTTAAACATTTTGTTATTCCTACATATCGTCATCATCTTTATTTCTTTCTTTCTGTGAGGTTGTTAATAAGAAAAGGATCACTAGAGGTACAGGCCAAAAGGTTATATAGGTTGCCAAAGCATGTTTCTGCAACATTCACTGGCAACCTATGTAGCCTTTTGGCCATCATCATCTGCCTAGCCTTTTCACAACTATGTTAGGGTCGGCTTCCAGTCTAACCGGTCGCAGCTGAATACCAGTATTTCACATCGAGCGACTGCCTATCTGGCCCCCACAACCCAATTACTGCGTAATATTATACCACTTGATAAGACTGGTTGTCAGACTTTCGGGCTTCTGACGACCCGTAACGACTGTCAAAGATCCTCAAATGACAGCCGGGACCAACGGGTTAATATGCTTTCCGAGGCATGTAGAAGTCTTGGTATGTGAAGATGTTCACCCGTCCACGGACCAACTGCGGCAAGCGCAGCGCTTAACTTGAACGATTGACCTGTGTGGCTTATATTACTTAGCCACAAGGAGGGTCTTGTGGCTAAGTAATTTAAGCCACACAGGTCAATCGTTCAATTAAAAAAAAGCTGCTACAAAAAGTCGTTCATAAATTGTGCGATTTAATTGCCTGTGGAATAAATATCATTAGTTAAAGCAACAATAAAAGCAACGTCGTTTAAAGTGGATACGCTAAGGTAGCTCGCGAAATTAAAATGATTCATAAAATGTATTCACAGAATTGTTATCATTTAAATCTGATGATTTAGAACGATGCAAGTTTCTTGTCTTTGGCATACAAGTAAAATTGAAGCAACCAATGACTTGCATCGTCTGAACACTGTTTAAGCTGATGGATGCGCTAAGGTAGCAAGATCGACCGACGACCTAAAGAAAGGCTGGGGCAGACTGGATGCGGAAATTTAAGTATAATAAGCATTTTGTGAAGTCATATCTTAGCGCATAATTTCCTTCTATGCAAAAGCCAAGTAACTATCACCGTTGAATTGGAGCTTCACTGATCATATCTGATTTTAAGTCAGACTTTGAAGGCAGAAGATGGCCATGTCAGTACAAAACATAGTCATAGAAAAAACTAAAGAATCTTTAGTTATGAAATTAGTCTTCACCCTGCCTCAAACTGCCACTACAGCCAACACAAATCCATACCACACACTGTCTGTAAGCCTCTTATACCTACTTACTACACACACGTACATACATGTGCCGACTGAGCCAACATCCCAGGGTTGAATTCGGCACGTCACACGAGACTCCAGTGGACGGAATGCGAAACGGCTGGCTGTTTGTTTGTGGGTGGATGGCTCTGGCGAAATTCCGCCTTTGTTGCTTACCCACCCGCGTTGAAGTAGTGTAGGGTATGAGCGGTAGCGGGATTTACCAACATACTGAACTGATTCTTGATGATAAAGGAAATTCTGAAGATATATTGAAAAGTTTATCCACTGCTGGACATAGGCCATTCTCAAGCAACGCCAGAATACACTGTCGTTCGACCTCCGCATCCAGTCTACGCGTGGGTCTATTGGTCTTCACATGATCTGACCATGATTCTGTCCGGACTTCAAAAGATACTTTGGCCTCTGAGTTTGTTTCGGCTTTTGTTCTGTGAGTGGTTAGAAAGGAACTGTCAACCTCATCATTTCAGCCTAAAGCCAAAAGACGTCCATGGGTGGACGTAGGCTTCCTCCAGGCTCCTCCACTTTGACCGGTCTTGTGCTACCCACATCTAGCGGAATCCCACGGCCTTCACAAGGTCAACAGTCCACCTTGTGGTAGGCCTTCCCACTCTACGTCTTCCGGTACGCGGTCGTTATTCCAGAACCTTTCAGCCCCATCGGCTATCTGTTCTGCGAGCAATTTTCCCTGCCCACTGCCACTTAAATTTGGCAATTCTTCTGGCTATGTCGGTTACCTTGGTTCTCCTGCGGATCTCTTCATTCCTGATTCGATCATATAGGGAAACTCCGAGCATAGCCCTCTCCATTGCCCTTTGGGTGACTTTAAGTCTTTTGATAAGGCCCATTGAGTGATCATCGACCTCATTTAGTTAAAAAAAATATTTGACGTTTAAAAATGTTTGTCCAAACCTACTTGAAGAAATAAAATCATTTGCCATGCCAGCCACCATTTTAAGGTCGTGGTTTCGTCTAGCGGGGGAGAACCCCACACTAAAACAAACTTCTGGAATGTAAATGATCATCGGCCTAGAGCAGTCCACTGCTGGACATAGGCTGCTCCAATCGCGCGCCATTAATTGTCGGCAATTTTCATCCAGCTATCACCAGCTACGCTACCAGCGAAGATGGTAACCTATATCTTTTTTCACATGGTTTTCGATTTTCCCCAGAGATTTCATCATGTATTCTTGATATAGAAGCACTTCTAGGATGTTTATTGTAGGTCTCATTAACATCTCACGGACGAAACAGCAGATGCGAGAACCTTCTGTAGACTTATTAATAATCTATGGTCGTTATTTTATTATTAAACTTACGTTACTTTAATTATTATTTTTACCTCTGACAGCAACAGCCCAACAGACTCATTGTAATGAAAATAAAGATCACTGGGATGCTGAGAGACTTGTTATTTTCAGCAACCCTAAAGTAACCTTACTGTAACGTTCACAAAGATCACTTTGATTTTGACAGTGACGCAAGATCAGAAGTAGAATTACTGTGAATAGGCTATATATGGTGAAACTTAACATGAAATGAAAAACAAATGAAGTTCTATAAGGCACCAGGAAATGGAACTCAACAATTCATCGAATTTATATCAGGGTGTAATATTATGCATTCGATTCAAATTAGGCTCAATTTTTTTAAACCGTGTTACTTTAGAATTATGCCTCCGTCAGTATTTTTTATTATAATTAACTATATGAGCAAGTCATTATTGTTTAAAAAATGGCAATAAAACTGTGGGCTATTCATATATTTTAAAAGCGACGCCAGTGGTCAGAGTGAATGTGACGTATCCAATGGCAACAATAAATGTCGATGTGTAATAGGAGTGATTGCGATTCAATGAGGGTGTTCTGAAATGACGTTCACTAGGTGGCAGCACTGAGACGTCAGGTCCGAGCACCTGTCAAAAGTGTCAAAGCGCCTAAGGACTGAATGGCGAACGAAAGAATGAAACGAATGACATCAAATATTTTAAGTTCACTGTCGAACTGGAAGACCTATTGTCAAAGTAGCACCAACTGGTGGCTTGAACATTCATGAACACCCACATTCATTGTCATTGTCATAGACTATCACGTCACACCGTTTAAAGGCTCGTGCAGACTAGCGCGACGCGACGGTCGCGTCGTGACACTCGTAGAACAATTTCTATGAAAACTTAATGAAAATTGTTCTACAAGTGTCGCGTCGCGCTGTCGCGTCGCGGCTGTTTGAAGAAGCCTTAAAGCGCCCGTGTCGGTGGGCTTTTACTTTTTTAAGTTTTTGTTTTCCTATTAAATGGCGATGTCAACTATCAAATGAAAACACAAAATAAAACACATGCATATTCCCTATAGCTATATATCTACATTGAACTAGACGAGAGACTCGTCTTCTTATTTCTTTATTACGTTAACTTCAAGACAGTGAACAAGTAACCGCAACCTCTCATGTATTAAACCACATCAAGAGTTAGAATTTGGTGGGCAATAGGTACATACGAGGCTTTGTTACTCACATAATGTATTCAGTCGTGGACTTGTCTGCAAGCTGTGTACATATCTACTATGTACTATACATACTATGTACAACGCGGTTCTGCTTATGTAATAATTGATTGCTTTGTTGTATTAAACACACTGTATTGCATATTAAGCTAGTTTGTAGCCAAGTAATGTGTTTCGAATTACGTTTGATCGTAAGGTTTCGCTTGATTTGGTGAAATTAATGGTAGTTGTTGGGCTCTAAATTCAGTATGTTACGGTAATTTTGTGAATATTAATAATGAATAATAAATTATTTATTTTAGGCGACGTAGGTCCATAAATTTTTTCTGTTTAAGCTGTACTGTGCCACTGCTGCCCATAAACGCTTGGAGTCGGTGGGCAGCCGAAGCTAATATTTTAATTCAGAGCACTCGCTTCTTTTGGCCAATATTTTCATTCCCGTTTAAGAATGGGCCAATCTCTACCACAGGCATCAAGCTCGACCCGCCATTTTCATCTGGATCTGCCGAACAACGAACGTTTTTGGACGTTCTGGCCTCTGAATGATATAAAAGTGCTGTTCTTTGTAGCTACTGGGGAATCTCAATCATCGAAAAACATCATTTCACACACATCATCTGCCTAGTCTTTTTCCAGCTTATTGTGGTCTGTTTCCAGTCTAACCGGATGTAGCTGGATACCATATTTTATATGGAGCGACTGCCTATCTGACCTCCACAACCCAGTTACTGGGTAATACGATACCCCTGGTAAAATTGGTTGCCAGTCAAAGATTCGAGACACACTAATTGACGAAAAAATAAAATAATCGAATTCATCGACCACATTAATCTTGAACAAACAGTTTCGCCCATCTCGGCAGTTCCCGCTCCATTATTTAATAACTTCAGGTATCTAACATATAATTCTACACATGAAGAAATCTTTGTTCCCCGCTTTCAAACAATAATTTACGTATTAATTTGCGACAAACAGCGTTCCCCTCCCCTTGCCGACTTCAAAGGAACATCAAAATTACAGAGACCCGTCATGTCGATAGTTTAGAAGTTATATAAGCAATTCATGACAGCTGACAGGCTCAGGATATGTTGAGAATATTGGTCGATATTTTTGTAGGGGCAATTCTCGTAATTTTAAGAACGTTAACAGTCTGATCTCAGTCTCAATCTGTCAAAAATACCTCGTTTTGCCATACATTTTTGTAAAGTTTTTGACATTTTATTGTCACCAAGATGAGACGCGACTAGATTTTGAACGTTTTTCATTACGAGAATTGGCCTTCTGGTGTTTATCTTTCTCTACATGTTTTCTTTTTTTTTCTGTATGGGAAATCATCAAATGACTTCTCCCGCTCTGGGTGGAGCAGGAGGGCGTGTCAGACTTTTACTGACTAAAACCCACCCATGTTGCCTGTGTGTCAAGGGCCGCGGTATCTCTTTCGAACAACCCGCACCCCTGGCAGGTTCTCTATGTTAAAATCAATTGCTGTTCATTAGTCTCTTTAAAACTCAGAAACGGCTTAACCGATTTGTTTTGTTTTTTTGTTCGCTCAGGTTCATACAGGGGTGGTTTGTAAAAAGTAAAAACCCAAAGGAACAGGCGGAAAGTCAGGGAAACTGAAATTGCATTTTCTATAGGAATTTTACATGAATTATTTAAATGTTGAAAGGACAATGTCTGTCGGGATAGCTTGTATGAAATGTAAATAGGAACTAATTGGAAATTAGGTGGTCTTATAGGGTTTTTGGTAAGCTTTCGTAAATATTTATGAGGAGTCAGTGTCAAATTAAATGTGGGCAAATATTGTGAATTATAGAAAAAGGATAATCCAGTACTAGGTGACATGAGGCTGCATAGAGTAATTTACGTTAAACCACACGTTAGTTTTGTAAAGGGCAGTCTATTGTAAAGCTTTTTTTTTTTAAGTGTACTGTCAAAAGTCTCATCACTTTGATTATCCTTTTAGAAAACGTGATGATTTACGAAACGTTTCATTTATTTACATTTTAGTATTTTAAGTCTTATCTAGATTTTTTAATCTCTTCACATCAAACCAAATCTCTTCATCAAACTAACCCACTATTCTATAATCACTCGACATCCAACAAGCACGACAGTTGAAATCTCGAGTGGTTCCAATAATAACGCTTGTAGTGTTCAACTATTGCCCACAAAGTGAATTCCAATTGCTCTCAGAACTTTAGCATGCGAGTTACGTATGGGAATGACGAATGAACCGATTACAGTCGACTGTGAGAGTATTTTGTATTGAATGTGTTGGTTGAAGTTTGAAGTATTTTACGTCGTCGTATTGTTACCTAACTAGGCCATACACCATAAAACTTTACCAAGTCTAAAATTCTACAAAATAGTCAAATTGTCGAAAAACTGCGTGAGACAGAAATTTTAAATATGTTCAGTTATAATTTACAATCTACAAGTCCCTGCAATTTACATATTTGTAAGCTTTTTCCGTTACAATTATGGTGACAGAGTTTTGTGTTACAGACACTTGTAAAATTTACAAATTTGGAAATTGTTACTTGTAAGGAAATTGTAATGGTAAAGTTTTGTAGTAAAAGGCCCTGTTTGGTTTGATGGATGGAACTTGGGCAATGTACTTGTTAATCATGAATTACGCCTAGGGTGTTGCTAAGCAAGAAAACGCAACTTTGGACCCCACTCATTGAATTTTTAGAGGAATCAACACAAAAAGTTTCCCCCACTTTAGCGCACACCAAAATATTAATAACAAGGTATGATTACGCGCATGACAGCAACAATGATTCCATATATAATTATTTATATTATATTCTTTATTTTCGGACAACATTGATATACAAAATACCCTCGGAAAACAATGATCCTGCGTATTACTTATTACAAGTGTGAAGCTACAACATCGATGCTTTAGTAATTTTCAGAAAAGCTCACTACTATCTGCATTGAAGCCAGACTTTTGAACCGACCATGGGAACAGAAAAGGTCGACACTATTTATTTTCCCAATGGCCACGTAATATCAATAGTTCAATTTCAATAAACACACCCTATATACGTTACCTTAAGTACATAAACATACACACACACAACATTATGTGAGGCACCAACTAAATTGAGCACACGTAACGAACGGGGAGGCAGGGGTGAAATAGAAGCGTACCGAACTTGCTTAGATAATGTGCATACATTAAACTAAGACTAAACTAACGCGAGGCGTATCTTGATGAAGGAACTTCGGGGTTCGCCCGCGGTCTAATTATAGGGGAGATTGGGCAAAAACTGCCTCTTTGATGTGTAGGATGTGGGAAAATTTAATTAAGACGTATAAAGGATCGAAGTTTGTTGTTGGAAAAGATTAGTGGATAAGACAGAGTTGCCTAATTGGAAACTATAATTTAGGTGGGTATGTATGTGTGTATATCATCTACATACATGCTGTGTTTAATGCTTCATACATGGTCGTCAGTCGTTACGGATCGTCAGAAGCCTGAAAGTCCCACTAAGGGGTATCGTGTTACCCAGTAACTGAGTTGTGGAGTTCAGATAGGCAGTCGCTCTATGTAAAATACTAGTATTTGGCTGCATTCGGCAGTGGTAGCCGATTGAAATGTTTATTTACGTAAGTAGATGACGGTTACCTAAGAAGAAAAACCGAAAAAACCACAGAGGTCATGGTCTCTTTTAAAGTCCATACATTATATTATTTGAATTTTATGTGAGTCTAACAATGCAGGGCAATTTCTGGAAGAGCCTTTTGAAGAAAGAGCCATTGCAGCTTTGAGCTGACCGGTCCCTACAGACGGCATGTATGTATCAGTCACCATGGAGCTCAACGACCCACCACAAGACGCTACCAGATTTGCAGGACATTTGTGTAGGCCATTTACAAAATACTCAAAACCACCAGACGAGTTATAAAGTCATGTGTTCAATCTAGCCCGCACAGTACTCACATTCATAGTTAGTTTTCTCTTTAAATGTCATCAAAAATAATGTCACGTAGATCAATACTTATTGATTATGATTCTAACAATCTTCCTCATAGCTGGCAAAAGGCTAGGCTGATTGACAAAGATAGGCACATGCCTATCACATACATAAAAACGACACTACCTAAGCTCGATACATTAAGTCTTTTTTTAACAATCTTTTTCGAGCTTGATCTGAAAATTATAAAAATATTACAAAGGACAGTTGCAATTTTAGTTTTATTTCTCAGTAAAACGAGTGATATGTCGACAAACATTTGAGTTAAGCGACAATGTAGGAGAATTTTACATATTGTTTTTGAACTAAAAGTTTGTATTTGTTACTGTATGGTCTTTTATGGTCATATGACTCAGTTTAGGTATTATGAAAGCTGTTAAGTGAGCGGTTATAAGCTAGAATAAAAAAATCAAAATGCCTTTTTTTTAAAGAGGCTCAGTATCAGCACTTTTTAACGTCAAATAATATAGTCCGCCAAAACGCCCGTCCTTCACCAGTTCCTAGCGCTTTGTATGGGAAGAACAACTCTCGAGCAGTAAAAAAAAACATCAAACTAAGTTAACTCACACAAAGAAAATTCTATCATTCACCCACATTCTCATCGAGCCTTGCAATTTAATTCAGAAATTATTATTTTAAAACTATAAAATCTAACCCTAAAATCATCCATACCAGCTTAAAACCGTATTCTTACGGGATATCCGTCCCGGTTCTGGGTAACTGCGTATTTACCCGGGCTGATCCGGCTTATACCCGGTAAGTCTGTTCGCCCATACATTGACGGCAAACCGGGCTACCGATCTTTTACATTTTAAAATGTGTAAATATTGGCTGGGGAGAAATTAATTTATAGGAAAAGGGTTGAGTCAGATTTTTATGTTTTAAGTTGGAAATTGGGTTCTTATAATCTTATAAAGGCACTGTTTGGTGAATTAGAAACATCTAAATCGATGAGCTATAAAGAAAAACTAATTGAGGTCAATATTTTAATAGATTTTTTGTTAGTTATACTAAATACTCCGCATTCTCAACCTCATAGCTAATGATATGGACCTATTCTGTTGTTCTCTGAGTGAGTCCACAAAAAATGCATTGTTTTAGGCCCTGATGCCGATGGACCACTATTTTTTTTTTAATATTTTTGTATGATTTTTGTAAAAATATACTTAATATGTATAAGACGGCGGGAAACCCAATGCACGCCGTCTCTGATGTTTCTGGTGTAATTCTTCGTAGGTAAATAGGTAGTTGGTTTTCAATCACACACAACACTTAACTCAAACCATTTATTTTCACTTAAATCTTTTACAGGCACTTTGCATTTTTCATTTAACAGTGAATCAGATAGTTTGAGTTACGAAAGGAATCTAGGCGCCCATTCCAAAACTAAGGTAGGTCTCATATGGAGAAGAACGGGCAAGAAACTCCACGGACACTCTTTTAAATCAAAACATTATGTTACAGAGATTTCATAATCCACAATTTACAATTCTTGTCCTTGTACACACTTTCATAGCGATACTGTCCGACCGCCATTCTTTTTCATCTCCCAAGTGGGCGGAAGTACTGCGTGTCGCACAGAAAGCAGTACTGAATCTTATTTCTTAGTAAGTGTTATAAAATTTACTAACACTGGTCAAATGCTATCAGTTAATACTTTAATAATTAAACAAGCTAGCTTTCACAAATCCAATGGCGTTTTAAGGTGAAAGTTTAATTAGTAGTCATTACATTTTATATCACAAATATCACTACCTTACAACATTTCCGGATTTTCAAGGAATTTAATCAAACAACAGGAAGTCACAAATAAATGTGTGTGTAAATTAATCTTGTTACTTTATCAGTTGTAAATTTTGACTGAAACTGATATAGTTCTCGTATTAAAATATAACAGTCAGTTATTGATCATAAAACTAGCAATCCGCGCCATTTTCGGCACAGTAGGTAGCAATGTATCATAAACAAATGTACTGTGTCAAATGACCAAAAGGTTTAATGACTAAAAGCCCAAAGACAATAAAACAATTATTCCCTTTTAATTGTGGCTGTTTTAACTAAGACATCATAATTAGTTTCATAGTTCTTTATCTAGTTTAACAAAGCAGCAGTACTCTACGAGTTTTGTATTACAACCTGGCCAATAGATGGCGTTGCTCTCAAGGAAACCCATAGACACTTCACTGATGCATGCAAATGCTTATAATAGTATTCCAGAGGACAGGAGCACCGGCTTAATGGTGTTATCGCAATTAAATTAAATAGTTACGCATAAGATTACGTTATAATCTTGACAGATAGGCGCTTTCGCGGCGACACGGCCTTTCTGATCGGCGGTGCGCGCTCTGCACCTGCCGTTGCCCTCATTGTAGAGTTGAGTTGGTAGTTATCTGAAATAGTGGAGATAAATTTTGTCGGCAGATTATTGTCGCTTTTATTGTCCTACAACATGCATTGAATTGTAGGACTCGGTAGTTAACAGTTTGAGCTTACATTGACAGCTTGTTGTAGATCTACCGTCTACTTAATTTGTCTTTATTTGAAGCCTCAAATGCAATGGCATTTACATAAGCACACTTATCAAGTTTAGTGTGTAGTAGTAGCAGGCATTGTATGATCAGCTGTCAGCTGAATAGTTTCATCTTCATTAGCAGGTAATGCTCTGTGATAGACAGTCTTGTATTTGAATAAATTGATATGACACCTTACAGCACACTTAACAAGTTTGGTGTGTAGTAGTAAGCATTGCATGGTCAGCTGAGAGCTGAATGGTTTCATCCTCATTATAGGGTAAAGCTCTGTGATAGACAGTCTTGTATTTGAATAAATTGATATGACACGTTACATAACCACACTTGTTAAGTGTGTAGTAGTAGGTATTGTATGATAAGCTGATAGCTGAATAGTTTCATCCTCATTAGCAGGTAATGCTTTGTGATAGACAGAGTCTTGTATTTGAATAAATTGATATAGCACCTTACATAAGCACACTTAACAAGTTTACTGTGTAGTAGTAGTAGGCATTGCATGATCAGCTGATGGCTGAATGGTTTCATCCTCATTAGAGGGTAATGCTCCATGGTAGACAAATTGATATAGCACCTTACATAAGCACACTTAACAAGTTTAGTGTGTAGTAGTAGTAGGCATTGCATGATCAGCTGATGGCTGAATGGTTTCATCCTCATTAGAGGGTAATGCTCTGTGGTAGACAGTCTTGTATTTGAATAAATTGATATGGCCCCTTACATATTGCACACTTGTTAAGTTTAGTGTGTAGTAATAGGTATAGTATGATCAGCTGTTAGCTGAATAGTTTATCAATTAATCAATCATTTATTTTGTTAAACACAGGTATGGTTACAGATAGCATATTGTCTAAAATATATGCACTGTTTTGCCAATAAATGGCATACAAAATCAAGACAAACAAGAAATTACACTTATAAGGTGGCATGCTAATAGAATTGCACTTTTCATAAGCACACTTGTTTAGAATAGTGTGTAGTATGATCAGCTGTTAGCTAAATAGTTTCATCTTCATTAGAAGGTAATGCTCTGTGACACAGAGTCTTGTATTTGAATGCATTAATATTGAACTTTTGATAAGCACACTTGTTTAGAATAGTGTGTAGTATGATCAGCTGTTAGCTAAATAGTTTCATTCTCATGGGAAGGTAATGCTCTGTGGTAGTCTCACAAAGTCTTGGATTTGACAGGATATTAGGATGGGATCAGGAACACCGCTCTGTGCTGGCACAAAGTCTTTGATTTGATAGGATTAACGGGTAAGGAGTTTAGGACCATTGCTCCGTGGCAGGCACGAAGTCTTGTATTTGACAGGATATTAGGAACCAGGCTCCGGGCGGTCTTGTACGCCGTAGACCCAGCGGGATAACATGAGAGAATTGCCGGTCAAGTTCTCCGGTCTTATTTATAGTTTATTTCATTATTAGTTACCTCAAGGGCTTACTAATAGTTTATTTTTGTTTTCTTTTTTTTTTTCATGGTTAGTTACCTCAAGGGCTTACTAATAGATAATTATCTATTGTGATCATTCTTAGTGAACATCGATGAAGACTAATACTTTGTTGTGAGTATTACTTTTTGAGTTATTTATCAGTTGCCCCACAGATACTAATAGTACAATAATAATTAATTCTAGCCTATTGTAAAATAGACAAGGATTAACTGGTACAGGCAGAATTGCAAAAATATAAAGATGGTAAATATAATTCAAAAAGTACTTTGGTGCATAACATGTGAGCATCATGTAGGCAGGTACTACTAACTTGGCTATTGTATTGAGCTTTTGTCACAGCAAAGTAGCAGTGTTAGCAAAGTGAGTGGAAAGTATTTTGAAAACTTCTCACCTTTTATTTTAGCCATGTTGTGTTGAATAGCAAGCTGGTATGCAGTTGGTTGCGCCTGAGCCGGCGACACGGTCATTTGTTCAACACGCTGCAGCAGAGTTGCCTTTTAATGCGACCTTGATCAACAATCGGCTTGATGAGGTAGGGTAGCAGTCATTTTTAAATGCCCTTGACAGATTCTTAGAGGAGTTTGGGTACCACCCGGTACACAATTCATGTTGAATATCTGAAAAATGCTTCAAAGCCAGTCTAAGGGTGCCAAATGTATAAATGCACCCTTTTAATGTTGATTCTTTATATTCAAGTTGAATGTCAATGAACCAATCCATCCCATGCCGATTTTGGCTACGGCGACTGTTTTTGTTTTCAACAACTGTAGGTAACAAGCACGTGCTCTTATGTGGCTAATGTAACCTATCTTGACTGTAGAGGTACGTGCACAGTGCAGACACGTTAGAATGCTATTGTGGTAATGATATTGTAAGTTGGAAGGTGGTTTATTCTTGAAGTGTTCTCGCTTGCTGTCAAGATCTCTCGTCCGCTGGTCTTCAAAGTCATAAATATTTTGTTGTACCAAATGGCTCCAAACAAGCGCATTCTGTGCCAACTCCTCCCAACGAGAGGGATCTATGTTGCATCTCTTCATATGTCTTTTCTCAATATCTTTGTATCTGAGGAACTGGCCGCCTTGTTTCTGCAAGTTGAATATATTAGTCAGCTAAAACCCTGTATATAAGTCTGGGTCAGCCAGCTTTTTCTTGAGGAAGGCAGTCTTGTTGAATGACTTCCAACTTGATTTCATCTCATTCCTGAAGTAGCTGGGTGCAGCATACAACTATAGAAGACTCAAATTTCTCTATGGTTGCCCATAGTAATTTTGTTATGATATCCTTATAGATTGGTTGGTTGTCATTTTCTCTTTGATAAAACAATAACCTGCAATGTGAAAAGTAAGGCAGATAAATAATAGTGCAGGAAAATATGTTCCTACTATTTTAGTAGAAGCTAGTAGTTATAAATTAATTAAATCTATTCTTTTATTTGTTTTTGGTAGATGAAGTTAATTGGAATTACAAGAGAAAGTTAAACAGAAAGAAAGTGTTATAAAAAACAGTGCTTTGTTTGTTTTTGCTGTGTATGCATAAAAACATGTTGTAAACTATGCTTTCCTCCAATGTATCAAATTGTGTTTACATTGTTAATTTTTGTTTTATGTTTCATAGTTATCTCTTGATATATTTTTACAAACCGATTTCATAACTAAATGTTTCTGTATGAATCTTGCAATCCATCCACTATATGTTTCAAGTTTAACAGAGTTATTTGGAAAATCTAACCATCAGTCGAAGTTCTCATGAAATGAATTTTATGAAATTACGATCAATCAATTGATTTTACCTTCAAGTGGCAGTAAAATAGAAATCGCATGCGATTATATTCCAGACAATTTAGCAAAACGCAATAACACATAACAACTCCAATAATATTTGAATAGTGACATTGACGTGATATTGAACAATTGTAAAATAAGATTTGTTATGTCATTCACTATTCAGTAAGCTTACTCGAAGCGTTTTATTCCATTTTTTGTAGGGTTAGGCAGAGCCAATGTCGGTCATTCTGCTAATGATGAAAGTGAATTGGAAAAACAAGTTAGTTTTGTTATAGGAAAGTAACTAATCAATGCATAACATGGAAATGGTGTATAAGGTCCTGAACTTTGCACTAAAAACAAGCTATAGGCAATTTGCACGACAATGGTGCAAATTTAAGTTATGACAAGTCTGTAATCAATCATGTCTACTGAATGTTTTTCTAGTAAGTGCGAATGCAGGCAACAAAAAAATCTTGATATTGTCAAAAAGCACTTAGTTAAATGTTGCAAGAACAAATTCAACAAAACAAGTTTGAAATAAATTTCTTAAAAGAAGCTTATCTTATAATCATTTAACTTTACTCCCACAAGTGTCAAAAAAATGGTGACAGTAGCTTTTAACCTTGCCACAGGACTGTTATCAAATATATTGTACAACAACAAAAAGTAAAATAATAAAACAAAATACTTCCCGGGAATGATGATGCAAGACATCAATGGTCCGTTTATTATGTTTGCTTTTCTGGTGGCAAACCTTTGTCTATTCTGCTGCTTCGGTCATTCTGTGCTGAGCATGCTGTTCTGTTTGAATGCACCATGAGGCTCAACCAAAATTTCTTCATTTGTTTCTTTGTCATTGACTGTTTCTCTTCTAAGAATACTGCTGATTTAACAGGTTTTGCTATATTATGTTCTTAGCGTCAGTTGTGATCATATTGCAGTAGGCCACAGCATGTTGCCGTCTACCAGCCAAGTAGATGAAAATGCACACAACTTTAAAGGCTACTGGCTTATTACTTATGCATCAGACCTTAAGTTCATTATGTGCGTCTGCGCGGAAAATCGTTCTTTCTTGAGTATTCCTTATCATGTTTCCATTGCCACTGCCAACACTCCGTCGCAATAATTATTATTATTATTATGAGCAGATATCATGTTTCCATCAGGCTTGTACTTTGAAAGTCAGAAATATCTGTGGTCTTGGCTGTGGCTGGGCGATTTGGATGTCCGGCATAAGCATGAGCGGAAGGGGATCGCTTGGGCGATCCCACTTCTGATAAGACGGCGGGAAACCCAATGCACGCCGTCTCTGATGTTTCTGGTGTAATTCTTCGTAGGTAAATAGGTAGTTGGTTTTCAATCACACACAACACTTAACTCAAACCATTTATTTTCACTTAAATCTTTTACAGGCACTTTGCATTTTTCATTTAACAGTGAATCAGATAGTTTGAGTTACGAAAGGAATCTAGGCGCCCATTCCAAAACTAAGGTAGGTCTCATATGGAGAAGAACGGGCAAGAAACTCCACGGACACTCTTTTAAATCAAAACATTATGTTACAGAGATTTCATAATCCACAATTTACAATTCTTGTCCTTGTACACACTTTCATAGCGATACTGTCCGACCGCCATTCTTTTTCATCTCCCAAGTGGGCGGAAGTACTGCGTGTCGCACAGAAAGCAGTACTGAATCTTATTTCTTAGTAAGTGTTATAAAATTTACTAACACTGGTCAAATGCTATCAGTTAATACTTTAATAATTAAACAAGCTAGCTTTCACAAATCCAATGGCGTTTTAAGGTGAAAGTTTAATTAGTAGTCATTACATTTTATATCACAAATATCACTACCTTACAACATTTCCGGATTTTCAAGGAATTTAATCAAACAACAGGAAGTCACAAATAAATGTGTGTGTAAATTAATCTTGTTACTTTATCAGTTGTAAATTTTGACTGAAACTGATATAGTTCTCGTATTAAAATATAACAGTCAGTTATTGATCATAAAACTAGCAATCCGCGCCATTTTCGGCACAGTAGGTAGCAATGTATCATAAACAAATGTACTGTGTCAAATGACCAAAAGGTTTAATGACTAAAAGCCCAAAGACAATAAAACAATTATTCCCTTTTAATTGTGGCTGTTTTAACTAAGACATCATAATTAGTTTCATAGTTCTTTATCTAGTTTAACAAAGCAGCAGTACTCTACGAGTTTTGTATTACAACCTGGCCAATAGATGGCGTTGCTCTCAAGGAAACCCATAGACACTTCACTGATGCATGCAAATGCATAAAATAGTATTCCAGAGGACAGGAGCACCGGCTTAATGGTGTTATCGCAATTAAATTAAATAGTTACGCATAAGATTACGTTATAATCTTGACAGATAGGCGCTTTCGCGGCGACATGTATGAAAATAATAAGTTAATAATAAGTTACATGGAACCTATCGTATTAGGTATAACCCTGTAATAGTAGATGTAAGTTGGAAAAAAAATAAAAAATAAGGTATAGTGAATTTGAGTCTTTCTAGTATTTATATTTAATTTCGGTCTTGATTTACACAATGGAAATCAGCTTTAACCGAATGCAGGTAAGCACCAGCATTTTACATGGAGTGACTGCCTATCTGACTTCCACAGCCCAGTTACTGGGTAATACGATACCCCTTTAGTATTTTGTCAATATATCTACACATTTCAAGATAAAAATGGGAAATGAAAAAGGCGTGAGTTTATGTAAGTATGTATATCAAAATAATTCAAGATTTAATGGGCAATTTTTTCAAAACATTTATTTCAATGAAACCATTTACAACCACTTTTGAATTGCCAAAGAGTAAGTCAGAAATATGAAGTTAGTTTCCCATTCCAAGGCGTAGTGGGTAACTGTAGAGAAGAATGGGCAAAAAAACTCCACTAAACAGGAAAGAAAGAAGAGCGTTTTAAGTCTTGACCATACTGCAGCTCAAAAACCTGCAGAAGACCAACTTTAGAATTAAATAAACGAATGGCATATATCGACGTGCAGCTTGTTACCATGGATTCAGTACTTACATGATTCTGAGCCGTTGAATTTATTATTATTATATATTATTTATTATTAAAAATAATTGCTGTTTCATACATTTTGACCGTGTAAGTATTGCAACTTTTCTATGCTACAGTAGATTTTGTTTTCGATAATTCACAAAAAAAAACTACGCTCGTCTAGAATCATGTACCTACTGAATTAATGGAAACAGTTTTCGCGTCGATGTCCCGCCGGCCGCCCTGCATATGATAAATCTGCCATTGTCATCAATGAAAAAGGTACAAATTTACTTAGAAACAGAAATTTCCAAAGGCAATATTTATCGACGTTTTTCCATTCGACATGTTTTCAATATGTTATCTTTTCTCAATGTATCTATCAAGTCTTTTAAGCAAACAAACAGGGAACACTAAATCTGAAGCCAAGACATTGAAAAGGAATATACCTAGTGTTTCTTATCAATCATATTTCGGTACTATTCGTCTTGTAGTAGTGCCGTAAGCTGAGATAATGGAATGTCGTTTCTTTCTGAACGCACCGTTTCTCATACTGATAGAACATTCGGGATATCGAAGTACTGAGATTTATATTTTTACTGGTTTGTAAAAATAGCTTTTTTTGTAACGTGAAATACCCTTTATGAAACTTTGTCATGAAAATCAAAATACTTTTAATTATACTTCAGTGTCCTAATCCAAGATAAAGTCCTCGCCATTCCTTCCACTTCTTTCGAAAATGAGAAGTAGAAGCTTCTTTAAAAAAATCCCTACAGCAGTAGATCTTACTAATTTTATAATTGTGAAAGTTTGTATAATTGCACATTTAGGGTAAAACCAGGATAGTTGCCCCCGTGGTTTAGTTGCCCCGATTGTAATTACTTTAGTTTCGCGGATGAATCGCATGCTATTTTATTAACTTATCGAAAGACTCTAACTATAACTAAGTTGACCGTGTCGCATGTCTCTGTGCGATTAAATGGAACGACAAAATGCGAAGTTTTTGTGGGATAGATGTCCTATTTCTCGGCGGGGCATCTATCCTAAACGTAATTTATATGGATTAGGCAACTATCCCCTATGCGGGATAGATGTTCCAAAATATAGAGATACGCAAAAATTGCTAATACTCTGGAAATATTAAAGATAATGTTTGTTATTTTTTATTATGTTGTTAAAAAACCAAAGTATAGGCCAGTTTTACAAATAAAATATTTTGCTTTTTATATCGGATTTGTATGAAATTTGAAACACAGGATCAGGACACATTTATAACCTGGATTACACATAGGATACTTTTCGACCTGGTAGTACGTCCCCGTGGGACAATTTCCGACCTCCACGCGGGCGAAGCCGCTGGCAAATGTTAGTTAAAAATAATTTTGTGCCTAACTTTTCATCGGCCTTAAAACCTCATTCAAAACAAAAATAAAAGCAAAAAGCTATGTCATTTGTATTTTTTTCCATATTTGAAAGTGGAACTTTGGAACACATACGAAACAGCTGAACTACGAATAGCAACTCTTAATCATAACCCTCTAATTACTGGGCCGTGGTTTATGCTGCAGCAAAAGTTGAGCAGTTATCGCTGAAGCAGGTGAGTTATGCCGGGTTACATGGCAAGTACGTAAGTTGGGTACAATGGCGACAGCTTGGATGCATGGCTGTAGTTTTTGGCACGCCGGCTGTGGAGGGTTAATATGGCTATGTTTGGTGGTGTAGTGTGACGTACCCATGTGTAGCATTTATTTGTTTTGGGGCTGATTTTTAACAGTCAGATAACTTTTATCTGAGGAATAAATATGTTGGTTTGACAGCTTTTGTATAGGAAATATGCCAAACTTTAAATGATTTGGTTTTAAATAAAGGATAGTTTTTTTTTTTCCCCTTGTCCTAAGGGTTCATCAATAGGATGGACCCTAATAGTATGGTTGAAAAGGATAATTGTTTGAAAATTAAGTAACGTAAGTTAATATAAATCACATCTAGGTACAACTTGAAATACGAGACTTAGACTTAGACGTTTGACGTTCTTAGAGTCTCAACTCTACATTTGTAGGTATTATTTCTTTAGTTTCAGGGTGCTTACTCTGGAATATAATTCCGATAGATCGACATTGGTCAAACGTCAGTTGGTTGAGTTAAGCGCCAGGGATTGGCTAGACTCAGTGAGTCCAGCCAATCCCTGACGTTTGAGTGACAATTCCAATGTCGATCTGTCGGAATTATATTCGAGAGTAAGCACCCTGGTCTATTTATTTCTTACTAGCTGACCGGACGTCTAGACGTCTCGTCCAAAAAGTTCATACATAAATTCCTTAGAAAAAGGTCGTTCGACTTCGGCGCAAATCGTGCGACTGTGTTGACCAGTGTAAATAAAGCCTACATTAAGTACCAACAAACAGCATTTCATTTCTATTTATTTCAATGTTTAATCAAGAATCGACCTTATACTTATTTACAACACAAGCCCAACAGCAAACAGCATTAGCCATCCGATACATGAAACTCACTACACCATACTAAAGACAAATAAACAAACATTCGCGGCAAACGATCACATGTCTCCTACAAGACAAATAGGTACTTCTTACCCCATACCACCCCCTTCTCCCCTTTAACCCCGTCCATCTTGAAACGCTGACAGTTGGTATTCACCTGCGGGGAAGCCGGGGAACAGCGCCCCGACAGTAAATTCCCCGGAATGTCGGTGCTGTGTATTTAAGCTCAAATTGAGTAGTACCTAGCTGTTGAAGTAATAAAGTACATCGTGATTGGAAATTAATGTTAACCTTTTAGAGTTTTGAGAGGTAATCTTTTCTCTTATTATGGTCGGTTCCTATAAACAAAACCAACCGTTTTGCTTACCAATGGTACTTAGTATGTTTTATTGAGTAAATATTTTTTTTTAAACTTTAATAGATTGGCAAGCTAATTTTACCTGTTATAGCTACTTATATATGGGAGGGTATACAATGCAAAGAGAGGTATTTGCTATATTATTGGTAACTAGGTGCCTGGCAAACGTTGTCCTGTCTTAACTATGAATATTGAATTCGAATTTATATACAAGATGTAATCTTAATCACCGTATCCTAAGGGCACGTCTACCTGACCATTACCGCGCCCCCCGGTCTACTTCTTGGTATGCAATGGCCTCTGTAACGTCATGAAGCATGAGGCTCCAGGGGCTAGTGCGAATCTTGGGGTTCATTCGATTAATCGAGTCTGGTCAAGCCACGCTGGGATCGGTGCATTACATTACATTACAAGGTGTAATTTTAATCACCGTTAACCTCATAAGGGGTCATTGTACTCATCATTATGAACAACTTTTACTATGGGCCCAAACCTGAAATCGCGAAAATAAAATCAGCTATTCCTTACATTTTGACGAGTTATCCAGGGAACAATGTAGGGAACAGCTGATTTTATTTTCGCGATTTCAGGTTTGGGTCCATAGTAAAAGTTGTTCATAATGATGAGTACAATGACCCCTTATGAGGTTAACGGTGATTAAAATTACACCCTGTATGTATATATGTAACGCGCAATTTTCTTCATGTTTTATTTCATAAAAACCTCCTGACAATAAAAAACGCAATAAAAAAAGAATGAGCAAAGTTGGTCCAGCCGTTCACGTGTGGTGCCGTGATCAAGGAAATAGGGATTCATTTTTATTTATATAGATAGACTATACCAGAGTATTAATTTTAACCAGTAACGGTCCGTAAATTATAGGAATCAGCCGTTAAACAATTTTTGATCAAATTCAAAACTTTTTTTTAAAAGAAATATAGGCACTTCTGAATTGTCAAGGGGTTAGTTAGTCAGATCGATAGCGTTGCCCATTAAGAATAGTATTAGGTTCCTACAAGAATGGACAAGAAAATCTACAGACACTATTTGAAACCAAAATATTTGACCGAAACAGTCACAGTCGCAAAAACTCGATAGGTTACACTATTATGGTGGTCATTTATTATTCTGAGTGTAGACAGGCCTTGAAGTGGAATGTTAACCGGTATTATTCTTCTAGCTGTTCAAATAAGGTTTTTTTATGTAAGAAGATTGAATACAGTCAGGATTCTGGTTAGAAAATGAGAAAATAAGAATCTGTTCGGACTACTAAATGAGCATAGTGACATCTGTTATCGAATAGACTCGTTATTGGAAATCGAATTTTGATTCAAGTTAGCGAAGGTAGAGGGCACTGAATTACCGTTAACATTAAGCATTTGGATTATTTTTTACTATGCATTTTATGAATTCAAAGTTCATCGTTGTAGTAAACAAAAAATAAGTTAGTCAATATTACTATTTGATGTTGAATTTTAACATCGTTTACTGTGACTGCAACAATGCCTACGGTGCGACGGCGTAGCCCTTGCTACAAATATTAGTAAAATATTTCACACTAGTTTTTGTCCGCTGCTTCGCCCGCGTTTTTTATGCACCTAAACCTTCCTCATGAATTACTCTGTCGATTGATAAAAACCGCATAAAAATCCGTTCAGTAGATTTTGAGTTTATCGCGAACAGACAGACAGACAGACAGGTGCGGCGCGGGGACTTTGTTTTAT
Source organism: Polymixis lichenea (assembly GCA_949091785.1). Lineage (NCBI taxonomy): Eukaryota > Metazoa > Arthropoda > Insecta > Lepidoptera > Noctuidae > Polymixis > Polymixis lichenea. Next base: position 16,548,769 of record OX420943.1, on the reverse strand, counting down.
AATATGTAGTGATTAAAAAAACATAAATCTTACACCTACTCCAACTTGTCATTCTTAGCTAAACCACATAGGTAGTATAAATGTAAAGAAAATGCCATTAAAAAAAAGAACAGCCCAAAAAATAAAGCCAGCAACACACTACTATTTCAATTACCCAAACCTCTCGATGCGTGTACCTCTCTAAATCTAAGTCCTTGAGGAGTATACTCCCCACGGTCTAGCGGTTTTCCATCAGCGGTGATTGATAAGCCGCGCCCCGTGAGATTGTCGTTACGTGGTCGTCCCGTGACGCCTTAGTAAGGATAAGACGGCCGATATTGTTTGAGCGTTGAGGAGCAAAATAAAATGAGTGTTGAGTTTTTTTGTGATGTGATTTGAAATGAAATGGCTGGTTTTAATATTTTATGCTTGTTCAATGATGTTATTGTAAGTCAGCCATGTTTTTATTTACTTTTAATATATCTAGTACTAATACCTACATGATTACTTATGACTCAGATTCTACTGATGACTTAGAGCTCCTAAAGAATAAATAACAAATTTAACAAGTATTTAGTATATTTTCATATTTATACAGATTTTAAATAAGTTTGTTTTTTTCAATATAGTAGTCTTTCAGTTTCATTATTCGTGTACCTTTTGAACTCAGAAAGTATTTATGGAGTGCATATTTTAACTAATTTTATTCCAACCAAACGTCGTATCTCATAACTGAAATCGTTTGAAAAGTTTCTCCGGAGCCAGTTGTACCAACCTTAAGTAATCCAATACAAAGCAGTTCATATAACGAATAGCACACGTATCCACTAAAGCTTACCTCTAACATTATTGATGACTAAAACAACCCTCCTCCTCAGAGGGCCGCGTGGACCCAAATGCGAAGTGGGGTCAAACGCTAACGTTTACTTGCTGTTCCAAAGTCCAAGATCTTAAAGTTTAAACACGATTGAAAGTTAACCGTATGCGGTGGAAGATTGGGTTGAAATTTGAGTGGGTGGTCCTGTCCTTAAAGCCCCAAGTCGATGCTAAGCTTAGGGGGTGTTAGAGGGTTAAACCCCCCAGGTGGCTGGGCAATTTTACCACGTTAGGCAGTGACGGTCGCCTGTAATTTTGGGCCTAATGCGACTATTCCTATTTCAAGTTACCCCTCAAGCTTAAATATGGGCCTGACGCGGGAGATAAGGCTCCCTATATACCTTATAAGATGTATACTTGATAGGTGTAGTGAACAGTTAAATGGGACGTAAGTGTGGGTACTTCTGGCGATGGTTGCTGATAAGGGTTGAATGTGTTTGTCGGTGGTTTTGGATATGTTGTGTAACCGTTGAAGTGCCGGAAAATGTTCTATTCAATTCAATGGCAAATGTATCAAAATTCTTAGTAATATGGCGTGCCATGGAAACCCGGACCACGCTAGCTATGTAGACCGAAATTGTTTGTACTCATTATTACATTTTTGTTACACGCTTGGTAAAGTCACGAGCACTAATATGTAAACGCTTACCAACTTTTAAAAGTGATTTATTCCTCTTGTTCTGATTTTAGGTAAATTTATGTTATCATGAAAATAATATTTTGCAACCTACACTATTCTGAAATACCTAGGTTATCTCAAGGTTGCAATAGTTATTTAAGAGAAAATCACTTTTGAATTTCGCAATTTACACACAATACAGTATTTTTTTTATTAGTTGATAATTGAAACCGCCGTGACCGAATTATTTTTCGTAGTAGGATAGTAGGATTTCTAAATCCGTTTTTTTTAGCATCAGTATTAAATTAAAGCGTTTATCAATGCATTAACCATTAAAAATAATAAAACTTATGACTGGTGATACAGAAAAAATATTATTGACGTGTGAAGTTCATATTTTGAAATGGTAATTTCCCTTTATATTTCACGTCTTTTTACTAGAACCTAGGTATAACATAATTAAAATGGCAAAAAAAAAGTTTATCTTTTTGTCATCGTATGAAAAAGTGTAACCTTGAAAACTGTACGGAAGTACGATCGCAACTTCAGTCCAAAGTTTCTTTTATCAAGGTATTTACTTGCCACTACATTTGCGGCAAGTAAAATTGTAGGTCTCAGAATCAATTGTTTATGTATCCGAATCTTGTTATGTTATGATAAATTTTTATTAAATACTTAATTCTTTAGCATTTAGAGGACACACTAGTGCACCGGCCAAGACCAAAAAAAAATATTTCCTTTTATAACACCATTATTTTACTCTTTCATAATATACAATTTTTCATTGAATAAATTTTGCCAGATTTTTGAAAAAAAAATATCTTTTCTCTGTTAACTTATCACAAGTTTACAGCGATGTGAAGCAAAGACATTTTTTGTGTACAGCTAATTAGATAGTATTAAAAAGCCGCCAATATTTATTAAATGAAAAATTGTATTTTACAAATTATGAAAAGAGTAACTTTTTCAAAATGTTTGCAGTGTGTATTATTTTATTTTGTTCTATTATTTTTTTACATAGTAAATATCGATTTTCCACGTAATTCTAAGAGAAACAGCTCTTCAATAAGAAGCTCCGCACACACTCCGAACTAAACCCTTGATAATTGTGGAGCCCCGTTAGTTCTAAGCAAAGATAAAGGCACACACAAATAGGTGGCACCCGACGCGAATATAAATCGCCGTTGTAAAACTTTGTGCGTCTTAATTAATTGCGTTCGGATTACGTGGGGACGTAGACGCCTTGTTTTGTGTACCCCTTTGTACCAAGAGACCTGAATGTCATAGATTTATAGTTTAGGACTTTTGTGTCGCAGATTTTTTTTTAATGTAGGTATTACGGAGACGTCTCCGTAATTCGTCTTGGCGAAGTTATACCAAATAGACACTAGTTAACTTAGTGCTAACTTCACCAATACAATTGAACTCGATCACCACATCTAAACTGCGTTCAAGAGCTGTCAGTTTCAATATTCTTCTATAGTGATGACACTGACAGCTCTTGATCGCGGTCTATATTTGTGCTGATCTCGTTCAGTTTCAATAGTGAAATCTGTCCTTAGTCGATGTTAGAGTCTAAGTTCAAAGTCATATGAAAATAAAGAGTGAATAATTCAAAGGGTTATTTCTCGTGTTTATTTGAAATTCACCCCAATTAGGGGAAGTAAAAGTTAAGTTTAAACAATAAAAACATTAACATAACATTACCTATATCAAACGAAAAGTAAAGTTACCAACAATAAAACTCCGCAAAAGAAAGAAATAAAAAATCCGTTTCCCTCACAAAGTTATATTTCCCCATTGTTACCAGTCCACCTGCCCACACAACAATCACCACACCTCAATGTCTGACAAAAACCAAAAATTAAACAACGTCCTTTGTTGGCGAAAACGCTAAATTGAGGAAATTTCCATCCATTCTCCAGCCAGGCGTCATCCGCGCCTAAACCCCGCTTCAATTTCAATAGCACCCCCTACATACTCCCTACACCCTTTAGGACGCCCCCACACCTATAGCCATCCCTCTCTATCATCCGTTTATCTTTTGAGAGAGACAGGGATGGAGCTACCTACAGGGCCGGTCCGAAAGTTAGACATATATTATTGTATTATACGATCGTAGGTGGCGCGGGGGTGAAGATTGATGCCACGGGGCGGCGGGGGGGTAGTTTCGGCAACCCTATGGCTACGTAACGAAATTTGCGTCACGCACGTCTGTGTGCGTCGAGGTAACATGGCCTCATATTTCACGTAGAGGAAATTAGATGGAGGAATTAATTTTCAAGTTTTCAATATAGAGAGGAAAAATTGCCTTTGCCCGTATGGTTATTCTTAGGGCTTCGTCGCCAAATTAAAGGCAAGTATGGCTTCAGGCATTCATTTCGTCCCGTTTGATGACGCATGGAAGTTACTTTTGGACTTAGACGTTTGACGTTTTGTTGTATGACTTTGTGGGTAGGATGTTTTTTTGACGTGATTAATTTGACAGTTTAATACAATTTCATTTGCAGTTTTTATAATTGAAACTTTGGTTGGTGTTCAAGAAGATGGGGTAGACAGCCATTGCTGTATCATTGGAGAAAAATGACTTCTAAGGATGAAAGAATCTAGCTTATACTGAGTATGCCTGAATTTTGCAACTCTTTGTAAGTAAAGGTTTATATTTTTGAGTTGAGAAAGTACTTACTTAGGTATCTTTATTTCTTCAAAGAATAGTGTTTTATCTTACATGTACCCCAGGCTTATCCCATGAGTAGTGAAGCCTTTATCTTGATACTATTTGAAAATATTAATAAAATACGTATTCAATCTAACTAGCTTGTATTGTCTCCCGGCAGGGCAAAGGCCTCCCTCTCCCTTTTCCATCATCATCATCATTTCAGCCGAAAGACGTCCACTGCCGCCCGCCACTTCGACCGGTTCTGTGCTTCCCGCTTCCAGCGGACTCCTGTGGCCCTCACAAGGTCATCGGTCCACCTTGTGGGAGGCCTTCCAACTTTACGTATTCCGGTACGCGGTCGTCACTCCAGAACTTTTCGGCCCAATCGGCCATCTGTTCTGCGAGCAATGTACCCTGCCCACTGCCACTTCCGTTTGGCAATTCTTATGGCTATGTCGGTTACCTTGGTTCTCCTGCGGATCTCTTCATTCCTGATTCGATCACGCAGGGAAACTCAAAGCATAGTCCTCTCCATTGCCCTTTGGGTGACTTTAAGCCTTCTTATGAGGCCCATTGTGAGCGATCACCTTATGGTTCCATATGTCATCACTGGCAACACGCACTGGTCAAAGACATTCGTTTTGAGACACTGCGGTATGTGGAATGAGAAGATATTGCGAAGCTTCCCGAACGCTGCCCAGCCGAGTCGGATTCGACGGTTGACCTCTTTCTCGAAGTTGGACCTACCTAACTAGACATTTTGTCCTAGGTAAACGTACTCGTCCACAACTTCGAGTGCAGCGCCTCCGACCGTTATGAGAGTGGGTGTTACATGGCCATTGAACATTCCTTTAACCTTTGACCTGTGACCCTTTTCCATACAATTCTGTATTTTGCTAGTACTGGCCAGTCCTTTCAGTAGGAGTCAAGGTCGTATTCATTTATATTTATTAAAACATACAGGGTAGCAGGCACATCGACGCGCAATCTGTAACCATGAAATTCAGTTAAAACAAATACCCGTTCATACATTTTGACCCAGAAGGTATTTTTTTGATGACCGGCGAAACATTTTTGCTATCCTGTATAATTGGAATCATCGATACGACGAAAACGAAGAACGTACTATAAGCAAGTTAATTAATAGCTACAGATGGAAATAGAAATGCTCAATGTACTCATAAGTGACGTTATTACTTATACCTAACTTCAGTAAAAAGTTTCATCGTCCGTCCACTTTGGTCCTTTGTGTCGTGATTGATGAATACAGAGTGTCATTTTTAATACTTGTCAGATAAACTTAGTTATTCGGATGACGTTTTTGCCTTTGTGTTCTTTATAGTATCATTACTATAAATATTTTTTAAAGCAGTATAATAAGTTACACGATACAGTACTACTTACAGATAGTTCAATCCACAATGACGCGGCCCTCTCTGCCCCTTTCCTTTGTTTTTGACCGCTCTCAGTACAAGTGTCAAACAGTGGGGCACGTCTTCATGGATTGAACTATCTATACCTACTGCATTTCTACTACTACACTACCCACATACACATTACACTACTCACATACACACCACCACTCATAAACACATTACAAATATAAATATGTCACACTCCGTCACATCAAAAGTTTTCGTTTTTCAATAAGTAACTAGTAAGTAATAAGTAACTATATATTTTTTTCAGTCATCATTCTCAATCATTCACAAAGAATGTGCGCAATAATGTAATGGAGTTATGGAACTTTGGATGCAACTTGACGCTGCGTGAGCGTGCGTGCGTGATCCATCGCCGTTCGTTGCCCACCGCGCACAAGATGGATGAATAATTTTTTGCTCCGTTGTTGTTATAATTGCTGTATGGCATTTCAATAGGAGAATAAATCAGTAAAATAAAATAAATACATTATTTGCACTACACTACACCTAACACTATACTATACTGTATTTTATGTAGTTTCAATATCAGCGATTTACTGTTATAACTAAGAATAATGCATTAGAAATATAAGAATAGAATAGAAAAGCATTAACATATCCGGTAAGGACACGTTAGCACTTACTGCTAGCTTTGCACGTACAAAGTAGTTACAATTTTTTCACACATACAGGATAAGTTTTTATCCAGTGCGCAAACTGTAACTATGAGTTCAGTATATCATTTTAGACCCCCAGCGCAGACAATTTTCGTCGGTAATGCAAAAATAATCAGCTGTTCCATACATTTTGACCGCGTAGGTGTTGCACTTTTCTATGAAACAGCTGATTTTTTTTTTTGTAAAACTAACTTTAAATTTTTGCGCTAGGGGATCTAGAATGATATGCTGAATTCATGGTTACAGTTTGCGCACTGGATAAAAACTTATCCTGTATACAAAAGAGATAGGTACTCGAACTAACGTTAGGTAAAGGTACCGATAGCCGGTCTAGTCTAGACCATTCTATTTTCTCCCTATCTTGTGTATTGAATGGGCGCTTTTATGTGTCTCGTGTGGCTAAGTAACATTCTGAATTGAATCGTAATGCTCCAAGCTAATCGAAAAAATGTATTCGGAAAATGTACAATTTTAGCTTCGTTATGTATGTTTTCAAATTTATTATTTTTGGAGTATTTAATGTGTTGTTGTTAAAATTTACATTTCAAAAAATATGCTGTGTCTAAAATATTAATAAAATAAAAAAATAGTCTGATTAGGTTTTTACTCAGCCACTGCATATTTTTTAAATGTATATTTTTTATATATTTTACTTGCCCTTGATATCCTTAATCAGAGAGTAGGTGTTGTATAGATAGTTCTCTATACCTAATACATACTAAACTTAATGTGAAGCCTCAGTGCATTCTATATAAAAAAAAACAATGTTATAAGGTTTAAAACCATGTGACGAATTCAAACCAAATGGTTTAAGATGTTAAAATTCCGGTTTGCGTCTATAGTCACTACAGTCTGCCGAAAGAAACCCCAGCACCAGTACACTATAATTGTAATAAAAACATTAATAAGTGGTGACGTACATTTTACTTCCTATCTAACAATCCGACGTCCTCTTCAGAACATATTCTCCTAAGCCCACAGCACCTACACTAACTCAAATCAGAACGACAAACACAAAAAACATCCATCTTCTATACGCAACCAACAAACTTACAAACAAAAAAATAGGGCAAACATTTTACTGAAAGGGCGATAATTTAAAGATGAACAAAAATGATATCGTTGGGTTCAAAGTCAGGAAACTCCATTGTACTAATTACGTGGCAGACGGCGTGCTTTCACTTTCGCCGCCGGCTCGTTTTAATTATTTTTTTTTTCAACGTCTCGACGTCTGGCGGGAAACTCCGGGAAAAATTGACGATGACATTACGGTGGACGGCGTTTTTCTTTTTTTTTCGATTTGCTGAAATTTTCTATTGCTGTTAGGCGTGTTGCTTGTGGAGTATGTGAAATGTACCTACTGGTGGTTGAATTTTGCTTGTTGAGTTTAATTGAAGCTGTTTTTTTTTTTGTAAACATAATTTAATTTAAAATTCAGAAATATTCTATTTTAAATGTTGGCATTGTCGCAAATAGCTGTCAAATGTTTTACTGTTTTGATTAATTTATAAATTGAATAGAATTTGGCTTATTATATACTAGTCGGCGACAATGCCTATAAAGGGACAAATAAGAAATGTGTACCCGACTAGTAGACTTAAGGTTGATTTTTCATTGACAAAATAACCGTTAAGTTAGATAAGTCAACTGTAAATTTCATTTCTGCTGTATTAAGGGTTAAGGTATAAGAAAGAATCTAAGAAAAAAAATGTTTTCATAACTGCAAGAAAAAAAATGTACCTACTCAACTAAAGCCTTTAAAACATACTATTGCACATTTATTTCGTGCCTTGATGATGTGCAAGCACTGAAAAAGAATTACAAATATTGCAAGTCTTTTTTTTACTTCTGCAAGTCCTTACAATATCCAGCAGCGTATCCTCTTGTTTCTCACGTGCGCTGTTAGCAAAGTTCGCTCGCTCAATCTTTGATACTTTCTTCTTGCATTTTTTAGCTTGCCTTATTAATGAAAAGTAGGTTACTAACTTGGTACGCTTTAAGAATGAAAGTTACGGCCACGTTGCCGTAGGTCGATGAACTTTCGCGAACAGCTGTCTTTTGTTTTTGTCATTCGCGACTTCGATAGCTGAGAAATTTGCTCATGACGATATAAGGACGAAAGCTTCGGGGCTCGTAGTTAGTTAAAAAAAACTATAGTTAGGTCGTCCGTAGATGGATTCCCATGCATTACACACCGAGACCTTTCCGTGCCTAGGACAGCACGTTGAGGCGATAGTGCCAGCAGTCATTTGTTGATCTTTGACATTCGTTAAAGGTAGTCAGAAGCCCAGAAGGTCGAAAGTCTGACAACCAAACTTACCAAAGGGTATCGTATTACCCAGTTACTGAGTTGTGGAGGTCAGATAAGCAGTCGCACCAGTGCTCCTTGTAAACCACTGGTATTCAGCAACAGTACGTTATACCGAAAGGCGAACCCAACATAGTTTTGAAAAGGTTAAGCACAGGCTAGGTTCTATAAATATTCAAAATCAAAAGTAATTTATTCAAACTAAGCTGAGAATTAGCAATTTTTGAACGGCAAAATTTGTAGTTGGTAATAAGACAGTCCCCCAAAACGCCCGCCATTCACCACTTCCTATTGCTTTAGCTGGGAAGAAGTGGCGCAACAAACTCCCAGCAATTTTTTTTTTTTCATATTTTTTTGTTACTGACTTTATGATTCTCGTTGCTTAAATTAAATGATTAGAGTAAAATATAGGTACCTACTGATGACGTAATTTTTTGTCATTTTGTCATTGGTTGGTACTAAGTTAGCCTTAAGTATAGCTAGGTCTATACGTACCTTGAAATGTATGCAGTTGCAATGCAACTGCCTGCTCAGTAAGTATTGATTCTACATTTTTCAGTAGCTACCACTCGCGAGTCCTGAACTGTTGAACTGCTGACCTGTATTACGCTACTAAATCATTCATTTCTTCACTGAACGGCTTCTAGGTCGCGCCTGTATGAGCTAGAAACAGATGTACCTTATAGATCACCTCTTTATTCATTGATGCTCTGATTCATAAATTAGTCACCAACTCTGGAAATACGAAGTAATTAAAATTAGATATCTATTAATTTGGATAAAGGCTCCCACAAACAGGCGCGATGGGACTCTCGTATTTGTTTTTAATTTTATAGAAATTGTTCTACTAGAAACGCGTCACACCGTCGCGTCACTCCTATATGTGGTAGCCTTAAGATTAATCCCGGTAATCCCCGAATAGTTAGGTAGCGGTATACCAACAGTACCTACACCCACGTTTCGCCAGCTATGTTCAAGTCCCATGTAATAGGGCGGAGACAATGGTCAGAATATTTAAGGTAAAAGAAAATTTAGTTACTAACGGCCTCGACGTAGATAAAAAATAAAAATAAAAATATTATAACGTAATGATAATAATACTACTTAAATAAAATTTAAATAACAGTTTACATCTATCAGCTAACATGCAGCATAATCTATCAAACTTAATTACCATCCAAACTTTAACTATGACGATCATCATAAAAACTCATGCAAAATCAAATACGTACAAACAGCTCTTACCCACCAAACCGTAACACTAACATCATTAATTATCTATTAAAAAATAATCCTTTTATACGTCACAACCCATTCGATGTGAGAGGACACGGGATTACCTGGACTAAAACCCATAAAAAATATGACAAACAAACAGTAGCACAATGGGTTACCCTGAATACAAGGTGGGTACGCTTTTTAGGGTTAGAAAAAAAATGAGAATTAAGTTTTTGATTCGAGTATCCCTTGATTTTGTGTTCTTGGTTTGTGATGATTAAATCACAACTTCCTTTTTCTTGTCTTATTAAAGCCACAATAAAATAATAATAAAATATTAGCAAAACTGTAAGTCCTTAAATGTACCTCATTGTTGTAATTTTTATACGTAAAAGATTAGATTTCTGGGAGAACTCAATTGCATTAAACGTAACTTAAGTTTTTATACTACAATTTACACCAATTAATTATTTATTTATTTTTTACACAATTTTGTACATAGGTACAAAAAAATATGCGCTGATATTTTTTTATAATAAATCCGAGTCCACTTTGTGTAATTTTTCCGTTAACCCTCAAATGCTACTGTGTGTGATGATTTTAATCACAACTTTCTTTTTCTGTTTTAACATAACTACAATGTGTATAAACAAAAATAAAATGTAAACATTACTAAAATTGTAGTTATAGATTGTAAGCAGGTCCTTAGGTACCTCAAAATTGTTGTAATTTTTGTGTGGTAAACGATTCCATTTTTAAACCATTATTAAAACGTAACTTAAATTTTATACAATGCAATTTTGAGTATAAGTAAGTGCCAGTAAAATATGCGCCGATATTTTTTTGTACTTAATAAATCCGGGTCCACTTTGTGTAATTTTTCCGTTAACCCTCAAATGCTACCCCACAACTCTAGACCCCAAGGAAGTCCTTCACACATGCCTCAGGCAATGTGTCGGCCGAATCTTCCTGAGAATGCTTGCATAATAATCATCTTATAAAACTCTCCAATACATTTCTACTCGTATTACGTTCATAAAAAACATTCTGGGTCACCCTTCCAGTACCTGAGGGTGACATTTTTTTATTCACACTTCCGTCAAAAACCCATATGCAAAAAGGACTGTTATTTTCTTTGATAAAGTATCGGAAATAATAATTATATGCATAATAGAACGGATTATAGGCCCCGGATTTTCTGTGTGTGACATTTTTTTTCTGTTCCCGTCACCTTGCCAGTGTCAGATGTTTTTTGAACTTTTTACTCTTTGAATTCGTTTAGATTTAATAATATGCGTTAGTGCAAGCTGTATGTTGCCGATATTTTACTAATTGATAAGCCGATTCACTGAAATATTCGACAGGGTTACATTCAAAAAGCTTTTTGTTAAGAGCATACGTAGATTATGCAAATTATATTCTACTATTACAGAAGAGCTGAATAATAAATTCACGTTTAAATAGTGTTAAATTAAATTAGTTAGCGAAACCACGAAATATACGAAATAACGAAACATGATAAAAACAAAAATACATATCTGATGTTCTTTATAAAGGAAGAAGAAGGAAAGAAAGGAGGAAGTGCATAATTACTTGAACTATAAATTGACGAAATCAGTTTTTGGTCTTATCGTGTTTAGATATTGATAATTGTATACCCATCACGTCTGCAATTTAATTGAACCCTGTATTTAAAACCATGTAATTCTAATATGACGGTTAACCCTCAAACGCTGTAGGTGTGAATCTAACATGCCGTACATTTTATAAAACACTTGAGCGCAATGCTCGAGCCCCGCCAAGGCGCGGCAACAACAATGCAGCCCGGCCAGTATCTCGGCATGCCACCTCTTGACTCCAATCAAGTAATTACTGCCCTACGGTCGAATACACCCTCGGTCCTTCAAATATTCAAAATGGCGGCTTGCTCTCCTTTCAATTTATGCAAGCGATAAAATCTGCTAGACCCGAAACGATGTAATATTGGAATTATGTGTGTAGTTTTATTGGTGTAGTAAGATTTGATTTGCTATGTTGTGTCGTGCTATTATTATTTAAAAATCAATAACGTTACTACAATCCATAAAAACATTACACCCTTGACACACCGCATATCCCGAATAACAATAGGATGCAGATTCTGATTCTCTAAAGATAAATAATACATTTTGATTTATAATAGAAGTAAAAAAATCCTCTTCATTTATTGAGAATGCATAAATAGACCCTATTATTCGATATCGGGAAGTGCAAAATATGGGTGTAACTTTTTTATATCCGTTCAATACGTGTCAGTGAACGGGTTGACTTACGAGGGATGATTTTTTTAGTACTATCAAACGCATGGTGCATTCAAAATAGTTCAAAAATATTTTACGGATGCATTCAATGGTGATTTGATTTATTCCAATGACATGCAGATGTAAGAGTCCTCGTTAGATTTATTTGACTGCTGTTTTTCCATTGATCTCGCGTTACGCATGATTGGTCATGTCGATTGGCAGTTAGTGTATATTATTTGACGTTACAATGACGGTGAAAGACAAGATATTAAATTTATAAATAACCACCCGCATAACTGAACCTATTCTGTAGCAAAAACCCAAACTAAAGTAAAATGTAACTGTTAAACGCGCGAATTTTGTATGCGAATCCGAAGCTTAGAAACGCAAATGCAGTATTATCTAAATCCGGGTCTGATAAAGCCCCTAATCTACATAATAAAAAGAAGCGTCCGGAAACACAAATGCAGTGATAATGCCACAATGGCCGGGGAGACCGTGGCGCGCACCGTAAGGGTTACTATTGTCTGTACATACAACTCCAAATTAATGAGCGCCTGCAAAAAATGTTGCACAATCGCGACATACGATCTCTTATAATGTTTCCCAAAGTTGCGCAGGTAGTCTTGTAAAGAAACGGTTAGAAGTTTTGAAACTGGTGTTTAATTTCATCGAGTTCCTAGCAATTTTTACTAAACAATTCCAAATGTCTTAATTTTCATAAAATTTTATATAAGTACATGGAACGCTTTTTTTGTAGAATTAAAAAAGAAAAGATTGTTAAGTATTTTAATTAGACCACGATTTACATTGCACAACCCATAAATACCCAAAGCTTAACATGGCTATGATATATTGATTGAATCCATTTTTTTTTTCTTTTTTGTAATGTCATGTTTCTGCATTAAATAAAAAAGTTCAAAAATCATTTACACTAAATCTGAATGAAAAAAGTAAATTTATACTCAACGACACAAAACTTTGACAATCCCTGTTCAAATGTGCGCTACCTACTGATCTAATTTCCATGCGTATGCGCAGAGGTAGTGAAGGGGTTAGATTTATTCACAGTTTCAATAGAGCTTGCATTTATTAACTTTTGCGTTCAACTAAGATTAGTTTGATTTTGACGTTTGTTGTGTAAAGTTGTTTTTAGTGATAGTGTGTGATGTGATTTCTGGCATTTGATAGAAAAGTGTAAAATGATAAGTTGTCAGGTGTCAAGTGTAAGATAGCTATTTGCTATAACAATTTTTTGACGCGTTCTAAGACTCCACATTTCTCGCTCCACTGAGTTCTTTGGCTAAGATTTTTTTATTGTTCATCATAGCATAAATATCTTTACTACCTATTTACCTGTGTCATCAGCGTATCATTAGTAGTATAGTCTCGAGAACTATTCTGAAAAACCACCGGTTTTTTCAATTTATATATTTGGCAGTTGGTGTTCAAATCGGCGCAGGCGCTACCTGCTGATCTTATTTCAATGCGTATGCACAGAGATAGCGAAAGGGTTAGATTTATTCACATTTTCAATAGAGCTTGCATTTATTAACTTTTGCGTTCAACTAAGATTAGTTTGATTTTGACGTTTGTTGTGTAAAGTTGTTTTTCGTGATAGTGCGTGATGTGATTTAAGGAATTTGATAGAAAAGTGTAAAATCATGACTTAACGGTATCAAGTGTAAGCTGTTCGGACTTTTTGTTATTATTAGGATTTATAATTATATTTGATTGGTCTACATAAGTTGGGAACAAAACCTTCTTCGTAACTGTAGTGCTAATCACGAAAATTAAAACAAAAACATTTCTATTAAAACAATTACGCTTAAATCCATCTACATAATCTAATACCTTTAAACGAGCAATTCTTGGATATATGTCTATATATATATATATAATCTAAATGTCGGAAACGGCTCCAACGATTTTCATGAAATTTTGTATGCAGGGGGTTTCGGGGGCGATGTAACTAGGTTTCATTTTTAGAAAACGTCAAACCAAAAAAAACACCAAGCAAAGCTCGGTCATCCAGACATTCATAATGATATTATGATCGTAAAAGGGGCTTTTGGTTGAGTAATAACGATCAATCAGGTTAAGCTACACTAGTCGCGGTTGGTCCGTGGATGACCCTCACCGTGGACCGTCTTTACATACCAAGACCCTTTCGTGCCTCGGAAAGAATGTTAACCCGAAGGTTCCAGCCGTCATTCGTGGATATCTGGCAGTCGTTGCGCGTCGTCAGAAGCCGAAAGTCTGGCAAACCATCTTACCAAGATGTATATCAGGGGTATCATGCTTTAACCAGTAACTGGGTTCAAAAATTAAATACTGGTATTCAGCTGAATCCAGTTAGGTTAGTTAGTTAGTTAGTTAAGCCATCCCCAACAAAGGCTAGGCAGATGATGATGATTAATCTTTTCCTGGTCAACGGTACAATAAACCTACCAAAAAAACAGTGACACTCCGGGAGTGCCGACAGTAGTGTAAACTTGAACAATTACATGTGCATTTTTGAATCGTCAGGAAATGTGTATCGTATCTGTGTACGTACATACACAATACATGTACATACTTATATACAGAGGTAACGGTAACGGTGTCACGAGTTCAATTGTTTTTTCCCATCTCAAAAATGCCAACATGCATGTGTAATTGTGTATCTATGTACGCGCATACACACTATATGTACATATTTATATACAAAGGTGTCGGTAACGGTAACGGTAACAGTACCACGAGTTCAATTGTTTATTCCCATCTCAAAAATGCCTAACGCGCTTTAAAAATAATATAATACTTTAAAAATATCAAAGAATGTCTGCAGAAAACCACTTTCCCATCTACGCAAAAAATCAATTTCCCATATACAGCGAAAACGGAAATTTACGATAAATATCGGCCAAACAACCTTCGCGACCCCATAACGGGTCTATAGCTTTTATGGTCCCTATAGCCGTCGGCATATCAGTTTTTAGCACATCCCTCTAACGACCGCCTTATCCCCGAATAGCCGTGAGCTTTCAACGGATCCCGTGACGTCATAAAACTCAGACATCGCCATTATATTTTACTTGTATGTGTTTGACGTATATATGAGGATAGGATAGAGACTGCTTGAGTTTTATGGTGGAACGTGTTGTTGACAAAGGGTAAGTGTATTTTAAGGTATACCTAGGTAAGTATGCCTAACTATCCACCGCACATGGGTTATGTGTCTACGGTCACCAAAAGACCCAGGAGTCGTAAAATTAAATTAAATGAATATAAAAGAAGTACTGCATTTATCAAATTAAATTTCATTCGAAAATATCCTTCGGTTTCTTGCTAATCTTCAACTATATCTGAAAACCCTGGTAACATTTGTCTCTTTTGGCCGTTTTATCGTACACTGTGTGTCGTACATAGCTGAACATTTTAATACTAGCTTCTGCCCTCGACTTGGTACGTCCGTGTTAAACTTGTTTTTTAACAGAAAATATCTTATGACACTCGAAAATACTGTGGCTTATTATTATAGTAAGAATTTTCAGAATTAAACCAGTAGTTGCGAAAATTACCCTTTACATACAAACTTATAAATTTTACCTCTTTCTAATATCAGCATAGATAGGTATAAAGCACGAATTGGTCCTTACATTCTCTGTCATAACTATGAGGCTATATAGTTCTATTTTGTACTATCGTAACAAACTCTAAGGTTACTTTCGATGGCCCATAGAAGAAGGAGACTTTCTCTTACGAAATAAAGTTCCTCAGTCAGTAATTGTTCCTAAGAGAACACTTCACATGCCAGGGTTTATGGTGTAATTAGTAGGCACACAAGTGAATATTCCCTTGGTCCCTGTTCACAAAGAACGTGGTTGGAACTTGAAGATTGTTTAGTTAAAGGTGTACCTACTAACTTCAAACTCATGTGGTAGAATAGATTATTTCAGCTTTCAATACCTTTTAGCAAACTAAGAAGGAAATCAAAATATTTATCCTACTATTCTATTATATTATACAACGTGTAACGGAAAGGGTATATACATGCCAAGGGCACAGCTTCTTTGGATGATATCTAATGGTATTGGAAGGATTTTTAATCCTATCTCTACATGTTCGAAAGTTAAGAGAATTTTTAATACATTGATATCAGAACAAATTGAAACAAACACATCACTCGGAAGAGAATTATCGTGATATTGGCAAGTAACGTGGAAAGTTATTGACCTACGTAGTGCAGTGACACGTTTGTTATGATATGAATTTAAGAAACCTAAGAAACCGAAAATTTGGTATCAATTCTTAGAGCATTTTATTTTGAGCTGAAATTATGTATATTGATTCTATACCAGCTGTTATCTTTATTACTTAAGGACAGCAAAAGGGTTTCTGTCACACCCTGTAGATGTGAAAGTTTGTGAGGATGGATGAATGTTTGTTACTCTTTCACGCAAAAATGGCTAAACGGATTTGGATGAAATTTGACACACGGATAGATTATAACCTGGATTAACACATAGGATATATTTTATCCCGATAGTACGATCCCGTGGCATAAATTCGCCCTCCACGCGGACAGCCCCTGGCAAAAGCTAGATTTAAATATAAAACACTTAGCACTTTTGAAAGTATTTCATTTTTAGTTTAAAATAATCGGGATTTGAAAAGGGAATTACCTATTACTACGCCCATGCTTGCGCTTTCTTTAGTGGGCATTGTCTAATCTTCAATTCTCCTCTCTAATCCTCGCAATTTGAGTAATCTCATTCTACAGCGTACTTCGTTATAACAAGACTACTCTTAGGTCCCCAAGAAAATGTAGGTCTTACAAATATTAGCCAAACATATAACCTACAAACTGAAATGCTTCGCAAACTGATTTCTCCTGAAATTAATAACGTGTACGAGCAGAGCACGTATTGTACCGTACGGTACATAAACCGTATCTGAAGGCTTAGGACGCCATTTCGCCGGGGCACTTCCTGTTAACATAAATCCACCCCTATTTTGGAGCGAACGCAAATGCTTTGGGAAAGGCATGAAGATGACTGTGGAGAATATTTTTTGGTTGTTACTGTGTCATTGTTCTTAAAGAAATTAGTAAAATTTAAGCTTAAGTTCGTCCGCGTTCCCGTTCTCTACAACTCGGCAGAATTGGGAAAAGAATTGTAGATTTTTTGTGACAATTGAGCACAGATAAATAGTAATACTTAAAAAAAAACGTCGTATAAAACTACCACATAAAGAATAAAATAAACATACATAGTTTTATACTTATATGCCGATTCATTGGATCAAACTGAGCGGCAACAGATCTTGGTTCCGGATGACCAAAAATTAAATGAAAAGTAAAAACTATTAAATATGCCTTAAAAATCAGAATTAAGAAAAAAAAACAACTTATATCGGCAACGTATATTTTTTTCTGATGAATGAAATATTCAAATTAAATTCTGATCAGCGTCTCCACCGCCTCCTTTGTTCCGTAAAGCCCAGCGCATAAACCAAACAAGTGCGTCCCAAGATGATGTTCGGCCGAAATATCCAATAACCATAGTTTTACGGGGGTCCCTTTCGTATAGAAAATCGATCATCACCCTCCCTTTGCCCCTTACCCCTGATGGATTACGCCGTCATCCCGTGTGATGGAATAAAAAGAAAACATTAGACTCACCAGTTTCCTCGAGGGAAAGCCTTCCTCTAAGATATTTTTATTTTCCTGAAGGGGACGTCAGGCCTGATTTTTGTTTAGACATTAATCTTTAATGTGTGTGTTGTGTGCTTTTTTATGGATATTATATGAGTTGGATGCTGTTTGTCGTAAGCGATGTCGTTGTTTTGTACTTACCTTTATATCGCGATTGCTAAACCTAGGGAGTTAGGGACCAGAAATAGTTCTTACGTTCCTATGTAAATGTGAAGCAGGAGGTAATCACTATAGTTTCGCGTACCCTTAAAAATAACATTTTCACAAAAAAAAAATACAGACTTTGACTAAAAGGTTTTTATTTTTCCTTTTCAGATCCATTTTCCGTCGACTTAATTTTCTTCTACACCTATTGGTGGATTTTGTTTTTCAATTTTAAATGGGACCAATTTCGAAGCCATATATAAATTTCGAATAAAAATAATTTTCAAAATCGTACTTCACAGTAAACAGTTAAGTGTGGCCACAAAGAAAAAATAAATATAACGGGTCGAATTGAGAACATCTTCCTTTATTTTCCATCGGTTAAAAAGGGCACTATACGGTTTCCTGAATACGTACTGCCTCAAATTATGAATATGTATATTCTAAAATACATTTAGAAGAAGCTACCTTTTTCTAAGTAACGTAACCTATCTAGCAGAAAAACTCTTTCAGTAATCAAAAACAGCCACCTAAATCTTTCATCACAAAAAATATTCAGCCATTTCAAAATCTAATGTCCAACGTACATAGCAGTCGGTACATAGCCAGAGGCGGGGTGTCACCCCAGATACAGGGTGATTTACCTCGGGTCTCGTAGACCCTTATCGGGCCTCGTTATGACCATGTGAGGGTGAAGTTATTGTACGGCTAAAGAGGGAGGGAGGGCAAGGAGGTACGTTTCAAGACGAGCACTTTGAAGGGACATAATATGTTATTATTTTTAGAGTGCACGATGTGATGTTTGTTTTCGATTTTCTTTTATATTTGAAGATGTGTGTGTGGTATTTATCGGGAGCGGTTGTAGGTTGGGCGCCCCTGGCTTGGAAAGAATACGCACGTTTTTGTTCAAACGGTTTTCCAATTTCAAAATTCTATTATTCGTTTCACTACACTGGAAACAACAATCTGATCCCGTACAGTTTTCTTTTAGGACGAAATATTCGAAATATGTTATAAACGAATTGTCATTATATCATATATCAAAATTATAGATGCTGTACTTGAAAATTGTTGTAAGACTAACAAATTAACCCCTTATCTATCACGTGTAACCTGAATATCAAAATTAAAATATTTAAACACGTTTCTTTATTATAATATAAACCTACGCACATTATAAATTAGTTTAAAACTACGATGAAGAAACTAATCGCTTCGTTTAGATTGCATCAATTATCACTTAGCAAAAATAATTTTGTTAAATCTTTTTAAAAGTTAGGCTCAAAATTCTATAGTATCGAAAGTACAAACTTTTTAAAATCTAACATACAATTTGTAGATTCTAACAAGCTGCCTGACGGCTTATTAGTCGATTCGCACGAGGTTTATTGATGTGTAAGTGAATCGACAAGTTTTATCAAATTTTATGTACGAAAATAATTACGTTATTCTAACTACTATCTAGTAAGACACATAACATTTATTTTTTCCTAACTGTATTGCATACAATCCAAAACGTGCCCATTGCCAAATTCGTGCAAATATAAGCCAGTCTGACGGACTTTAAACTAACAAATGAAAGATAACATAATTTATTTATCTAAATATTAATACATAATACAACTACCTAACTAAACTACCCAGACAGAATAAATTTACGACGAAGGGACAGTCAAACACGGGACATAAATTTCTAATATTACCTATATTGAAACGGCTCGGATTGTAAAATTAAATTTTGCATGCAGAATGCCGTAGCTAGGGGACGCTTTATTTTGTAGGCGTATATAATTTTATTGCTAAGGCCAATGGTTTGCGAAACATGACGGGCATGCCTTATTATTTATTGTTCTCATTACAGATATATATAAAAATGTTTTGAATATCTGTGTTTTTTTTCCAATTTGCGTTCAGCATTTGTTAAGTCCTACTTTTTTTTAAATAAAAGCTTAGCGGGTTTGGATTTACCTATATTTAAAAACAAAAACTCATTATTACAAGAATAACACGATTTCTATTACCTATACTATTCCGTCGGGATCCTCACAAACCGTTCAAAGAAATCAATTATTATTTGCAGTACATTTACCTAAGTTGATAACAGAAGACACCTAAGTACCTAAATATATACAAAAGACAAAGCATATTATAAGCATTATTATTTGCATGAAAGTTGCAGACCAACGAAGTCGCGTCTGGTCATTATTGTCAGTGACATCTAAAGTTAGATTTCCTGCGAGAACTAGCTTTAGATTTGTCTACACATCATTTTATTCGGATACTAAACGGTATTGCCTCATTGAAATGATTCATTATAATCTTAAATGCTTTTGGCTTCGATTAGAAAACGATAATCTTAAGAAACACAAACATAAAAAAATGAATGAATGATTTTAAAATGATTCTAATAAATTGCGATTCAAAAGTCAAACCAATAATATACCAAACTTAACATTATTCTATAAATGAAATATTCAAAGCAGAATTGCGCAATCTTCTAGCACATTTAATCTATAAAGTATGAAGATAATATCTTAAGACGAAGAGGAAATAAATTAAAAAGGCATCAGTCTCAACAATTAATACAATTATAAATGTGGGGGAGCAAAAACACTGCTTTGGTCGTGTTAAAAGGCAACTGGTAAAGTAATACAATTTTACCGCCTTTTTCTCCCCCGCCTAATTACAAGTCATTTTATTAATAAAGTAGATCGTTACAATTAGGGCGATTCCATTAAATTTGCACACTGTTGCATTTTTTATTAATAAACTGCTCGTGTCAATTTTTATTGGTGTTAACATAGCAATAAACGTTTAATCCGTACATATTTTGGAGAAATAAATCAGTTCTAAAAAGGTTACCTATTTGTTTCAAATTCACAAGTCATAAATTATACCCGGCGGTCAGTGTTGCCCACTGAAAATATTTAACCATCAAATGGTCGCGTGGGCTCGGGTCAACCATTCACCAAAATATATTTGAATAACGAATGATATACGGTTTGTTTATTGGCGGGCCTGTTCTTTTTTTAGAATTTCATTATGCAGAGTTGACCGACGCGCGTTCGGGTCGCCGTCGGTCATTCAAAAGGGGACTGATTGGCCGAATGACCCTCGTGTTCGCTACATTATATACAAAACTTTTAATATTTTTGCAGCTTGGGTCTTTCAGACCGGTTTTCTCGACCGAGGGTAACGTTATATTGAAAATTTTACGTTTAATTTATAATTTTAAACGCACGTGTGTCTCTCAAAGGTGAAAGGTTACAAGTTCAAGCGACTGCGTTTCTTCAAGATCGTTGAGTAAAATGAATGCAGACGAATGAATGTTCAATAAGAATGCGATTTTAGTCTTTACTTCTATTGCAATACGAATGATTTTTGTAAACATTTATGAAGACGTCACTTTTGCACTTCAATATTATGTATCTAAGTAGTTATTTTTCAACCCACACGATAGAAAGTGAGATTGAAATTAAATTCAAACGCTATTATTTTGTCGGAAATTTGAGCTACGTCCCTCAGCGAGGGTCCTGGGGGATGAAAAGCGAGGAAACTTTCCCTCTCTGCGTTACTTTGTTTACTTTTGCACTAGTTATGTAAAAATGTGGGGTTCGCAACAATTTCTTAGGCGTGACGCGAAGGAACCCTAATGTCGTGATTATTTTGATGTTTTATCGTTACGATGCGGGCTTCAGTAAACGCTTTATTTGTATACTAGGTTTTGCCGGCGGCATCGCCCGCGTGGAGGTCGAAAATTATCCCACTGGAACATACCGGGATAAAAAACATCTTTGTAATAATCCAGGTTACAAACTATCCGTGGGCCAAATTTTATTCAAATCCTTTTAGCCGTTTTTGCGTGATTATTTTGAGTAACAAACATCCAAGCATACAAACTTTCACATTTTTTTAATTTATTATATTATTAGGAAGAATAGCTGGAATTGTAGATTTTTACAGAGAGTAAATATACACCGTGAAATTTTAATGGTTGTTTTCCCGCAGCGAAATGGTTTTGTCGTGGTAATACAATAATTTATAAACAAATAAAATATTAGAAACAAAAAATGACAGATTAACCATTGTGAAAAATCACCACGTGCGAGAGTTTATTTTGCTTTGAACATTTATGCATCGCTGTTCCCTTTGTCGGCGGCGAGTGCGATTCGAGTAGTAGCTACAAGTTACCTCTAGTGTTACTATTGAGTAGTGTTTTATCGAGTTTATGAATATTTTTTTAATAATTTTAATACAGAAAACCTTTTTATTTTTTATTTTTACTCTATGCTTCGAAAGTACTCCTTATGGCAAGTTGTTCTGCCGCGGGAAAACAACCATTAAAATTTCACGGTGTATATTTTTGTGAGTGTAGTAATCTTTGATATAAATAAACAATTCAGTTACAACACGGTACATACATACATGCATACCTATATTTCAAATACAGCGGGGCAAATTCGTGACAGAAGGGATGGGTTTCATTTTAACAGTTCAACATTCATTGTGTTAATTACGTGGTTCAGCAGACGAATTTTTAGAACAGATGAAGCAATGAATTAACAATATCCTTCCATGATTAATAGTATGCTACGCAATTAGGGTGCTAAACTCCAACTAAAAGCTTTATACAGGATACATTTTTATGCAGTGCGCAAACTGTAACCATAAATTCAGCATATCATTCTAGACCCCCCCAGCGCAGAAATTTTTCGTCGGCAATACAAAAAAAATCAGCTGTTCCATACATGTTGACCGCGTAGGTATTGTACTTTTCTATGAAACAGCAGATTTTTTTTGTATAACCGGTAAAATTTCTGCGCTAGGGGGTCTAGAATGATATGCTGCATTCATAGTTAGTTTGCGCACTGCATAAAAACTTATCGTGTAAAGCCATTCCTTTTTTCTTAAGAAATGTATCGTAAGCATAAAGTGACTATCTTATATTGCTGTGAATAAGCATGTTACATTGTCTGTCTTTTTAAAACGAAAAGTAAAAGAAAAAGTGTGTGTACCCTTACCAGAAAACAATGACTAAAAACGATGCTTTCGTTTAAATCACACATTCTCAACCGCACTTAACCGTATTTATTCAACACATTCACAGTTTACATTAGATATAGATATATCCAGCATCTGTGTATATGCCTCTAGTACATAGTTGTAAGCAATTAAGTATGCTACCTACTTGGTATTCGTAAGACATTCGTTGGCTATAGTTAGTATGCGGGTCCTGTGTTATTGTAATTAGCACATACGCCCCATGGAGCGGTGACGTTCAGTGTATAGGCAGAATGAAGATAGGTATGGCAACATTATTTGCTTTAGTACTTAGTTTAACCGTAAAGGAATTATTTATAAGTAGGAATTTTATTAGAAAAAAAATTGAAAAATGTTGGGATAGTTAATAATATCCACCGGCAAAGATAGGGTTAAATTCTAGATTTAACATTATTCTTGGAAGTTATAGCTTCTCTTCGCGACTTTGTCCACGTTTTTTTAATATAAACATATTCCATGGCTCTCTGCACCAGCGTAGCATTCTACCAGGGAAATAATTTTCGGAATCGAATCAGTAGTTCCGAAGATTCCCGACATAGGGTACAAACTCATACCTCTTTATATTATCTAGCACTTCGCCCGCGATCCGCATGCGTAAAATTTATAGCTACTAATTTATAGATAGGTACTCTGGAATAATGTAGCTTTTCATAGGTCAAATAATTTTTTAAATCGGTAAAGTAGTTTTTGAGTTTATCCGTTATAAGCAATCAAATTTTTCCTATTTATAATATTAGTGTAGATGTAGATTATTAGTACATATTGATTAAATTATAAGTTTGGTACCTACATTATTATCTCTTATAATTCGTTGAAACAAACCTATAAATTATATTTTTAAATATTCGAATATAAAGAAATTTATATTAAAAAAATTAAAAATATAAAAAAATAGTAGCCCACCGGTATCAGGAATAGGGTCCAAGCTACCGGTGGTCAGGGCTGCTGAGAGAGGAACCTCCTTACGATACGCGCCGTGTCCAGTAGTACTGTTTTCTGGATCAAGGCTTTGATCCAGCTGCCTAACGAGAGCCTCCTGAGGTGTTGGTCGAGTACCTAACTTTTTTTTTTATTGAGGGTGGCAAATCATCAAATAACTTCTTCCGCTCTGAGTGGAGCAGGAGGGCGTGTCAGACTTTTATTGACTAAAACCCACCCGTGTTCCCTCAGTTGCCTATGTGCCAGGGGCCACGGTATCTCGAACAACCCGCACCCCTAGCAGGCATCGGCCCTTACAGACCCCACCAGTTGGTGTTGACATCTCTTTGAGGCGCGCGTGGAACACAACGCGCCGTCGACCCGGGCTTGGTCCTTACCGGACAGTGAGCTAAAAAAAACGTACCTACATCAAATTTACAAAATTTAAAAAACAAAGCTCGTGTTCATTGGTTTGTATGGTTCAGAAAATTATGCTGCAAAAAAAAGATGTTATAAATAATATCAGCGACAAAGTAAAGGTTCTTTTCTATTTCATACTCCAGCGTAGAGTAAATTAAACATTATGGTTATCTATTTCACTGAAATTCTAACCTTTAGACAATGTCAGGTACGGTGCCAACAACCAAGAAATCAATAAAAAGACACCTATAGACACCTATGGTACCTATAGTTACATAAAGCTGCACGATAACTGACAAATCCGTGCACTGACTGGCCAGGTTCACTTCAATTTGTGTGGTTCTTTCCTCAAGACTCTTTCAGACACAAACCTACATGGTCCTCAGATAATCTGACCAAGATTATGTCTGGACTTTAAAAGAGCTAGTCACCTCTGATTTTGTTTCGGCCTTTCTTCTCAGAGTAGTCAGATAGGAAACGTCTATCTCATATACTTAGTATTGAAAAAATTATTGACGTGTAAAAGTGTTTGTACAAACCCAATTTCAGAAATAAAATAATTTATAACTTATTAAACAAAGTTGTCTATGGAAACATCTTTAATTAATTATAGTACTCGGTTGAGATGTCATAATCTAGTAATAATAGATACCTACGCTATTTGGTACAACCAAACTAATAACATTCTGAAAATCAAACCGACCACCTAAAAAACATTAAAATTAACTAGGTACGTACATATCTCACTTCCACCACCTAAACACTAAAACTTTTAATCCAGTATGTATCTGTTTCTAATCTTCGTGAAAACCAACAACTTACACCTTTGCTCAGTCTAAAAAAAAGAAAAACGTCCATTGCGAAAAAATATATAAAATAGTCGACAAACTTTTAGACGAAGTTAAACTCTTCTGTTGAACATAAGAACGCTCGTACATCACAAGGTTCTACACGAACATTTCACAGTTTTGCCCTTTTTCTGCTCTTACTTGTAATGAAGTACTTGAGTGTGACCTGACCTCTGTAAATCTAAAGCACATGTATGGACCTCTGTACAAAGTCACGTCGTCACGCCCTTGCGTTAAACTCGTGTGTGTGAGTCTTAATTAAATTTGAATTTGGAGCTTTCAAGTTTCGTTTTTAATTTTGTCCGGTAGAATCGATGTTGCCAATTTGAAAACCATGCTGTCTATTTTTTTTTAGTTTTTCTAATTTTGTTAGATTTTAATAAGATTGCCATAACTATGCAAAAAAAGGTTCACAATGTAGGTACTTTTTTCTGGTCTTATTTAGTGTATTGTTAACCATAAACTACGCTAGTCGTATGATGTGGTGTCTTATAAAGCTTATTTTTATCTGTCCATGCGCGAAAATCTAAGAAAAATCGCAACCTAACTAACTACCTAATGAGCATGAATATTTAAATGCCATGGACCTAAACGTTTGAAAAACTGAGGAAATATAAATATGACAAAACTGAGAAAGACTAATAAGAAATTACGTTAAAGTAGAGCAAACTAATTCTACCAAACTTTTTATTCAAGGCACACGGCAGAAGAATATTTTCACACAAAATGAAAAACACGGTGTCCGTAACACAGTATAAGGAAAACTCTGTCGAAAATGCGTAGGTACATAATATTCGGACCCCAACGCACACATACGCGAAACACATAGTAATCCTCGCGCACACACACGTACGTTCACATACGCGGCGTATGTGCCCACGTGTGCGCGGGAGGGACACGTGTAAGACAGAGAGAGAACCATTGTGATGTAGGTGTGCAAGAAAGGGATGGGTGTTGCAGGACGAGCGATACAACAAATCAATACGAGCGGTGGTGACCGGTAGCCTGTGTCACTACCCCCCCGCCCGGCCCCTTCCCCGCGCCTTCAGACCGCACGCCTCCACCTACATTGTCAACTGCCACAGAGTAATTTAGACCTCCCAAAATTGTTATGGCACTGGTATTATGTGCTTTTTGCCACAATATGTTTGTCTTGTATCGTCTTCTCTTGTTACTTATGCATATTGCTTTGCGTGTGTCGTTTGTGTTAACATGGCGTGGTTCCAATGTTTGGCATCTAAACTTTGTTCTTGTTGAAGTACTGTTTTAAGTGTTTGTCTCCTTTTTTTGCATATTTATTTATTCATTTAATACTTTTTTATTATTTACTGGCTTTGCGCGCGTGAATGCCGGAAATTATCCCACGCATTTCTTACCGGAACAAAAAGTAGTAGTAGCCTATATTATAATATCAACTATCTGTCAGTGAAAGTTCCGTTCAAATCAGTGTCGCCTTTTCGGAGATTAGCCGGAACAAACAAACAGGGAGGCAATATTTTTTTTTTATTGTTTTGTAGTAAAAAGCAGTCACATACATTTTACATACAGTAAAATACATAGATTTAGAACATATTTACATGCTTTATATAAGCACTGTAACAGTCTTTGTACTGAATTTTCTGAGTCACTGTACAGAATTGTTAGTTTTTTTTTCGGTTTCATTTGCGTAACAAGAGCTTTAACCACGATCTGAGAAAAGTGCTTTTTCTTGTTTTTCCAACATACCTAGGACCTAAATCCTAATAAAATGACTCAGTACCTACTTAACCTAAAAAAAATGTTAGTCCCTAGATATTTCTTGTATATTGTAAATCTTGGAATAGTTAAACACCGCATTACCTGGTACTTCGAAGGCATAAAGCCTTTTCTAGCTGACACAGCAACCTAGTATGTTGTGTGCTCCTACCGAGTTATGACAGCCTAGTAATTCGACGGTATAAAGCGTTTTCTAGCTGACACAATTACATATATTATAGGTGTGTTCCTACCGAGTTACGACAACCTGGTACTTCGACGGAATAATAACGCTTTCTAGCTGACAACTATGTTAGGTATGCTCCTACTGACTTATGACAACCTGGTACTTCGAAGGCATAAAGCGTTTAAAAAGTTGACTAACAAAATGTATTTTACGTGTTAGATATTATTATTAGATAGAAGATATAGAAATAGTTTAACAAATGTTCGACGTGATTTTTAAATTGGCATAACTTTTTTTATTTATGAACTGATTGACATGAAACAAACACTAAATCTTAAATGAAGCTTACCACAATATATTAGTGAAAACCAAATCTAAATCGAGTAAGCCGTTTTTGAGATTAGCGTGCACAAACACACAGATAAACAGACAAACAGAAAAAAAATTGTAACAATCATTGTTTTGGGTGCTATATGCGTTGATGAAGGTCTCAATAATATATTTTTTATATATATTCCATATACAGACAGCGATCCGTTACATTTTACTAATTTTTGATTTACGTAAATAATAAATATATAGAGAAACAATATTATATGATAAGTGTTTTAAATGTCTAATTGACATACAACATTTTGCATTCTTACTCCAATCTTTTTTTATTAAAAAGAAGGTTAGGCCTGCTTCCAACTATGTTGGGGTCGGCTTCCAGCCTTACCAAGTGCAACAGAATACCAGTAATTTATACTATGGAGTGACTGCCTATCTGACCTCCATAGCCCTGTTACCTACTGGGTAATATAATACCCCTGGGTTAGACTGGTTGTTGGATTTCGGGCTTCTGACGACCCATAACGATTCTCAAAGATCCACACAGAGGTGTCTTTGTATGTAAAGATAGTGACCAATCCAGGGACCAAACGCGCCAAGCGTACCCCAACCTGATCGATCTATCCGTGCGGTTGTTATTATAACAAGTCCTCTATTTTACATTATTTTTCATTACTACTAAATAATAATAATATTCATTATACTAAAAGTAAAAGTTGCTGAAGTACTGGGTAGGTAGTAGTTTGTCCCATAAAAACTACCTAATCGATAAAAAATAAAAATAATAAATCATTACATAATACATTGGAATTAAAACAAAAAGCAACATAATAGCAACTACCCCACATAACATTTAATTTTTCATGCTCTTCTTCCTATTGTCTTGGACTGTATTTAAGTAGTACATAGCATACTGTATCAAAACATTTTCTATACTACACTTACTAACACTTTAAACTTTATCTAATTTCCACAACCTAACATAAATTGGAAGAAAAGTATTTTTCTGTGTCTCTTCTATACAAATTGTGATTCTGTGACTCGAAATCCGCTTGACCGCGCGTATGGAAGGCAGCGAGACTCCGACCGAACAAACTTGATACTTTCGCAACTTTGCCGATAAATTATTTTGATATTGATTTAATTATGTATGGAGAAAATGTATCAGTTCTGTTTAGTGTAAGTGAAAAATCTGTTGCTTATTTATTTAAAAACACAGTTTCTAATAAGGTACCTAATTAAGTGATAGTAGGTTTATTCACGATCGATATTAGTTTGGAATTTTTCATACATTTTTATCTGTACTATGGCAATAAAAAATAATGTTCAAACGTTACAAAAATATTAGAAAACGACTATGAATGACCAATAAATGCACAAAATACATACAACGTGCTAAAAACTCAAAACCTCCAACAGTACATTCTCAACACAAAACCACCCCACGCAATGGACAGTCTTAAGGGTCCCTTTTTTCTCAAACTTTCAGGGGGTACATTCCGCTGAGTAACAGTTCTGTAATTCACTACCCTTCGCTTTACGGAGGGCCCATACAGAGGGACGATAAACTGTAAAACCACGGGAGGGTCCCCCCTCCCCTCCGCCCGATAAACAGGGCTGTAATTTATGACACCTAGTGGAACCCTTCCTTGGATGGACCCGGCTAAAGTTGGTACTTTTTGTTGTATGTAGGTAGGTGGCGAGGTTATTGAATTATGTATAACGTCTACCCGTAATGGACATTGAGAGGTTGGAAGTGGATGTCGTGCTCCTAACTTGTTTATGGATTAGGAAAGTTCTTGTTTGGTACTCATTTTGTGAAAGGTTTTTGAGTAAATTGATGTGGTAGAATTCATTAATACAAAAACATTGTATTCTTTTAAAGTTCTTGTATTTTGTTCGTATTAATCTGTGGCAAAGAATAAGTAGAACCTATTTATTACCAAAGCAATATGGAATGAAATCAACATACAACTAAATAATACAATATTTAATTCTTACAACTGTATTGTTGAACATTGTAGTCGTTGTATTCAATAGCAAGTATTTTTTTTTATTTTAAAATTAAATATCTTTGCGTTTCCATCATCCTAATCCATATTTTTCCCACTGCTGGGACTCAAGCCTTTTGTCTGTGAGAGGGAGTGGGCCGTAATCCACCACGCTGGCCCAGTGCGGATTGGTAGATGTCACATGTCTTCGAATTTTTAGTTCTAGGACATGCAGGTTTCCTCACGATATTTTCCTTCACCGTTTTGACAGAATGATGAAATGATTTACTGAAAGTAAAATGGCTGCCTGGGTTCAAACTGACGACCTACAACTCGTAAGTCGAGGCCACTACTGCTTTGCGTATCCAATCAGACATTAAATAGAATATAATTGTTGTTAGAATAACCCTTAGCTCTTTAACACACACAAAAACTTACATCACTCAATAAAAACAAGAAACGTTATCTTAAAAGTTCACAAAATAAATATTCTCAAAGTTTCGCGTTTGGCGTGCGTAAAGGAAAAAAAACTTTACGCCACTTGATAATGAGATCTCCAAGTTTTTATAGGCATTTTATTTACTTTGAAATGGCTAACCACAGATCCGATTCTTTAATTTTGTTCATTTTGTTTCCTTATTCTATTGGCTTGAAAACTTATTTATTAGTTGGCACTTTAGATAAACGTTTTTATTTTCTTCGTTAATTATTGGGACGTAGCTTTAAATTAAATAAATCCGGTGATTTGGTTTGTTTGGAGTGGTTTTTAATACTAGTTTGTTAGTATAAACAACTGTAAAATAAACGAGTTGGGTATCGAAATCTTAACATGATCAAATACCAAAGAAATTGGTTTGATTAGTCTTTTGAGTGGTACTGCAGGCATAGTTTATGTTCTTGTTTAGTAGTAATCGGTACTTACCAATCACGTCTGCGGAGTTTTGCTAACTAATTTAATTTGACCCTGTAGATATGATAGTATATGCTCGGTGCCTATAAAGTAAAACGCATCGCTTTGCTTGGCAAATAAATGGTTTCGTAAGCTCATTTTAGCTGTGAATCCTGTGATAGTTACTTCCAAATAGGGGTTCTACTATCCGAAGGTATTAGGTCTTTGCTTCATTATTGGTACAGATACAAGAGTCTTAATTTAACCTACAACTATCCGTAAATTATAGGAATCGGCCATTAATTTCCTTTGTTCCTCAAGGAAGATTAAAATGATCATATCTAAGTAGTTGCTGTAATAATATTGACTTAATTACCCTTCAGAAGAATAATTTTAAACATCTATCCATTCTAGCCATAAATTAAGATAGACTGAATTGCCTTGCCCTGCAATAGACAAGCTCGTAATAATTAACCTTGAATACAAATGCTCAGAGCCTCAGCCGTCCCTAATCTAATAAATAACTCAATTCTAAAAACCAATAATCAGCTTCAAGCAACATCACAAAGAACAATCAAACACAACAGCTTTACACAAATGCAATTCACGCCACAAACACCGCACGAAGCCGCTGCAGGAGTAAGCAGAAATCGATAACAAATCCAGGAGGCCGTCTGACCAATACAAGTATAAACTACATATAAATATATAAAGGCTCCTATTTTACCCTTATGGCCGGCACGGTCCGCAGCCATCTTGGAATTCGCCCCCTCCCCCGCATCTCACCCACGCTCAATCTTACCCCAAACATGCCCCCTCGATCTAAGGGGCCTTTCAAAGGCCGAAACCCACTAATACTAATGTCCTCTACGTATGAGCGTGTGTGGGTGTGCTTAATGTAGAACACACAGGTTGTGTGCTTTAAATTGTTTGCGCTCAATTTGTTTTTCGTTTGTTTTT
Source organism: Polymixis lichenea (assembly GCA_949091785.1). Taxonomy (NCBI): domain Eukaryota; kingdom Metazoa; phylum Arthropoda; class Insecta; order Lepidoptera; family Noctuidae; genus Polymixis; species Polymixis lichenea. Next base: position 16,517,550 of record OX420943.1, on the reverse strand, counting down.
TGTTTGCTGTGCGCCTGTTTGTAATGAGTGGATAAAATTTTGTTATGATTGTTTTGTCAACGATCTTGATCATGTGTCTTAGCTTTACTACAATTTTTTGCGCACTCTTATTTTTATTTTCCACTTTTAAGATTACAAATAGGTGCTATCTTATAACTATAAACATGGAAAATATCTGTCACATTCATAGTTTCAGCTGAGGATTTAATTAGTTATGGGTCGCATATGATAAATTTTATCACATACCAATTAAAATACCTAGTCAAATTTTACTCACGCCTACACAGTTTGTTGTACCTGAAAATATTTTTTTATTTTAATAATTAAGGGAAAAAAAGTATAAACAGAAACATCACAAAAACTTTGATAGAGTAAGCACGTTGAAATAATTTTTAAGCAATCTTACTATCGTAATCTTATTAAGTAACGTAATAATCATTAGATATTGATTTATGGTTAACACACAAGTAGTTTAAAAATCATTGTGAGATAAATACTAACTAAAAAGTACAAAAATAGTCAAGCCGTCGCGTCGCTGCTAATAAATGTTCAATTTGCATTTTCAAAGAGAGTCAAAAAATTGTTTTGTATGTATTTTTATAACTAAGTACTTTGGTATTTCGGATTGAATTTTTATTGGAACATTATTTGAATTAGTCACTGTATTAAATAAGCGTTCGATTGTTTCCTGTAATAGTTCTTGTATCTCGGAAGAATCAATTAATAACACCTGAAATAATTGCAACTATTAAATGAATTACTCAAGTATAATAAGTAAAACGGCGAAGAATTGATATACAACTTACGTGAAAGACAAGAACAGAGTAGATATTATAAGTTAGTCGGATAAAAATAATAACTGTTCTGACCTTTATAAGTCACAGGGTATCTTTTATCGTTATTTATAAAATAAATCTGATTTACTTATTTATTGAGACTGAAAGTCTTTTCTTTGATACTGTAATATATTTATTAATCCACGGACTTACATGAAGGTTCTTTTACAGACGTTAAGATAATTTTAGATTTTTATTTTAAACTAGCTGCACCCCGCGGCCTTGCCTGCATATGTCTCGACCCCTTAGGAATATCGGGATAAAAAGCATTCTATGTCCTAATCCAGGTTATGGTCTACCCTTGTGCCAAATTTCATCTAAATCCGTGCAGCCGTAATCAAATATTTTCTCTTTATAACATTAGCTTAGATTACTTCAATACATCATAATCGTTAATCGTCGGCCTCAGCTAAAAATCTAACTAGTCAAGCTATACATACATAGGCAGTACAGAAAGAGAAAACATTATCGAATATTAGATATATTATGACATATAATATTCGATATGGCATATAACTCCGTGTAGTGCCGGACGCAAAAGAATAGCACCATCGCATTTCTTCCCGTGGGTGTCGTAGAAGGCGACTAAGGGACTTACTAGAGAATGGGCAGCAGCGTTCTCTATGCATTTGACCACCATACTGCGATCGCCAACCCGCCTGCCAAGCGTGGCGATTATGGCAAAACCCCCCTTTTGGGGGAGGCTTATGTCCAGCAGTGGACGTCTTTCGGCTGAAATGATAATGATGATGATACCTAAGTACTTAACTACGTTTAGATAAGTTAGTTAAGTAGGTAGGTATGTAACAATTTGTTACTTCAACACCTCCTGACAACTTATTTTCTTTAAAAAATGTCTTGTGGTATTCAAAGTTTTAAGGAAGTCCTGACAATGTAGATTTAAAAGGTATAATATAAGGTACGATTTAATCGGTTAATTAATTTCCATTGTTCCTATTCACTAAGATTAAATTTCATAGCCATTTGATGTCGTCGCGAGTAATAAACAAATAGAGTAAATATTTATAATTTGGTTGTAACGTATTTTACGAGGAAAGTTTATGGCAACGCTTTATGGCATGTTACGTACATAAAAGTCGAGATTTCCCCTTAAAGGATTCGCTTGTGAATAAGTTAGTACGTCATGCAGGGACCGCTCCAGTTTATATTGTAAATATGTGTTCTACACATCCATAAGGAAAGTAAATAATATACCACTCTTATAAATGTAGTTACTCTTTTGCTTCTCATTTTAAATGAGGATATATAGAGAAGGGAGATTACTTCAGCCAGTGCCATTCGATCTCTTAAGATAATAAGCGACCTTCCATGATCCACGCTGTAACGATATTCCACACAGAAATCTCAATATTCATAACATTGAGCAGCGGAGGCCTAAAAGCAACGGTTGCGATCCAATCAGTCACCTCAAAGAGCATTTCAGAGATAATTGGCGTCGAGCTCAAAGAAATACGCGGTTACCGAACGCCCCTCTTTCACCCCGCAATGCATTACCGAAATAAAAAATTCACGTCAATTTCCAAAGGAGATTTCCATCAGAGCCGATACGGTGGCTAAACACAAAACCTCGAAGGTGGCACACACACACTTGAAAGTATTCACTCGCCACTCCAATACATCATTCATTCGTCCGCCGAGAACGGTTCGACACCAATCTTCCATTTGGCAAGAAAATCGATACACGTCGTGGCCATATAAGCATTCCGGGGGTGGTAGACGGGGTGTCTTAAGGGGGAGTTAAGGTTTAGTCCCGAATATTGAATTTCCCTTGGGACAAACCCGTTTCGCTTTGTCCCTTCGGTCGGGGTCGTGTGGGCCGCGATGCCCGGGCTCGCCTACCTACGCACATCTATAGCGCACACAGATATGTATAGATGCGTGAGTGTATGTTCGTGCGTAAGTGTTGGATAATAACATTGCGAGGCCACCAGGCATACGTGACTTTCAGGGCGTTTGACGGGCCCCCAGGCTATATGCTCTCTATGTACATACGTATAATAATATGTGTGTGTTTGAGTGGGCGTTTTACCCTATATGTGATATAGAGGCCTCCCTACGCTTCAAAGCCTTTAAATTGGGTCTCTTTAAATAAAATGCTGTACGAGCGCGTTTTTGTCAAAAGAGAACACTTTATTATAACGTACTTGGCAATAATAAGTTTTTAATACAAAATGTTTTAGATTAACTGCGAACGAAAATAAGGTATTCACGTACATAGTTGACTCGGGTTCGCCCCCTACTTTTATTCTACTTACACGTGTTTCGAATATACTCAATATTATTTGTAAAGTAAGAAGTGTTCTACGAAATAGGTAATTCTATTAGAAGCCTACCCTTTTAAGAAAAGTCTTTTGCGAGACATGAAAATGGACTTACACACTCGGGTATTTGGCTAAGAATAGCAACGTGTGAATAATTTAAATGAACGTAGAAAAACCCATAAATACGTAGAAACATAAAACTGTTACAATGATTAAAGAACACAAAATATTGCACTGATTTTATGAATATTGAATCAGTCGTCAGAGCTACAGACAAAATAAACCCATCATTTTCAATTTCCAATTCAGGTTAATTTTCTTAATTACTTGTGCACTTTATTCAACCTATCATTTCTACTAATATCCACCAATATACCATAACAATTACTGTAGAAAATTAACAACAGCACCCTAATTGCGTGACATACTGTTTATCAGCATAATATGAACCACTATGAAGGTTATGCTAATCTATTGCTTCATATGTTCGATACAATTGTCTGCTCAACAACGTATCTAAGGCAATTAATGTTGTTGAACTGTTTAAATGAAATTCAATCCCACTGTTAGTATGTTGCGTAATTACCGAATTACCGTTTATCCGAATACAAAGCAAACAAAACATAAATCTGATACAGGAACTACATACATCCCTCCTCCCATTTATTTGGTTCTTGAGTCCCCATAACGTTCGGTCGGTTCGTTTACTAGTTACGAGTCGCATGTCTACGGTTCGTAGGACCCTTTATTTTATGTTGCGTAAAATTAAGTTAAGCCCTCACTAGTTTGGTAAATGTTAGAAATAATGTAGCTATTTGTTAAACTTATATTTGTTGTATTTATCTTGTACAGTCTCCAAACGAGATAAATCACCAGGGTCGTCAGATATAGTTGGAGTTTAGTAAGACACCGATGGATGTTTTCGAATGAAGTTGAATTTGATAAATGAACTGTTTGTTTTCTGTTAATGAAATTAAATTATATTCGAAAATTTCCATCGGTTTCTTACTAAACTTCAACTATACCTGACGAGCCTAATCAGGCCTATCTCTTTTGGTTTGTACCTATGTATTTGCCAATTGTACCTGTTTGTGATATGGAATGTATTTTTGTGAATTGTCTTTATTAAATGTTACCAACTTATTTTCAAATATTACTTGTTTCATTTATTCTTTTGTGTCGTATACTAGCAGACGTAGGATTGGAAGACCCCCCACAAGGTGGGGCGACCTGGTGAAGGCTGCAGGTATCCACTGGATGCGAGAAGCATAGAACCGGTCAAAGTGGCGGTGCTTGGGGGAGGCCTATGCCTATTATTGGGCGTCTTTCAGCTGAAACGATGACAACGATGACGATGAACAAGACTAGGTGCACGGATCTACACCATTGCACCTAGGTACAGCTTACCTATCACCAAAGAAAGTTTAAAATTATTTCAGATATCATCTTAAACTTAGAACATTCTAACTAGCATGTAATTCAAATGAAATTATATACCCATGAAACTTATAAAATCTTCAAAAATTGGATGTTAAATTCAATATAATTGCATGGAAACAAAATAAATTCTACAATGTTTAAAACCGATACATAATGTAAGGTTGCAGTAAATATGTAAGTAAGTACACGCTGAATAAATTAGATACCTATAGCTTTTCCATAAAGTATAAAAAGCATAGCCCATAACTATTGTTTTTAAATTCATAACTCTACAATTTCTGAGAAGAAGAAAAATTTGTCTCTGAAAGTCAATCCTATGTGGAATCACTTTTATATTATTAGTAGGTAGTTACTAGTAGTTACTGCTTAGATTTTCTTGGTTCTAATAAATGTTTTCTTTTCTTTCTTTGTACCTACACAATAACGTTCAGAAAACTAATTTAAATTATAAAATCGCCACAATGTATGATTGGTGCCCAGACGCTGCCGGGGGGAGATCGACCGAACACGACCACTATAAATCTCTGTCACAATGAGAGAGAGACAAAATTGGGCGTCCTTACCTTCGCCACAAATATAATAGGTAAACACAGGTATGTATAGCTGCCCACCTATACGTATATTTACGTAAGTACTTATATAAAAGTGTCTGTAAAAGGACGTTTGCTGCAGTCTGAGCGAGTTTTAATTATACCTAGTGATGAATGTGATCTTGTGATATCGCACTCATACTTTTAATATGAGACATTCACATTGAATAATAAAAATAAAAATATTATGTTACTTTAAAACATCGAAATTGTTTAGTTACCAATCATTTTCTAACTAATTAAAAGATTGGTCGATTATACGACCCGACAATAATCACTACAGCATTAAAGGTTTTTGAAACATCGTTTTGCTTCCTTCAATCGTATGAAGATGACAGAGACACAATAATAAATATGTTTTAATCATGTTTAGCGTTACACACATTTATATAGTGTTTTGTGGTGTTAGCAAGCCTTAGACTTTCGGATTTTTTTTTTTAAACGTTGCCCCACACTAGGAATTACTCCTGTATTGTGGGTGCGTTTACAAACATTTAAATTCACATACACAAACAGCCAGACTCGGAACAACTACTTGTAGGTCATACAAATATTTGTTCCGTGCGGGAATCGAACCCGCTACACGCAGCACAGCAGTCAATCACTTAACCGCTGCGCCAACCGTGCTGTCAAATGTCGATTTCCAACTGACCTATGAGTATTCATCTGCTAATCATTTATTATCTAGGCTGGACCATCTCAGTTGCTGTAACTACAACAAATTCACCTACAAACATTACACCGATGCCTACAAATCACAAAAAACGATACACGAACAAAGGCCCCGTAGCACACCTACAATTCAAAGCATTAAGCCTAATACAGTAGGTACCGCATACAGCTACATAGCATAGCGCATACATCTAGGCTGGACCATCTCAGTTGCTGTAACTACAACAAATTCACCTACAAACATTACACCGATGCCTACAAATCACAAAAAACGATATACGAACAAAGGCTCCGTAGCACACCTACAATTCAAAGCATTAAGCCTAATACAGTAGGTACCGCATACAGCCCGGATTTTCAATCAGTCCCCCCACCTTTGTAGCGGGGTGAAGTATCGCATAGGTGACGTCGAAGACACATGCCCCATGTTATCCGTTCCCTGGTTTAATCCCGACCGGGAAACTATCGAAACTATTGGGATTACTAAGGGGTTGTCGGAAGGGGGGGGGGGTGAAGAGAATGAGTGTGTTGGAGCTACGTGATGTTTTGAATTCGGAACTGATTAGGATTCTGTTTTGTTTTAATGAGTAGGTACAGGTCGGTAATGACATTTAGGGGGTCATTGAAGTCTTTCTATGTAGGAAGGCAGATGTCAGTAATTATTGGTTGCTAATGACTTTGTATGCTTGAGAAACGTATAGGTGCATACCCAATTAATTTAATATTGGCGATCTGTTACCAAAAAACCTATACATACAGAAAAATTCGGATTTAAAAGATTCGGAAAAAGGGTCCACATCAGAACATGAAAAAAAAAATGAAAAGTGTTTATTCACAGAAATTTGTTCTTTGCAGGTTACATTTACCTCTGCCAAACTGCATAGCAGTTTGTTGGCAGACGTAGCTCCATTTTTATACAAACTTTTAATTATTAACATTCAATAATTTTTATAACGTACTTTTTCACCTACTTAAAACTACTCTTGCATGGATGCGACAACTCATAAAATAAATGTCTTTTACTTTATTTGAAACTTTACAAGTGAAATAAAACGCAACGCATCGATCAACAAATTGTTGTATTTCCATCAAGTCTTTTATCTTCCAACTCTGAAACTACAAAACCTGCACACATTCTGAAATTAACATTCTAAATAAAAACACAACGAAACAGAACAACAAGCATGCATTACACAAAACACATTGCCCGCACAATCTTTCAAATAAAATTGTAATTCTTAAAAATATATTGTCGAGTTTCCCCCGACTCACCCGGGGGCGGACTTGTTAGAGCATCGGTCGAGAATCACGTTCTCTTTGAAAAACGTCCTTTGATGCGCTCGCCTTGTTACGACCGTAACAACTAGCGTTCTCACAGTCACGTGTATTAAACCTTTAACTCTTTGTCGACTACACACAGACCAATCTCAACCTTAATCCAACCGTATAAGGACGTAAAAGGCGTGCACACAAATAAAATAATTTCGAGTAGGCTTACGTGCCTGGCAACTGAAAGTTTTTTTCCCTTGATGAGAAAATGTGTTTTTCATGACATGTAATACACTTTCTTTTTCCATCAAGTATATACATTTTTTTCAACAGATAAAAATATTAAAGTAGGTATTATCTTCAATCAAAGTTATCTATGTTTTTATTTTCTCGTAAAGGTAAAATCTCGTACAGACTACGCTTGTGATATTTGAACCATAACGTATAATGCCTCCCTCTGATTACCATTTGACGAACTGAATATTCCGCTCTGATAGACTTTTTGAAGCCATGCCGTAGTCTGCAATTCAGCGGCACAGAAAAAGAAAGAAAATTGCCGCCATTTTTTAAATCATGTCTACTTAGTATTTATTTTTTACTCATGTACAGTTCTTTATTGGAATTTTGATTGATTGGAGTCGGTTACTTTTGTGAAATGATTTTTTTTTTGTTTCTTGTTAACAATACCATTATTTTTTTATGAATATTAGTTACTAACCTTATCTAAGTATTTCTTTTCTTGAAGAAAGCAGAAATTGTATTGAATTTAATCTTTCGAGGAATCAATTACATTGTTTTATCTGCCCAATTATGTGGTCATCTAAGTACAGAAGAAGACGTCAGTCGGAATTCAAAATAAGAACAAAAGCCAACCAAATAAACTACACGGATTAAAAATTGCCGCGTTCCAAATACAAAACTCAAAAAAAACCACAGCAAGCATCGAATTAATTTCTCTAGCATTGTTTTCGTCTGTCAAACGTTAAAACAATAAGTTTAGAAGTCACATGCAGAGTTATAGACTAAACTCCATTCATGCCCTTTGTCCTAACCCTTTGTTAGGGCGAGATCCTTTATTGTTTTCACAGGGCGCGAATTAATCTCAGTTTATTTCTTTGATCGTGATATTTGAAAGGGCCGTAGTTGTCAGCTAACCGTGACGTGACGGATATGTAAATGGAACGATTTTTTTTGTTCTTAATTTGAATGGCGCATTGAGTGTAGGTCAACTGTAGACCGTTTTATGACGTCACTTTTATTTTTTGTTTTAATTGTCGTATGGTGAATTAAGAACTGATGACAAAAGCGTAGAATTATGATGTTTTACGAATGCTTTATATTATTACAGAGTAAAGGATTCTGAATGCCGAAATCAGACTAGCTGGCAAACAGCCGGCATGACCTATGTTAAAACGGGAGCTTTGAAAATAGTAGGTTCTAAAAGTAGAAAGACATGCACGTCTATTTTTCGAAAACAATTAAAAACCTAAGTACTAATAGTGCATGTTGAAGTCCACAGCATTATTTATATTCTCGGTAAAAATATTTTTTATTCGCAATAGGCAATATAGAAGGAACATCACTAAGTACTCGTAGAAAATGTCTGAGCCTATTGTAGTTATCTACCTATTTTTCTCAGAATAGAATCGGCTTCTCAGAAAAAAAAAACACAAAACTTATTGCTAATATAAGTTGCTTTTTTGTTGGAAAATTTTATAAAATCGCCTCTACTACAAATAATCTACAAGTTCTGCCATTAATGTTCTTCACAGTTAAGTTAACATATTAAAAAATATTACTACGAAGAGAATATTGTGTAAAAATCTACCTACGTATTCTTCTTCGGTACTTAGGCATACGCCCAGATGACAGAACTATGTCTATCTTTACTAGTCATACTACACAATTTGCCACAAAGTACACACCCTGCCAAAAAAAAATCCCAACCCAGCAATTCCCCCAACAATAACTATGTAGATATATAAAATATAAATCAAAGACATACACAGGAGACGGCCCCGGATATTAATAAGCTGGTTATCCGGCAATCGCCCGGAGTGACGGCGGTACTTTACGTGTATGTATGTTAACATGCACGGCAGTGTACGCGTGTGTCTGTATGCCTATGTGACACGCACGGATATTGTGCGGCCTTTGACGCGCGATATTGACGTGTATTTCATTAGATACTGTTAGATGTTTGATGTTGGTGGATGGATAGGTACAGTTACGGTTACAAGGAAATCAATTAGCTCTTCCTAGTCTTAGGAAACTAGTTGTTCCTAAATGTGGTATTTACCTAGCATCATAGAATAGCACACAAGTATAATAAAGTTTTACAAAAAATCCGATTGATCAGTTTTTTTTATTTTAACAGCTCATATGTTAGTAGGTATACAGGATGGCAGGGACGACGTGTAAACTGTAACCAGCTGTAACTCAGCACATGATTCCAGTGTAGACATTTTTCGTCGATTCTCAATATACGAAATGCTGTTTATACTCGTATAATATTGCAAATAGAAAACTACAATACCTAACGCGGTCAAAATCTATGGAACAGCTTTTTTTTTAAGTAACCCGCTCAGTATTTCAATGCGGGTTGACTCATGTACTTACTGAATGAATGGTAATCCCTTCCCTGCCACCATGTGTACTAGAAACAAAAAAAAAGAATTATCTCAATAAATATTGTTTGTTGAAAAGAGTTGCGATATCTGTGTACATATTTCTGCACGTAACTTTACTGTATGTGTTGTGTGTGTGAATGAAACATACACGGGTAGTTTGAGTTGCCTGAATTTGACGCAGGACGTCTTTCCTAATTTGATTTCTGTGTTCCATTCTAACGTTAATGGATACCGAAAATTAGTAGTTAGCAAGCAATGAACTCGTAAATTATTTAGTTTTGTCATAAACTGAATAGGTATAGAAATAAGTTTTACAAATCAGTGCCATTATTGTAAAACTAAAAACGAGCAACTTTAATTTTTTGACATTTTTTTTTTTGCAATTTGCAGGTGAGTATTAGGCTTTATGTTGAACAAATATGTACAAGTAGATAATATGTATTTACAGAATAATTATCATTAAAATCATCCACACAATATTTTGTTGTTTTGTTGTTAATTTGAACACAACCCTCTAAGTTAAAATAGGTAATTAGTTTGATAATTGATTAATATTTCATGAAATAGTCATTCAGTCATCAAAAACGTAAGAACTTAGAATCTTAGCTCATCCTCCTTTAAAACTTGTTTTTATTTCGGTAACTTGGAAGTCTATTTTACCTGTCGGCTTTAAGCAAATTCCTGTAAATAATAAGAGCTATCGGATTAGTCAAATAGATTTCCAAAACCTTAGAAACTACCCGACCTTGCCAATAATCTATCGATCCCGTAGACCTTATGAATTCGGAATTCGGCCTTCGGATATACACACTAGTAACAGTGGGTCTAAAAAGGCCACATTAAGCAATTCCTCTAAAAGTGATTCATTTCCTGAATTCGCCTATGATTCTGCTATTTGACATTTTACTTTAATAAAGCATTTGTAATTTGGTGACCATTTTATGAATTTCCATACAAAATTGTCAAATAGATGAATTGCGTGCTGTCAACGCAGATAATATTATGAATTGTCAGTTTGTGACAATTTCACGATTTTAAATATATGATTCATATTATGATTCTGCCAAAGTGGCCTTTTTAGACCCACAGATCAAACCATAACAACACAAGCATCGTACAAACATAACCGGCGAGTTCACATAACAATATCAATTATAATCAAACTCTACCCATATACAACGGAACACAATTACTGCTAAGCGCAACCGGTCTCACCACAAAGGCTCACCTAAACGCCGAATTTTCCCGACACCCCCCTTTCCCCCCTCAGGGAGGCTCCTTACCCCCCCAGGCTCACACGTCTATCCATTTGCCAGCTAGTTCCGAGCTAAATTAATTTCCAAGCTCCTTATGTTACGTGCCTTGCGGCTTTGGCTTGTGTGTGTGCGTGTCTACTACAGTGTGGAGCTACTTTAGGAAGGCTTAAATGAATATATACGCTGTTTATGTGTGCGTGAAGGTATATACAGTAAGTTTACGGTATCGTCTTGTTAAGGATCGAATTAGATGTAACAAATTAGTTTGGAGTATGGTGGTTTATGTGCTCCGGGTTATGTGTTTTGGATTATTGGAGTATATACCATACTTCATTAATTAACAAATATCTAAGTGCTTAAGGACGATATTCGCATACGTACGCTTCTAATAGAATACCTCCTTTGACATTTTTAAGTCAGTGAACATCGTATTATTTTGTTCTTTTGATAATTTCCTTTTTTCTCAAAACTTCACAGAGCTGTGAATCATGTATCTACTATGTTATAATATCGTAACAAAGAACACAAATATATTTAACGTGTAACCAATTAATACAAGACCCAGAGTTAAAAGCATAATACGATGATTAAAACATTTTTTTTATAAAGCTAACTGTTATTATTAAGAAAATCATGTTGACCCTAGCATTACTTTATTCATTTAAAAGAAAGAAGGAAAATTATTTTATTTGAGACACACACACGAAATATAACGAAATATTAAAGTCTTAAAGTCTTGAAATAGGATGGAATTTCCGACAATCGGCGGCAGGTGTGACAAAATATATATTTTTTAAATATCTATATTAAAAGTTACTGAAATCGATTCAGTAATCAATTATGAACAAACTAGTTTCAAGACCGTTTATTCTGTAACACCTTGTACGTAAGGTATGCCTCGCATGCTCAGATTGTAATGTAAAACACACTTGCTTAGCCATCTTCACACAGTGGACCAATTCACTTCATATCCACATTACCACCCTTTACTATAAAGTGTCATCGGTTCAGCTTAAATATCATCAGGAGTATTCCTCCTAATACATTCAAGCTTTTCTAGCAGTTCTAGCAGTTCGTCGTGAACGTGGTAAGACAGCGGCTCCCACGACATAATCTTTGTCATCAGAAGACAGCCGCCACGGAACCGTCGAAGCCTAAGAGCATCGAAGATTCGAAGCGACACTACTAGAATGACTATCACCAGCCAGTATCACTCTTGTCCGACCTCTTCGGTGATTCCAAAAACAAAACAAGACAAATGGCGCCACTTTATGCGCCGTCAATTTAAAAAATACAAAAAAAAAAGTAAGAAATAGTTCCAGCCTTTCCCATCACATAATACGCTTCATACCGATACTCATCTGTAGCTATTCGCTCGCAGAATCTCCAACTCCACATGTTTTCACATAAATAAACTGACAGCCGACGATGCTGAACGGATATTGCTTCGGCCTACTGCTTACATAACGTGTACCTATGTAAGGGATTTTGTTGTGTATTATGTAGATACCTACTACATCTTCTATGTAAAGCCTTTTCTATTGAAACTCGACTTTGAGTATGGAAAAAATGTGTTACACGGTAAGTGCTGGTCACATTCTTGAAGTCATGTGTGGTTCGTAAATCGAAAGTTATTATTGCCAATATGATTCGAAATAACGACTATGATGTCTTTGATTATTACATCTGAAATAATATACCAGCAGAAGCTTGAAAGAATTGCCAAACTTAAGTGGCAGTGGTCACATCACTCGCAGAACAGATGGTCGATGGGGCCGAAAGGTTCGGGAGTGGCGAAGACGTAGAGTTGAAAGGGCCCCACAAGGTGGACCGATGACCTTGTGAAGGCCGCAGGAATACGCTGAATGCGGGAAGCACAGAACCAGTTGAAGTAGCGGAGCTTGGAGGACGCCTATGTGCAGCAGAGGACATCTCTCGGCTGAAATGATAAGGATGATGTGACACTTGGTTGTAAAGTTAAATAAAACGTAGGCGACGAAAAATTACCAGATTCTGAGTCCGGCACAAAACTTATTATGATGCTGTAGTGCGGACGAAGCTTTATACTTCTATATACAACAAAGGTATTTTATTACAGTTAGTGTTATCGTTTTCTTGAAAACGACGAGTGTATACTACTAACTACTTATGTTATAAATATGCATTTACATAGCTTGACATCTCAGTTCTTGAAAGAATTTACTCTTAGTTCAGAGCTTTATAAATAAATGCACTAATTTTGGTCGAAATAACCTATCTATATACCAAACGAGATAATGGGTAGAGGCGTGAAAACAAACCCAATACAGCATCTTTTTCAAAACAAAAATAAAATTACATCCAAGAATTTGTCATATAGACACCAACAGCGGAGCATGTATGCTATAAAACATATAAAAATCCTGTGCAGAATTCATGACCTTAGCTCTTAAGTCACTTTTACGACTCGGCTATTCATAATAAAAGATTGAAGACGAGGCACTAAAACAAAGACTGAGCAGCACTATATTTCACTTTCTTTGAATTTGTTTGGATTTTTTCTAACGTCTTTTTTTTGCAATAATTTTACTTTTTCGTTTTTGCTATACTGTCAGGCCAAGATCTAAAAACGTTACTTAGCTGAGCGTTACAACTGTCAAACTACAAGTGCATAAGCTAGGAGTTAATCCTGCCACTGGCCAAGTGCAAGATACGGAAACCGTTTTAAGTCAAAACATGTGGTAAGTAACGTTTATAGATCTCTGTCTCAGACTCTTATTTTTCGACTGCCTGTCAACGAAACACATTCAGCTTCACGTGATTTTTGGACCTATATAGCCATATTTATTTCCTTACTTACGCAGAATCGATTTACTGTTTTTGTATATTTTATCAATTGTGTTAAAGCGTCCATTTGGATCTTGCCTGGGCCCTACCTGCCTGGTCACTAGGTGTAGGTACTAGCATTGTGAATTGAGATTGAGTAAATCGAATATTTTATTCGTTTTGTTTTTAGTGTAAGAAAAATGAAGAAAATTTTATAACTTCAACTGTCACATGGAACGTACCAATGAAAACAAATCACATCGACCTGAGACAATTTCTACGAATAATCTAGACTTTGTCTTGATCTAGACATGGATCATAAAATACAGCTCTCAGAACAAACAACAAAGCTTGTTAGTGATTCTGTGAATTTAGTGTAACGATATTAGGTTCTGGGTAATATCCACAGCACTTAGCATCTTTGACAGATAATTAGATACCTATTAATATCACACATGCTGATCTCGTGATTTGTTGAAGAGATAGAATCTGAGACCCATTGAAGCATTTCGAAAAACCATTCGGCCGGAGACTGACTAACGCCTATTTCAGATAAATATTATTATAAATACGCAGGTTTACAGTTATTTAGGCTTTAAAATGCTTTAGAGTGAATCAGTCAGTCTTTTGTTAGAAAGAAATATATAAAACTGCCTTGTTTCCGCGAAGGGTTGAGCAGAGGTGTACCTCACACTGCACATTTTGCCATTTTTGTTAGAAATGCCTGGATTAGTTAAGAAAATCAGAAAAAAATAAACAATGCGGTAAACTTAGGCGATGAGATGGCTCTAACTGCGTATGCTACCTGACGATTTGCCATTAATCCCAACTATTTTCAAGATCATACAACGTAGTTTAGTTACTTAAACAGACAGCAAAAAAAATGTAAATATTTGTAACAAGCGTTTCTCGCCATCAAACTGGTATGACGAGAAAACAGTAAGAACAAAAACATTATGTATTGATTTGTAAATAAAATAAAAAAAGCTACTCAGTCACCTATCGTAGCTACAATGTATCAGTAACCTATCGCAAAGAACTACAATTTATCACACCTAGACTTCTAGTTGCCTTGTCCCAGATATATCATATTCATATTTTTCGCCCGTGTCCGTTCTGCACCTTCATCCTATATGGGTCGTAAACCAGTTTATGATGCCGGCGACAGAGTATGATTTACGAGGGTCATCAAGAAACCATGCAGGTTTTATCACTGTCTTTATATCGCGATGAGTGTTCTTAAGGTATTGAAGAACTTTTAGATATTCTAGGCTTTTTTGGTCGTATACGAGTGAAGAGAGTGTATTAATGTTCGTAGATTTTGGAGACTTTCCAAAATTGTTACACGGCCCATGTTCCAGTGGTAACCGCCGCAAATTACGAATCGTTGGTTCGAAAAAAGTTCGAAAAAAGATCGTTGGTTCGAACCCAGACTGGCGCTTTACTTTGTGTAAATTAATTCATCACCACTGCTCTCAAAACGGTGAACGAAAACATCGAGAGGGAACCGGCATGTTTTAGAACCAAAAGTTCTAAGACATGTGACATCTACCAACCCGTACTGGGCCCGCGTGGCAGATTACAGCCCACTCCCTCTGATAGAGATGACCCTTGTGCCCAGAAGTGGCACCATTATAAGCGGATCATGCGTCATGCATTGGTGAATGGGTCCCTCTCACCGAGAGGAGGCTTGTTTCCCAGCAGTGAGAACTTTATAGATTTATTATTTCGTGTTATGTATAGCTGAATGAAAAATACCTTCTTTCGGAATGACCAAGGTGACAGTGCTTGTCGTTTCGACCACTTCACTTTATTGCCTCCACCTAAGTAGGTACACAAAATTGGCAACTTTCCAAAATCCTTGATTCTGCTTTGACAACAGCCACACTGGCGCACTCACAGATTGGTGATCCTTCAGTCTCCAGAAAAACTGACTCAATCTTTCGTCAACGAAAAAGATCTTCAAGAACACTACACCGTCTTTTCAACCGATTAACAACAGCATACGTTCTGAATGAAAACTAATGACTACTACTAAAACCTTTTCCGCACACATAAGAATAAGAATAAGCATAATCTGGCAATAACGTTCCCACTGCTGGGACACAGGCCTCCTACATGAGAGTGAGTGGGCCGTAATCCACCACGCGGGCCCAGTGCGGGTTGGTAGATGTCACATGTCTTGGAACTTATGGTTCTATAACATGCCGGTTTCCTCACGATATTTCCCTTCACCGTTCCACACACAAATATTTAAAAAACTACCTTCCCAGCTAACAGTTAAAACAAAAAAAACTTTGAAGCCATTACTTACCTTAGCGTATTTCTACGAACATTGTATGACGACATATTACTAAAATCTCTTCTTCGTTCAGGTGACCTGCGCAGCCTCGTCCTCGGGAGGTGTTTAAGTTGATGAGCATTAGATAGAAGAGCGCTCGCTACACTTATCTAAGGAACTCTTATTAAATCCTCCTTAACTAATCCTTCAGAAGTACTGGCTGCAGAAAAGTCGGAAAGGAAATACTGAAATTAGGGTCGGTTTTTTTCCTGTGTTTTGTTTTACACAAATCAAATGAAATGTTTATTTATGAAAGTTAATCTTTTATACGTCAAGATTTGTTGTTCAATATTTTAAAACTAGATGGCGCCGGCATTTCCTAGGTGACTGATCCCTGAGAAGAAATGCCGAAACTAACTCAGAGATCATTGTCTTTTTTAAAGGCCAAACGTTATACTATTAGGATTTTATGTGAGTCTGTCTGTCTGTGTTTTCTGTGAGGGTCATGTCTGGAAGGGCCTTTTGAAGAAAAAGCCACTGCAGCTTTGAAAAGACCTGACCGAACAAACGGTATGCATGCATCAGTCATCGTGAAGCTCAAATAATGTGTGTGTAGTCTGTATAGGAGTACTTATAATGTGATAAGTATGTATTCTGTACGAATTTTACAAGTTCGATTGAAGGATCAGTTATTTTCCTAGATTCTATTAAATTAAACACAGAATTTCCTACTTCTTTCCATTATACATACAACCATTATCCACTAAAATATCCAATCAAGCAAAGATGTACCCGATAACTTTTCTACCCTCCATCACCTTACAAAATCTCCGCAACAAATTCCGCGATAATCTATGTACGATCCGAACTCCGTTGCTAACTGTACCAGTAATTAGTGGGACCGTGGTATATAGCTGGGCGTACATAATGTAATTATGCACGTTCGTACATACGTACGCCGCTCTAAAATACTCCTGGAACAATTTGGAACTAGAGGCGAAGTTTGAAACCGCAGCAGACGGCCGCCATCTTGGGGTAACCATGACAACCGGCCGCGAATTGTCTGCTCGCTACCTGAAATGTAAATAGCTTCACGGTTTGTTGTTCAGTATTGCAGAGAATATTGTGGACGTGGTTGATAGTTGTAATGGAAATAAAAAGACGAACGGACGGCGGACGCAGTCTTTCGTGGGGTTTTGGTGGACGCTGCGCGGCATTGAAAATTTTTCATTAAGTTTTTCTCTGGCGCTTTTTTTTGACATGGTTTTCAGACATTTTTATTGACTCTTCTTAAAATATTATTGAGCAGATTTTTTTATTTATAGATGCGTATCAATACTCACATTTTTTTTCTTACCTATCTAGTAAAGGCCAGTAACACACGAGCAGACTCTCCCTCACCCTTTACAAAAATGTTCTTTATTAATTTCTTTCTCCACACCATAAAGCCTACTCACAGGAATGCGCTTCCTTGTCACAACTTCGCCATAAACTTCTCGTTCCTATTAAAGTAGAACAAGAAGTGCATCGTCCTCATCTCGGGATTCCTCAGCAGTGCTACACAGCAATTCGATGGAGCATTTCAATATAAACGTTGGTCGCCATTAGCAGGCGGGAGTTGCGGCCCAAGATATGAGTGGAGAACTACCCTTGTGGATGTTGGAGAGTGTGGAGAACGACTTTGTATATGAAAACTTGAAACAAAGGTATGAGAACAAAATAAGTATTGATCTAGTTTCTAAAATTCAGCATATAGCTTAACTGTGGTTTTCAGTAAATTTGTCCTTCAATAACTATAAATACCTACGTGCTTTGTTCTCATATTGAATTGATAAAAATATTGAACCTCGTTTCAACAAGCAGCAGGTCAATTCTTGTTTAAGTAAAGAAGAATACCTCTCCTTTGCCTAAATTTTTGTCATATTTTTGACATTGATAGTCATTGAGATGAGATTTCAACTAAATTTTGAATGGCTTATGTTAGGAGAAACGGCTTTCGAAGAAGTACTATTTTTATGTATGTGAGAATAAGCCTGTTGACTTGTAGGTAGTGGGGCAGTTACTACTAGCTTTACCCAGATATCGGATTTCAAATTTTGGAACCTTTCTAAGTTCAACGTTCAGTGACATTTAAGAGCATCACAATGCTATTAGATTAAAATACAAATAAGTTATTCAAAACTTAGTACCTAATTCATAATTTAAAAAAAAACTGATTTTAAACACACACCATTACAGAATCCCTCTCCACACAACATAACGTCAGAGGGCAGGCAGACGTAGTTGTGGAGCACTCTTCATTTCGAATGCCTGTCCACGCGCGCCCCGCGCTACCCCCGTGTGTACACGCCCTATCGGGAACGACGAACTCGCCGATATGTTGTACTTTGGAGGAGACTGCCTTATATTATGTTGGATAATTTTGGTGTTGTATGTCCAGCAAATAATTCAAAAGTTTCTAGGTTTTCTTTTTTCGTAGCTTCGTGCTGAAAATATATAAAATCTACTCAACTGAAGGAAAATATGTCAAAGTTACGTAGCCGGACACACACACACAGTCAAAACTGTGGAACTTTGAGAAACGACATCAACGATTACTTACTCGTAGACAGTGGTCTACGAGTAAGTAATCGTTGATGTCTTTTAGTTGTTCTCGTAGCACTCGTAGTGACGACGACTGCTACGAGATGCTACGAACAGCTACGACAAAGGATTTTCGTGCAACGCTCAGTCTAATTAGCGTTAATAATATTTGATTTGGCAATATTATCGACTATTATTCGTGTGGTGTAGATTAATCCTACTAATATTATAAACGTGAAAGTTTGTGAGAATGGATGGATGGATGTTTGTTACTCTTTCACGCAAAAACTACTAACGGATTTGAATGAAATTTGGCACACAGATAGTTTATAACCCGGATTAATACATAGCGTACTTTTTATCCCGGTAAGACGTTTTTGTGGGATAATTTCCGAGTTCTACGCAGTCAAAGTCGTTGGCAAAAGCGTAAAATAAGTAGTAAAATATAAGTATCAAAATTGTCCTTCTTATGCTAAATACCACATCCACCACCCATCAGTTCTGAACTCCGTACACACATGCCCTTCGCTCCTTGGCAAGTGATGAAAGGATGTGTGATGCGTTCCCCTCTATTGTGGTTTGTTTCACAGCAACCAACCTGAGGTACCGAGGTACAGGGGGAAGAAACCACACGGTGGGTACCCCTCACCTGCCAAGCAATGCCTGCCACGACTTTTAATTTAAAAGTACGTAGAATATTGAAGATTGTTTGAAGTATACAACGGTTGTATACTTGGAAATAGAAAGCAATATTGATCTAATGAGTAAGGGGATGTGAGCTGTTACAGAAATTTTCTAGTACTACGTTGAAAATTTACAAGATCATAACTATGCCAAATTTTCTACTCCTCCGTGAAAATTGATACAAAGTTTTTGCTTCACGTATTAATATATAGAAGGTAATAAAATAAAGCTGAAGAGCTTGTTTTTTGTTTCAGCGAACTAATCTCTGCAACTACCAGTCAGATTCGTTTAATAGTTTTCAATTCTAAGATCCTTTTTTTTTATATTAGCTTACACTGTCCCATTGCTGAGCAAAGGTCTCCGAAAAGTGTTATACAGGTAAAAAAAACCGGCCAAGTGTGAGTCGGACTCGCGCACGAAGGGTTCTCCGTACCATTATCTATAAAAACGGCAAAAACATCATGTCTGTGTTATATGGGAGACTTACTTAAATATTTATTTTATTCTGTTTTAGTACTTGTTGTTATAGCGGCAACAGAAATACATAATCAGTGAAAATTTCAACTGTCTAACTATCACGGTTCATGAGATACAGACTGGTGACAGACGGACAGACAGACAGACGGACGGACAGCGGAGTCTTAGTAATAGGGTCCCGCTTTACCCTTTGGGCACGGAACCCTAAAAACAAGCATTGAAAAAAGTGTGCATCTACTATTTAGAAATACTTTGCTCTCCTATCGTAGTCCCTTTAATTTCGATAATGATTATATTTTGTTTCTTAAAACTTAACTTGTCATAAGATCTGCAAAATCCTTTGCCAAACCACACATAGCCTGCATTAAGTATCCATAGACATCTCTATTCGAATCACGAGCGTCAACACGTAATTACAACGAATGTCTTTCAAAAAGCAATCACATCTACCGAGAGATCGACTATTCGAGATTGAATTGCGAATCCACGTAATATATCAAAGGTAATCCGTTTAAGTTTAAGGGGCACTATATATCATGCGATGGCGGTACATACCCACCCCGCTGTTTGGTCGCCTAAGCAGGGTGGCCCTGTAACGCATGTTTAGGTGGGTGGTGCAAGGCAAGAGCGGTCCCGAGAAAGGCGCAGATAGCCTTCTGAAGAAATTATTCTGTAACTGTACTCGTAGTTGAACATTTTAAGAGCGGGTATAAATCAAAATTGCCTATCTTCAATTGGATTTTTCATGAAACTGCTGAGAGTTAGATAAAATTTACAATCTACATGATAATTTCAAACTTTTTGTGGGTCAGAAACTCAAAATATAAAAATGTTGTTTCTTCAGTTTTGTAGTTCAAGTTATTTTTTACTGCTTTAGATTTTGTCTCAACCAACAAAAGGAGAAGCATATGAAGACGACAATTTTTATTAACGCCAGTCACGTTCAGCATCTAGTAGTAGAGTTTAAAACTAGTCTGTAAACGTAGTGTAGTTAAGAAATATGTGGAACAATTTTCATATTTTAGGCAGTGTTACAAAGTTGAGCTCTAAGCAACGGACTGGTCCAATGAAAGAAACTATCTAACATCTTGATAGCATGATCATGTCAATCTCTATGCCAATGGTTCAAGGTAGAAAACTCAATGAAATTTATAATCCCGCTATTGCAGGTATGCTGGAAGAGATTTCTTCAGAATTAAACATCATCTTGGTATGTATTTTTCTGGTCCTTTCTTCTTGTCTGTTTAAATAAATAAATAAAAAAGGAATTTCTTCAAAAGACAATGTAATTCCTTTGTCCGTTAAATACTCCGCTATTCGCTTATGTCCTAACCCTCTCTT
This sequence comes from Polymixis lichenea, assembly GCA_949091785.1. Classification (NCBI taxonomy): domain Eukaryota; kingdom Metazoa; phylum Arthropoda; class Insecta; order Lepidoptera; family Noctuidae; genus Polymixis; species Polymixis lichenea. The sequence continues at coordinate 16,496,404 of OX420943.1, read as the reverse complement.
TATTCGTCAACTAAGCAGGGTGGAGGGTGTTTCAACGGGTGTGTGGGGGGGGTAACGTTTTCCTGTATGAAGGCACACGTCGCAAAGGGAAATCCTGTACAGGACAGAACGCTAAAATTGCCCGCTGCGAAAGTAGGCAGGTATCTAGGATTATGACGGGGAGATTATTTAAGGATGGTGTTTTGTTGTTGTTGCCTAGCAATACGTTTAAAGGGTTCTCTTCTTATCATCATTTTGATATTAAACAACGTGTGAACAACGTCACAACTAGTTTATTTAGATACTTCATGTTGACCAATCGCAAACAGCGGTATCATTGCGTAACACACTAACAGTTAGAATGGCTTTCATTTTGACAGTTCAACAACATTCATTGCGTTATTTACGTTGATGAGCAGACACAATTTTCAAACAAACGAAGCAATGGTTCAGCAACATCCTTCAAAACGATTCAGATTGCGATTGAAAGTGTGTTACGTAATTAGGGCGCTGAGTTTGGTATCTTAGACCCATCGCTTAGTAGCAGGCGAGCTCGAGGAGTGTTAATCTGTAAGTATATTTCTTACCTTAAAATTCTACTACTGCAAAAAATACTTCAATTGGCCGCTACAAAAAATGGTCCTTGCCCATTCCCGTAATCCACACTTGGCGGATAATAAATCGCGACATTCGCCATTACCATACGGGAGGACGCTACTGTCTAACCTCTTAACATAATCCCTGACGCTTTTAAAGATAGGTACCCACGTTTGAAAGAGGCGGCTTATCCGTCATCAAAGCTTAATACTATGATTGTAGGTGTTCAGATGGACCCTACTTTTCTTTTTTTTCGAGTTTAACGTTTCGACAGATGATCGAAGGACCAGGTGAGAAGGACCAATTTTATGAAAGGACCACACTTCATATTCTTTTTATATTTCGCATTTTCATCATCTGCCTAGCCTTTTCCCAACTACGTTGGAGTCGGCTTCCAGTCTAACCGGATGCAGCTGAATACCAGTATTTTACATGGAGCGACTGCCTATCTGACCTCCACAACCCAATAACTGGGTGATCCGATACCCCTTGGTAAGACTAGTTGTCAGACTTTCGGGCTTCTGACGAACCACGATTATTTTTATATTTTGTATACGATACTTTATAAACCCAAATAACGTCTGCTCTCAAATTTGAAAGCCCCTATTGATTGATAGCAAGCAGTAATGGACGTGTTAATAATTTAAGACACCGTGAATACGTAATCCTGTGCGAGCGACGAACTCGGATCGCGGTACATAGATAATTAAGTAAATGGCATCGTAATGTACGTTGTATGTTTCAATAATTAAGTAGTATAAGGAACGTATAATTATCGTGGGTATAGGTAGGACGGCAGGCTACTTTGTAGATAAGTCATAAAAAAGACGCGTACTTCTTCTTAGCATGTTCATAGTAATCTAAATACAGTCAGCCCAAAATTTGGCTACGAGCTCGGCACTTTTAGCAGCGTCCATTAGATCCTGTAACATCACCACAAACGCGTACTTGCGGCGACCAATGATTGTTCATAGATAGGCTCTTATTCCGGTCCTATTATGTGTGTTCCATGCGGTGCCGGACGTAAAAGAATAGCACCATCCCATTTCTTCCCGTGGGTGTCGTAGAAGGCGCCTAAGGGACAGTACTAGAGAATGGGCAGCAGTGAGAGTTCTCTATGCATTTGACCACCATACTGCCATCGCCAACCCGCCTGCCAAGCGTGGCGGTTATAGCAAATGACCCCTTCTGGGGGAGGCTTATGTCCAGCAGTGAATGTCTTTTGGCTGATATGATGATGATGATGATGAGGTCCTATTCGTGGATACCACTGCGCGGCCTGCTCGCGGGTTATTTCAAGAATTTATTAACAAGAATGAGTATGCCATAGCACTGCACCCTAAGTGCGCAACACACGATCAATCACAATCTGATTCATTTTGAATGATTTTGCTAATTTATTACTTTTTAAGGTCCAAAAATGTATCTACTCAACAACCTAAATAACCGTAAAGAATGTTGTTGGACTGTGGTCCTAGAGTGAGTTTCTTACCATCTCGACATAACGCATCAACTGCGTTCGGCGCTCCGACAGGCCCTTCACCAATCCAGGGCCAATCGGAGCGAGAACGCGGTCGATCAGTAAAGTCGAGATGGTTAAAAGAAACTCACACTAAGGCCTCTGTTAATTTTAACAGTTCAACAACATTTATTGCGTTATTGCTCTCTGTTAGAGTGATTGTTACCAGGCAGTGTCTCTGTAATCCGACGTCATTGGCGATTCCAGTAACTTCTTCTTCTAAGAAAACTAGAAGGCGCCACTTGCTGCGCCGTGATTAATTGAATAATGTTAGATCATAATGTATTTAACGCAATAATTCAGCGCATAACAAGTTTTGATACGCGTGCGGCATGTGCTAACAAATTCCAGCGCACTAAGTAACCTGAGGAATATCTTGAAACATGCCAATCGGAAATTGGGGCATGTGCACGTCTGACACAAAATATTTGCCAGCCTATGGTATTTCTAGCTGAGGCGAGAATATCCAAAGTTTGGTTGAATTGCCAACAATGCCATGGCTTCGGTGATAGGACACTAAATATTCAGTCTAGGGAATTCTGGATGTTTGAGCGTTTCATGGATCACTATCGGCTATGTGGCTATAGCTGTAGGCAATATGCTATAAGCTAAAAACTTCATAGTCACTTATGTTACCTAAAAGAGTGCCAACTAACGTAATTAAGTGCGCGCTATCGAATTGCACCAATATTATAGCGAAATAAGACAATTCGTTATCTGATGCATCAGCAGCAGATCAGTCGACTTATAACTTATTTTGTCATTTTATATATCTTTGAAATCAGTGCAGGTCTTGTGGGTTTGCAATTTGACCAAGAGAGGATCCTGCTTTCTTAAATATAAAACTTTTACCATTCCCGCTGTTAGTGTATAACGCAATTAGATCCGAGGTACTTATATGAGTAATGTTTTGACATCGCAAGCCTAAAAACCAGTCATTTAGAAATGTTATTTCTGATTTTAGTGCCCAGCTAGGTCCATTAGAAGATTAAAACTGATGAAAACAAGTACCTACCACACTATTTTATAGCAAAAAGTAATTAGGTACAACAGAAAAAAAACCGTTGATATGCAGAATGATCCCAAAATAGTACCCATCAGAGCTCTTTGTAAACCGTTTCTAAACAGATCATGAGAAAGAAGGTACCCACAGGTCAATATTATTAACGTTCCACACATCAACGACAGGCACCATAACATCTTTTGTCATATTGCTTATGGGAAAAAATTACCGAGAGCCAAAGTGTACCCCATCGACTTTTTCACTATAGAACTCATTTAAATCTCTCGATGCTTCCCTACTTTGCCTGCGATGCACCTTGTTGCAAATTAAGGATTCAACCCTTATAAAAAATGTGACCCCAAAGCATCGTGGGTAAAAACTTTTATCTTTTTTTTTATTACACTTTATTGAAATGAGACACCGGGTACGCATATAAAATTGGTCTTTTTGTGTGCCTCGAAAGGGTTAGACACGTCGGTAGTGCATAGATTTTTTTTAATGTGACGTACAAAGAGTTAACCCTGCGTATGCGGTTCGTGACGGTTCGTTATATCAGTGTTAAAGTTGAATTTGCGTTTGCGAAATGTCGGTTTTTTTTGTCCCATAGTTATTTTTTTTTCTATGAAGTTCATTGTAAATACTGTAATGACTTTTATTCAAACATAAAACTAAAAACCAATATTTATTTATCATTTGAACTGATTTAGTGACCAAATAAAGAAGATGACACTTTTTAAATAACTCCCTCCTTTTATTAGTCAAAAACCTGAACCCAAAATATTTTATGAGCTAAATTAAATTCACAAAGCTTCAAGACAGAAACAATGATAAAAATCGAACCTTCAATAAATCTCAAACCGTCTTTATTAGAAAGTGTACCACTAACCCTTTAAAATCTACAATACGGTCTATTGTACCAAACACAAAAACTATCAGACAAAAAGCTCTAAGAGATATCATCAACAATTTCACACTTGGCACGCATGCGTCACATATTTTCAATTTGACAGTAGAGTGCTTTATTTAGTACGATAAGTATCGCTCCTGATTCCATCTGATGTCATTATGTTCAAGTTTTCTGGTCTCATTGACTTTTTACGTGATTTTATAATTAAGATAAAATGGACCGGGTTAAAATTATTGCTGTTGTTGTGTTATAAGCATTAATAGAAAGAAAATGTTTTATTTCCTGTTTAGGGCTTTGGTACGAATCATTGTTTTGTTTTGTGTGATATGAAACACATAGATACCGAAACGGCCTATCTAAAACGAATATTTTGTCTAACTGTATACAGTATTTTGCTTAGTACGTAGGTACCACCAGTTTTGCTGCTGTGATGTGGTTAGTTAAAAAAATCCATAATACCCAATTATTTTCAAATAATTATAATCGTAATCGTCACATTTTATTCAACGAAAACTACTAAGCAAAGTTAAAGTTATTATTATGTCAAAAGCCAAACTAAACCACTCGACCATAAAATTATATTTAAATTCCAAAAACTGCACTGCAAACCAAACACGAAAACACATAAATTTCTAACCCGTCAACGGCGACATGTTTTCCAAAACTTGGCCGCCGCGTCACTCCCCTGGCATTCAGGCATACGCTCCTATTTACCAATAACCCTTACTGACCCTTAACCCTTCTACCTAAATATGACCTCTCGGCCTAGCCCCTGGTCATTGTGTAGCGAATTAATCGGCTAGTATGCCCATTGTATGGACACTGCCCACCCGTTATTCGTTCGTCGGTCATTGTGTTTATATTAAAAGTTTTTAAGTGTCCCCTCGCAGTTTAAGGTTTGCGAAACCGGTTTGCGAATTTTTTCATGTGCAGCGGTCAAAACTGGTTTTGTTTTGAATTCGATGGTATCAGTTTATCTATTTTTGATATTCAGCGAATAATGCATTGGGCAGTTTTTTTTTTAATCTCATACAAGGTGTTGTCAAAAAATATTGCATTATTTCTAGAAACGAATATACATCATTTTGACAACTTGAAGAACAGAGAAATACATAGATTATTGAGCTTCGAGGGCAGAAAGCTGATCATCAAGTAATAACAAGCTTTTTCTTCGAAGTTAACCAGCCTGGAAAACACAATAATAAATTCCCTTTGATGTATGTATTTGTGTAAACATGACATCTTTTTGAGGCTGACTGTTCTTACGCCAAAAAGGTAAGATTTAGGTACCGACCTTTTTGGGTCATTAATTTAAAGATTTTACTTTAAGTTAATACAATAATCTTTTTTTTTTTTTTCTAGCAAAAGCTCACACTCTACGATCCCAACCGGTGAGCGCGCACGCACGTTGCAAAAACCCGACAGCAACAACGAACTTCAACTATTTTGCATACAGAGCAGACCCCTTTCTAATAGTTAACAATTTATTGTTATTATTTATGCACCGGAAATGTTCCCCTCGCGTGTAACTAGCGGTTCTACAGATGTGCATCTTGGATGAGCTGTGGGACGACCGACGAACTTGCTCAAGCCAGGGTCCTACTAATATTTTAAGATGTTAGTACTGGCTGTAATTTGGGAAGATAAACTTTTTATGTTGTTTTGCCTTTATCTTTTATATTTTGAAATTAGAATTACCGAAAATGTAATTTAGAATTTGCCGAACGTTTTTGGCCTTCACTGTGTATTGTAGGGTTAAGGTACTTAGTTTAAGCCAAGTACTTTCTGGTAAGAAAATTGGCCCAATGAACCAATGGAAACCTAGCCATGTGTATTATCAGGAAAATTATCAAAAACAGAAATAAGATTCCAAGGTGTCAAAATAAGAAGAAAATGGAAAGTGAAACAAACTCAGGTGAAAAATAAAACGGTTGATTTTTCTTTTAGAAACTTCAAGGTTTTTGGTGCAAATCTGAATAATATGGTATATAGCAAATACCAAAGAAATAATGGCAATAGTAAACTTCAATCTACCTACCTACAGCCAAATAAAACTTTCATATATCTAAATGTGAAATTGTAATGTAACTAAAGCTAAAAAGTGAACTATTACAGTACATAAACCGTATCAAATCGGAAGTATATAAAACCGATACATAAAATTCTAATATCTACTATTCAATAAAAACTGTCAGTCAAATTGCATAAAAAGGATCAACGCGAAAGGTGTGCGTCGTTTATGCAAATTTCTTTCCTAATCGTCACTCTGCCAAGAGATTTTAGACTTTATTTTTATAAAGACAAAGTTGGTTGTTACTTTTTCGAGTATTGCAATAAAAACACGACCCTATGCAATTTAATTTGAAAGCTTATTTCACGAAAATACAGTTCAAATTCGCAAAGAAATCAAATGCATTTACGGCCGTCCGTATCAAGTTCGTTCCTAATTTGCATGAGGTATTGTGTTGCAAGCTTTATTTTGTAAATGGCCACAAAAGATTTTTTTAATAAACAACACTGCGAATGCATGCAAAGTTAAAAGTAGAACATCTGCTGTGTGGGGTTGAAAAGAACGCTTGCGAAAAATTTGAATATCGATAGAATTAGCGTTGCATTCTACCTGCGTGGACTGAATAAATAAATATTATTAAATGTATCACGGACTTGTTATTTAAAATAGCAACTTGAATTATAAAATTAAATGAAAAGAAGAGTTGAGTTATTATTACTTACTTCCCTACTTATAAATAACCTCTAACCAGAGTTTGCCACTTTGGCGAGACTGGCCAGAATGGCATCGCACCTATTGTTAAAAAAAAGAATTAAGTTCAACAAGCGGACTGATCAAAATCTGCTTAGCAGTAATGATTTAGTTATGGCACTAAACTTCGTTCCGGCCATATTTCATCCAAAAAGTTTGGTTTTCTGATGAAAGAGGTTACGTCATCCAACTATGAAGAATGTGGAGCAGGTAGCCGAAGAGGTACCGAGGCACAACATGTTTTGATAGAGTGTGTGCGGAATGAGGTTTTGCGATTTAATTTACCTTGTCCAACAAATAAATACGATATTGAAGAGTGTAATGCTATCCTGGTTCGTACTTTATCGGAACAAGCTTTTAGGTTACTGTACAAAATGGCTATTTCTGTTTTAAAGTACCTAGGTACCTACTTAAGTGTTAAATGTTTTAGCTTTACTTGATTGTGCTGATTTTACAGGGCGACGTAATCGCTAAGCGAATTAAGAAAAAAGGTTCAACAACCAAAACGTTTTTATTGCAATAACATGCAAACATACGATGTGACAAGCCATAGTCGAAGTCAGTATTTTTAGATAAAGATTTTTAGCATGGTTTAAACTTTAAAGTGTGAAAAAGAGATTAGGCATTAGTTCGGTCAAAATCAAAAATCAAAATATTTTATTTCACATAATCCTGCAAGGGCACATATGAAACGTCAGAAGCTAGGTGCACGGTTGCAACTTGCCGCTTCCTATGGAGAAGAGCCGGCAAGAAACTCCACGGTTACTCTTTTAAAAATAATTGGTTTCAAATTACAGTGATAATAGATATGGGAGGACAGTGCAAGCCTGTCATTAAGTACCAGGTACTTAGAGGAATGAAAATAAAGAATAGAACATCGTCTATAAGTCTGTCTGACGTCTGTAAGGCCTACAACGTTCTCTCATTCACAATATGTAAAAGAATCTACATAAGTAAAATCAACCTATTTAAACCAAGTGACATGATCTCCATGAGAATCACTAAGAAATAGTCGATATCGTCAATCTAAATACCTAGTAAATTGTGGCTAATTTAGACACTAACCAAACTTTGCTTAGTGTCTAAATTAGACACAATTAAATAAGTAGGTGCACAAATAATGTAGTTGATCGCTCGAAACAGGTTGCGCGGAGTTTCTGTTGTTTTATTATATTTATTATCTACTACAAACTTACAAAGTTTATATGATTACTTGTTTTTTATAAGTATAAAAATTATGTATTGTGTGATGTTTTTATTTTATTTTTATTGTATTATTAGGTTATGTTGAAACTGTTGTGCTTGCAACTGTAGAATCGGCAGTGGGGATCACATAATTATCAAGCCTAGGGGGAAGGCTCAGTTCGGCCGCCTACGCCGTCAGAAAAGTAAGACAATACACTGACGTTGATACAGCTCGGTTAGTCTATTTTAGTTATTTTCATAGCGTTATGTCCTACGGCATTCTGCTGTGGGGTAAAGCCGCTGACATTCAAAATATTTTTGTTCTTCAAAAACGAGCTGTTCGTGCAATTTACCAACTAGGTGCTAGAGTTTCTCTGAGAGAATTTTTTAAAGATATTGGTATTCTCACGGTGGCATCGCAATTTATTAACCGACTTCCAAAAGGAGGAGGTTCTCAATTCGTCGGAACCTTTTTTTTTATGTATGTTCCCCGATTACTCGAAGATGGCTGGACCGATTTGGATATTTTTTTTTTGTTCGAAAGGGTATACTTCCCAGGTGGTCCCATGATCATCAAGTCAGGATCTGATGATGGGATCCTGGAGAAATAGAGAGAACTCTTCAAATTTTATAGGCACACTTGAAGCAATTTGTGTAGTTTTTGGAAGAGTACTTTCTCGGAGTGGTTTCATTTCAATTTGGTGAAGATCTGATGAAGAACTTCGGAGATAGGCAACGGAACTCCTCAATAAATGATAGCAAATGGACAGGGATTGCTGAAATCTCATGTCTGTCAATTGTTTACACCAGTTAATAACATAACATCACGCCGGTACGCTGTGAAGGGGTAAGCACATGTGAACCACTAAAAAGTGAAAAATAAAAAACTTTTTTCAAAAAAATAAACAACCGACTTCCAAAAAAACACTAAAAAGTGAAAAATAACTTAAATTTCGGAAGGCGGTGACAAAAAATTAAAATACATATCCAAAGTCACCGACTTTCGAAATTTAAGTTATTTTTCACTTTTTAGTGTTTTTTTGGAAGTCGGTTGTTTATTTTTTTTCTTCGTTAACATCTTATATATTAGGCAAAATATACACTTATACACTAAAAACAGTGATATTCATAATATTAATACTAGAAATAAGGACAAACTACGTGCACATAACTCATTTGCTGGGCTTGGTATAACCTTTTATAACAAGCTTCCCTTTTCTTTGCTAGATTTACATTTTAATACGTTTAAAGCGAAACTAAAATCAAATCTTTGTTCGAAGGCATACTATTCTATCAACGACTACTAAAACGATAAGAATTGTTGGTCGCTGTGATTAACTCAAGACAACGTTTGTGTTCTTTCACCAGAATTGGCTTAACTACTGACAGGTCATATCATTGTTTATTTAACTTGACTGCATAAACCATTTTTTTTTTTTTATCAATTAAATTTTAATTTATTGTTGAATGTTAATTAAATGCTATTATTGTTTAGAATGAAGTTCTTCCAACATAACAGACAGCTGTGCTGCGGGAGTTTGTTGTGCCACTTCTTCTTCCCAGCTAAAGCACTAGGAAGTGGTGAAGGGCGGGCGTTTTGGGGAACTGTCTTATGTAATTTTGACGTCCAAAAATTGCTGACTCTCAGCCTAGTTTGAATAAATGACTTTTGATATGATTTTGTTCTGTACTCGTCACTTGTCCCTAAAGGTTCATTAGAAAACGAACGTCAGACAGCATCTCTGTCTGGCATTAATGCTAAAATGAACCTTTTTGGCGCAGCCGTGAGACACACACTGTTGTTGCTATTTATTTTCACTTTTTTTAAATTTCTTATTCAATTTTGTGCTTCACGAACTGTGTCCAAATAAACGGTATTCTTTCTTCTTTCTTTCTTTCTTTCTAGGTAGACACAACGGTGCGCGATTGTGTGATAAATGGTGACTTTCTAGCAAAACATGTTTCAAAATTAAATCTTCTATAATGAACTCTATCTACAGAAGAAAATTGTAATCTTTTGAGTCGGATCAAAGCCAGTGCATTGTTAGCATTTAGGTGCAGCCCTTAGGTACAGTTCAGTTTTTAAGATAGATCCTATCTTGTAGGTAGGTTCTTATTGAGCACATTTTTCAAGAAAATACTGTTTGTATTTTCTTTAAAGCACACATCAGCTCATCTTTTCTTAAAAGTTGGATCGTAAAAGTAATGGTCTATCATACCTCGGAACATCGCTCGATTATCCATATCTTGTAATAGGTAGGTACCTAATCCAACACGTTTGTAGAGTAGGTAGGTACATACAGAAGGTACCTATAAAACAGCCCCTATGGCCTGAGGGTTAGGTACGGTACGATAGACGAAAATGCTAGGTGTCAAATCTGCTTACCTGTTTCTAGGGAGAGAGCCAAATAGGCCCAGGAATTAAAAATATTATTAATATTATTTTTTAAACAGGTAGGTAAATATATAGGGTGTAAGGGAAACGCTTCCGATGCCAGAACGTAGGTTATATTTACAACCTAAATGCAAACGGATACCAATAACCTTCAAATTAAATTGGTTATTTTTCATCAATTTAAAACGTTTGACGCTTCTGTAATGTTTCTACTTATTTTATTTTGGCGGTGCTTTACAAAGGATACCTAAACCTAAAGTCGCCGCCTGGACTTGGGGTCGAGCGCGGTTATGCTTGAGCCTATCAGCTGATTTTTATTTTTGAATAATACAATTACATTGCTTGATAAAGTTACGTGTTTAATCTCAAATAACAGTTCATGTGACTGTTCTCACAGGAGGTATACGCACAAAAAATGCTAAATAAATATGTAAAATTGTAAAAAAAAAACTATGATTTTTTGGTAAGTACTGTATTGAGAATCACTAGCTCTATCACCTGTCTTCGTTTTCGGAAGCGTTTCCCTTACACCATGTAGGTATAGGTATTATCAATTACAAAAACCAATGTTATCTATCAATTGGCATTATACTCAGTGAATTTACTTTTCAGCATTGTTTTTCAATTCCTAGGTAATTAGAATAATAATTCCATAACGATGCCGACGTGCGGATATTGCAGTAACCCGTTTTTATAAACTTCGCGAGCTCAAAAACAGCTGACATACTGCATTCTGCACTAATTCCCTGACAACCATAGAAATACATTTTACAAAACTAACACCTTTTCAAATCCATGCAATATCAAACTAGTTCCAACTCCATACAAAATCATTATGTTTGGCAAATCTGCGCAGAATTCTATCACAATAGAAAACGCGAACCAAAAACCAGAATTTCAAGTTCATTTACTTTTTTAAACCAGTTCGACCGCCGTCCACGCGCCTTTTTTAATTCGCAATATTTTTTAAACTGGCAACCTTGGTGCGTGTTTATTGTCCCGTGCCATATTGTCTGGAATGACCTGCAGTGTTAACGAATTATTGAATTAGTTAATAATTACATGCGTTTGTCGTAAATTTGCCGTAAATGGGTGGAAGACATAATTCATGTTTTAGTATTGTCAGCGGCCAAAACGTTGGTGAGCTTGGTTTCTCTATGATGTTTTTCTATTACAATAGATAGTACCTCACGTATAGTTACTATAGGAACCTATACCTTTACTAGTCCCTACAATAAATTGCATTGCACACATTACTTATTCATCATCAATCATTCATAAGAACAACTATCATTAGTTTATTTATCTTGTTTTAGGCATCTTACTTCCGTTTTCAATACCGAATTAGGGGGTTTTTGTACTTACACTTACTTATTTTTACCTAGTTACCTGCTTGAACGAAGAGATTTTTTACCAATAATCTAGGTAAGGGTAGGTACCGTCAACTGTGGCATTTTTACTCTCCATGAGCAACTTTACCAATGAGAACTTTAAAAAATATCTCTCGACTACTAAAAATTTGTTAAGTACAGATAAGTAAGTAGTAGATTATTCTTCTTCTGTATCGGTTGGATATTAAATGGCGGCAACAGTTTCTTAGTAATCGAAAGAAATTTAAGGACAATTCTCATTGGTAAAGTTGCTCATGGAAAGTAAAGATGGCCACAGTTGACTGTACGGAAAATGGGTAAATTTTCATTTAGTAGGTTTCTAGGTACCTACTTAATGATACTTACCAGCTTAATGTGGCTTTATAAACTGACTATCAACATTTAATATTAAAACGACAACGTTGTAACAAAATAAAAAAACTTGAAGCTGTCCTACAAAACATAAAGTTCTAATAGCTCCCAAACCTCTAATATTCCAAGTCGTACGGGTCGTACCATAGACGATAAAATTCAAAAAGTATTACCTTAGTCAACGGCCTTAGCTTATCTTAGTGGCTTACGGCCTAATACTCATTCGCGAAACTTGAAAATGGAATGCCTATTGCCCAATTTGGCGCCAAAACGGCGCGTCGCGTGCGAGAACGCGCGCCGCCTCACACACGGTTGCCCCGCCCCCCATACGCTGGCCAATCGCACGGGGCGAACACCCTCACGGGCCGCGCAACACGCATATTGATCTGCGGACACCGCTCGAACCGTTTACATTTCGACATATCACAAACTAAACACCGACAAACAATAACATATGGTCACTTGCCGTGCGATATTTAACTCTATTTTCAAGAACTAAGGTCTAAAATCAGACACCGCAATGGATGTCACATAGGTCCTTTCACGTTTTTAGAAGGGTGTAATTTATAATGTGAGAGGACCTCAAGCGATAGTGGATCTTGTTTCTATGAGTATAAGGTGACTATACTGAACAAACCAATTGAGGATTAGTAAGACCTAGGAGTAAACTAAAAAAGTAACCAACAATTTCCAAAAATATTCCAATCTTGCTGAAACTTCATTAGTCAATGCACTTGACTAAAAAATGATAACAGCATTGTGTCTAGTCCCACAATACATTAGTTTGGAAAGGTCTTAATGATGATAGTTTTTAAACAAACTAATCTAAAAGTACTGAATTTAAATTACAGCCTTGATAATCTTGGAATCCTGAATATCTTGCATGGCGCTAACACCGCCATCTACTGCCAGATGCTCTAATGATTGACGCGACAATAGCAATTTATTTAGTATCTGCTACTGCACAACAGATGCCACTATCTTCAAATTGGACCCACGATTGTAGCGACATCTAGTATAACATTGAAACAAATAATTATAGAATCCTTGAACTTGTGAATAGCACTTCCCCTATATGTTTGAGAACTTATGAGTTGAATTTTTGAATATAAAGCAATTTTAAAACAACATCCAGCTACTATCAATAATATTGTATATTTATTACTACATAAATAAAATAAACATTAGTTTTAAAAATATTTTAGTCTCATTCATAATTCATTTGAAAATTTTGATGACATTATTTTTCAAACAAAAATTTGCTTTGAGAATGACCTATTATTCCAAGCAATCATCTGAATTGTTGGAAAACACAAGATAAATATATTATTTTTAAATATACATTCATGTAACAAAATAAAGCTTTAATCAATTCAGTTCCTTTAACTATCATACTATTATAATTATTATGCAAATTACATTAGCACATTATAGATTTAGACATTAACACTATGTTAGAAATGCTTAGAAAATGTTAGATATTACAAAATGTACCCATGTCCCTTTTACATAAAAATTAAATATTTCTGTTATTTGTTAAGTTAATTCTATGAATTCGTCATTCTTAAGTATGTGAGCCCAGAAATTTTACGACAAATAATACATTGTCTAAAATAATTAGGTCACAGTGAGATAAAATACTGCTTAATGCAATTAAAATTGATAGACTAGGCACACAGAGATTGTAAGGAGATTAATTCTATTTTATATTATTACAATTATACTTCTGCAGGTTTGTCCAAGTCCTTTATGGGCTCGTTTAGAACTAAAGGTATATCTCCACCAGCATTCTTCGGTACCCACCCAGCGGAATCTTCTTCAAGTTTCCGCTTTTCTTCTTTCACTCTTTCATATTCATCAATTTCTATCTGGTACTTGGGTGTGGTTATGCCAAAGAAACCAGCAAGTGATTCTCCAGCGTAATCAACTGCATTCAACATTTTGTTCCCAGATTTACAAGCGTAATGGGAGAACCAAGGGCCCCAAGGAAGACTTTTCTGGAATCATCAAAACATGAAATTAAAATCAATACAAAATTATACATTCTTACCATATACTTCTTTAAGCTATGCACATTTACTTCACTGCTTGAAGGAAATATGCAAAGAGTTTCTATTGTACTTTCCAATTTGTTTGTTTATGTTTTCTTTGTTTATATTTCCTGTTGGTATGCTATATAGAAACTGCTTTTATGTATAAACCCTTTCAACATAAATTATGAATGAATGATGGGAAACTAATAAAATCCAAGGTAATCAAAATTATCATCATCATCTTCAATCGAATTTATATGTTGACGAGTTTCTCTTTCCTTTGCCATTTTAATTATTGAATGCAGTTTATTAACTGCTCTTAGTTTGCCAGCATTTTGTCAATTAATAAACAGATATCCCATCCCTTATTACTTAGATACTTGCTTTTACAGTCTTGATATTGATAATAACAGAACTAATATTAGTAGCCAAACACTAAACACGAAAGATTTATCCCAATAAAAACATTATACCTGTACCTGCTTCGGAAGGCTACGAAAATAAATTAATCGTAATAAACAAGCCTTATCGTCATGGATATTAATAGAAACGAATTCCACCAAGGTCTCTCCTTAGCTAAAGGTGTTAAAACAAAGAATGCATCGCTTACTCACCGGATCCACGTTTGTCGTCTCTAATGGTTCTGTAGCACATTCAGCAGCTTCTTCCTCCACTATTTCTTCGTCAACTCCATCGCAAAAATGCAGGATTCTCCCCGGCTTGTTAATAGTTACTTGAGTTTCAGTGTTATTCTCCATTTTTGAATAAATAAATATTTAGGCACAGTGAAATCAACACTGTTTATTTCTAGCAAATGACACAAAAATGACGTCTACCTCTACTGACTTGTGTAAGTGATGTGGGATGATCGATATTCATCGATGGTAAATAAACATCGATGTTTAGCTGGAAAACATCGATGTTTTGACATCGATCTTTTGACTTCGATAACATCGACACATCGATGTTAAAAATTTCATGTTTTATATAAATCGTGACTCTGTGATCCTATGACCTATGACATTACATTATGCCGCGCGCGCCATACGATACAAAATAAAACAGTACGTAGCAAGAAACAAATATTAAACTGAGTGTTGCGTTTATGATTGTGTCATCATTAAGGTCAAGGTGGCGAAGTCCGTCCACGGGGCAACACCATACACCGTCTCTACAAGCTGTTTCTGAATAGTTACGACGTTGCCAGCTCGGTCGGTAAAACAGAGTCACTATTTTGACCTACCTTTAATTTATAGATGAAGTTGTATTACGTTAAATAGCAAAAAAACGGTTTTAAGTTTTTTTGTAGTTGAAAATTTGAAACACGAGTGAGTTGTGTCGACGTTGTAGTTAACGTGAAATGTGAATTTCAACGGATTTTTACGTATTGTAGCGGTAAGTGTCTAACTTGTATTACATTTTATTATTTTATTCTATTTAAATCGAATTTAAATACATATTTACAGAAATATTTGCTGTGATAAAAACCTAATCTATAAATTCATTATTGGGGTAAGACTGTCCAATACTATTGGGAAAGGCCGTTATATGCCGATCTTGCCCCAAGCCAGATGTAGTTAACCTTTTTTTAGTAATACAGTCAAATCTCCTTATTTGCAGGTTTTTTTTTGTGAATCGAGCATACTGTGATTCTATTATTATGGTTCCTTTATTAGAGACATATCATGATAATGTGATAGGAGTCTTACTTCATATCATTTCTAAAATAATCAATTATTTATTTTATTCTTCAGGTAAATTGTCATAAAATGACTCGAAAATACAAAAGAGCTGTCCGGAATGGAGAATTAAGTGGATATATGGCTGCTCGTATTTACAATATACCAAGAATGACGATCATGGAGCATTTGAATAATAAGAGGTGGAAATCATTAGCCACTAGAGGGCGATACTGTGTGTTTACTTTTTACATCGCTCCGTTTTTGAAAATAATTTAAATTAGTAAAAGTGCATAACAGTGGTAATTCTTTGTGTTAACTAAAAGCTTGAACGTTGTACTACGTGTCCGTATAAATAAGCGCAAAAATAGACCTCAGAAGTGAACTTGTTGTGAAGTGATCAGCTGTGCGTAGAAACATCAGAAATATCTAACAAAAAAACTTAATTCGTGAGCTTGTGGCAGTTGCTGATCTATGGGCGGCATTGAAAAACTCTCATAGTGTGTTTATAACATTGCAGTGATGTGTATTTAGGATATTTTATAAAACACTACACAATCAAAATTGCAAATTCATCTTTGGCAAATCTTAGTAAAGCGCCATCTATTATCGCAGTTAA
Organism: Polymixis lichenea; assembly: GCA_949091785.1. Taxonomy (NCBI): domain Eukaryota; kingdom Metazoa; phylum Arthropoda; class Insecta; order Lepidoptera; family Noctuidae; genus Polymixis; species Polymixis lichenea. The sequence goes on along the minus strand of OX420943.1, from coordinate 16,479,985 downwards.
GAACTACGTTGCTAACTAGTCAACTATTTTACCAATAACAGCAAGGGCGCGACGGTTCACTCGGTTGATTCAGCAATCGTTACACAGATCTTTGTCGCGAAATATACATACTAGAGGGCGCTACTAATCATCCACTTTTTTTTTTGAAGAAACTGAACTTTTAAAATTAACAAGAACTACTTTTAATAAAATGGACTGCTGTAATGATGCCCCTGCTTCGGCAAATAATATTCTGCAGTGCTCCGTATGTGGTGGAAAACACCACTATGAATGCCTAAATATTATACCAAGCCAGTTTTTAGCTCTGAAAGCAGAGTATAAGGCTGCCTGGAAGTGCCCATCATGCAGTAACGTGACTAGACGCATTAGGTCAAATGTAAACACTCCCGTACGCAGCTGAGCTCCCAGCTGATGACCACTTAATGGATATGTCGTGTGAGAACCTAGACCACGACCCCCATAGCTCATCTGCTAGTGTTAAGAAGACGATTATCACTGAACAGTCATCGCAACCTACGAAAAACACAGACCTTGAAGCCTTCACTACAAATCTGCAAATCACTCTAAGCCAGTGGCGTAGTGATATGAACAGAGATATGGCTCAAATCCGTGATGAAATAAAATCTACGTTGTCAGACATTCAGAGGGATATGCAAACGTTGCGTTCGGAGCAAACACTCTTACAAGAAAAGGTGTCTGTTCTCCATGACGACATAGCAACCCTGCAAAATACTACCCGAAATCAGACCGTGGAATATGACCTTCTCAAGCAGCGTGTTGATGATTTACATTGTTCACCTGTATCGACTGTGTTAGAGTCGACAATAAGTAGCCTGGAGAACAAGATTGACTTTATGGAACAGCAGGCTAGGCAATGTAATGTCGAAATATGTAATTTACCTGAAAGGCACAACGAAAACTTGCCAGCTATTGTTGAAGCTATAGGAAACGTGCTGAGGTCTCCAGTCTCACCCAGTAATGTCGTCGCCGTGCACAGAGTGCCTCATGCACATCAACAGACAACAAGACCGAAAAACGTCATAGTTAAGTTCACTACGCGCCTACATAGAGATAATATACTTAGTGCGTTTCGTAAAGCCAAATCGCTTAAGACTGACCACATTGGCGTAACAGGTACTTCCACATCAATTTATATCAATGAGCATTTGACCTTAGCGAGGAAGCAGTTATTTCGCAAAACCCGTGAAGTTGCAAAAAATCATAACCATGAATATGTTTGGATCAGAAATGGTACCATATTGGTGCGTGAGCTTGATGGAGAGGCTGCATTCGCTATACGTGGAATCAGCGACCTTAATAAAATTAAAACTAAAACAGCTACTTAGCTGCTTCTTCCTAATGGTCCTATGCGCGATAACTGCGTACCGTTGTTTGTTTATTCCTAAGTTCTTGCATTTGTTTCTAAATAATAATGTGAGTTTCGTGTTGCATGTTTCTCTAATAATAATTAAGATTAAAAGATCTAACTACTTGTTTTCAAAATTGGATGTCACTCAGTGGCACCCAGTATGGAATAATGTATATCATTCATTTCTATTGCGATATTCCTGTTTCTCGATTATTTCATTGTTATATTATGGTGTCTCTTGCCAATCTATGATGCTGGGCAGTCTTGATACTCTCCTGTATAGTTTCATAACTTCTTGCAATTTTACGATACGACTGACTCGCAAAATTCTTCCCATTTCATATGAATTTATGTTGGAATATTTTGATAATGGATAAAAACAACTTAACAATCTATTATCAAAACTGTAGAGGCATAAGAACCAAATTACACTCCCTATTTTTAAATATTTTATCTTCTTGCTATGACATAATAATACTGACTGAGACGTGGCTTATACCTCATATTGCTAGCGGTGAGTTTGTGGATCCTCGATATGTTGTATACCGATGCGACCGAGATCGCAATTCAACTAATAAGCAGGATGGTGGCGGGGTCCTCATTGCAGTTTTGCGTGGGCTTCACTCCTGCTTACATGATGTTCCCAGTCGCCAACGGGGAGGCCTCGCGTCATGCATTGAGCACCTTATGGTTGAAGTCCCAAGTAAAAAGAGTTCAAAAGTGCATATCATTAGTGCTGTATACATACCGCCATGGGCTTCCTCAGATGTATACAACTGTCACCTTGATGAATTGCAGGAGTTGTTAAAGGAACCTCTTGTTGAGGGCCTATTTATTGTTGGTGATTATAACCTTCCTGAAATTACGTGGACAGCTGCCCGGCTTAGTGATGATTCACATCAGGTTACAGGTATGACTTGTTCCGGAACATCCCCTATATGTTCCCAGCTATTACAGCTTATGTCATCCCTAAATGCATACCAATATAATAGCATAACTAACGGAAATGGGAAAATCTTAGATCTGTTTATTTCTAACATCATAAGTTCTGTAGACCCTCTATTAGACCCATTATTACCTGTTGACCCCCATCACCCTCCGTTTGTTGCGACTGCCCCTACAAGTCTATCGATGGAAGTCTTGCGAAGAAAAATATTGAGTAAATATGACTTTCGTAAGGCCAACTATGATGTTATTAATAAACAGATAAGTGAAATTGAGTGGTCGGGGCTGCTGGACCACCTTTCATCAGAGGAAGCCGTAGATACCTTCTATGAGATCCTGCACGACATTATCAGGCCCAACGTTCCACGTGTTAAGTCCCGGGCACTTGACTTTCCAGTTTGGTTCTCCGCTCAATTAATTAAAACCTTCAAAAAGAAACAACGCCTCTGGATTAAGTGGAAGAAATTTAAGAACAATAAAGACTACAATGAGTTCTCTGAATACCGAACTACTTTTAAAGAAGCCTGTCAGACTTGTTACTCAGCTTATATCAAATCCGTTGAAGATAATATCACCTCAAATATTAAACATTTTTGGAAGTACATCTCAAATCGTAAAAATAAATCTGGCATCCCTTCCACAATGCAGTACCAAAACGTTAAGTCAAGTGCTCCAGATGTGATCTGCACCATGTTTTCTGAATTTTTCCTTTCGGTATTTGAACCAAAATCACCGTCACTCCGCGAACTCCGCCAACAAACTTTGACCCCAATGCTAATTTGGTTGAAAACCTGCATATTGAGGAATCTAAAATACTCAAAGAGTTAAAACTTCTTGATCCGTCCAAAGGAGCGGGCCCTGATGGTTACCCGGCTCTTTTCTTTAGGTTTACTGCTGACAGTATCTGTAAGCCACTATTTATAATTTATAATAAGTGTTTAAGAGAGGGTGTTTTTCCTGGCGTATGGAAACGTGCTAACATCACGCCCGTACACAAAGACGGCTCAAAGCATGACATAGAGCAATATCGACCTATTTCAATTCTGTCGGCCTTGTCAAAACTTTTTGAAAGACTCGTACATAATGAAATTTATCCTATCTTGCACAGCTCTATCATCGCGGAACAACATGGATTCGTTCAACAGCGGTCAACTATCTCCAACCTACTTATATTTTCGAATGATCTCTTTGAAAATATTGACAAACGCCTTCAAGTAGATGCTGTTTATACGGATTTCAAAAAGGCATTTGACAAGGTCGATCATGAAATTCTTTTAAACAAAATAGCATTTAATGGGATACGGTGGAATTTGCTTCGCTGGTTCACTTCCTATATTACCAACAGGACACAAAAAGTTGTCGTGAATGGCTATCAATCTGGTGCTGTGCCCATAACCTCCGGTGTTCCACAAGGCTCGATCCTGGGGCCACTTTTATTTATTATATACCTACATAAATGACATAAATAAGTGCTTTACAAATACAAAATTTCTCCTGTACGCTGATGATTTAAAAGCTTATAAAACGATACAGTCTGTGGATGACTGTGTTAAGTTCCAAGAAGATCTGGATAGACTCGCGGGTTACTGTCTCGACAATAAACTTCATCTTAGCCTTTCGAAATGTTATTTTATTAATTTTACAAAAAACCGGTCCGTCATTAATTTTAAATATAAATTGCTTAACACCATACTTACTAATATATCAATCGTAAAAGATCTTGGTGTGTTATTCGATAATAAGCTGTCATTAAATCAACACATTGAGAAAATAGTTGATAACTCGTTCAAAATGTATGGATTTGTCATAAGGTCATCCACTGAGTTCAAGCGAGATTCCACTTACCTGTATTTGTATAAGACGCTTGTACGGTCACAAATAGAATATGCAGTACCAATCTGGAACCCGTTCTATAAGAAATATATAGATGAGATCGAGAAGGTCCAGCGTAAGTTTCTACGTACCATGCATTACAGGTGTCACAGGATTTATCTGCCATACTCCGAGTTATTATGTAAATATAAGCTTGTTACCTTAGAATCCAGACGTAGGTTCTTGGAGGCATCTGTGTTGCATGGTATTGTTCACAGCCATTTTGACTCAATTGACCTCACGAGCAGGTTATGTTATGCAGTCCCTCGCACCGTTAACAAACGGAATGTCCGTGCTGGTACCCTATTTGCTCTAAATAGCTGTCGAACCAACTCTGGTATGCGCTGCCCTATTCGTCGAATGGTAGACACTTATAATAATTTATTTATCGATATTGATATTTTTGTATGCTCCGAATCAAAATTTAAATATAATGTTATGAAACTTTTATCTAATAATAATGCAATGAAATGAATGTATAATAATTAACAATAGATCTAATCCTATTCTGTATAATTTTAAATTTCTGTTTTTCTCTCGTCACTAAGTTGTTTATTTATTTATTTGTTGTGAATGATGTGAAAATTTTCAAAATGCACTGTATGTTTAAGAATGCCTTTTGGTGGCACTCATTGCCTATATTTTGTTTTTTAATATGCGGATAATGTAGTGGGCTGCAATATTGTTATTCACTTCTATTTTTCTTTTTTATGTTCAAATTATATATTGTAGCTGTTTATTGTCCCTAAATAAATAAAATAAAATAAAATAAATCAACTACTGTCGGGAGGCCTTGATCGTTCAAAAAAAGAAATAGGACACGCACCGTCAAAATCAAACGAATTTTAAGCCATAATGTTCTCTACATTATGGCTAAATACGTATAGAGGTCGTAGCTTTGTAAGCATTTACAGGATGTAATTACTTTTTTTATAATAGACTACATGTTGTAGGTAACTTAGTTCGTTTCGTATGTACGTTGTATTTTGTATAAAAAATTCAATATAAATTTGAATTAAAAATAGAAATAAAAAGGGTTTTATTAAGATTGAATAATTTGGCCATTTTGTCGATAGAACATAGTGTGACAGACGATATTAACTTTGATGAAGTTATAAATGATTTCGCTGCGCATAAGTCTCGAAAAGCAAAATTTTAGACTGTTTAGACTTTATCAAACGTTATTTATAGTGAAAATTGTTAACGTTTTTATCACAGTCATGTTACTTACACATGTAGTACATGATTTTGAAATAAATATTTTTCGCTTAATTCTTTCATTTTGTTACGTTTTTTTCTCACCAACACCAACATTATTATTTTTACGACGTCAAAAGGGCGGCAAATTATGACTCCGCCCCGGGCGACAGTGACTCACGCTACGCCACTGGCGCGATGGCTATTGTAATGAAATGCTTGTGTTGTAGAAGATGGTAATAAACATGGATTGCCCCCTAAAATCCTACCTTACGTCCAAGCTGAACACCTGGCTACGTGGGGGGCGGACACGCGTACTGTACAACTGTACAAAAACTTATGCGGCTAACAAGGAAAGGTAACCCCTTTATGCGAAAAACCTCAACAAAAAGACAGTGTCCGTATCCAATCGCAGACACTGTTTAAAAATAAAACACAAACATACTTAACCTACAACAAAACAAAACCCAAAAAGTGAAACAAAAAACAAGACAAAAAAAAATAAAAAAAATAAACATGGATTTAATTATTGATTATTGACCATGAATGTGATTATTGGCGTATTTAAAAATCGATTCTAAGTACTAACAATGATTGTTTCGTGATGATCCTTAATTTCATTCGCAATTATTCTTTTCGCCGTCTTAATAACACAAGATATTTTGACACTTACGTAATGTATGTAATTACAGTTTTAAGTTATTTCTCTAAATATCACTACTTCACAATACCTCATTAATTATTATTAAGGTCGAGGTGGCGAAGTCCGGCATAGTTTTAAGCAAGCTTGATTTGAAAAACACCCTATGGCTGATTTTTTAACTTAAATGTATGTTTTGAATATTATTGATGACTAATGATTCCTTATTTATCAGTTACTTTTACAAACGTCAATGTAACTGTTGTCAATATGAAAATAAGCGTGTATTTTTAAAACGTGGTAAGTAGACGGACTTCCCCAAGTACTTGGGGCAACTCCGTCATAAGCATAAATTGTTTGTAATATGATAGATATTTGCAGCAACGATATTCAGTAAATATTCGAAAATAAAAGTTTATCAAATACATGCTTTAAGTGCCAAGATATAAGGTAGCAATCTCAATTTATGGCGGTAAAATCATGAAGTGGGGTAAGTCCGGTATATTTGCAAAGGCAGGGATTGTCAACATCTAGATCAGTAAAATGATATTTTAATATTCTGACTGTAGGGTATATAGTAGGTAAGTATGTTTATTGGTTGCATCTAAAATTCAATGTGAAAATTGATATGTTTTGGTATTAAGACGATACAAACCAGATCGAGGTGGTCTTTTTTAAACCATAGAAAAACGAAATGGTAACAAATAAACACACTTGGTTATATTTGTACTTTTTGAATAGGTAGCATATTATTGAAATGAAAGGTATTAAGGAACTCATGGTAGACCTCAAGTAATTTTTTATTAATTTCAGCTTTGAGAAGCTACGTTCACATGAAGCAACAATGATAGCTATACAAAAAAACCGAAGCATTATTACGATATTAGGTACGCAGTTATCATAGTTGCATTGCTGAATAAATTCTAAAAGCTCGAGCGATCCTTTCTTGTTGTTGTCGTGAGCTTTAGCATTGAAGCCAAAGTCCAAAGACCGCCAGTGACCGCACAAAATATATTTTTTCCAATTTTGCCGCCCTTTGTGGCGCCCGTGGCGACCCACCCTTGCCCCCCCTCGCTACATCGCGCGTGATGATTCATTTCGCGCCATGTTTGGAGTCATGGTGTAATGTAACATTTTTTTTTTTTTTTTGGAATCGATTTGGAAATGACATGACGTGCAAAACAGTGACAAATGACAGTAGCAGTAGGGTGGTACTCCCATGTTTTTAAAGTGGCCTAATTATATAGTGCTAATCACAAAACCACAAAAAAAAAACTTTTTTAAATTTTTTTCGATTAGTGCCATAAAAATGCATTTAAATTTACATTTTCACGCAGTTGACGCCAAGCCCCGATACATCCATAAGATGCAGACATTACAAAACCGTTTCCTCCGCCAAGCCACAGGCTCGCCCTGGTATGTTAGGAACGAGATCCTCCATCTCGACCTTAAAATCCCCACGATAGCCCAGTTCCTTAAACGTAATTCAAAGCGTTTCTTTGAATCCGCCGCGCAACACCGCAATCCACTGATTGCGAAGGCCGCTAGTTATGTCCCCAGTAGAGTCAGTAGAATCCACCGGCCGAGACATGTCCTCTCCGACCCTGATGACCCCATCACTCTCCTTCAAGAAAGTAGTAGGGCCACCAGCATAGCACACAAATACAGACCGTGTTTCCGACCTCGCCGCCGAGGTCCTCGCGCCTCGCGAAGACCCCGAGTAAACGAATCCTCCCCCAACCGTCCCTTGCCCGCAGAAGTGCCAGCCCGCACCGAAGCTGAGCAAGTAGAGTTAAAATCCCCCTGATCTAATAATAAAGAAATTATTTGATCCAGCCTGTCCCCACTTGCTGCCCTCCCTGACAGTGACTCCCTGAGCCGAGGCTCGTACCCCGCAGGGGGTGCCCTCAGTGCGCAGTCGCTATAGGTTTAAGTGTTAGTTTGTAAGCCCTGGCTGGAGGCTCTTAGCCTAAAAACTATTAGTCCCCACAGGAAAGCCCGGTTAAGTAGTTACGGCCTCTCAAGGCCAACTACGATATGCCATTCCCAAAAAAAAAAAAAGCAGTTGACGCCATATTGCGCTGTGGGTATGACGTCAGTTTGCTGTATATACAAATGCGCTGATATTTTCTATCATAATTGTTTATAAATAAAAAAATTAGTTATTGTTCTACTTGTCGTTTGTTTGCAAACCAGGAACACCTGAATGCAAGATATAATTTCAATAAAAATACTTTGGTTACGAAAATAATAAAAGTACAAAGTTGTTCAGTTGGCAGTAATTGACACTTAGTATATACAGTAACGTAATAACATGGATTAAAATTGCTTTTTGCCTAACCTATCTCATTATTATATTTTTAGATTTTTTTCTCATTAGGAGTAAAATACCCTATTGAAATCCTTCCGTTTCTATTCATAGTCTTCGCGGTAGTCGCCTTTAAACAGACACACTACTATTTAGTAAATGAAACTCTATTCAAAATAACTTTAAATTCATTGACATTATACAAAAATTTTAAGGTTTTCATTCACAACAATGTATGTACGTCTGTACATAAATTGTTGTGAATTAATGAAAACCTTTCAATTGCCAAACACCAGCATAACAATCTATACCAAACTGTCGAATTTTCCCAATTGAATATGAACCTTATGTTTTTGTAATAAAGTTGAAAAACTGTCACATAAATTTGACAGATTGAGGTAGCTTGATGTGCTGGCCTCTGTACTGTTAACTACTACTATAATATATAATAAACAGTAAATATATAATAAAATTGGTTTAAAACGACATTTTAAACCAATAATTCTTACATTTATAAACTAATAAATCGTTTTACACCAAAAATACTGTGTAAAACCAAATGGTTCGAAACGTTTTAAACAAGTTTTGCATCTTTATTCACTACACACATTACAATACATTGTTTGTTCGTTTATGGACGTTCGTCTGTAGAGATATTTGATATTCGATTCTCAAGATATTCGAACATTTTCTGAAAAGACGTCTTGAGTCACGGCTTGAAGAACCAAGTTCAAAGTCTAAGAAATCTACTGGGTTGTACATTAATAGGAATCCTATATAATAATTAAAGCGACCAAGCAATAGAGAAAAATCTAGCTACATTTACTGGGTCTATCAATAGAAAAAGGATCAGCAGCTGCTGATCCTTTTTTCCCGACCGACCGACTTCTTTTTTTTTCACTTTGTAGGGTTTTTTTGGAAGGCTGTTGTTTTTTTTGCTAAAAGTTTTTATTTTTCACTTTTTAGTTATAGTACCTACCCCACCAATTCGAAATTTCATCATCCTTGGGGTCAAAACAAGGCATATTTACGCGATAGCAGCAATCACGGTTGATTTACTGTTATTTTTTGAAGAGTTCCGTTGTCTGTCTCCGAGACGCATAATCAGATCTAGATGAAATTGTATACATGGTACTACATGGGAAGCACCAGCTTTCAAATAAAAAAAGAATCATCAAAATCGGTTCACCCAGTCGAGAGTTATGAGGTAACAAACATAAAAAAACATACAGTCGAATCCTCCTCCTTTTTTTGAAGTCGGTTAAAATATATAGCTACTGTTTTATTGGACAAACATGGCAACTCTAGCGCCCCAAATATTCCGTTCCAGTACACAATTGTTTGAATTTTGAGCATTACGCGGATTATATTCTCAGATATTCTCTTGTAAAAAATACAGACAAACAAAAATTTAACTGTTGCAAACCTAAAATGGTCAACGTGTAGCAGTTAACAGAGACAACCGAAAAAGAAAGAATAGAACCGAGATTCTCTTCTTCCTTGTTCGGTTTTCGGTAGTCGGTTTTGTTCGATGTTATGCATCGAATAGTGGCGACGATGTTGTATCGATCGATATATTTAAAAGAAACACCGATGTTTTTCATTCATAGATTGTTCTGTTTGAAGAAATGCTAGAAATGAATGACATGCGTATATAATAAAAAAAGAATTTACAAATCACAAAAGCTTTATTAACTTTACAATTTTGAAACTGGTGACTCCTTTGAAATCAAAGAAAGCAAAACTTGTAGACAAATACGATTAAGTCTTTAAAAATATTATTTAAAAAATCCTCGAATCTTCTACTATACAAAACGAATCACTGATCTAACCAAACAAACAAACAAAAATATTTTGTCATATACTCAAACGACAGAGGATGGACGACCATTTGCATTTTGTCAACCATAATTTGATACAACATTCTACGTAGGTTTTGAATTTTTATGAAAACTTTTTACAAAGTATTCATAGCAAGTTTACCTCTTTCATGAAAAATTAAATAACATCTAATTGATTTGATTCATCGATTTATTAATTCGAGTGTTTTTAAAACATCGATGTATATCGTCCATCCCTATAACTCAGTCAGCTGTCAATCTATCAAATCAAAAGAGACGACCACAGGGCAGGGATGCCAATTTAGCCCCTTCGGGGCTAGATTTAGCCCTTTTTCTTCTTGTTCAGCCCCGAATAAAGTGATTTAGCCCCTAGCCCGAAATCTAGCCCAAAATATGATCGTCTGTCAAACCAAAAATACTGAGCTGGCAATCTTTGTTTGTGGTCTACGTTGAGAACGAAACAAAGTTTTAAACAAAATCTTAGCAAAAACTAAACGCACGTACTTTAAATCATGGTTGGATCGCGCCAAACTTCAAGTCCGGTCTGAAGTTCTTTCGCGCAGTTCGTTCATTGTTATGAACGTGATTAAAAATAAGTTAAGAAACAGGATGAACCTTGAATCTCTAAATTCCCTATTACTAATACGAACTGGCCTTACCAAATTTAGCCAAACCTGCTATACTTATGAAATCCCAGAGGCTCTCTTAATTAAAGAAAGTTGGATCTAAAGAAAAATATAAATTTATTCTCAACAAGGCTGCGCGCAGTGAGACCCAACTCCAACCATCAACGTCGTCGTCAGCGCAAAATGACTTAGATGAAGATTCATCTGATGACGACTACGACTTTTGAGCTGCTTCTAATAAGCAAAGTTTTGTTATTGGTATTTAGTAATCTTGTAGGTAATTTTATGATTTAAAAAAATATTTTAATCCAGAATTTTGTATTTTATTAAAAATCTACACAGTCGTTATCTAAGCAAACATTTATCCTAGATTTTTTTTTTTGCAATCTAGCCCTTTTTTAGGATTTTTGGGCTAATCTAGCCCTTTTTTGAACTCGATTTAGCCCCAAAACCTGGCACCCAGTTGGCAACACTGCCACAGGGCACAGAGTACTTTTTTAAATGAGACGACGCATTTTGTTGCCTTTGTGGTCTGGTGGTAGACAAAATGATCCTGTTGATTAATTCATAGAAATAAAATGTTATTTTCGAATGTTATACTAACTAAACTAAGAAGGAATAAATAAAAACAATACTCGAAAAAGTATACCGAAATCATGGAAGGGTTTTGCAGGGGTTGTCTCATAAAATATGACGAACCGATGGAGCTGCTACAATATACTGAGAAAAACAGGAGATTGTTTGTTTATTCTACAGGCTTACAGGTAAAATTTATCGTTTCAAGATATACTGGTTTATAGATGAATATTGACAGTGGCTGGGTAATTGGCTGCTGTTCTTGGGATCGTGCGGGTTTAATCCCAGCATCGAACCAAATATTTAGAATGGTTCCTGTGTATAAACGTAATCGTATGTTCCGTATAAATGTAAACAAGTACGGACCACCGTTATTTACACCAATATGTAATAACAGTCTTCATCTTGGTAAACCAAGGCCCTGACCTCACTGTGGGCCATCAAACTTTGCGCTTCCCAAATAACAGAAATTTATAATTTACAAACATAAACTCACACCTTCCCATGGAGGTAGGCAGAAACTACAGAATGCCAGTTGCTGTGATCATTATAAATAATCCACAATATACTGTCCAAGCTACGCTGGTTTTTAGCATATAAACAAATGCAAACAACTGAATCATTTATAGCCTTTTCACAAACAAAGTTTTTTTTAAACCTCTGGCTTATCACAACAAGTTATATTTGAAATTCGAAGTTTAATTGAACAATCTTTAAAAATTATCTGGTTTTAAACCTAAGTCTAAGTTGTCAATATTGTATCAAGAACTTTACTGCAGTCTTAATAGGATTCAGAATACAATAAAGAGCTTGGACTGAAATTCGTGTTGAGACATTAAGAGACAAAACTTTTATATCTTTCAGGTGAAAAGAAATGACAGCTTCATATTCCAGCTATGTAGGGATTGTTACCTAAACATGAAGCAGGCTTGCAAGTTTAAGAAGAATTGTCGTAATTCAGACAAGCGGTTTAGAAACTATTTAGCTTTAAAAGATGTAGGCGATCCGGTGGATTTCTGCACATTCCTTAAAAATAATGATGATACTTTAACATTCCGGTAACTATGATTAACTATTTTATGATGATATTTTTGTTAATGAAATCTCAATATTATCAGGAATATTTGTGGTTTTATAATGGCTTTAAAATGGTTTTAAAACAGTAAGGAGACAAAATTGGATGCCAAGTGAAGCATCAAATTTTGTCTCCTTACTGTTTTAACTTATTGTGTACTTAATAGGATTCTTATTTTCCAGTTTTCCAATGACAAGTGGCAACAGTACACCAGCAACCCAAAAATGTAGAGATGATGACAATGGTAATATAAAATAATACTCATTAAATTGGCGTCGGCCATTCTGCAGCCTACTAGTCGTCTAGTCGGCTAGTCGGCCAAAGAAATAGTCGACCCATCTTTAATATTTATCTATGCAACACCTACAGTATAATTCTGCCACTATGTTAATGTCTTAGCCGGACTACAAGGAACTGTTTGAGTCCCTGTAATATATATTCAACACTTTTAATGTTAGCTGTTTCTGCTGTAACCTTTTTAAAACGACAATTAAAAAAGAACATTCCTTCTTTGCTGCATAAAAATTGGCTATAATACGTCGTGTATTATAGCCAATTTTTATGCAGCAAAGAAGGAACCTTTACATTTTTCAGAATCAACTTGCACAAGTATCCGTAACTTCATGACCGACATCCTCCAAGGTGAAGAGATGCCTGACACTGAAGCACGCATCATTAAAGAGGTTATAGAAGAAGAGGCCGATGTACTGGATGACTCGCTTGATTCCCAATGGTTGCAGGATGATATTTCGATTGATACAGACTTCAGATTGGATTTTAGGTAAGTTAGGACTTCAAAAACAGCTGAAATGTTAAGAGAAAAAATAATGTGAGACTAACTAACTAGAGGTGGTAGTACCTAATTCTAAATGCAAATTGAGTATGATTTAGAGACATCTTAAGAAACTAAAAAGTGTACAAAATAAATCAAAAGGTGTGATTTGATACAAAATACTTAGACATTTTTCTTGGACTTAGCTACAAGCTTATGCAATAACTTACGCGTGCCTTTGTGATTTCTGTGTAACTAATGGTTTTAGTTCATGTTCATTCATCTCCAGTTTCAGTCCATTCTCGACGCCACGCAGTGTAAATAATGATCCCTGTTATACGCCTAAGCAAAAAGAGGAGGAAATAACCTTCAACACTATAAATACAGAGAAACAAACAAAAATCCTTAACGACTTTACAAATGCTTTCAAAACGAATGATAATATTGAAGAACTTAGTATTTTTGTTGGGGATGTTAGTGCTATTAAGAAAACAGAACATTTTGAGAATTTGAAAGAATTATCTCCATTTGGTATAGATGAGATTGATGGTATGGGAAAATCAGAAATTGAGACTCTTAAAAATAAACAAAATCTAAAACAGATAGGTAAACTTGACATAGATGAAATAAATGGTATGGAAACATCTGATAGTCAAATTGTGGAAAGTAATCAAAACATGGAAGAGTTATGTGATTTTGGTTTGGAAGAAATTGATAGTAATAATGAAGCAGAAAACAATACTCTCGAAAGTAATCACAATTTAAAAGAATTATCCAACTTTGGTGCAGACGAATTTGATGGTATTGAATATGCAGAGAGTAATAATGTGAAAAGTAATAACAGTTTGAAAGAAATAACAAGTATTTCGTACATAGAAGAAATTGATAGTAATGGAAAATCAGAGACTGATGCTGTTAAAACTAATCACACTCCGAATGAGTTATTAAGTCATTTTGGGTTAGGCACTTTTGGAAAATCAGATCAGAGTAATCAAAATCTTAAAGAATTGTGTGATTTTAGTTTAGATGCTTTTAATGGTGAAGGAAAAGCAGCAAGCAAAACCTACAAAAAGGTTCAAAGTCTAAAAGAATTATGTGATTTTAGTTTAGATAGTATAGGAAATTTTGAAAAACCCACATGCAATATCAACAAAAATAATGAAAGTCTAAAAGAATTATACAATTTGAGTTTAAATAGTTTTGATGATACAACTAAATCAGGGAGCGGGACTAATACTTTTAAAACTGATCAAAATGTAAAAGAACTTGGTTTGAGTTTAACTGATTTTGATGACATGGCAAACTCGGGAAGTAATACCTTCAAAAATGATACAAATGTAAAAGAAATGTGTGATTTTGGCATTAAAGGAACTGAGAAATCGGAAAGTAATTTCGATCTACCATCACTGCCTGATGTCTTAGAAAGAGACAAAATGGATACACCAGACTTTGACATACCAAAAGGTGTAATCGGCTACATATCGTCTAGTAACGATATCAGTAACAGCAGTATCAACATTGAAGCCTTCTTAAAAGATAAACCATGTACAATAGATACAAATTTAGAAGATGCTTTGAAAAATAATGATAGTCAGAAATTTTCTTTGGAAGATTTACTTGTTTCACCCCAAGGTAATATCAACAAATTTAATACTTTGTATGCTGCATTCACTTATATTGCGTTAATTTTCATATCGTTCATATCTATAGTTATTTATGCCGAAATTAAAAAAGTAACGAAATTGAAACTAATAGTACCTACTATTTTCTTAATTTTAGTGTTCCCAGCAGAATCAGCAGCTTCCACGCCTACCATATCAAACATATTATTTGGTGAAAAACATGATACACGTGATTCCAATACTAAAATTGAACAATGCATAGAGTTCCCAGCAGAATCAGCAGCTTCCACACCTTCTTTAACAAACATATTATTTGGTTCAACTCATACCAATAGTAACATCGAACCATATCACGATATACAAGAAGATATCGAAATATTTGAAGAATTCTTTCAAAATGATACGAAAGAATTTAACATAGAAGATATTATTAGAGAAAATGGAGGATTTAAATCAGGAGATTGGAAGAAACCTATTGCTGTTAATGATGTGGAAGTTAATAATAAAGAAAATGAATCAAAGAATATGGATATATTTATTGACGATACAGATGTAACAGAATCTAAAAACGAAGACCTAATATACATTTCACATACATCTCCTAATGATAAATTTAATATAGAATATTTGTATTGTAAATTGTGTAAAATAAGGTACGACAGTAGCAGAGCATTAAGCAGCCATTTAACGAAATTTCATAAAATTAAAATAGAAAAACCCAAAACCCGGAACTGCGATAAAACAAAACCTAAGAATGGACATCATATTCCAGAAATACCTCCTAATGATAAATTTGATATGACAAGTTTATACTGTAAATTGTGTGAAAGAAAGTACGACACTAGCAGAGCATTAAGCGTACATTTTTCGAAAAATCATAACATTAAAATCGCAAAACTAAAACATACTAAAACTCGGAAATGCGATATAAGTGATACACCTGGAACAGAATCTAACAACCAAGCGATTGTAAACATTTTGGATACATCTCCTAATGACAAATTTAATATAGAAAAATCATACTGTAAATTGTGTAAGAAGAAGTACAATGATGGTAGAGCACTAAGCATACATATGTCGAAAATACATAATATTAAAATAGTAAAACCGGCATACGATAGAAAAAAACTAAATTTAAAATTATGTAATAATTGTGGAATAGAATGGAAGGATTCCTCAAATTTTGCTAGACATGTGAAAATATGTCAGGTAAGTTGAAAATTGTATTTTTGTTAATATTTCAGTAAGGGGTTATTCAAGTATTATAATAGCATAAGCAGATTTTTTGCAATTTGTAACCCCTCCCTACCTCGTCAGAAAAAGTAAGCAAAGCTCTTATCCCGGCCCCCTCTGCCATGCTAACGTAAACATTGGTACATGCATTTTTCAATGTGTTCTGGTTTATTTATTGATTCATGAGCAGCAGTTATAAGTCTGGAAATAAGGAATAGGCTTGGAATAGACTTTAACGGATATAATATTTATTTAAGCAAATTTTATTGAGATGGCAATTTTCGTATGTTAATTCAAATTAACAGTCTTCAGTCCATGACACACGAACCTATAAAAGTCTCTCTCTCTGGAAGACTTTAAAAGTCTTCGATGACATTGGTTGTTGTGTGTCTGCTCACTTTTTCTTCGAGCCATTCATAAACAAGTAGGGTTGCCATATGTGTTCAAATAAAAATGACTAAATTTTGTAGAAAATCCAACAACCTCAAGAATAAATTCAGCTGTCGTAATCACCTCCAGACTCCCCCATCCCCTATGTCATCAAAAATAAGCAAAGCAAAGACCCCCCCGCCCCCCTGTAGTGCTTACGTAATACTTGAATGGCCCCTAAGGGTTGCAGATCACAGAGCACGGATTCGCCGCGCGGGCAGCGACTATTAATATTCGTGCGTCGCAATTTGCATGAGGCACAAACACTGCCGCCATGCCGGTCCCGGGCCGTCAGTTTCTATTCGCACAGATTCAAAAGCCAAAAGCCTTTTCAAATACATAGAAGGCATGAGCATTGATCACCACGCTTTCTCAAGGTGAACATATACTAAGTCCAGGTTTCCAGACGTTGTTCTGACCTCGACCCTTAAGATAAACTTGGACACTACATATAAAGAAGCAATTACATTGCTACGAGAATTTGAGTAAAAAAAATCTGGCATGTCACTAGTAAGTAAATAGTAATAGTGACGCCGACTGACAATTGTAGGATTTTATTAAAAAAGCCTTGTCAATGCAATCTCTAGCAGCCACAGCAAAGGCATCTCCGTGGTCTGCGGTACAGAAAAACTGAGAGAGTATGGGAAAATCTCTACATATGATACGGATTACATAATAGGAAAATAACATACGTCTGTTTACCCGGGAGTTAGGCAGACGTGCACCTACAGTAAGAAAAGAAAGACGAAAGAAAATACTATTTAACATAGACCAAGGAACTCCTTGTTGTCCTCCTCATCGCTGTCACTGCGGCGAAGTTGTCAACAGTCTAGGATACCACGGCCTATCTTGCAGCCGAGGCGCGGGCCGCTTAGCGCGGCACGCAAACATTAACGACACCATCCGACGAGCTCTTGTCACCGTCGGCGTTCTAGCTGTATTAAAACCCAAAGGCTTGCCACGCGACGATGGCAAGAGACCGGACGGAATGTCTTTATTTCCATGGAAGTCGGGTAGGCCTTTAGTGTGGGATGCAATGTGTGTCGATACTCTTGCGCCATCCCATCTTCCTGGCTTGGTGTGCTGTGCTGGCGCTGCCGCTGCGGCGGTGGAAAACCTGAAGCGGCGAAAGTATCAACCTAATTGGTAATTATATTTTCGAGCCGTTTGGGGTTGAACCCCTCGGGCCGTGGGGTCCGAGTGCTCATGGTCTCTTCAAGGAAATCTCTAAAAGGCTGGTTGACACTTCCCGTGACCCAAGGGCTGGTTTCTACTTTGGCCAGCGGCTAAGCATTGCCATACAACGTGGTAATGCTGCTAATCTCTTGGGAACATTACCAGTCGACAGCGATGCGGATGATTTTTTTAAGTTGTGAATAGTTAGTATTATATTTGTTTTTGTAAAGTTGAAATAATAAATCTATTTCTTAACTTATTTAAGTAAAAAAAAAACACGACTAAAGGCACACAATATACAGCAGTACACCGACATTTCGTATTTTTCAGTAGCAGGCTGGTTCCCCTATTCTATGGGACTTATGGCATTACTATATAAATGAGTACCATCATTATGGTTTTATTTGCGATGCAGAAGTTTATGATACACTATTTAGAGCTTCCACTAACATCCGATATGGTCTAGTGGCTAGGATACCTGGCTCTCACCCAGGAGGCTCGGGTTCGATTCCCGGTATCGGAAAATCACTTTTTGCTTCTAATAGATTTTGTTTTTATTTTTTTCAGCAGCCAAAGGGAAGTATTTTCAAATGCGATCAGTGTCTGCAAGAATTCAAGACGAAATGTTATCTAGAAAAGCATAAGATCGCTCACACAAATGTGAAGATGAAGAAAGCAATGGGAAAGGTTGGTTTTAATTTAGTGGATAAAATCAGACACTCATATAAGTTACTGCTGCTCAAGTATTGAGCTTATGTTATACATCAATAATAATGAAAAAAAAAAAACCCGGCTGCATACTGTTTTTTAAAGTTCACTTTTTACACAATTGTGTTTTTTATGTTTTTTTCTATTTTTTTATTATTTTACAAATAACTTTGTTTGACGTTTTTAGTACCTATTTATGAATTCCTTTATTTGATGCCTCCATCGATAGGATTTGTAAAAAAAAAAAAATATATGCTGCCAAAAACCGTCCATTTTAACTTTCATAATTTCAATATACTTACCCAATGTCGACTCACAAGTGAGACGAATTTAACGAAGCCTCAACTGTAACTAAAATCCATCAAGCCGTTTAGGCTACAGAGAAAGCCACATACATACATACACACACTCGAAAAACATTACCCTCCTTCTGACACAGTCGGGTATGAAAAACATAACCCTCCTTTTGGCGCAGTCGGGTGAAAATAGTTCACCCTGACGGAAATCTGGTCACGGCCAATATCAACGGAGAACAAGTATTATATCTATACATACAAATAAAATTCAAGTGTCTGTTTGTAATATTAAAATAACCGCTTTTTGCTACATGCTGAATAGATATACGGTACATATACCAAAATAACATTTTTTACAGTTTTTGTTTGTCTTTCTGATTGTTCCCGCTAATCTCTGAAATGGCTGGACCGTTTTTGACGGGACTTTCACTGGGAGGTAGCTGATGTAATAAGGAGTAACTTAGGCTACTTTTCTTTTAGAGAAATCCACGCGGGCGAAGTCGCGGGCACAGCTAGTGTGATATATAGTGCGCAAACAGGTGCACAACCTATCAGAAACGACCAGAGATATATTTTTAATTTGTTTAGCCTATTTTAGCCACTGCTGCTGCAAACGGAGGGGGTCCCCGAAGTTCTTCCAGGAACTGTTTTCTCTGCCACTCGAACCAGCCTTCACGGTACGCATCCAGCAGTGCGATTCACCGTGAAAATTTGGGTTAAGTGAATTTGAAGTGAGCTGTCAATCCCTGAAGTCAGGTAGGGTGACAGTTCATTTGAACCTCACATCACCTAAATTAATCACGGTGAGATATTTACAGAATAGACCGGCTGGTCATCTCGTCACCGCTTTTTGGGCCGACAGGGGTGGCGGTGCGCCGCGCCTAAAAAATTAATTTATGCTATTTATATTTCAGGAAGTTGAATGCACACTTTGCGGCGCCATTGTACGTGGGAAATTTAACTACACGTTGCATATGAGGAGGCATACGAAAGATTACAGCGTGAACTGCAAATATTGCGACAAGGGATTCTATAGGCAGTCAGATTTGAAGATTCACATGCGGCAAGTTCCGTTTTTCGTATATTTCTCTCCTTAATTTAGGGCGATATAACTGGACGCATTGAGGCGAGATTGATCCAGTTGTAAATAGCTATGCTGAGCCAATGTGGTCGGCTCTAGTGATGGGTCGTTGACGGTTTTTCCGCTAACGTAACGTCAACGTTAATTTACATTCGTCAACTAGTTAAATTCGTCAACGAGTTAACGTGCAACTAATGTCGACTTGCAACGTAAACCGTTCATTGATTGAACGGTTTTTATTGGTGTACTTTTCTTAAAATATTTCAAATATCAACTCTTGTGTACATTACTTAGAGTTCAAATTCTACGACATGACCGTCGCTCGGAATCTATGATGGTATTTTCAACGTAAGTTTTTTGCTCAGTTCGTCAGGTACGCTTGCATTTAGTTTAGTTGATTATTAAACGAGTTACATTCATAAACGTCGTTGACAAATTTACCTAGTTGATTCATAAACAGTTAACTAACGTTAACTGTTTATGAATCAACTAGTTACGCTGACAGGAGATTAACGGTTGATTCAACTAGTTCGATGATTCAACGCCCATCACTAGTTGGCTCAGCATAGTTATGGACAACCGTTAGACAGGTGCTGAGCAGCAAGAACACTGGTGGCCCAGTGGTAACGGCCGCGACTTACGAGTTGTAGGTCGTAGGTTGGAACCCAGCCAGGCGCCTTACTTTGTGTAAATGATTTCATCACCAGTGCTCTCAAAATGGTGAAGGAAAACATCGTGAGGAAACCGACATGTCCTAGAACCAAAAATTCGAAGTCATGTGACATCCACCAACCCGCACTGGGCCCTCGTGGTGTATTACGGCGTTCTCCCTCTCACAGAGAGGAGGCCTGTGTCCTTGCAGTGGGAACATTATAGGCTGATTATCTATGTAGACGAGGGACCATCCATAAATTACGGGACACGTTAAGGGGGAGGGGGTCAACGAAATGTGACATTCTGTGACAAGGGACGCGGGAGGCGGGGGGGCGCCCACCGTAGGCGCGGTAGGTCGCTGTCCGGTAAGGACCAAGCCCGGGTCAACGGCGCGTTGTGTTCCAGGCGCGCCTCAAAGAGATGTCAGCACCAACTGATGGGGCCCGCAAAGACCGATGCCTACCAGGGGTGCGGGTTGTTCGAAAGAGATACCGCGGCCCCTGGCACACAGGCAACTGAGGGAACACGGGTGGGTTTTAGTCAGTAAAAGTCTGACACGCCCTCCTGCTCCACCCAGAGCGGGAGAAGTTATTTGATGATTTCCCACCCAAAAAAAAAGTTTGTAATTAGCAATGCAGGATCAAGTTGAGTGGGAAAAAAAAGGAAAAAGGAAGCCTTTAGCATGCAGTTGTTTCATTTAAACATACACATTTACCTCTCGTTACACACTAATTATTGAATGTATTTTTTTCTTCTTGTAAGTACATAGGAAAAAAAGTGCCGCTAGGATGACGTAGTTCCAGCGGAAACACAAATTTTTATTTACCATACACAATTACACAATTACACGACGTCATACACTAAATATCTGCTAAACTGAAATGAAGAAGTTCGACACTTTTCCGCTGCGACTACGCACACCCTAATAACCTACACAACTTTGAGTAGAACTACACAGAAAATACTTCTATCTTCTTGTTGCATCTGCAAGAAAAACACAGCTGAATATTTTATCGGGCTTTTTTTTTGCAGGAAACACACTGGCGATACCCCATTTTCATGTACATTTTGCACGAAGGTGTTCGCTCGTAGAGATGTTCTATTAAGGCACATTCATACACATCTTGGTAAGTAACAACACATGTAGGCATTTCATTACCTATCCTATTGTTGTGTATTTATTGCTCTGGATTTCTGTAAACTATAGGTTTACTCAACCTGATCTCAGGTCTGTTAGCTTATTAGCATAGCTTCGTTCCAAAATGTTTCAGTTTTTCATTTTATTTTGAAACTCAATTTATTTCAGGTGAAAAATTCTTCGAATGTGACTACTGTGGTTTGAAATGTATTAAAAAAACCGATTTAATAAACCACATACAGAATAAATCCTGTAGGAAAAAAGGAACTAAGAAAAAGAAGAAAACAGTCAAACTGGAAAATATGGAGATCGATATAACAGAGAAACAAGAAGAAAAAGTAGAAGTTCAAAAAGAAGTTAGGAAGATAATAACAGCTAAGAAAAAAAACAAAACGGACAAGAAAGAAAATGTGGCCATTGACATAACAGAGGAACAAGAAGAAAAAGTAGAAGTTAAAAATCCAAAAGTTACGGTCATATATGCAAAAGGCAGTGATGCTACGATCAGGAAACATTTGCCTTTCTTAGAACCCGAAATTATACCACAGGGACTAGAAGGAAAAGAAAAAGTAGAAGTTAAAAAACCAAAAGTGGTCATATATGCAAAAGGCAGTGATGCCAAGATCAGGAAACAGTTACCTTTCTTAGAACCCGAAATTAAACCACAGGGACAAGAAAAAGTAAAAGTTATAAAACCAAAACTGGTCATATATGCAAAGGGCAGTGATGCCAAGATCAGGAAACAGTTACCTTTCTTAGAAACCGAAATTATACCACAGAAACAAGAAAAAGTAGAAGTTCAAAAAGAAGTTAGGAAGATAAAAACAGCTAGGACAAAAAACAAAATTGACAATACAGAAAATATGTACATTGATCTAACAGAGGAACTAGAAGAAAAAGTAGAAGCGGTCATATATGCAAAAGGCAGTGATGCTACAATCAGCCAAAAGTTACCTTTCTTAGAAACCGACATAAGTAATTAGAAAACAAGAAAAATAAATGTTTGATTTAATCAAAGCTTTTTTTTCTGTCTGTCTGCAGCAATAATTCTTAGATAGAACTGGAATATTAGAGATGTAACTCAACTAAAAGACTGCTAGTCTGAAATACTTTTGATACCTATTTATACGTAAATTTAAAACAACAAGTAGGTACTAGTTTTCTATGCTACCGGCGCGAACTGCACATTGCAGCCACGTCTGAACTGACTTTTCGAAATGTGACTCGGTTGCAGAGTAACTTACCACGATATTTCTAAGGAGTAAAGAAAACAATAAAACACACTCTTAACAACACCTGATTATATTCAAGTAGGACTGTGCTACATTTAAATAAAAAATAAAAAATTACAATTCATTAATCCTGTAACATGACCAGTATAAGTTTTGTATGTGATTCAATAATAAGAGGATTTAAATGCAGTCAATTGTAAGCCAATTGTGAAATAAAGAACAAATCAACTCTTAAAGCTAGGATACCCTAATTTAGAACTATTTCCTTACACAATTTGTAAGTTTCTATAACTAGTATCATATAAAAATGTATAATTAGAACAACATACATAGTTATTTTTAGAACATTCATACCGGTTTTTGGACCCATTAGCACGAAAGAAGAGAATAAATAATAACTTGTTACTGTTTATTTATTAATTAAGCGTCATTCAGTGCAAATGGGATCCAGCACAAAAAAAAATTTTTTGTTCGGGTTTAACCAGTGCCAGAAATAATCATAGTGACAATTACATCAATCTCAATCCTGAAAACATCAACTTGGCATTTTGAGACGGACTGCATTCAAAGTGCACATATATCAAGTAGCCCAGCACAAACACCAAGCAACATTGTATAGTTTACTATCAGACTGATCGAATAGTTTACTATCAGACCCCCCGGTGACCCAGTGTCTGTCCCTGTCGGGTTCATCATCATCATTTCAGCCGAAAGACATCCACTGCTAGAAACAGACCTGCCCCAAGCTGTGCTTCCCGCATCTAGCCATCGGGTTACCATCAACAAATCTTGTAAAGTATTTATTTTATAACAGTGCAATGTGGGTAATATTTGGAACAAAACAAGTGTCAAGAACGCCTATTTTCTTTAGTGAAGTGTGAAACGCTGTGTTGGTCCGTAAAAAATATATTTTCAAACCTTTTTTTCTACTATTTGCAGGGCAGTGTCAGGCTAAACAAAATATGATTCGCGACCGTAGCAGATATGGCTTTACTTATGAAAATTTGATTTGCACAGGCTGCCTCAGTGCATCCCCCCTTAAGACATAACTTGACATAACAAATATCCATTTCGTTTGTGCTAGGATCTTTATTTTGCTTTTGTAATTCAATCCGTCAATCAACACCTTATGTGTCACCATAATATTAACTTACATAATATCTGTATATAATTTCAATTCATACTCTTTTGGATTTCATTCCTTACAGCTAAATCTTTAGGCGTCTAAAGTTTAGTGCCATGATCACAGACACATCTATCTAAATTACTATTAATGTATTTTGACTTCATTCTTTAGCAGTGACAGATGTAAGTGGAGAAATGTAGAGATAGCAAACCTATAAGGAAATACATGTCAAAAAAAGTAAAAGAAATGGTCTGTCATTATTTTGACCATATTACAATCTAATTGGGTGCCATAGGTTTACCATCCCTTATAATGTTACGTACAAATAATTCCATGTGATATAATTTGGCAACATAGACATTAAATCAACTCACAGAAGCAACAGAATTCAAAACATTAACTAATTATATTCATAAAACGAAAATAATAACAACAAATCATTATGGAAGTACATAATGCACATGAATTAAAATAATAGGACAAAATAAACACTATTCATATGGACACAATACTGCGTCAGCTGCCTTGAGGATATCCATTATTTGGTTTATCTAGTATTCTAGTGCAATTTATTAGTAACGCTACTAAAAACTAAATTAAAAACATGCATTCATCCTTTTTAACGTTAGAACTGTCTTAAATTTTCGTCAAACTCAACTCTAACAATTTTTCAGGCCACATAATATTTTCGTAGTTTTTATATTTTTTGTCGTGTTTTATTTATCCTTCACTGTTCGACACTGTTCGATAATTCATTCATGTGGAAGCAAAAATGCTAGGCCTAAAATGGCTTTTTGAATCTCATGTGGCCCAACCAAAAGTTAAGAGTGTTACCAGCCTAAAAATAAAACAAGTCACCTGGCTCGTCATAACGTCAGTATTGATTCCAATGTGGACTTAGCTTAATCATTCAGTTGTCACTTCACATACACAGCTTTCAGCACCTTGGTTTAGTCAGTCATCAAGTTCTACACTTCACTATAAACTTGAACTAAGATTTCTGTCCCTTTGGCCTATGAGATAGCACTATGCAGTTGTCGGCAAGCTGGTTGCGCATAGAACTATTCTCTTTGCGCACCTCGCTTAGTTCTTGGTTGAGTCTTAATATTTCTAGCACGAGTTTCTCGTTCTCAACTTCTAGTTTCTCTAATCTGAAAAAAAAGGGAATGTTTTTTGACTTTCCACCACAATATTTGTTTACTTAAGGTCCAGGGTACTCTGCGAAATTCAACTTTTCTTACTACTTTCTTTGCAATTTGCAGGTCCGGCCATGTTGTTTGTTGATTCAAATATGATTCGTGTGTTACGACACGTATGTTTTTACAGAATTATAATCATTAAAATCATCAATACAACTGAAAACAGACTAGAACTCGATAATATTCTCAGGGTTCCCTGGTTGGGTTTTGGGCTCCATCGGTGACCGTATCATTAAGGTAGAAGCTCCAGGGTAGAACCCGCCCGCGCGGGTGGGGGCTCCGGAGTTGAAAAAATTTGATTTGAACTGAGTTCTAGTCTGTTTTCCCGCTTTATGTTTTAGAAATTATACAGCAGGACAATCTCGTCTATCTTTAGATCCAGAGTGACAGATAATTATTGTTTATATTTCCTATCTCTTACGTCAAACAGTATCAACGTTTATATTTTAGGAAACTGCGAACATTTCGATGTCTTTGTTATCTATACTATCACACAACATTGGCGATAGGTTACAGCAAGATATTGAATCACCGTGTTGTAAAATGCTACAGTATAGTATTTTATTATAACAGAAATATAAAGTAAAAAGAGTAGATAAGTAGGTACTTGATTCATAGATCATTGTAAATCTACACAATAATGAATTAAAGTCGCTTTTCGTATCTGTCGGATTTTAATATGGTTTTCCCCATTAGTGAAGTTATTCTGGAAGGTTTATTATGTACATCAATACTAAAAAGAATAAAAAAAAAGAATTGCTTGGTTTTTTTAAACAAGTTTTAAATAAGGTAAAAGTACTAAATAAATAAAACGTACGTATTTTAATATTTTCTTAAAAGTTCACGTCTCAAGTTAAAAGTTTTAGTAAAAAAAAGCTAAAAGCATTAAAAGAAAAACAATTCGCTTATTTTTTTACTTTTTAGTATTTACGATGTTAAATAACTAGTTTAGTACCTTCTATCTAATTTACGTATATTTTTCTAAAACCAGAATCCTTGTCATGGCGATCAACCGAACCCAAACTCGATGGGGTTGCGTCGTTTTATTGGAGTTCCCGTAGCCACCGTCCGGGCTCCATCTCATATTATTATTGCATTGTCATCCGATTTACATACGCATGAAAAATTTCAGCTCAATCAGAAACCCGGAAATGGCCAAATTTAACTTGCATGATTTCATTACAGACACTAGAACAGTTGAACTAAATAAAAGTTTGTAATAAAGAATCTCAATGTTTTGTTAAGTCGTAATATATCCGTGCGAATCTTTACTAACCTCTTATGTTTCTCAGTCAGATCAGTAATATGATCACAGGCCTTAGCTAATATTCCTCCTTTACTCGCAGAGTCTGGCAGTCCAGAATTGGGCACAAGATTAGCCAACTTGGAGATCCAACTATTGATTTTATCTCGACGACGTCTTTCTACCTCGTTGTGGGTCGCTCGTCTTTTGTCATCGCGCTGGAAGAATAAATTACAGAGATTGAGAAGCTGTTGACCTAGATATGTTAAGTGGGGCTTGTCAAGTGCTTTTGGTACAGTTGTAAATGAAATCCGAGTTAAGTTTAGGCATGGACATGCCTAAACCGTGGTAGGTGTGTACAGTATAAAGGATGGACATCCTTTGAGGGAGGAGGAAATTTTATCAAAACAAAGGGGAAGAACAATATTCATGTTCTAGCATTTTGCAACTTATTTTGATTCACAAATATGTGGTACAAAGTGTGGGGCTTGTGGCTAAGTAATATTAGCCGCACGGATCGATCGATCAGGTTAAGCTACGATTGCCGCGGTTAGTCCGTGGGTGACCATCTTAACATACCAAGACCTCTCGCCTCGGAAAGCACGTTAAGCTGGTCCCGGCTGTCATTTGTAGATCTTTGGCAGTCGTTACGGGCTGTCAGAAGCGCGAAAGTCTGACAACCAGTCTTCATTTATTTATTTATTTTTAACACTTTAAGCACACAAATGTACAGAGGCAGACTTAATACCATAAGCATTTTCTACCAGTCAACCTTCGGGCGTGTTACCCAGTAACTGGATTGTGGAGGTCAGAGAGGCAGTCATTCCATGTAAAATACTGGTATTCAGCTGCATCCGGTTAGACTGGAAGCCAACCCCAACATAGTTGGGAAAAGGCTAGGCAGATGATGATGTGGTACAAAGTACAAAAGTCAGTTAGTCCAGCACATTTCTTTATGACTAGGCTGCAGCATGCATAATTAGCTAATAATGTTCCCACTGCTGGGACACAGGCCTCCTCTCTGCGACAGGGAATCCATCCACAATCCACAACGAGGACCCAGTGGGGGCAGGTGAATGTCAATTGTCTTCGAATTTTTGGTTCTCGGACATGCATCAATTTCTAGTGTTGTGCCTATTAGAGACAATATGCTTCAATACAACAAATAATAAAGATAAATGAAAAATAAACCAACAATATAAATGAATGTGCATTTTAAAGGGATTTTCTTTTGTTGTTTATTATTTTTACTATGAGGCATGCAATTGTCAGGCTGACTTTTTAATTTTCTGAAGATTAAAAACTCATTGAAGCCTCATCATTGGCTTTAAAATACTTATATGAGTTAACCTTTTTTGCAGTGACTGCTTTTGCGGCCATAGGATCTCTGCGAGTGTTTTTCTTTGGTGTAGTTGTAGTACCAAATACCTCCACGGGATTGCTGATCACATAATATTCCCCTTCTGTAAATATTTTTAAGTATCATTAACATTGATCATATGCAAATTGAACCTCTTGTTGATTGATAAATAACTATCAGAATAAATATAAAATTACTTGAGATCTAGGACTCAAACATTCAGAGTTCAGACACAATATTGCAATTTGCACCTTAACCCTGCTGTGCAAAATTCAAATTTTCTTATGTTTTTTTGAAACGTACAGGTCAGGGTCAGGATTTAAGACGATTAAAATATGATTCCGTCTAAGTTAATTTAGTTCCCGCTGACTTTTTCATGAAAAAGTAATGAGAGCCAGAAAGAAACGTGTCGCACCATTCTCAAATAAATTTGGTTAAGGACAGGAGGAGAGACACAATGAAGTTAAAATACAACCATCAACAAATTGGGACTTACCGGGAGATGGTGAATGTGCTATGTTAATCCCAGCTTCTTCTCCTGTCATAGTAATTAATTTATACTTCACCGCTCCAGCTGCAAAAAGAGCAAAATAGTTAAAATTGGAATGTCCTATTGCTAATGTCATTAGCATAACCAATGTAGATTCTATCCTTCATTATGTATCTTTATTACATTGAAAGTCATAATCAGAGTGATAGTAAATTAATAGTGTCTAAGTATGCTATGTGATAGTAATAAATAGGCAAACATTTTAACCAATATGGTTAATGATGGGAGAAAATCAAAAGTTGTTTTCTTCTGTTGGTTATTACCATAGCTAATGATAAAGAGGTTTATTATACTGCAAAATTGAACACATACACTTCTGAACATATTCCTTTTGTCATGTTGACCCCTAGGAATTAAGGAATGGCCAATGCATTAACTTGAAGTGATCGAAGAAACCATTATCGGTTTGTACCTAAATTATTTAAATAGAAGAATTATGGTTGCTTGTTTATGTATGATATTTAAGCATAAAGTTCTAGTAACATGTTTGGAATGATAATGCATATTCCACAGATATGTTTCCTGACCATCCTACACAGATAGATCACATTGACTGGCTGTAAACATGAATACAAATATATGGATTAAAAAGAATACAACTTACAGATATCCTTGAAGTTATATGAAGTAGTGGAATTCTCGTTGGTATCCAAATAAGGCTGTGGCACAATGGCTCTGCCTTCGTTACTTCCTGAAAATTAATCATAATTTAATTTAACGTTAATTAAATAACAGACATGACACTACTTAATGCAGACAGATAATTAAATTGAAACTTGTTACAGCGAATTAGGGTTTCTGTGCTACAGTAAACAAGAGGTGGCTATTACTACAAAATTAAAATAAAAAGTTAAAAAAATACATCGATATTACATACCAAACGATCCGTCATCTACCATGCCCAAATATTCACTATCTGCACTGCAAACAAATGCGATAAATTAAATACAACACTTGAAAATAAAATCTAAATCGAGAGAACTGCGTCGACTGCCAAGTTGCAAAACTATAAAGCAATGACCTTCGGTGCCTTAAATCCTCATTATATAATGCACTATACAAATAACACAAAATTCAACGGCATATTACCTGTTATCAAGTGAATTTTCATGCATGTCATCAACGTCAATTTCTACTTTGGCCATTGCGCGTAATTATTTTGAATTTCCACAATTTTGATCACGGGAACAAAATAAAAGGGTCATGTGATGAGACCAGAAACAAAGCAAACTTAGAGAGTTGCCACTTGCCAGTCACTTTGGCATAAAAATAAAACTTCTTTTGTTTATGGTTTTTACTTTATGTCTTGTCTAATTTTATTTTGCATTTTCGTCGTACTTTAAATAAATTGATTGATATAATTTTATGATGCAAAGTTAAATGGTGACAAAAGGGAAGTGTCACATAGAAAATAATCCAAGGACGTGTATCCGAACGTAAGTGTAATATTGAAATTACTGCCATCTCTTGGAATTGATTGAACTTCATGCGGCGATCGCAGCGCCATCATGATCAAGTATTCTACATGAACACAAAGTATAAACAGTATACACTTACCATAGAACCCCTACCAATTTTTTTTTGGTTCAGTCTTATATTGGAAGGAGGATTTAAAATTAAACGAATACATTATATTAAAACATTCTGGGTCATTTTTGCACCGATCATAGGTTGATATTTTGGTTCTTTGGATTTCATCCCTACTATAAAATTAATCTTCTTCATTTTGCTTATCTACTAATTCTGCATGGTAATGGTACCGTAATGTGACCGTTGTTTCTCCATTATTCTAAATTATACCTAAGTCAAAAACAAAAAATTTAAATCAAGTTACCTTTGGCCATATTCATTTTTATTCGACAATTAAATTACAAACACAAATCGAAATAAACAAGTTCAATTTCAAAGATGGTCGCTTTAAAGGTCCACAAACTGGCTTTTGTATTAAATCGCCTGGAGGTGCAAGCTCAACTGGAGTCTCGGCTGTCTTTGACAAGCTTTGCGACTCCCTCCGGGCTTTGGAACACGGAAACCGACACGGCTCCTAAAGTCCTAACCAGTTTTGTCGGGTGATTTATTATACATACGTACAGTCACCAAAAGAGATAAGGAGGATTAGGAGAGGTAGGTACTTAGTTGAAGTTTTGTAGGAAACCGAGGGATGTTTTCGAATGGAATTTAGTTTTTTATATGAACTGTTTCATCAACATGATCATCATTTCAGCCGAAAGACGTCCAATGCTGGGCAAGCTCCTCCACTTCGACCAGTTCTGTGCATCCCGCATCCAACAGATTCCTGCGGCCTTCACAAGGTCAACGGACCACCAATGAACTGTTTGTTTTCGATAAATTAAATTAAATTTTATTCGAAAACATCCATCGGTTACTTATCTCTTTTGGTGACCGTACCTACCACCTTTTGTTCTTGTTTCCATAGGCAAGTTTTCTTTTCCAATCCAAGTTATTAGATATTGGTAGGTATGTGTAATAGGTATAGCATTCTCACGTCGTGTCCTTATTTTATAAAAGTTCTCCTGAATAAGATTTAGATTTTATTTTAAATCTTATGAAATACCTAATTGATTGTACTATCTACAGCAGGCTTAGCACGACCATGAATTTGTCGATGGAAGAATAAACATGACTATAAACTAAATGATGTGTACAATAGGAGAAGATAGATATGTTCTTCTATTAATTATCACATTTATGGGTTCTAACGAATCATGATTTTGTAGATAATCGTAAATACTTTGTGGCCGTTGAGTAGAAAGTTTGTTGTCAATATGATTTTGACAGTTTGGGAAGAAATATTCTTCTGAAATAGTCTACATGTAAAAGGACCTAGACATAGATCGTTAGAAACGAAAGACAAAATGACAAATTGTAGTAGGATATCTACAGTGCGACGTCAAAAATGGAGAAACGAAATGTGACTTTGTATAGAAAAAGCACTGTCTATTCTTCGTAAAATAGAAAACGTCATGCTAAAAGCCTGCTAATGAGTAGCCTAATCATATATTAAAAAGAAGAAAAAAATATTTTTTATCTACACCGTTTTTTTATTGCTAGAAAGTACCTAACTATCTGGCCTATCTACTCACGAAAACATTGTTCACTGCAGAAGCACCCTAATTTTACGAGGGGCTGTTTAACGCTTCCAGTGAAAATGTTAATTAGGTTTGGAGCTAGAGCGCACGCTCATCAACCTACATATTATATGTACATTCTGAACTTGTGTAAGTGCAGTCAGTTACCTACCTATTGTATTCATACATTTTTCATAGCTTTAATTTTATTTTTTTGCTAGCTGATTTCCATGGTTTTGACTAAAATTTGCACCTCGTGCTAATTAATGTTGTTTAATTGATTTAAAAAAAACAGTTAATTTATCAAATTAAATTTTATTCGAAAACATCCATGGGTTTCTTACTAAACTTCAACTATATCCGACGAATCTGGTTACTTATTTCTTTTGGTGACTGTCCCTTTTGAACTTGTGATAGTGCAGTAAGTTACCTACTGAGTGTTCTCATACATTTTTCGTGGCTTTTTGTTTCTTGTTAGCTGATTTTACGTAGTTTTGACAGTTTTCATTACAAATATTAGCCCATTCATTCATCATCATCAATTACAGCCGAAAGACGTCCACTGCTGGACATAGGCCTCCCCGAAGCTCAACCACTTCGACCGGTTCTGTGCTTCCCGCATCCAGCGGACTCCTGCGGCCCTCACAAGGTCATCGGTCCACCTTATGGGTGGCCTTCCAACTTTACGTCTTCCGGTACGCGGTCGCCACTCCAGAACCTTTCGGCCCCATCGGCCATCTGTTCTGCGAGCAATGTGCCCTGCCCACTGCCACTTAAGTTTGGCAATTCTTCGGGCTATGTCTATTACCTTGGTTCTCCTGCGGATCTCTTCATTCCTGATTCGCTCACGTAGGGAAACTCCAAGCATATCCCTCTCCATTGCTCTTTGGGTGACTTTAAGCCTTCTTATGAGGCCCATTGTGAGCGACCACGTTTCGGTTCCATATGTCATCACTGGCAACATGCACTGGTCAAAGACTTTCGTCTTGAGACACTGCGGTATGTAGGACGAGAAGATATTGCGTAGCTTCCCGAACGCTGCCAAACCGAGCCCATTAGTACCTACCTACTTCATGATTGAATTGGTATTATAAAAATAAAAATAGCAACGACTAATAGTGGAAGAAGTATGGGCAAAAAAGAAATGTTGTGACGACCCAAATAAATTGGGATAAAGACAGGAGAATGTATATACAGAGAGTCCGGTAATGCTAATGGCCATTAAAAAAAAAAACATTTTATATTTGTATATTTTCTGTAAAAAAAAATCCATTAAAAAACAACCGCCTTCCAAAAGTTATTTACCACTTTGTAGTGTTTTTTACACTACAATGTGGT
Organism: Polymixis lichenea; assembly: GCA_949091785.1. Classification (NCBI taxonomy): domain Eukaryota; kingdom Metazoa; phylum Arthropoda; class Insecta; order Lepidoptera; family Noctuidae; genus Polymixis; species Polymixis lichenea. Next base: position 16,447,290 of record OX420943.1, on the reverse strand, counting down.
AAATAACTTTAATTTTGGAAGTCGGTGTCTTTGGATATGTATTTTCATTCTTTGTCACCTGCTTTTTGTATTATTTATACTTTTTTTCATCTGTTAATTACGATATTATGTAACTAAAAGCCGAGATTGTGTTAGTGGTTTTAATTACATTTAGGTAAGCAGATATTTTTTTTAGTAACAATTAATAAAAAAATGGTTCTAAATTACTGACTTAAAATTCTAATATGAAACGCTATTGGAATAATTAAAAAAATCATAATCACAATTATATAACTATTTTGTAAAATTTTCTTGAGTTCTTTTTTTGCCTACGCAAAAAAAGAATGTTGAGCCAAATTTGCTGCCGCCCTAAAATTTTCCGCCCTAGGCTCCAGCCTACTCAGCCTTCTGGTAAATCCGCCACTGCCAACATATTCCTTAAATTCTCTCATAACCTAGAATAGCAGAATCACTATCGCAAAAATCTGTGCGTAGCGTGTAGCCTGAGGCGCTACGTTACTAAAGCTACGGCACAAGCTACGGCGTAGCTCGCACTGTGCTACGACCTACGATTGCGTGTTTTCCAAGGTTTGTTTGCGTAATAAATTCAAGTTCATCCATTTGTTTCAGTGAAATATATTTTTGTTGAAATCTTGTCTGTTATTGAAATAAACACACCTTTTTGTCCAAAATATGACGCTACAAGGTTATTTTGGCGCATGTCCAAATCGGAAGTGACGTCGCCATGTTGTTTTGTCAATACCATTTCTCCAATGTCAATGTTATTCAGTCGCCTTAATATCCTTGTAGCACTCTTCGTACATAATATAATGTGTCGCAGACAGATCTTACAATTTATCACTTCATGAATTGTTAGACCATTTCATGGAATGGTTGTATTTCATTACATAGAATATCGACCACTCGTAACATTATATTGCGGTCTGGCTAGATCATTGTCTACTCAACTTTTGACGATATGAACAGTTCTTCATGAGTGGCCAGACATTAGTGATCAGATCGTAAAATAGTTAGTTATACTCCGGGTTCTTTGATGTCGCTTTGTTTGTGTTGTGCACCATGGCAGCGCACAATAAGTTGACGGAGTCCCGCTTGACGGGAGTTCTACTTGTGCATGCTTTAAAAAAATATGTATGGGATGGCGGGGTCTTTGTTCGCTCGCTAACTAAACCCCGCCATCCCCTTTGAACCTAACCTATTCAAGTCAGGGTGCCTCATGTCCAGAATATTGCTTCGTTCTTTCTTGCATCCTAAGTTCTCAATGCCTTTTTAATAACTCGAGATGTGTCGGAACTGGGGCACCCCGACTCAGACAGGTTAGGTTTGAAAAGGATGGTGGAGTCTTTGTTGTTTGTATTTACAAGAGCTATATAAAAGTTCCTTCTTTATTTACTACACCTTAAGCCGTGAATAACCCTACTTATTGATATGGCCAAACGTCGACTGACATATCATTAAACGTTGACGTTTAAACGATATGGTCAATTTTAGCTGGCAATATCATGAAACAACCATTTGATGTAATGGCTGTACAGTTCATGAAACGATAAATTCTAAGGTCTGGCCACGATACATTCCTAGGTACACATTGAGACGCATACCTATATCCTTACTTATTTTGCAAAAGCAATACCAAACGACATCTTGACGTCCCTAAAACATTGAAGTTGGAGCTAGCGCAGAGGAATATATCGATAAAAACATCCCGTTCGTTGACAGATTTATCGATGGCTCGACACTCAATACGGTTGATCGGTGGCCGGGAGAGATAGCGCTGAACGAAACGAGCCGAGATGAAAGGCGCGGCTTATCGACACCATGCAATGTCATAATGCAGCTTTCTTTATGTACCCTACTTAATATGTATGAAGGCTTTTGAATTTGTGTGTTTATATAGGGGATCGATGGTGTAGGGTACTTGTTTAACGATCGTAATGTTTATTCCTTGTGGCCTTCACAAGTCCATCTGCCCACCTTGTGGGAGGCCTTCCAACTCTACGTCTTCCGGCACGTGGTCGCCACTCCAGATGCTTTCGGCCACATCGGCCATCTGTTGTGCGAGCCATATAGCCTGCCCACTGCCTCTTAAGTTTGGTAATTCTTCGGGCTATGTCGGTTACCGTGGATCTCCTGCGGATCTCTTACTTCCTGATTCGATCACGTAGGGAAACCCCAAGCATAGCCCTCTCCATTGCCTTTTGGGTGACTTTAGGTCTTCTTATGAGGCCCATTGTGAGCTCACAATACTTTGCTTTAAATGTTAGAAAAATTTGTTTTCTCAACAACATAAATAACGCGCTGAATGTTGAAAATATTTAAAGCCATTCCTATTGTTAGTGTGTAACGTAATATCATCGCTGCTTTAAAATTCTCTACCTGCGTGCGTGGGCTATATTCAACACTGTTTAAAGAGCATAGTTAGTATCTTCGGTAGTACTAAATGTAATAGCTCCTAAGCCGGTATACATTATACCCTCTTCAAAAGGTACAGACGGCATTAAAAGTAGTGTACCTACCTAACCTTTAAATCGGGTTAGATATCACTACCTACCCGTTACTTGTAATAAAGCTTACCCACTTCGGATTTCGTCTATTATTAGACTGTAAGTCTGGTGACCCAGGGGCGGACTGTGAGTTTGTGGAACCCTGGGCTGCTAATACTACTTGGAGGTCTGCTTGCTAATTAATCAAGTAATTGACATTTTTTCTAAGATCATGAAGCCTTTCCGACTGCGAATGACTGTCAAAAATACACCGAAAACAAGCTATATTATGATAGGAATTAAATTTGAGTATAATTTATATTCACAATATTGTCCATTAGCTTTTGCCAGTGGCTTCGCCCGCTTGGAGGTCCAAAATTATGCCCCGGGAACGTTATACCGGGATAAAACGTATTCTATGTGTTAATCCAGGTTAATAAACTATCTGTTTGCCATATTTCATCCAAATCCGTTCAGCCGTTTTGACGTGATTTAGTAACAAACATCTAAATATCCATACATACAAACTTTCACATTTATAATATTAGTAGGTAGATAGGTACAGGTAGGATAGGATAGTAGCATTGTCTTTAATGGAGGCTGGGGCCCTTTATATTCACAGGGCCCTGGGCTGCAGGCCGAAAAGCCCTTATGTAGATCCGCCCCTGTGATGATCCTATTGTTATTCCATTTTATATGTTGAGTTTGTAGATGTAAGCACAAACAAGGTAACGTAAAGACGTAACAAACTTATTTTGATATTTTACTTTATGTCGTTTATTTGTTTTCTTTTGTGTCCAGGAGTACTGCTTTCTGAATCAAGCCCTTGATCCTGCTGCGCAATGAGAGCTTCCTGAGGTGGTTGCCGAGGCTCTTCGCTATTACACTATTTCTGTAACGATTATCGGTACAATGATTGCAGAGTCCACGTCCCACATGTTGAAAACCTCGTATGCTAAGTCAAGACGTGTGAAGTGTACTTCGTTTTTTATCCTGCTCAGCTTTCATGAGATTCTCGTCATGAGGGACAGCGATATCAACAATCATCGGACGACGCTCTCGTTGATCTATCACCACAATATCAGGCTTATTGGCCACAATAGTCCTGTTAGTGTTGATAGATCGATCCTAGTACAATGTAGCGTGACCATTCTCGAGAACTGGGTCGGGCACATACCTGTAGTATGTTACTTCGGACTCCACAAGGTTGTACTGCAAAGCAAGTTGATGGTGGATAATCCTAGCTACTAGATTGTGTCTTACTTTATTATTATTAAGGTATCTGCTTAAAATTGCAGCATTGCAAGTTGAGAGCGATTGTTTAGCAAGTCCCTTAATACTTTAGTTATTGAAGGCTATAATTGGTCAAGAAAGGTTATACGACCTAGCTTTGCTCAGTGTAGATCTTGAAGATAATTTACGAGGGGGCGCAAATGTAATTCGTGCCCTAGGCACCATTTTCTATTGGTACGCCCCTGGTTGTAGACGCAGATAGGCAGTCGCTCCATGAAATACTTGTAATACACTTGAAGCTGAACCCAACATACATAGTTGGGAAAAGGAAAAACATTATCTACCTACAATAACACACAAAATACCAGGTGCATCATAACGGACAATCCCATACATTTTCGGTAAGATTTTCCCATACCCGTGGTCGATGGGGTAACATTTACAACTTCGTGAAAAGCCTTAGGGGGCTACAAAAGGTGTTAGGGGGTATTTCCCTGCGTGTTTAATATCCCGAATCCTTGTATTTGAGAAATGCAAACACCCTGTGGGTACTTTCATGTACTTATCTTGTTTTCCTTGTATTTAATATTGTTTTGTCTTTGTGGAATTTTGTTTGGTATTGTTTGACAGTAGCGCGAATTCCATAATGCGGACGTTTTTGGTGGTATTGATAGCGTTACTACGAAATCTCTTTATCTAGTAGTCAGTATGTACAGTACGACTATTATTATATTAATTACTTAATGTCCCTCGGCAAACTTCGTGTTTCGTCAGTCGTCGAATTTCTATCACTTGCCCTTTGCACTGGGCGTAGTCAGAACGCTCTCAGTCGACTTGGAAGTCTATAGAGTTGTTAATACTCTTTTAACTTAATGTATTTTTTTAATGGGAGGAAAGCTTGTCTGTATTCGGAAATGCGATGATGCCCGAGGGACATTAAGCAAATAGTTGTACGATACACCCACAAATCGCCAAGTAATGTGGTAATTCCCAAGTAGGTATAGCAGGCGAGGTTATCATCAACCGGGCACCGGGTAAATCCTCCGTGCTTCTACGGAGAATTTAGTTATCGAAAAATCAATTACAACTTTGCCGAATCTGAGGATTTAACTCGGACTTCTTGCACAGTAGTCGCGCTTATGACCAGAAGTGACCAGAACGAGGCAGAACTTTAAAGCATAATCATAATCGGCCTATAATTTGCCCACTTCTGGGAAACACGCCTTCTCTCGGTGAGAGGGTATTGGCCGTTATCCATCACGTGGCGAATTTTTGGATCTAAAACATGCTGCTTTCCTTATGATGTTTTCCTTCGCCGTTTTTGGAGTAGTGGTGATAAAATCATTTACACAAAGTAAAGCGTCTATCTGGGTTGGAACCTCCGCTTTAATATTATACAATATGTAAAAAAAAAACCTGTTGTTCCTTCTACCCACGTTTTCAGAATCGGTATAAATACGTAATAAAGCAAGTCATTTATAAAAACTGTTCAACAAAAATAATTAAAATAAATATTTAATTATGAATATTTGTAATGTTTAAAAAAGCCGCCGAGCTCGTAGTCTATTGTGCGAAATAAGGATACTTGTAAAATCAAATATTGTTAACATTTTTTTGAATGTGTCGATTATAATAGTTATATGATATTGAACTCTCGACTAGCCGATGCTTATTTTTTTAAATTACAACTTCATCAATGTTGTGCTTGTAGGTAAGTGTATACGTCCCTAAAAGGAACAACAGGGTTTTTGTTACATATTGTACATAAGCACAAGCTCATGAAATAACACTTGAACTGCATTCGCGATTTAGTTTCTAAATATATAAAGACTTGTTTTTGGAGAAACCACTTTACTACCCTTACATAAATTACAGTTTGCACTACATCTTTTTACAAATTTATGACTTTTTCATTATTAGTAGTCATTCTATAAAATTAACTTTATTTAACAGAAAATAATATCAATTGGAAACAAGGATCTGAACAGACTTTATGTACAACCGCGGATACTCTAGCAGTGGATTACTTTACACCCATAAGCAATAAGGTTGAAAAGTGTTTGACAGCCAGCTTCCGCGATGGCTCATTGTTTTGTGAATACGTAGATAGAAATACGTATATTTACATAAACATTGATTACATTTTCAGAAAAATAATGTTTCGTAAACATTAATTATCGAAAATAAACTTCAGAGAATTAGAAGGGTTAGCTGGGGTTGCCATAAATTAAATATTTTGCTGCTTTATAGGAGCTTTGCCATCGTTAGGGAAGATTAAATGTACAGAATATCTAAACCTACAACAATGCGTGGCTGGGTTGGGTAGACAATGCGTTAATCTAGCCGGTATCTACCGCAACGAGTACCTTGAAGGTAACTATGCTCACCTATGTATGTGGAATCAGCTGTAACGTAGTTACGTAAATATTTGACGTGTAATGTTTTGAAGTTACAATAATGGAATTTTCAAGCATATGCAACGCAGTATATCCAGCTAAATAGATTTAACCTTTTTTTTGGGTGGGATATCATCAAATAACCTCTCCCGCTCTGGGTGGAGCTCCAAGGGCGTGTCAGACTTCTACTGATTAAAACCCACCCGTGTTCCTTCAGTTGCCTGTGTGCCAGGGGCCACCCCTGGATATAGATTTTGGCTTCGAATTATATGTGGATAGATTGGTAACGGCCGTGACTTACGAGTTGTAGGTCGTGCGTTCGAACTCAGCCAGGCGCATTACTTTGTGTAAATAATTTCATCACCACTGCTCTCAAACGGTGAAGGAAAACATCGTGAGGAAACCAGCATGTCCTAGAACCAAAAATTCGAAGACATGTGACATCTTCCAACACGCACTGGGCCCGCATGGTAGATTACGGCCTGCTCTCCCTCCGGAGAGGAGGCCTGTGTCCCAGCAGTGGGAACGTTATAGGCTGAGTATATATTAGAGATGGGCCGACTATGACTTTGGCCGACTAGCCGACTAGTCGGCTGCAAAATGGCCGACTAATTGGCCGAGTAGTCGGCCAAGCCAATTATTTATTTATTATTACTTATTTAATACTTTAAGTACAAACATGTACAGAGGCGGACTTATTGCCATAGGCATTTTCTACCAGTCGACCTTCAGTTATTGCTTTCGGTTCGTAGGTCGGGTTCGCGGCGCCCGATGATCAGGCGGAATTGTCAGGACATTTACTTTGCATTTATCAACCAGGCTTTCTTCCCATGCTATTCTAGATTGCACTGAAAGTAAACTGTAAAACTGATCCTATAATAAAAATAATAACAGTAAAAGATTTAAATTTCATTTCAATCACCGTCTTTTAAATTTTTAAGATTATTAATACGAGAAAAAGATGGGCCGACTAGTCGCCGACTAATCACCGGCTACAAATATGGCCGACAAGTCGGCTTTACCGACTAGTCGGTACATCACTAGTATGTATGTAATGTATGTAGATTATTAATGACATCGTTTAGTTATTTGTTGTATTTCAATAAAAGTGATAGATAGATAGATTGGTATGTCTATTGCTTTATTTCAAATGATTTAGCCACTTTTTGTTTAAACAGAATAAATAAATTTAAACTTTGAATGACATTAAACTGTTTAATTGGATTTAACTTTAGTTGTAATAGTGTCTGCGAGTTTTTCATTTAAAGCTAAGCAATGCAATTAGTAAATCTTTTAAAAATAAATTTCGAATGTCCTTACATTAATTTCAACCTTATGTCACTTAAGATGGATAGATAGTTTGCTCTTTATTGTATAGCCATCATTGATTACAATTATACTTTCAACAAAAAGCGTGAATAGATTATATCGGTAATTAGGAATAAGTACTAAGTTATCTTTTACTAAGGTATAGCTTTCCGTGTGGTGTCGGACGTAAAAGACTAGCACCATCCCATTTCTTGCCGTGGGTGTCGTAGAAGGCGACTAAGGGACTTACTAGAGAATGGGCAGCAGCGTTCTCTATGCATTTCACCACCATACTGCGATCGCCAACCCGCCTGCCAAGCGTGGCGATTATGGCAAATCCCCCCCTTTTGGGGGAGGCTTATGTCCAGCAGTGGACGTCTTTCGGCTGATATGATGAAGGTATAGCTTGACTTATAGGTCGTGGGTTGGAACAGAGGCAGGCACTTTCCTTTATGTACAATGTCCAAAGACCAAAAGTTCGAAAACGTTATGTGACATCTACCAACCCACACAGGACTTCTGTGGTTGTTGACAGCCCATTCCATCACACCGTAAGAATATGATAAGGATAAAAATTGTAGCTTCGCCACTGCAACACAGGCCGTGTTGCAGTGGCGAAGCTACAATTTTCATTAGAGGGAAGTCGAAAAAAAAATTGTTCAGTTCTCATAAACTCTAGATAACATCAAAGTTCAGTCATTCCTTTACTTTTTGTAAATTTAACGGCAGCTATGGTCGGAATTCTTAGTTTAGACATTAAAAATGGCATTTTTGTAATGTTTTGTAATCTTATATGATGTTTTAAGCTCATTTTTAATATCTGTAATGTGATTTGATAAACACACATGTGTTTGTTTGGCAATAGTAGACACTAAAATAAGAAGTTTTTCTTCCAAATGGAAACCGATAAGAATCGGGTTGTATGGAGGCTGCGCCCCTGCTGTGTTGTGTCCCAGCAGTGGGAACGTTATAAGCTGATTGTTTTGACTGTGAAGCACTAAGATATCCAAGAAATTTAAATAGTTTAGAAATAGATTCCGTGTTGGGAATTTAGGAGGAAATGAGTTCACACCTGACACCTGTTTTAGACGTACCAAAGTAAGATATACAAGGATCTTTAAGTGCATGGCTAAAATTGGAACTGACGCCTCGATCTTGTTTTTTAACGGACTTTAAAAAAAGTAGTACTTTCTCAATTTTGTTGTATTTTTTTATGTTCTTTACTCTCAGAACTCCGTAATTTATAAACCGATTTGGTAAATTATTATTTTTATTGAAAGAGTATACCTATTTATTGGTTCCATAAACCAGCAGACCAATTTTCGTAATTAAGAATGTTCAAAATCTAGTCGCAGTCTCATCTCGGCGACAATCAAATGTCTTAAACATGTCAAAAATGTGTGGAAACTCGAGGTATTTTTGAGAGATTGGGATTGAGATCAGACCGTGAACGTGCTTAGAATTAAGAGAATTGCTCCTCTGGTCAAGTTCTGATTAGTGGTTTTTGAGTTAGCTTCAATAGTACGTATTGTTTCCAGTCAGTATGTAGATGATGTTATAATAATTATAAATATCTGGATGACCGAGCTTTGCTCAGTATTTTTTTTGGTTTGACGTTTTCTAAAAATGAAACCTAGCTAGATCGATTTCTCGCCCCCGAAACCCCCTGCATACTAAATTCCATGAAAATCGTTGGAGCCGTTTTTGAGATTCAGATTATAAATATACATATATACAAGAATTGCTCGTTTAAAGGGATTAGGTAACTTCCTGTCACTGTTGTATACTTAGCAAGTGAAGATAAACCAATTTCTGTGAATCACAGTTAAAAAGCAAAAAAAAAGTTTATGTAAAAAACAAAAAACAACCGACTTAAAAAAAAAACATGACAAAGTGAAAAATTACTTTAATTTCGAAAGTTGGTGGCTCAAAATTCTGTCATTGGTAGGATATTAAAAAAAATTAACACGAAATTTTCTCATTCTGATATATTTAACACCAAAAAAGGTGTATTCAGGGAACTTTTAGTGAGTTCTGTATGCGCCGAATTGACTAATAATTCTAAATAGAACTGAATAAAGTAATCCGTGGTGACCATACATCATTACAACTCCTCACACACACACCTACACACCCACCTACATTGCAGACTTAGATATGCTTAGAAGGTGCTAGCATGACATCCTGTTTGTTTCGGATGCTTAAAATAAGTGTAGTTATTAAATTGTAAATCCGTAATTGGCTGTAAGATTAGTTTATTTATCCTAAGTGAAATAGTTAAAGAGCTGTGGATTTTATGAATAAATAAATGGTGATCAAAAATACAAAACCAAAGACACTTCCGAAATAAATATTATTTAATTATTTTTCAGCTTGTAATGTTTTTATTTTGGAAGTCGAAGTCAGATTTTTTTTTCTAAATAATCTTTTTTTAATGCTTTATAACAAAACCTTTTCACTTATGTTTACCTAAAACGACCCCTGTCAATGTTATTCAAGAGCTAAAATATCCCTGTAGCATTGTAACATTTTCTCAAGTAGACAATACACAAACACTTGACGATCAATCAAATGTTAATAGCACCACCGCTGATCAGACCGATACTTGCCAACATGCCATAAACTTGCAAAAGTATTGATGGATTGATTGAGCCCCTAATCCACTCACAATCTCCTCGACAACTTCTGTTTGAGACGTTTATAGAGTAATTATAACAGATAGATGTAATTAGTAGCTTTAGATTATAATATTTTCCCTCTAATGGCGGCGGCATCTTTATGAGCAGATTGATGGTGAATTTAGATGAATGATGTTCATCGTAAATTTTTTGTTTCGTAAAGAGAGTATTTTAGTGCAGCTCTGCGGTTTTTTATCGTGATATTAAAAAAAATAGCATTAAACAGTCGTTAATAATGTGGAATAATTTTCGCAACCATTTTGTATGTATGTGTAGGTTCATTTGTGATTTTCAAGTTGACTTACTTACTATTTGACTGAAGTAAGTTCCGTAACTGCACGAGTGCACAGCATACTATAGAAATTGCTCAAGTTTCTAATTTATACTCAGACTTGATTCAGCTAAACAGCTGTTTAATATTAATGGTTTGAAACTAGACAAATCTCTAAGTAATCTGTAAGCATTACTCCATCATCCTTCATTATTTCAGCCGAAAGACGTCCACTGTTGGACATAGGCCTCCCCCAACTGCAAGAGAATGCTACTAGTCCTCACTAGAGAATGGGCAGCAGCGTTCTCTATGCATTTTACCACCATACCAGCATACTACGATCGTCAACCCGCCTGCCAAGCGTGGCGATTATGGCAAACCCCCTAATAATGACAAGCACTAAGCATTATTCCAAAGATGACAAAATTTCACATTATAACAGCTATGTATCTTTGTCGCTATGGCTACAAAGACAAGTTATAACATCAGCAATTCTAAATTAAAACATCAAGTCTATTGTATGCCTATACCTATTTATTATCCATGATTGGAAATAAGATAACGTACAAAAGGAAGCCGTGGTCCATTCTCTCGATATAATCCCCCACGAAATGATCCGATGGTTTATTCATAGCCCGTCACAAAGCTAAGAAAAGAAATCCTCAGGTTTTATATACACAGCGTATTTTCTCAAATAACTTTTCCCTGGAATAGAGAGTCTTAGGTAAAGCCTAGGTAAACACAGACACAGAATGGCTAATATTACTCAGGTATTTGATTCAAAAATATCAGTCTTATCCGAGAAAATCCTAATTTTAAATGCGAAAGGGATTCACCCTTCTCAGTTATTTACAAAGCAAGATAAAAGGGAACTTGTTTTCGAATTGAAATGACATAGTAATCGAGAAATGTCGAACTGTCCAACTTGTCGATCCCAAATTTGCCCGGGGACGACTATTATTAGCTTCTTTTATATTGAATTGTGAACCTTCGTTTCAATTTCAAGGTATGAACAGTCAAGAAAATTAATTGTTTGTCAACTATTAACGTGTAATGACGGTACCGATACTTCTATAAAAATAGAAATAAGTATACTTAAGTACCCTATAATGATGTGAAGAATTAGTATTTTATCCTCGTGTGAGACCGTATGACATCATAATGCGATGCATCTCGTCATAACCATATACCGTTACGTGGAATAAATGCCGTATGCCGAGAAGAATGTAATATAGAATACCGTTAACATCCACAGAAGCCTTTGGTATTTGTGTATTTAGGCACAAAAATATTAAGCAAAGAAAAATGATCCAGAAACGTGTTTGCAGACAACCAAGTAACGTAATCATTTGTAAAAGGACTGTTTTCCTTTCCAAAACTCGGTCGGTCATCAAAATGGCATCAAGGACCCTCCAAAGTTAACTCAAAGTTGTCTTGTCAAAACAAGTTACGTAACTAAGAAGTCACTCCGTCAATTATGTCCTCGCCCGACTTCAATTAGGTTGCTATTCGGCAACCATTCGGCAACCTCTCGGCAAACATTCGCCGCTCGTAAATCTCGCTACATTTAGTATCGCCAGTGGACGCTCATTAGGCCGCCCTAAGGTATTTAATGGTATGTCAACTTTGGCAATATTGGAGCCACAGGATCTTGCTAATTACTCAGGACAAGTTGTGACCAGAACAAAGCTCCCATACATTATATCCCAATCTTTATGCAAATTTTGATAGGGTTTTCTTTTTTATTGCCGTTCAGTGGCGTTTTTGTGCGAGCAATATCGTTTTGGACGGCCAAGGACATCAATAGCAAATGTCCTACACGTTTTGCTATTGATGTCCGGGCCCATTCTGTAAAGGCTATAAATTCATGAATTCATTTGTTTTACCCTTCCACAGGATGGAATGAAATGCCCTTTCAGAGAAGTTTTAGGGGTCTCAATATTTCTGTTGTGATTGCTAGAAAGAGAGAGGAAACAAAGGGGAAGATAAGTTTGAGTCCATAATCATTCAGAACGGGAGGGTCCTGTTAAGATCTTTGCTTTTAAAACTGAAGGGCCAAAAAGCTTTTGTACATTTAGTTACATAAGGTTGGACGCACATCAGTGTAAAATAGCGATTCAAGCTTTAAGTGCATATAAACAGGTGAGTGAAGTTTTTAAGGTGAATCTAGTCGACATTTTTTCCATAAGTACAAACTTCGGGAGTGTATTACTGTTCGACAATGTATATCAAAAATTAAACATGGTATGACTTTGTCTCATCATTAATATTGTCTGTGCGGAATACTAAAATAAAATGCCATTAAAAAGTTAGGAGCCAACAAAGATTAGTTGTTCTTGCAAATTTAATGTAACTTTGGGCGTGTTGAGGTTATAAAAGAAGTATAAAATCTTCAAAACCAAGTCAGTTCTGACAAAGCTCAAATATCGAAAAGTTCAATAAACTTTATTGGTTATTGATTTAAGAAGTGGTTTTTTCATAAAACCCGATCTTCCGAAGGACTTTTCTTAATTTTTTAGTCGCCTGTTTTACTATAAATGATGTGCACGTAGACTAGTATCTAACTGCTCATCACTGAAACTACTTCTGTCGGACACGATGCCTTGTGAAATAGCGTACTTTTTAGCCAGTCGCGGGCTCGAACTCACTGGAGTTCGAGCCCGCGACTAGATTCCCCTTAATGATTGGCTGTAAGTAACTAGGCTGTGTAGGTCAGATAGGCAGTCGGTTCATGTTAAAATACTGGTACTCAGCTGCACCTGGTTAGACTGGAAGCCGACCTCACCACAGTTGGCAAAACGCTAGGCAGATCGAGGCTGTAAGGTTTCGAGACCTTTGCTTACTTTTAATAGCAAATGTTTCAACAATTCACAAATGACATAAATTTTGGACACGGAAAAATTTACATTTTTTAAATTTTCTCTTGATTTATCTCCCAAAAGATTAGGCAAAACGTTTTGTAGGCCGGGTGACTGGCAGATTCATCCCAGTAAATGAATTTGGGTTCCGCAGTGACATAGCCGTTTCGCAAATGAGTTCGGCTAGAACTGAATTGGAGTGGATTTTCGCTGGCTTGACTACAGCTTAATCAAGTTACGCCGTTAAGGGTTTTTATAAGGATAAATCTTTTAAAGATTAGCTGAGTGAGATTGTTAATTACAGGAGCAGTGGCAGAAGTTGATTTGATTTGATTGGAAGGAAAGACTGCCATGTAGATGTGCGGATGGGTTAAAATTAACCTTATTCCCTTTGTCTAATATCTGTACAAAATATTTGTGCATCATTATTTTGTTTTCAATAACTGGTTTCCGGGTACCAATATTCTATGTTCTATACAAGTTAACAGGTTTGCAAAAATGAGTCACTCAAACGAGAAAAGACACGATTTGGCTACTAAATAGATACCCAAACGACAGTCATCAACAAACATTTTAAAGGCCACAACTCCATTTGTACACAACAACTCCATTAAACTATTTACTAACACCTCAATGGACACTAAATTGTGGCCAGCAGATATTAACCATTATTTAGGTATACAACTAGAACTTAACTCTTAATAGGCACTCACTAGGTTTAAACTTGCCCCCAAGACGAACATCAAAAACAATAGCATGCAGTGGCGAAAGCACCATATAACACGATTCCTACCGGCTTCCCTTCGGGGATTCGCATCGGCAACTCTATCGCTATTAAAAAATGGCACGTCAATAGTGGCCACTACTGTCAAAAAACATAGTTGTACTACGGTTATTTAGTTCACCATAACATTCGAACAACAAAAACGGTTATTAAAAATAACCGTTTGTATTACAACAACAAAAAAAAGTTCTAAGTCAACCCGGCGCCAAAACGTCATAATCCGGAACTAAAATTCATAAAGCGGCGATCCGGTAATGATGTCACTTTAGTTCACTTGGCACCGCTTAATATGGACGAGAGCAAACCGCTGTACAGCGGGTTATGACAGAGACAGATATAGAAAAATGCGTCAGTGAGAACGAGATGGAGGAATTTGGTATTCATTATCAATATTTGGTTTTCAGCTGTTCAACTTTATGCTATTTAATTCTTTACATTCCTATATTAATTTTAGAATTAGTAAGTATTCTTTATTGATAAGTCAGTAATTCCAGCGCGGAACCTGTCGGTTCCATTACAATATAAAATTAATTGTGTCTCATTAGCCGAGATTAACAGGTTAAAGCCGTCTTCGCTTCAGCGTCTCTCTTAGAAAGATTGACACCTCCTCGCTGATAGCATGTTTCACCAACACCGAACTACATATTATGGGGTACAGTAATATTCGTACTGGGGCACAAAGTGACCTTTACTGAGGTACAAAGTGGACCCTTACTCGGGCTTAACGACCCTCCCGAAATTATTTCGTTACAGTACCACGGGTATGTATAAAAGGGTAATTTGCTGAAACAACTAAGGGTTTTAGTAATGATATTTTAATTTGTGCGTGTTTTGGCATTTGGGCTAGTTTATTTTGGGTATTTGTTCAGTCTTTATAGGTTTAGTTACTTAGTGGCTAATAATAGCAGGGACCTTAATCTGAGTTCTCAAACCTTTTAGTAAACAGTCGCTTTGTATAAAATTACATCATTTGTTTGACTACTGATTACAAATTCGAGCTTGTTTTATCCTAAAGTAACGTTTTTTGATAACTTTGTAGTCTAAACATAGATTGTTTGATGAGAAGAAGGCCAAATATCTTGACCTTTAAAATGTAATCAAAACTTTCAATTTCAATCGGGGAAAATATCTTCTAAAATAAAATTACAGCTGACTGGTAGGATTTTTTTTTCAAACCACTTTTATACTTTCTATAAACAAGGATGTTTTGTTTGTAGCAATTTTTTTTGTGTGGGAAATCATCAAATAACTTCTCCCGCTCTAGGTGGAGCAGGAGGGTGTGTCAAACTTTTACTGACTAAAACCCACCTGTGTTCCCTCAGTTGCCTGTGTGCCAGGGGCCGCGGTATCTCTTTCGAACAACTCGCACCCCTGGCAGGCATCGGCCATTGCGGGCCCCATCAGTTGGTGCTCACATCTCTTTGAGGCGCGCGTGGAACACAACGCGCCGTCGACCCGGGCTTGGTCCTTACCGGACAGGGAGCTACCCATTACTCGCTGTCCGCAAGCCCGCGCCTACGGTGGCCGGGAATCAGCCTGGGATTCCTGACGCCCAGGGCGTCTCCTTCGAAGGCTACGGCCGTGAGGGCGCATGTACTGCCTCTCCGTCACGTGCGCCGCCTCCCTCTTTGCGAGCATCACTGCTTCGCTGAAGGAGGTAACGGCTAACCATGCACTCTCGCTCCGTACCATGGCCTGGACCAGGGCCGGACGCGAGAGATCGCCGCCACCGATCACCTCCACGAAGACACGGTGGTGCTCCGCCCAAGCCGGGCATACCTCCACCGTGTCCTCAGGGCGATCTTCGCAATGGAAACACCCGGGCGTTTCCTCCCGATTTATGCGAAACAGGAACCTCCCGAAACAGCCTGACCTGTGTCAGGGAGAAGGTGAAGACGCCATGCCGCCTCTCAAGCCACTCCTCAAAGAGGACTTACCGCCGCAATCGTGGCGTGTCCAGTAGACTATGGGTAACTTAGCAATTAGTTAATATTTCAACTTTAATTGGAAAAATAGAATTGAACCCTATACACTTTTCTCAGCTTCAAACTGGGTCTCAGAAAATTTAAATAATTTGTTTAAAGGTGCTATGTTAGCGTTCCAGCTAATTTAATTCTCCCGAAGCCGCTCTTATAACAAAGGAACGACTCAAGTAAAGCAAAGTTGTTTTCAGATTTTCGCCTTCTGTAAAATGTAAGGTAACCCAATAAATACAAGCTTTATGCTTCAGCCAGACAGAATCTGATTTACTTTTGAATGAAATCGTAGTTTGTTGTGCTGACGTTAAGTTCGAAATATTTAACCTAAAATTTTCCCAAACTTGTCATTTTATATTATACTAGCGACCCACCCCTGCATAGCCCATAGAACGTTGCACACGTTTGACAACATCGATATTTCAGTGCGATATCTAAGTTAAACATTAACGTAAAATACTCATAAACCTTCCGGGATAAATTCTCTGAATAATGTTGAAAACCCATCTAAATTCATTGTGTAGTTCAGCGGTTACACCGGCCGATACGAAAAGCGATATTGTTTTAGATATACATATATTCGTTTTGTCCACGTATTGTATCATCTGCCTAGCCTTTTCCGAACTAAGTAGGGGTCGGTTTCCGGTCTAACCAACCGGATGCAGCTGGGTACCAGTATTTTAGACGGAGCGACTGCCTATGTGACCTCCACAACCCAGTTTCTAGGTAATACGATCCCCCTTGGCAAGACTGGTTACGGGCTTCTGACATCCCGTTACGATTGTAAGTATCGTGAATGTATACCAAAATATGTCACTACCAAAGAAAAATATATACAAATTCATATATCTGTTTACGGTAGCTTCTCATACGTACATAAGTATTGGCTTTACGTCCTACGTAAGAATGTATGTAATACGGTTAGAATAAAGTGAAACAAGACATATTATATTTTTTGCTCGTCTCTCTTGACATTCTTGTAATGTTATGTCACTAAGAACTCCTGACGAGGGTCCGTCTGCTAACTACATGTGTATTATTCCTCCACAATTTCAAATGTTACCGAATAAATAAGTGGGTTTTTTCCTTGTTATTGTCAATAAATGAAATTGTTTTATATGTGTTTTTGTGAGGTTGTTTTATTTTTGTGTTGCTATATTTACAATTTTGTTATTATATCGATTGTCAAACGTTGCCTGTTGAACGAAGGCTTCGCGATAAAAGGTCTAAAGCAAAATAGCCTTTACCACCACGCCTTGGTCTGGGCACACAGATTGTATACCACGGTGTTATTGTTTAAACTATTTCTGTACGCACATATAAAAATACAAGTAGAAAATAACACTAAAATACGTCCAAAGGTGATGCTTATTTCTTCTAAGGACTTGCCTTCCAACATACCTGTGATATAAAAGTAGGTTTAGTACTTGTATTATTGGCAGATGGAATTTGGCATAATCTCTTAGTAGTCTTTTACAGAACTCACAAGCGGAGAAGAGAATGCCTTTTCCTAGCCCATTGCTAGACAAAAAGCTGGTAGGTCAGTAGCGATAAAAATAAAAGCTTGTAAAATACTATCTTTGGCGTAGACATGATAATATAATTTGGCCTATTAATGCACAGTCACCAAAACAGATACGTAACCACGGTCGTCGACTATAATTGAAGGTTGGTAAGAAACCGATGGATGTTTTGGATGAAATTTAATTCGATAAATTAATTGTTTATTTTCTACTAGTTAAATTAAATTTTACACGATAACATCCATTAGTTTCTTACTAAACTTCAACTATATCCGACGACTCTGGTTACTTATCTCTTGTGGTGACGTACCTAGCTAGATTAAGTTAGTGTTTATTTACACAGTCTGACCTTATTCTGACCTAGATAATGCACAGGGAAACCGCAGCATAACGTAGCCAGTTCAGATGGATGCTGCTACTTTGCCGCCTCATTTGTTATGTAGCGTAACTGTATTTACATAATAAAATGCAAAGAGCAAAGAACTTGAATGTTTTTGTACATGAAAGATAATAAGTTTGTCGTTATAGTGTGTTGTGTATATTTTGAGCATATTTTGTAGTGTTCTATTTATTTTTAACACGCTTTTATTGGCTTCACCTGTATGTTTGTTTGTAACCGACTCCTTTGGACTTGATTTTGACCCACTTCAAACGGTCAGATTTCATTTAAACTTTGTAGATTTATCGAGGACCGGTGACAATTGAATAATAAAAATCACGCTTTTGTAGTAAGCACAAACGACACACACACGACGCACGTTGCGCCCGCGACGTTTGTGTGACGCATGTTTCCCTCAATCTTTTTTTATTATTTTTTGTGTGTTCCTGGTTTTTGCGTCATGTTTACCGCAAATAAACGTTTTTTCTTTCTTTCTTTCTTAAAAAATAGAAAATAAATAATAAAAAAAAAACTAAAAAACACGCTTTAAAAACCAAACTAAAAAGTAGAAAATAATTTAATTCTATTAAAAAGCGCTTTTTGTGCTATTTTTATCATCAATTAATATCAAGCACCCCACGCTTTTTAATATAATTAAATTCTTTTCTACTTTTTTATTTTGGTTTTTAAAGCGTGTTTTTTAGTTTTTGTAACTATTATTTTTGTATTGTACAATAAAGCGATTCAAAGACATCACCCGTGTTATAGCCTTTCCTCTCAGAGAGAGGCTTTTGTCCCAACAGTAGGTATATTACAGGCTGATTATGATGATGATAATCAAGTACCAATAAATAAAGAAATGAGTAAATAATTATTATTTTAGAGTGAACTAAAATGAAAAGCTAAAAGCTATCTATGTATTTTTTATAAATAATTTATTTACCTAGACACATAAAGGTTTTGTAGTAGGTACATCCCCCCTTTTACGGCAGGCTTATCTCCAGCAGTGGATGTATTTCGGCTGATATGATGATGATGATGAGTAGGTACATGAGGGACTTACAAAGACCTATGCAAAATACAAGTTTTAGGTAAAACGAATCTGCTCTCCTGGCTATATCACGGAGTACCTTATCTGTGATATATGATGCACTGACGTTGAATGGCTCTCAGTTTAAACAAGAGTGGATCCATATTAGGTTCTCGTCTGTATTCGTAGCAAATACCGCAAGAGCAAACGCAATACCAGATCCTCTTCGAGGCGTACGGGCTCGAAAAAATAATCAGCCGTCCCATACATTTGGGTCGAGTAGGTATTGTAGTTGTGTATGGGACAGTTGTTTTTTTTTGCGATTTCTATGGTTGTGCCTTGGAGAAAGTTGTTTCGTTTGTAGTCTATACCACATGTTTCTGATACACGTTGTATACATGTTTTTAGTTTTCAATTACAAACTAGCTTTTGCCAGCGGCTTCGCTCGCGTTAGCCAATTTACATAAAACCTTAAAAAATTATTATCAAACATCTAAACCTTCCACCCTTCCTCATGAATCAATCCGTCTATTGGTGAAAACCGTATGAAAATCGGTTCAGTAGTTTTTGTGTTTGTCGTGAACAGATTGATAGCGGATGACTTTGTTTTATGATATGTAGTGGTGACACAAGTACGAATACATTTTATTTTCCGCCCACTACGTATTACCTAGTACTTATAACCAGGTTACGAATGAAACGACGACGGATGACAATGTAATAAAAGTGCTTTGAGTGTTTTTGGGGTTCCGTACCTCAAAAGGTAAAACAGGAACCCTTATAAGATCACTCTCTTGTCCGTCTGTCTGTCTGTCCGTGTGTCACCACCAATTTTCTCAGGAATGGGTAGACCTAGCAAGTTGAAATTTATTTCAGATACTGAAGTCTATATTCCCATATTAGGTGTATAAAAATCAAGGTCCTGAGTCAACACGATAAAAAGATATGGGCAAATTTAGATTTTCGCGAAAACTTGTAAGTACCAAAATTTACCTTAATTTTCAACTTTTTTATTTTTCGGAATTTTTCCTTAACTGGTGCTATATGACCTTGCTTTTAACCAAAATTGACAATTCTAGGTCAACCGGAAGTACCCTACAGGTTTTGGGTCGAAAACCTTTATGGTAGTTCTCGTTGACCTAGAATCACGAAATTTGGCAAAAAGCAAGGTCTCACAGCACAAATAAAGGAAAATTCCAAAAAATTTAAAAAGTTGAAAATCAAGGTAAATTTTGGTGTTGGGAACAAGTTTTCGCGAAAATCAAAATTTGCCCATATTTTTTTTATTATGGCGGTATAAAGGGTAGGTTTGGAACCCTCGGCTTTTTACCGTTCTTTTGCCGCTGTGAAATCTCTTTTTCCCGTCTGGTGAACGTGAAATTAATGTTCGAAAATGATAAAGTGCATGTTCAGGTAATGTTTGCTGGCCAAATTCCAAGAGTTGCCTGAAGATAAACAACAAACAAATAAGCATTCACTTTCTAGCCTTTTAGCCTAATTTATTCATGGGTAACATCATAAATCGATCATCGTAAAGCTTACCATTCGAGCTAACACATACAGAAGGTCGTGTGACATATTCTTAACCGACTTCAAAGGGAGGACGTTAGTAATACAGTTGTATAAAAAAATCATGTTTGTTACCTCAGAACTCCGTCATATAAACACTGATTTGAAAAAATCTTTTTTCTTTGGAGATGAGTGGTGATGGTATATTTATAGAGTGGTCCTCTACAATGGTTTTTTTTTTTTTTTTTTGTGGGTGGGAAATCATCAAATGACTTCTCCCGCTCTGGTTGGAGCAGGAGGGCGTGTCAGACTTTTACTGACTAAAACCCACCCATGTTCCTTCAGCTGCCCGTATGCCAGGGGCCGCGGTATCTCTTTCGAACAACCCGCACCCCTAGCAGGCATCGGCCCTTGCGGGCCCCACCAGCTGCTGCTGACGTCCTCCTGCGACGGGTCAGTACAGTGGCCCCGCCGCCAACCACTTTTCGGCAGCAGGGGATAGGGAGAGCGGCCAACGCTATACCGACACTCCTCTTCCCCTGCGGCCCCACCGCGTCCACCATCAAACGGTGGCGGCCCCGTCCAGGCTACGGAAGGGAAAAGCGCTACTCAGAAGTACCGGCACTCCTCCTCCGCCGCAGCCTGTAACCCTCAGCCGCGATGCCTCCCATTCGACATCGCGGCCTGCCTCAGTTGCGATGCACCTCACCGCAACCTACTTTTTGGCCGCTACGTCGTCGGCTTGGAGGCACAAGCCCTGACGAGCGGCCCTACCTTGGGGTTCCTCTTCGCTTCACCGTGGGAGGTGGGACCACGGTTACTGAGCCCCCCCGGAGCGACAATGCGGGAACCCCACTGGGGGGGGGTCCTCTACAATGGTTAAGTTCTGATTTGTGACTTTCGAGTTAGCTTCAATAATACGAATTTTTCCACTTAGTGTAATTATATTGATGATGTTAAATAACTTCCTGTGACTGTTATGTACTTGGCAAATGAAGGTTTTCGCACTGGATAAAAACTTACCCTGTAGGTGCCACAACTTAAAAGTGAAGAATAAAAAAATAATTTAAAAAAAAACGAGCAGCTTCCAAAAAACTATAAAGTGAAAAATAACTTTAATTTCAAAAGTCGGTGGCAAAAAAAAAAAAAGAAATACAAAACCAAAGACAGCCGGTCTTTGGTTTTGTATTTCTTTTTTTTTTATTTATCAAAATTTTAGTTATATTTATCGAAAATAGCTTACTATGCGAGAGAAGATCTTGTAACAGACTTGTTTTTGTTAAATTAAGACATCGAAAACATTCTTCCCTAAATATAGAAAACCAATATCATAATCTTTTATCAAATACCAACGTTGCTAACAAATTGGTAGATAGGATTAAGCTCAAGGATTAAGTTATCGGTTCCTCCTGACCTTGGTACGAAATATGAAGAGAAAATAGAACATTCTTACACAGGGGAGAAATAAAAGTTTTCCTAATGCCGCGATGTTGCAAAAATGTTTTGTTGTAAGGAAGACACGGTTTATTGAAAGAGAGGGCACTTATTTACGATTAGTTTTGCGTGGGCAGGGACGCTAATAGTCATCGTAGTTATTGTAATGGAATGTGTATAGGTTTACCGACTTAGCAATAAAAGTTTGACGGCGCTTCGACATTTTGAGAGTGTCAAGAAACGTCAAAAAGGACAGCGGACATTTTGATAAGCGCGGCTTGACATTTCTTCACATTGACGCGACACCAGGCTGATACCCGTGGTGGGTGGGATGGGTGGAGAGATACCCGTTTGCATCGCGCTCAAGCAAGACGTGTTCGGTGGAGCGTCGCTGTATTTCGATTAATCAGAGAGTGCTGCATTGTTAATCATCCTAAACACGTGGTTTTAATTCTCCTCGCCCGCCTACCCACGATAGCTCAGCAGCTGCAATGAACCTAGAACTGATTGATGATGGCCAGGTTCCATTTATAAATACATGGTTCAGTGAAAAGGTTTGTGGAAGATATTGCTTTATGACTAACTGTTTCGCAAAATGTTTGTAAGATCGAATAACAAATCGTTAATATTTTTTAATGAGAAATAAGATATTACAAAAGTAATCAAAATCATCCTTGACTATGTCGTTAAGTCTAGGATTTATGTTTCATCCCGCAGTTTATGTATTCTTCTAAGTCTACATTGTAGCCTTCAAAACTATGAAATACGCACGTGTTTCAATGACTATAATACAGTATTCTTTCTTCTTTAATTCATTGCAAAACTAACTACAGCAACACAACTAATTAGTTTATTTACATAATACTATAAGCGAAACAAGCCACAATATTCAGACCACAGACAAGATGATGTCACTGCAGAGAACACATAAATTATTCAGAGTACCATTCTACCATCTTACGTCCGTGGTAAATGTTTTAATGTTGCCAGCCGAAATGGATTTCAGGATCATTAAAGGCGAATGTTTCATTGTCGTAGCTGATTTTTGTGGGTGTCTGTGGGTTTGATGGTGAAGTAAATGTCAAGGCTAGTTATTTTGTTAAATAAGTCAATTTGGGTACTCATAAACGTAGTATTTTATTCAACATATTTCGAAAAGAGCAATTTTTGGGTGTGATGATTTAAAAGTTTAAAAACAGCGATAAAGTGGGGCGAGAATAAAGTCACAACTTCTCTAGCTCCGCCATTTTTAGACTTAGTATGTCGTTTTATGTATCAAAAATTGTAAAATTGCCATGTACACCTATATACTGAACTCAAAAAGGGTGACATAACTAAAAAGCCAATGAGACTTATCTTACTAATAAGCGATAATATGCAAGTGATTATAATTTTAATTAATTAAACCTTCGGGCGGATTTTTCTATCGTAAAATGTCATCCATCTGAAGAATAAAATATGGTGGTTGAAGTATTTTCTATGCAAAAGCTGCCATAGCACTGTCACTTCATCATATCAGCCAAAAGACGCCCACTGCTGGACATAAGCCTCCCCCAAAAGGGGGGTTTTGCCATAACTGCCACGCTTGGCAGGCTGGTTGGCAATCGCAGTATGGTGGTTAAATACCTAGAGAACGCTGCTGCCCATTCTCTAGTAAGTCCCTTAGTCGCCTTCTACGACACCCATGGGAAGAAATGGAATGGTGCTATTCTTTTACGTCCGGCACCACATGGAACACTTTCTCTATATGAGGAATATTCCTCAGATTATAAGTTATCTGTAGATAAAAAAATAACTGTAGAGGCAACGGCAATAAACAAAAACTAACGTTGGTATTTATCACAGTATACATCTTATACAACGTAGTTCTCGAACCAATCTTCAATCCCTTAAAAGCCAAATAAGTAGCCAGCCATAAATTAAAGCAGATTACACCAAATTCTACCCGGAAATTCAGAAACGAAGGAAAAACAAGCTGTTTAAGATTACACGAGGGATCGTGAAAAATTCGTGATCATCTATCAAGAATACAAGTTTTACCCGATTTATACTCGCCTTACCTTAGCTATAAGATATTTATCATTCAGTGTCGTACAAAAGGCGGGAATCGTCGGCCATTTTGTGAGAAGAAATTCTTGGTATATCATATTTCTAAAACGAATTACTTTGGTGACGCTGAGGCTGAATCAAATCTGTGCTTGAATATAGTCGGTTTGACAAGAGTTTTGAGAACACGATTTGGTAGATATTTCATGGGATATGATCTTCACGTATACCTCTCATAGTTTATGGGAATCTTAAGGGGAATCTAGTCGCGGGCTAAAACTCACTGGTGTGCCTGGCTAAAAAGCATGCTATCTCAGGCATCGTGTCCAACAGAGGTAGTATCAATGATGAGCAGTTAGATACTAGTCTACATGCAAAACGTTATTGACTGAGATGTAGGATCATTTATAGTAAAACCGGCGAGTAAAAAATTAAGACAAGTCCTTCCGAAGATCGGGTTTTATGAAAAAAACCACTGCATAAATCAATGACCAATAAAGTTTATTGAACTTCTCGATATGTGAGCTTTGTCAGTACTGACTTGGTTTTGGAGATTTTATACTTCTTCTATTACTTAAACACGCCCAAAGTTAGGTTAAATTTGCAAGAAAAACTAATCTTTGTTGGCTCCTAACTTTTGAATGGCTTTTTATTTTAGTATTCTGTTTCCGTACAGACAATATTAATAATGAGACAAAATCATACCATGTTTAATTTTTGATGTACATTGTCGAACAGTGGAGTAATATACTCCCGAAGTTTGTATGGACAAAAAGGTCGACTAGATTCTCCTTATTCGCCTTCGGGACATGTGACAACAATGGATTTGCTACACGAGACCGAGAGCGTTTGACAGGCGTAAACGTTTGACATAAGCAGCATGGGTGTCCAAAGTACTAAGATTACAGTAACTTGTTATAGGTGTTATACATCTGATTATTTCTGCCTACCTACCTACTTAAATTGTTATCATATATATATTACTATGTCAACCAAAAACTTTGCACCCGTTTTTACAAAAATTACGCGGACGAAGGAGTAGGAAATTAGGCACAGTTAAAGTTTATATGGAGGAGTGCAGTAAGCTAAATTTTTTTTTTTCAAACTTAAAATTTAAATGAATTATGGTCGAATTTTGACGATCACTAGTTATTATAAATACACTCTTTTTTTTCCTTTTCTACTACCACATAAGTGTGGAGAGGTGAAAGGATAATTAAATCCATTTTTTGACACTTTCTAGTGCTGCCATAGGATAAAATATACCCTATGTTGCCCATGTGTGATTAAAAGCTTTTCTAAACCCCAGAGTTGTAACTTTTTAATAGGCTTTGAGGTAACTGTTATTGTACCTACATATTTCAGGGGATATTTCCCAATGGACCAGTGTAGAGGAATTAGGTAGCTAGGTACTTTGTTGGCAAAAATCGTCCGAACTAAAAATACTTAAATTAATTTTTAAGATGTTGGCTAAGCTTTTAATTATGAAAGCTAAAAATGATTTACCGGTAATCATTTTTAGCTTTCATAATAAAAGCTTAGCTAAAAGCTTAAAAATGAATATAAGTATTTTTGATTGTAAAACATTGGGTAAGAGGAAATTAAAATGCTACAAATCTCTTAAACCAACAGTGTTAAAGAGGCAGGTAACGTTAAAATCGACATTTAAGTACATAGGTACTTCGTCTCATTCCCAGCAGGAAGTAGGCTCGAGCAAATCGAAAGGGAATTATCAGGAAATGAGCTGCGATTACCAAAAAATCTCGAGTATTAGTCCGAATCTGATAAACTGAACAGAATGTTTGGCGGAATCTGCGCTGTCAACGTTGTTATGAAACTTGCTGATGTGGAGATAGAGAGTTATTACTGAAAAGCTAATAATAACAAAAGTTGAAATAAAAGAATAACAATGTTCCGACTGTGTTCTCCTAAAGGATCCGACTATCGTACTATATCAATATAGGTAATGTGAAAGTTTGCATATTTGGATGTTTAGATGTTTGGACATACGGATGTTTGTTACCCAATCTCGCAAAAATGGCTGAACGGATTCGGTACAAAGATAGTTTATAACCGTAGAAGGCGACTAAGAGACTTACTAGAGAATGGGCAGCAGCGTTCTCTATGCATTTTACCACCATACTGCGATCGCCAAACCGCCTGCCAAAAGTGCAATTATAACAAGCCCCCCCCCCCAAATTGGGGTAGGCCTATGTCCAGCAGTGGACGTCTTCCGGCTGAAATGATGATGACGATGATGAAAAGTTAGTATATAATTTATATCATAATGTTACACACTTTTTAAAAATAAAATTTGCCGCTAGTGAGGTAATAAAGCCTTTACTAATAAACCTGATAATAGTTTAGCCGACTCGGGGATCAAACCGGGCTCAGAATGCTAAACACTAGCGCTTCCGACCACTAGACCACGTTCACAATAATAACCAACAAACGTCTACAATTCCTTCAATTTTTACAGCCATAAACACGTTTTCAGTATTCATTACGAACAAAAAACTCGCTTATAGAGCAAAACTGCTATTTAAGGTGGATGTGCTAACTAAGCCAGAGAAATTCCAATTTTCTTTCATGCGCTTAGGGGCAAGTTCTTTTACATAAACTACTCATTTTTCACTGTACATGTACCTAAATAACAGCGAATAACTAATTTATTAATAAAAATAACAAAATTATATCCTAACTTAGCGTCGAAAAATTCATCCGCATCGCTGTCGACTACCCAAGCAGCACGCAA
The DNA here is from genome assembly GCA_949091785.1 of Polymixis lichenea. Lineage (NCBI taxonomy): Eukaryota > Metazoa > Arthropoda > Insecta > Lepidoptera > Noctuidae > Polymixis > Polymixis lichenea. Next base: position 16,420,627 of record OX420943.1, on the reverse strand, counting down.
GCGTTTCCAACATCAATATAACAGCCTATTTAGAGCTTAAGACTTACAAGAGTGTCAAAAAATTATTCAATCTGTATTAAGGGATCCGCGAAAGCTTAGGGTATTTAAACAGAATATGAAAACTCCACTATACAGCTTAAGTATTTTGTGACACTTTAATCTGGTTTTATCGTTAAAGCTGTATACAAGCTGTATTTTGCATGTGAACACTTACTTATTACAGCTCTTAGTGTTATTATAGTATCACTTAAGACTTGTTTCTGTACAATGGTGTATGCGAACTCCGTTCTAAATCTTATTTTTATGGCGTAATTGTACACTCTAGTAAATACAGTGGTTTTATGACTTCTGTTTTTGAGGGTGTTTTAAAACTAAAAAAATAAATGACAGCTACAGTACAGCTTTATTTTGTATTAATGACAGTCACTCGGAAAGACTTTACGGTCAACCACCAATTCCGTCGACGTCTAACGAAGAGGGTTCCGTAGCAAAAACATTAAACAGGGTTATTAATGATCATAACTGTTATGTTAAATGTGTAAATTTAATTCAACCTTCGGAACATGATTTGACGTTTCTTCATAAAGCAGCGCAAGTAGTTCAAATGATGATTGATTTGAACCATGAGATCTAGTTCTCTTACGGCTTCGTCATATGACGATATTGATAGCCGTTTCACACAGCATTTTGTGGTGGACCAATTATGTAAAAGCCGAGATGTTTCATCCTTTACTAATTTGTTGACATCTAATCGCTTTCTTGGCCATCTTAACTTGCCTTTTGATTCCCACAAACTTGGTACAATGCAAAGCTTGTTTTGCCCTTTCTCAATGGTTGCTTAAATTTTAGTCGGCATATTTTCCTGAAAATAAAGTAAAACTGATATAATACATACAACAAACTAATAATGCTTTACATTATGTTTACTTAGGTATAAAATATAAGGTCAAATTGAGAATCTCTTCCGTTTTTTGTCGGTTAAAAATTAAACAGCTACTTGTTTTAGTTTTACTATATGTAGGTATGTATCATATTGAGTCAGCGTTTTTTATTTCTTTTAGGTAACCTTTACGAGCATTATAAGTTATGTTTTGAGAACTGATATACAGCCTAAGTAATAAAAATATTCTATTATAAAGCTGACTAGCAGCCAAAAGCTGTACAATATAATCCTTAACTTACTTAGTACAGCTACTCAGACTATAATACACTCCGATTATCGTTTAGGCTGTTTAGCAAATAGTCGCCATTTTCGTAATTTCGAATGTAGGTATAAAACAAAATTAGAAACATAATTTAAGGAATATGTAATGATTTTCAGCTTGATATGAGGACACAATGATCACACTACCCTCACTTCTGTTATTATAAAATTGTTTTTTATTCTAACCTTAAAACCAACATTGACTTACTATATAAATGGTATTTTTATTTTATATCAGATCGATTATTTTGCTGGCGCTTGAATATTTTGCCGGAAAACATAGACAGGTTCACAATAAATTTGAATCCGCAATTTCAATTCACCAATTAACACCTTCAGATATCTAAGTCCAAGATTACGTTTACTTACTAATAAATATTATTAATAACAATGTCGCCATTCATTGAAAAGGATAACATTCATTTTGTGATTCTCTTCAAAAACCTATTTAAAACTCTTTTCTCTATAAAGTATTTATAAGATAATATCTGTAGTATAATGGTTTGTACACCGAATTACAGCTCTAATACAGCTATTACACAGCGCCTCTATTGCTTCTACAGCTATTATACAGCTATACTAGAGCAAAACGCTGTATAAAATGTGCCCATTATTTACTTATAAGCGCTTATACAGCCTCTATACAGCCTGAATATACAGCTTCTAGTATAAAATCGATCTTAAATAGAGCTTGTATACAGCTTGCAATGCTACTTGGGTAATGTTCCCAAGAGACTGGCGACATTACCACGTTGAATGATTTTTTCAAGAAGATTAAATGATGTTATAATAATGATTTTACTGATTATAATGTGTCTGTATGGATTTAGGAGCCATGTCTCAGATTTAAACGAGGATACTACCAATATTTAGTAGTGTAAATTTTATATTAATTATAAATTATATATTATTATATTCTGTAAATACATATGTGTTACGGTCCCGAATCATATTTTGTTCAACAAAGGGTAAAAGTCGGATAGTTGCCACACTTTTCGAAATCACTCTATATCTCTCAGAACAAAAACCAAAATACTTCACTTGAAAAACTGGCCGATACTTTGGTTTTTTAGCTACAAATTTATGAAAAGTAAAAGCAAAAATCTTTAATATTTCGAGTATTAGCGATGTTTTTTTTCACATAGGGGATAGTTGCCTAATCCATATAAATTACGTTTCAGATAGATGCCCCGCCGAAAAACAGGACATCTATCCCGCAAAAACTTTGATTGCATTTTGCCATCCTATGCAATCACATAGAGACCTGCGACACAGTCAACTTAGTGGTAGTTGGAGAGTCTTGCGTCAGATTAACAAAATGGCATGCAATTCATCCGTGAAACTAGAGTAATTAAAATCGAGGCAACTATACCTCTGGGCAACTATCCTGTTTTTACCCAACAACCTAACACTGACCTGCAAATTGTATTGAAACGTAAGAATATTTGAATTTCGGGGCTTCCCTGGCGCTTCCCCTTAACAAAAAAGATTTATTATGAGCCCCTGCCGTGTTTCATTTCACACGGTAGTTCACAAGTTCTTCGTAAGCGCAACATCGCATGTTTCCTTTTCATTTTGCAAACATTACCTTGCCGAGAGCCGCTCGCCTCTAACGAAATGATGCGAGATACAGATGGGCCATCTGCCTTATTACAATGGAAGCTGGTGTTTCTCACCTTTATGCTAGCATCTGTGTGCTGTGGGTTTCAAAGACTGCATTTTATTAGTCAGGATTGAGTAGAGAAATTGATGACGTATGTGTAGTCGTGTTGTTAGTTTGTTTGTATTCTTTGACTGATAAAATCTATACTATACACCGTGACATTTTAGTCGTCTTACAAAGGTGGTCCACTCAATATATCCGTCGTAAAATACCTCTATGCGCAATTAAAACATTGTTACAATTAAATATGATAATAGGTACAAAGAAAAATAAATAATGCTTTAGAATTATGAAACACCCTCCCTGTTAATAATGTTTACGTATCAAACGGCCATCCATTCCATCTCCTTAACAGGGTGTTTCAAACTACGTCATGTCTTAGTAAATTATATTTTCTTTTTTTTTAATTATGCATATTTTCAAAAATATCTTTTTTTTATATATGATTAGTAGTCATTGGATACATGAAGTGGGCTGCCGTTGTAAGACGACTAAAATGTCACGGAGTATAATAATATAAAGATAATGATGGCGAAGAGTTTGTTTGTTTGAACGCCGAGTTTTTCTAGAGGTTCGCCCTCTAGAAAAACTAGTCAGATTTGAACTTTATGTTTTGCATTTGATAGCCCAATTTTTGAGGAAGGATCAACTGTTCTACCGATTGACATCCACTGCTGGACATAGGCCTCCCCCAAAAATAAATAAATATGGGGGGTTTGCCATAATGGCCACGCTTGGCAGGCGGGTTGGCGATCGCAGTATTGTGGTAAAATGCATAGAGAACGCTGCTGCCCATTCTCTAGTAAGTCCCTTAGTAGCCTCTTACGACACCCACGGGAAGAGATGGATGGGCTTTAAGTCCGGCACCATACGGAACTCCGGCATGAGGTAGGATGTAAGTTTTTGATACTACTCTATAACCCTTGAGTAGATCAAAACGACAAAAGTCAGAAAGAACGCTAAGCGAAAAAGAAGTAACCAGGCACGGGGTAATGGATATATTTTATGTTAAAACAGCTTCTGGCAGAAGCTAATATTGTAAAAGTAGATAGCTTCTTTTTTCTGTTCCGTGTGGTGCCGGACGTTAAAGAATAGCACCATCCCATTTCTTTCCTTGGGTGTCGTAGCAGGTGACTAAGGGACTTATTAGAGAATGGGCAACAGCGTTCTCTATGCATTTTACCGCCATACTCCGTACATACCATACATACCCTCCCTGCCAAGCGTGGCAATTATGCCAAAACCCCCCTTTTGGTGGAGGCCTATGTCCAGCAGTGGACGTCTTTCGGCTGAAGTAATGAGAAAGCTTGAGATCGCCCAATATACCTACCAGAACAATGGTCAAGAATTAATCTCGACTGAAGTATGAAATTGAGTTAAGATTCAAACGAAATGACTTTTCGTCACATCTCGTTGTTTTAGGTCTAACTATTTTAACTACTCGAATGAGGTCAATAAATTGAGTAATGTTTCGTATTTTGCAGTATAAATGCTCCATAAATCATACATATTATAGCAATAATATACTTTTAATCGCATGCATAGCATAACCAACAAAATAATTATGGAAACAGTAGCAATATTCGGTCAGTAGGTAGGTAGCAAGTGCCACGAAAACTAACACACTGCAAATGCCTACTTAATATTCGGTGAGAGTGGAGGAAATTACCCACGTATCTGGGTCGTAATGGGGACTTTACAGCCTCGTATATAATAGTATCGTTTTTACATCGTTTTCGTGCTAAAAAGGTAGGCTATATTGTGTGAAAATGGAGTATCTATTGCTTATAAATCGAGGATAAACGGGAAATGAATGTTGGTTATATTAATTATCTTTTGAAACAAACTATGGCTAGAAGCTGTTGTGTCTACGTGTCATTCTTATTTCAGGCTTGGTGTTAGGTTGTCGCTACCGCTGCGTTTAATTTATTCATCTTTTTATTGGTCTATCAACCACCGTTACACTATTCATCCAATTAATATAAGCCAAGTGCACACTATTTATTTAAGCAAACTATATTAGCACAGAAATGACGCATGAAAATTTTTTACACGAATATTTGGGAAAACGTGCGTTCCATCCTATAGTTATCTATTTTGCTTGACATCACACTTGATTTTTTTTAAAGTAAAGTGCAACAAACAATCTTTGGATCACTAAAACAATTGAAATCAAAAGATTGTCTGCAAAGTCTTGGGACTGAAGAGAATCTTCTAATCTTAAAGATCCCACTGCTTTTTAACCCTGTTAAAGGTTTTTCCTACTTGGTTGTTTTCAGGTTTCTACAACGTATTTAGTTTCACTGTCATGGCAGAAATTCATGTGCCGTAATAGTGCACTTTCTCCTAACCGAACCCTACCTTTATACAAGTTGTGATACTTGTTTACGACAAGCCTTATAAAAGACTGGCCAAAAACATGTCGTCATCATCATCATCATCATCTGCCTAGCCTTTTCCCAACTATGTTGGGTTCGGCTTCCAGTCTAACCGGATGCAGCTGAATACCAGTATTTTACACGGAGCGACTGCCTATCTGACCTCCACAACCCAGTTACTGGGTAATACGATACCCCTTGGTAAGGCTGGTTGTCAGACTTTTGGGGTTTCTGACGACCCACGATTCTTTTTATGTTTCGTATATGATACTTTATAAAGCCAAATAACGTCTGCTCTCAAATTTGAAAGCCGTATTGATTGATAGCAGTAATGGACGTGTCAATAATTTAAGACACCGTAACACATATTTTGACGTTTTTTCAGACATTTATAATGAAATATTTTTTTCACCTTTTTGACTAGTTTTCTACCCGCTTTCTATACAACTAGTCTTAACGACTTGTTTTAGTTGTAAACGATAAGAGACACACGAAGACACAACATGTAAAATACATGTTTTATGCGTTGGTGTGAACGCAGGGTAAGTTAAAAATAAACAAAAGCGATTTCAACGATGATTTCCCATGTAACTTTAATATAAAAATATTTCTCTATTATTCTTATAAAACCGTTAAGTCGTTTATCAAATAAAATATCCCACGTCATGAGTTCCGCGGAATAATTTATGGCGTCACGAAGCGAACAAAAATAACTTGCTTTTAACACAACAGTAGTCGCTCCGTTATCATTATGTTCACGTCAGAGGACATTCTCGTGTAGTGTGACGTGAAACATTTTTATATAACAAACCCTTACTTGTGGCGTTGGGATTGTTGTGCATATTAATGTATTTTACTTTTCCGATGCTGTTTTGGTGTTCTGGTGGTAGTAACGATGAAAATATGGCAATTCAATGTAAGTCAGAAATAAAAAAAAAATCATATATCTACAAGTAGGTACTATGGAAGAAATCCATATCTATACAGGGCCCCAATTCTGTATCGTTATAATGATTCCCCGCGGAATTTTACTACGTTCAAACTACGTCAATATCGTTTTTTATTTGAAACCAATGAAACGGCAAGGAATTGAAATGTCATATTCTGTATATTCCAAGACAATTTGTCGATATTATTAATACGATATTAACAGAATTCGTGTGTGATTGACGTGATAACGAGTAAGGAATCGTTAAGTGGTCATAGTGAATTCAGGACCTGCACCCTAATTGCGTAACACACTATTAATCAGAATATGAATCATTTTGAAGCCTATTGTTAATTCATTGCTTCATATGTTTGTATAATTCGACTGCTCAACGACGTGAACCACGCAATGAACGTTGTGGAACTGTCAAAATGAAAGCGATTCCTACTGATAGTGTATTACGCAATTACCCCTCTGTTTGAAAACAAAATCCCGTGAACACGATGACCACATTTGTTAACCACCCCCTACTATATATATACTATAGCGACCGACCGCTGCAAACAAAAATAGTCCTTGAGAGTGTTTAGATAGGTATGGATGTCCCTGATAGCACCTACTCTATTATTCCTAAGGTATGTGCTATGTGGTCGGGCAAAGGGTTATTGTGTTTTTCCTTCTGGAATTTCTCAGTAATAGTCCGGAGTTTGAATTTGTGGCATGCAATGGCAATAGGCTTGCCCCCTATTACATGGGACTTAAATATAACTGGCGAACTGGGGTTGTACTATAGGTACACCTTTGCTCAACCCTTTTGGGAAACAAGGCGTGATGTTATGTTTGTTCAGTATCGTACGGTGAAACGCTCATCACTGGTAATTATGTCACATAGACAGCGCCTTTGTGTCGTAGCAGGTAAGGTTGATTTTGGCAGTGTGACTGTCATCATATAAGAAGAAATTCATGGTTACAAGATTGTACATATCGACGGTCCCTACGTACATAAAGACATGTCAAAAATTGGTTTCTTTTTATTGCACAATTGGGTTTAGATTTTCCTTAAGCACACACCTGTATATTTATATTTTTTTAATATTACTTATTTAACGTCATTTACAAATCGTATATGAGAACAACTATTATATTTACAACGAATAAGTGTCGTAGATGCGAACCTCGGTTTTTGTCATGTCTCTATGTACGTAGGGACCGTCGATATTTCAACACACACAATGTACCTACGTTCATATAATATATCAATAATAACATCCACATTCCATTGTTTCGAAAAAAAAGTATTCTTAAAAATTAGGCCAACATCGTCTAAAAATACCGACGCAAAAGCAAAAAGATCCTAACTTCTTAATCCAGATAACTGCCCAAGTGTCCACCCACAAGAACAATACTCCCACGCTAAAGCTTTGTGCACACCAGCGTGGCATCCAATAGCGTCTCATTTCAGGGGTGCAGACTGGTCGGCGCCATGTGTCCTTGGCCGTTTGGCGCCACCGTGGCGCGACAACTGGCGTTCGAGGGACGGATCTCAGCTGACTGTGTATACTCAGCGTTATAGAAAAAGGTTTTTGAATTGTTGAGGGGATAAAAGTTATTTGATGTCTGCCAGTGATAAAAGAAAAAATGCCATCAGGGATTTAGGAGTGACATTCCTTAAGTACTGACGTCTGGTGCACCCACTTTGTGGGTGTGAGGAGTCCTGCTTATTTGCATATTGCTAACGGGCTGATCTGTGTATGTCCCAGTCGAGTTCATTAATATATTGGCCCTTAGAGGTTTCAAAAATATATGAACGTCAAAACAGTTCATAATATTGTGACAACTACATTTATGCATCATTAAATTGTGGCCAAGATTTAGATTCATTAATATGTGACTGCCTTTTCTCATAATTTTTCATATTATTGCCTAATGCACAGCATATATTATTGAACCGTTCACATGAGGACATATTTTTGATCTATAGGTTCTATAGAATTTATTGAGCTATCCAATGCTCACAATATTTTGAATCCTTGACAGTGCCAATATATTAATGAACTCGACTATACATGAGGATTTTATTCTTTATTTTTTTTTTGTGGACTGCGCATGACGTATCACAAATATAATCACACCGTGGTAGCCTGTTCCGTGTGGTGCCGGATGGAAAAAAATACCACCAACCCATTTCTTCCCGTGGGTGTCGTAGAAGGCAACTAAGGGACTTTCTAGAGAATGGGCAGTAGCGTTCTCTATGCATTTACCACCATACTGCAATCGCCAACCCGCCTGCCAAGCGTGGCGATTATGGCAAATCGCCCCCTTTTGGGGGAGGCTTATGTCCAGCAGTGGACGCCGTTCGGCTGATATGATGATGATGGTGGTGGTAGCCTGTAATACCATGATGATCAGTTGAATTTTGAATATTGATTCGACCATTAGCTGCAGGCTAAGCATGACTTTCTAATTCTACTCTACCGTAGAATATAAATCGCTACATTTCTCGGTACGAAACTGCCAATTATCTACACGGAAACGTCATTTTTGTCTACCTACTCCTCCGTCGACAAAACGCTTCTCTACGGTTCTCATGCAAAGCCTGCGGGTCAAGCTTGTACAGCAGAATAGACAAGGCTAATTATTACTCATGAATTATTACTATTATCCTTTACTTGCTGTCTACGTCGTCGGAAGAATGGGTACCTACCTATTAATTTTGTTGTTTAAGAAGCGCCCGAGTAAGCCGCGCAATTCAAATATTCTTAAGCTTTTTGTAATCTGCTAGTTAGTGTGAGACTATATGTCGAACAAAATATGATTTGCGACTGTAAGAATTAGGGGAAAGAGGGGGGAAATCGGACAGGGGGTGAAACCAGATAGTTGCTATTTCATTACTTCGCGTACAGCTGTTTCGGTCTAGCTAGAGGTGAAACACGCACGAACACTTACTCAGTGCAGTTGCAAACGGCGGCGACGGTAACGTCTCAGCGCGTGCGTCTTTAAACGAAAATTGTAAACAAAGGTAAGTTATCTAAAATTTTGACTTTTTTAAAATGTTATCATTAAGTTTAGCTATGTGCTATCATATACAGTTGTATTTTATATGAAGTAATACATATTTAAGCTTTTGAAACGGTATTGGTTGTTGCTATGAATGAAAACTAATCTCTGTTAGTATTACAATTTCAAACATGGCACCTGTGGGGTACAAGCGGACGGGGTGATTTCAACTATCCAGTATCACCCCGATTAATTTTATATGTAGGTATTGCGGGCGTTTGTTTTATTCCTCTATTTAATTACATTTTTTTTTACTTGTAACAGTGCGAGCGTCAACATGCCACGAATAGATGTGAGAAAGTCAAATAGGCTGCAGTGGTCGGAGTGAGACATGCTTTTAGCCATAAATTCAGTGCTGGAAGGCAGAATGGGATATCTTTTAGCGTCAAAAGTTTCTCAGACGATCGTGTAGAAGATCTAAGCTGGAAAATCCAAAGACGAAGTGTTTCAAAAGTGCCCTGCTACTGCAAAATGCATCTTCACTGATGTGCTGGAAGTTATGCTAGTTGAACATTTCAAAATTATGGAATCTCGACTATTTGGTTGACTAAAGCGGATCTACGACTTTTGGCATTCCAATTGGCTGAAAGAAATAATTTGAACGATACTTTTACTGAACAAACTTGACTCGCTGGCTTAGATTGGGTTAGTGGATTTCTAAAACGACATTCTGAAGTGTCCACTACTTTTTCCAGCTTAAGCACTAGGAAGTGGCGAAGGGCGGGCGTTTAGGGGGCACTGTCTTATGTAATTTTGACGTTCAAAAAGAACGGACTCTCAGCCTAGTTTGAATACATGACTTTTGATTTTGATTTTTGATTTTGTCACTAAGATCACCTGAAGCTTTAACTATCAGCTGCAAGAGCAATGAGCTTTAATAGAGCTGTAGTGTCATCGTCGCAAACTAAGTGCACAGATGCATGGTACCAATGCACTGCTTGTCTTAAATGGGCTCACGAAAGTTGCATCAGTTGTTCTGAGCAAGAACTATTTATTATTTTTGTATGCAAAAATTGCAAATAATTTGATTATTTAGTTTTATTGTTAGTATCTGTATTCACCCCTTGAATAAAAAATGCCTATCCGGTGTGACCCATAGGTATGGGGTGAATTCGGATTTATGATTTTTATGAAATAAAATTATATTTTGTAGTTACTAAGATTTATCTCAAACATTTTTATGCCAAAGTTATGCTTAAGGTATAATTAAATATGTATGATATTGATTACCTCATTAAATAACACTGTCATTTATTTATTGTGTCTTTTTCTTAACTGTCCGGTGTCCCCCCACCTTCCCCTACGTATTTACATTATTATAATAATTAAAAACATCAATACAATAATCCTGTATAGTAATTAAAGGTAAGGCCTGTAGGTTCGTATGAACCATACAGGATAAAAAATAAGAAATTGTCGTCGGTTATACATAAAACATCAGCTGTTTCATACATTTTGAGCGCGTAGGCATTGCACTTTTTAAGAAACAGCTGATTTTTTTTTTGTATAACCAACGAAAATTTCTACGCAAGGGGCCTAGAATGATATGCTGAATTCATGATTATATTTTGCACTCTGGTTAAAAATTTACCCTGTATAGTTATTAAAGTATTTAATATGAAATTTCAATCAATAGGGTTATACAGGCTCAGAGTGTTGCATTGATCCTTCCCCCTTAAAAGATAGTTACGAGCCAAGAAAAGATTAGCTTACACGTACACAAGACCGGAAAGTTACTATCGAACTGGAATTGGATAAATAAAACGGCTTTGAATTAATATTGAAGCTGGTGCTAATTATTAATGAGAGCAGTGGTGACCCAGTGGCAACCGCCATGACTTACGAGTTGTAAGTCGTAAGTTCGAACCCAGAAGGGCGCATTCATCATCATCATATAAGTCGAACGACGTCCACTGCTGGACATAAGCCTCCCCCAAAAGGGGGCGATTTGCCATAATCGCCACGCTTGGCAGGCGGGTTGGCGATCGCAGTATGGTGGTCAAATGCATAGAGAACGCTGCTGCCCATTCTCTAGTAAGTCCCTTAGTCGTCTTCTACGACACCCACGGGAAGAAATTGGATGGTGCTATTCTTTTACGTCCGGCACCACACGGAACAGGCGCATTACTGTGTCTAAATTATGTGATCACCATTGCTCTCAAAACGATGAAGGAAAACATTGAAAATAGAAGACATGTCACATCTACCAACCCGCGTTGGACCCGCGTAGTGGATTACGCCCCGCTCCTTCTCATAGAGAGGAGGCCTGTGTCCCGGCAGTAGGACCATTGTAGGCTGATTGTACAAATTATCAGCCATTTTGGGAAAGGGATTTGTCAGAAAAATATAGGTGTACAATACAAACATCATTTGTCATATTATTTATCAATGTAACTTTCCCGCTATCCCGGGGTTCAGACTCGATGGCGCCACGTGTCCTTGGCCGGTTGGCGCCAGTTTGGCGCGACCATTGGCGCTTTGGGGAGGCTGCGTTCTTATGATACTGAAAGTGAGGGTAGGAATTAACGATTTGTTCGTTTGGCAATTAAATGTGGCACGAATTCAACCTGATAATAGAATATTAATTCCTTCGTTTTTACCTGGAAACCGTGTATCTATTTTCGTTTATAGTTACAATAATTCATCACCTTATCAAGTTTATTTGTTTCTTGAAGCGTTATTACATCATTCCTATCAATCAATTAATCAACTCGGCCTATCGAAGTCAACTGATGGACATAGGCATCTTCCAGGCACAACACTCTGTCCTTCCGCATCCAGTCTGTCACATCAACTTTCTTAGGGTCGTCGCTTCATCTAGCTGCGTGGCGTCATACACTACGCTTGCCGATAAGCGGTCTCCACTCCTGGACGCGGCTGTTCCACCGGTCATCACCACCGCCACCGGACATAATTCCTATAGTATTGAACTACTACTGTGTAATCCACAAAACTTAATCTGAATAATTATAAGATCTAAATGTTAATGTATACCAGACTTCACAAAACACCTCGGAAATCCCACGACATAAAAAAACTGAAATATAAGTTTTTTAGCTGTCTACAAAAATCAGTGGTGTTTGTTATCAACAAAGTTTAACACCCGTAAGTCCGTGTGTCACGCAATCTTAGGTGACATGCAATTAGTGTCGTATACCTATTATTAGGTATATTTATAACATGTAATTAATCAAAACTGCTGTAATTTAATGAATTGTGACCTGTTTTTAATGTTTATGTTATGTTATTTATATCTACACGAATAATAATTAATAATATAATAATAATATTATAAAGAGGAAAGATTTGTATTTTTGTATGTAACGAATAAACTTAAAAACTTCTGGACCGATTTCAAAAATTCTTTTGCCGTTAGAAAGCTACATTATCACTGAATATCATAGGCTATATTTTATCCCCGTATTCCTGCGGGAACGGGAACTACGCGGTTGAAACTGCGGAGCGCTGCTAGTATTGAATAAACTTGGGGTAATTACGTACAACACTAACAGTTGGGATAGCTTTCATTTTGAAAGTTCAAAAAATTAATTTCGTTCAGTATTTACGTAGCAGACACATTTTTCGAGTATGTGAAGCAATAGATTAGCAAAATCCTTCAAAGTGATTCAGATTCTGATTGATAGTGTGTAACACAAATATGTTTTTTTTTTGGATGGGAAATCATCAAATAACTTCTCCGGCTCCGGGTGGAGCAGGAGGATGTGTCAGACGTTTACTGACTAAAACCCACCCGTGTTCCCTCAGTTGCCTGTGTGACAGGGGCCGCGGTATCTCTTTCGAACAACCCGCACCCCTGGCAGACGCAAATATGGTGCAGAACCTACGTCGTGACCCCTAATGATTACAATTACTGACAGCTATCAGATTCTGAAATAGAGATTTCTTAAGAAGGTATGTTTTTTGCTTTTATTTGACATTTACGATTAACTGAGAAAAATATGAGTATGAATGCCAACAGAGTTCTCTTTCATGTTTAGAAATATTAACGTTTAGAAAATCCGTAAAAATAAATACACATCTTTTATCTATGTTCTCGACATATCAAAACCAGTGTTCCATATTTAGTAATAGTTTATTTCATCTTATACACAAGTAATCCAAGAAAACCTCAATAGGTTTTCTGTAGCAATCTACACAGGTATTATTTTATAAATCAAATAATATAGTTCTCAAAAAATGTCTCCTTGTGTCTTGTGAAAAAATATCATCCTATTTTATTATTTGTTTCATTGGTTTTATTACTGTATATGGTTGGGTCTACGTTAACGTTTATTTACTTTCTAGGGTTTATCTCATATTATATTGCTTTACGCCTATTGAATGTTCAACCGCCCGATCAGATTTAGTTATAAAAAGTTTCTAGGCAAGAACGCTAAATTGGTCCTAAAGAGTCCTGGAAACGTCGTATTTCGCGAGTATATTTACGTAAAGAAGTGTATGCTCACTGAAAAAATATAGACATGTGCCATAATTATAATATTATGCTACCACTTTGCAACCCGTCTAATAAGTAGTAGGTAAGTATAAAGTAAAAGTAGTAGGTATACCCTGAACAAAGCCACTAGTACTTCCCGTAATTGATATTATTTTGTACGGGAACATACCCGCGGACCTTTTAGTTACGGAGATATTGATGGTCAAAGTACCAACTGTTTTGGTGTTTTTTAATAAACCAAGTTTTAAATGTAGTAACTTTAAATGCTCCCGCAATCCATGTACTGTTGCATGCACATATAAGCAAACTATTTTGCTTGCGGTACACTGCGCACTGCCCTAAACAGTGAATTTTCAAACCCGCAATTTCGTAGCAATTGTTTTTGAAGTGAAAACTTCTTTTGGGCGCGTTGGAATTTTTTTGAGATGGGAAAAAACAATATTGAACTCGCGACACTGTTACCGCTACCGTTACCGACACCTCTGCGTATAACTATGGACATATATTGTGTATGTACGTACATAATTAGTTCGTATAATTTTTCACTTTTGTCGGCACTCCCGGAGTGTCACTGTTTTTTTGCACTAGGTTACTTAATTTGATGGATAGTAGAGGTGGTCGTTGAATCAATAAACTATTGTTAACGACTTTTCTTTCGTCAACGAGGTAACTGTTAATTATCAATGAAAAAACAGGTTGAAAATATTAGCTGTTAATGTACGTCAACGCACAAGACGCATTAGTTCAATAGTCATTATTTTATTCAGTTCCAAATAAAACCAGCTGAGAATAAAATACTGCTAATTCTGTTAATTTACGTCAACGGCTCAACGGATTATTTCACAATAATTTTCTTATTTTCTGAGAATCAACTGTTTGTATTGTGAATGTAAATATTATTTGATTTGAATGTATATAAAATGAAATGATATTTTAAGTACGCTTCGATACTATTTGTACCCAGCCAGTCCTAAGCCTGGAAAGAGTACGAAGCGAATGTCATTATATTATCAAATTAATTATTTGCAACAAAATTGTCAATGATTGAAAACGTTGACATAATTGACGTTAAACGCTACCCATTGAACATTCAAAACCTGTTAATAATTTTACAGCTTTTTTAACCTGTTGACCATTGATGTTTAACAGTTAAATTAAATTAACAAAAAAACTGTCAATGACCCACCTCTAATGTATAGTATGCGTAGATGATGGCTTCGGTGTTTTAACAGCCTGAATGTCATAATAAATAAATCAATATAAACGATATAATATGAAAAACGATCTATTATTGTAACATAACATTACGCCTAGTTTTCCAGAAGGGTTACGCAGAGGTACCTATAGTGTAGCTACATTTCCCCACTTATCTAGGTTATATTCTACAACTAAAATTACCAACGTAGGTAAGTACATACGTGTGTGCGTAAGAGCAATAATATTGTTATTTACGAGCGGAAGCTGTGTTGAACCAAAGGAAATGAGCTAATTTTAGAATTATACAACGTGTAACGGAAAGGTAGGTAGGTGTATCAAACGATATTGGAAAGGGTTTTTTAAATCCTATTTCTAAATGCTCGGAAGTTATGAGAATTTTTAATAGATTGATACCAGAAACCTAACTTTTCAAATTGAAATAAACACATCACTTGATTTATCGTGATATTGGCAAGTAACTTGGAAAGTTATTGACCTACGTAGTGCGGTTTTTATTGAGGGTGGAAAATCATCAAATGACTTCTCCCACTCTGGGTGGAGCAGGAGGGCGTGTCAGACTTTTACTGACTAAAACCCACCCGTGTTCCCTGAGTTGCCTGTGTACCTCGGTATCTCTTTCGAACAACTCGCACCCCTGGCAGGCATCGGCCCTTGCGGACCCCACCAGTTGTTGCTGACATCTCACAACGCGCCGTCGACCCAGGCATTTTTTATTTGTTTAACGGGGAGAAATGCCTACTGCGCTACCACGGGGAGATACCGCAGTTATGTGGGACTGTAACCCACTAAAACTCCACGGTGTCCTCCAGTGCCGCTTGAGGCGGGAACACGGAAACGCGCAAGCCATCCGAGAACCCGCCGCGGCTGTCCGTCACCGGACCCTCCTCGGAGGGGAATAACCCCTATTACCGGCCCGCAAGGACACATCGTACGCCGTGACCACCCCAGGACCCTAATAGCATAAGGGCCCTAGACGACCCCGTGTCTGGCATCCTTGGTCCCAATTTAAGAAACATATGAAACCGATTGGTATCAATTCTTAGAGTATTTTATTTTGAGCGGAAACTATGTATAGTGTATTTTATACCAGTTGTCATTTTTAGTGCTTATGGATAGCAATCCTGGGGCCCCCAGGATTGCTATCAGAACACAGACAGACAGACAGACAGTGTACAGACAGTGTATACAGAATGTAACAGAAACCCGACCGGGTTTCTGTTACATTCTGTATACACTGTGACGTATGTAAAGGTGGTTGGTGTTATCTATCGCACGGAACGCTTCCGAATCCAGAACATAGGTTATATTCAACCTAAATGCAAACGGATACAAATGACCTTCCGCCTTTAATTGGTTATTTTGCATAAATTTTAAACGCTTGACGCTTCTGTAATGTTTCTACTTATTTTATTTTGGCCGCCCTTTACAAAGGATGCCTAAACCTAAAGTCGCCGCCTTTCGGCCCCTTCGGCCATCTGTTCTGCGAGCAATGTCCCTGCCCACTGCCACTTAAGTTTGGCAATTCTTCGGGCTATGTCAGTTGCCTTGGTTCTCCTGTGGATCTCTTGATTTCAGATTCGATCATTGTTGTGCCTACATGGAAATACGTATTCAGTAAAAAAAGGTATTACTCGTACTTTATTTTAAAAGTTATCTAATCGATATGTCAATTAAGCACACAATCTTGAGATGAAAAGGAAACGTTTGTTACATGGAAGTAAAATGTAGAAATTGGACGAAATTTCTAAAATATTGAAGACTGGATTTTACTAAAATGCAAATTACTTAAGAAATACCTTTCGGAGACATTTCTTTGCGTAGCTGGTAATTAGACCTTCACCGGGTACACTATAGATCTTTAAGTAAATTCCAGAGCTGCTAATAAAAGTTAAAATTAAAATGTTCAAATGGATTCCAGACCCCGTCAGTTTACACGGGGCTATTAAGAAAAAGTAATTTCCCTCGATAGCCGAGTTCAAATTGCGCGAACAATGACTAGGGAAGCGTAAAAAATGTTATATGAGGGACCTTTCGCAATTTATTTGTGAACAAATTTACAATACATGCATTTTGTATTATGTTTTGCGCAGTTCGTAGCCGCGTAGCGGTCGTAGCAAACGTAGTGATGTGCTACGGCGTAGCAGTGTGCAGAGAAAAGCGTAGAGGTTGAAGTTATTTGCATCTGTTTTTTAAGTCATTTGTTTTTAGAAATAATTATTAATTATACCGTGTATTGATGATTCTGTAGATAGATAGCCTCCTACCTCCTTTTTATATGTTTCAAATGTTTCTCTAGTATCGGCCCGTATTTTTACGATGTTACCGTTTTACTACCTGTTACACGCGACTTTTTTAACAGGGTGAGAAGTAGCTAAGGTAGCTAGGTTTCAAATTTTATGTAAATCCATTCAGACGTTTCAGTGTAAAAGCGTAACAAATAATCTTACTTTCACATTTATAATATTAGCTAGGATGATCGTTATAAGGATTCATATTAGGAAAATATTATGAATCATATTTAAGATCGTAAAATGGTCACAAACTGACAATTTATAATATTATCTGCGTAGACAGCACGCAATTCATCTGTTTGACAGTTTTGTATGGAAATTCGTAAAATGGTCACCAAATTATGAATTGCTTTATTAAAGTAATATGTCAAACAGCAGAATTATAGGGGAATTCAGGAAGTGAATTGCTTTTAGAGGAATTACTTAATGTGGCGTTTTGGCCACTGTATCAAGCAAATACGATTACATGAAACTGCTACAAATATCGACAGCACGATACTAATATTTGAACTGCACTTTGTTCATTAATTGTAAACCAACTTATGTTCACAATGTCCGTTACATTCCCGTGACGGTATCATCATACCCACTTCTAATTTGCATCAGTACATCGTTAAACCGGCTCGGTATAAGCCGCACCGGTGATGTAGGTTATCTTTTGTGTGCCGTGTAAAACAAGAGAACTCATCACGCATATTGTTCGCGTGCCATACGTACTATAAAACAAGCTATTTGGTATACAGGCTACAAACTTGAGAGTACTTAGTCCACCACCTCCGCGTTTTCCTTCTTTTGACCTCATTTTTCTTTCTTGTAAATATAAATATGAATATTGTGTAGCCGACTGTGCGACAACAAATGCATCAGCATGCATGTCATCTTTGGCTGGGTGGATTTTTGTTTGTATTCAATCAAAATGGCGGATTTTATTCTGGTGTGTATTTTCCGTCATCCACGTGGGTGAAGCCGTGGGGAAAAGCTACATAAAATTAATGTTTTTGCATGTATACCAAATAGCTTGTTCGACTGTACATACGACGACACATCAAGCTATCAATTCCAGTTTAGCCTGACCGCGCATTTTGTAAACTTCACGCTCAATGACAGGTCTCCTTATACTGGCCATGTATGGCTGGTGTGTTGCCGTATGTACTGTACGATGCGACGGTACGCTTTTTGTGAAGGGATAGCTTTTTGTCTGGTGGCATTGTCTTGTGGTGTTGAGAAAAGGATTTGAAAGGATAACGTTTATATTTCTGATGTTTTTCTGTATAATTGGGATCATGTGTTTTAATTTAAAAGAATGTCCGTGGAGTTTCTTGTCCATATGTACCTACTACGTTTTGAAATGGGAAACGAGTTTCATCTTTGCGAAGAAAAGGTTTATCAAATGGTTAGAATATTGCAAATAGTTACAGATTTACTCTATAAATGATTATCTTCACGTTCTTCCTTTATGGAATTAAGCAGTCATTTACATTGCAATCGCAGTGGCGTTTTCTGGATTCGCCGCCACACTGTTTTCTCTTTACTTTCAAAATGAGTGTATAGAAGAACTTAATAATTGAAATTGTCTGTTTTTATTTACTTTTTACAGGGAAAATCTGCAGTCTAATTTAATATCGCAATTGTGAACGCAATTTGATATAAGATTTGACAGCAGCTAAGATTGAACCTTATTAAACAACTTTAAGTCATTCGTGGTACGAATTCCAACCCACCATCTACAGTACTGCTTGAAAGAGGACTTTTGGCCGAAAGGTGTCGTATATCGACGTTTCCGAGGACGGTTACGTGACACCTCGCAGCGAAACACGACGCCGTCAACTTTACGTGTTTAGTTATAGTTTTAAGCTGGTTTTTAATATGTATTAGTATGTCATTATTGTTTAAGATTATTTTGTGTATTTTATGTATGGGCCTTAGTTGCCTGATAATAAAATGATTATTATTATTATTATTAAAAGCCAGACAAAATTTGCTTGAGCTTGACGCTAAACAAACAGTTAAATAGCCAAACAAATTAATAATATCATAACCAACAGTAGGTATAAACTAAGACACGTAAATGTAAGGATCTTACCTTTACATAATCCAGAAGACAAGTAACTAAGACGCTTGTTTAATGTATAAAGGATTATAACCTGTCTACCGTCTTTTAGTGTTACATGGTGTACCGACATTGTTTTAACCTGCCTTGCGTAGACAGGCCTTCCTTCATATTGTTGTAGCCTTTATTGCCTTAAATTGCTTCGGGTTTTCTCACAAATGTTTAGACAAAAACTTTATACAGAGTTAATAATATCGACCTTCTTAAACTGATCCAATCTTTATATGACAAGGTTATAGATTTTTTGTGAATTCAAAATTCGTCCCATAGTAAAAGCTGTTTATGTTGATATTGATCAATTTTGTCGATTGTTTTCAACGTCACCCTGTGACAGCTTTTGCTTGAGAGGTCTTTATTTCGACTTTGGCATTAAGAGCCCCCGCACATTTTGGCCACCAGTCGCCGCTACTAAACGCGACCACCAGTGGTTCAGTCAGACCACTACACGTCGCCGCCAGTGGCAGCCACTGGTGGCTGGATGCGGCCTTCAGTGGCTGCCACTTGCGGCAGTTGTTCAAGTGGTACTCCACAGAGGCGGATGGCGACTGTGGCCGTGTGTGCGCGCGAGTCGAACGACAAAACACGGCCAAGCGGCGGCAAGTAGCGAGCGCGATCGACACCCGCAGCTTGTGGCTCGGACGCGGCCACTCAAACGCTCGGTGTGCGCCGATGCTATACGAAATGAATGGAGAAACGCGTCCGTAACTTGTGGCGGCCACTAGTCGTTCTAATGTGGTCGCCACTTGTGGATCAATGTGCGGGGGCTCTAAATGGCTCGAAATACTTTATTGATTCCCAGGAATGACAGATCTGAAATTGCAGCAATCGCAACGTAAATATTTAATGTCTACTAAAAACGCCTAGAAAATTAGGAGGGAGTGGGCCGTGAGCCATAATCCACGCGGGCCCAGTGCGGGTTGGTAGATGTCCTATGTCTTCGAATTTTTGACTCCCGGATATGCCGGTTTCCCCATGATGTTTTCCTTCACCGTTTTGAGAGCAGTCTTGATGAAATAATTTACACAAAGTAAAACTTTTTCCAAAAAAAACTTAAATAAATAGATATCCAAAGTCACCGCCTTCCGAAATTAAAGTTATTTTTCAATTTGTAGTGTTTTTTCGGAAGTCGGTTGTTTTTTTTGGAAAAAGTTTTTATTTTTCACTTTTTAGTTACCTACCCCATTAATTCGAAATTTCATCATCTCTGGGGTCAAAACAATATATATTTATGCGATAGCAGCAATTGCGGTTTATTTACTGTTTTTTTTGAAGAGTTCCGTTGTCTGTCTCCGAAACGCATCATCAGATCTATATGAAATTGAAATGGGACCACAAGGAAAGTACGAGATTTCAATTAAACAAAGAATCATCAAAATCGGTTCACCCAGTCGAAAGTAATGAGGTAACAAACATTAAAAAAAAAACATACAGTCGAATTGAGAACCTCCTCCTTTTTTTGAAGTCGGTCAAAAACTCATGTCTGGGTTCGAACCTACAACTCGAAAGTCACGGCAGTTACCACTGGGTCAACACTACTTGTATAACTTAGACTGTATCCCTCAAATGAATGCCTCATTTGATGGATACAATTTGAGAAATAGTAATCACTAAGATACTTTTACAAATTAAGTAAAACTTAAGAGACTTATACACCATGACATTTTAGTCGTCTTACAACGGCAGCCCACTTCATTTATCCAATGACTTACTAATCATTTATAAACAAAAATATGATATTTTTGGACAAGTGAATAATAATAAAAAATTATATCATTAAGACGCATGATGAAGTTTTGAACACCCTGTTATGGAGATGGAATGAATGAAAAAAAGTAATGGTCTTATGGTCGGTAGGTAGAAATCTTCTACCGTTTGATACGTAAACATTATTAACAGGGAGGGTGTTTCATAATTCTAAAGCATTATTTATTTTTCTTAGTACCTATTATCTTAATTAATGGTAGAAAGTTTTTAATCGCGCCTGTAGGTATTTTATGTCGGATACATTGAGTGAAGCACCTTTGTAAGACGACTAAAATGTCACGGTGTATTTATATTCCAATCGCCAAACGAAAAGAAGTCTCATTACTCGGGATTTCATAACGCGTTATCATAATCTATTTAAAAGCAGGTCGCATACTCTGCCAAGACATGCCACAACATAATCCAGGCACAGTATTCCACTTTCAAAACACTAGATAGGATTGCTTTCTCCAGCCTCTGGGTCTTGTTTTGACCAAACTCCAATATTGTTAAAGACATCTAGAACACAACCTTGGGCCCATTTTTTCAAAAAGAGGTTTATGTCAACTATCTTATGGGAGCTGCCATTTTTATTTAAGTCGTATATTATGGTAGGCCATGCTATTTTGGTTGACTATGACCTGGCAAGATCGAGGATGACGTAATCCTGCGCTCCTATGATGGGGTAGTTTTGCCTGCGGGTAGTGTAAGGCAAAAGGAACCTTATATCTTTAGTATTAGAGGGAATCTAGTCACTTTTTAAAATTTTGTTGGCCGTATTTATGTCCAGACTATGAGGCGCCAATACAGCGCCCGTATGTCGTTCTCAGGATGACTCAGCCGGGCAACAAGGATAGCAATATCTGAAAAGTAACAAAACAGAAAGTGATAGAATAAGTCTTTTTCGGGAGATGTTTTGTGTTGTCAAAAGACGATGTAAACAAACTAATAAACAACTTAGTTTTATTGATTTATTGTTGAACTAAATTAACTTAGTCATAAAGGAGGACTTAGCAATTATAAGGGTAGGGTAGGTAATAAAAGTTGAGCCCGCATTTCATTAACAAAAGTGCTTGAAGTAATGAATTGATTAAAGTTACAGGAGTTATACTTTCATGTAGCGTTCTTAAAGTTTGTAGGGAAATTATACTTTAAGAGGATACTTCATTAACAAACTTTCGTTGAGTGCGTGTTACTAATTTGTGATTTTGTTATACAAAACGAGTAAGTACGAAATCTTCTATCTATGTAGGTATATAAAATCAATTGGTGTGCGATAGTTAGAATCGTTGTTTTGTTCACTGTAATAGATTTGGAAAAATGAAAATTAGGTAAAACAAATGTCGTGATTTATTTTTTTTAGTTTGGAAAAAGTGTATTATTTTAATACGAAATTACAATATCCACTGTGGCAGCACTGTTAAGTTATTACAATGAATTGTAACGGTCTTTTTAGATATGTTTTCATTATGACAACTCAGGCAATTTAATGTGGAATTGTATGATGGCAACACTTAGAAATGACGTCACCTAGCCGTTATTTCTGGGTGGGGATGAAAATGTAATTTTATGCAGGATAAGTTTTTATCCAGTGCGCAAACTGTAACTATGAATTCAGCATATTATTCTAGAACCCATAGCGCAGAACGTCGGTTTAAAAAAAAATCTGCTGTGTCATAAAAAAAGTGCAATTCCTACGCGGTCAAAATGTATGGAACAGCTGATTATTTTTTTCTATAACCGTTGAAATATTTCTGCACTGGGGGGTCTACAATGATATGCTAAATTCATGGTTACAGTTTGCGCACTGGATAAAACTTATCCTGTAATGGAGTGCGGATCATTAGTTGTTCGACAGTCGAAGAGAACAGTAATTGTGAAATTATAAAAATAAGGAAGTTATAAGTATCGTTTTTCATTTCACAAATGAACAGCCAAAAAATCGGGAGAACTGAAATTGCATTTCCTTTCGGAATTCTGGTATGAATTGTTGAAATTTGGACAGAAGTATACGTCTGTTGGGTCAGCTGGTGCTGTTTAAAAATCATGGGCACATGTGCGTTAGTCTCGCAAAAACTCGAAAATGGCTCAACCGACTGTGAGGAAACTTTGGTATGTGGTTGTATGCGCGCCGTAGAAGGCTCCTCAAAGTAAGTAAGTAAGAAGGTTAATAATGAGTAGAAATGTGAGTTCAAGTAAACTGTCATAGTACAAACTTCACTAAAGTACATGATGGTTTAAAAAACTATAATAGTTTCCTAATAAGCCTTGTTAAATCTCGGTGTACTAAAACGTACCCCTCTTTCAATCCTTCGCGGAAAA
Organism: Polymixis lichenea; assembly: GCA_949091785.1. NCBI lineage: Eukaryota > Metazoa > Arthropoda > Insecta > Lepidoptera > Noctuidae > Polymixis > Polymixis lichenea. The sequence continues at coordinate 16,397,257 of OX420943.1, read as the reverse complement.
CTGGCGTGATGTTATGTTTATGTAATTTTAACTAGAATTGTATTGAATTTCTAAATAAACACTCATAAACGATCTGGAGTGACGATGTGTACTGGAAGAAGTAGCGTTGGAAGACTTCCCACAAGGTGGACCGATGACCTGGTGAAGGCCGCAGGAATCCGCTGGAGGCGAGAAGCGCAGACTCGATCAAAGTGGCGGTGCTTGGTGGTGGCCTATGTCCGCAGTGGACGTTTTTCGGCTAAAAATCATGAATGCCTCGTATCCGTGCAATTAAGCTTATAACATTATTTAATTACTTTACAAAACTTATAAACATATTATACATGAACGTCTAAATATACTTTCGCAATGTTAACAAAATTGTCGCATTAATGTCCACGAGCCTGTCCCGAGGGTTGTCTAACTCTGATATGGAGTTCTCAGCGGCAAAGAGGGTTTCTGTGTTGGTGACGGTTTACGAATCTCTTGGGCTTCCCATATGCCTGAAGGCAGCCACATGCTTATAAGATATTCGCAGAGTTTCGCTTAGAAATGAGTTATTTTAGGGATTCCCAAGATTTGATGTGGAGAGATAAAAGTGATGTAATAAGAATAGGGCGTTTGGTATAAAACATGATGTGAGTATATACCCACAAATTATTTCTATGACTGAGAGTACGATAAAATGTTTAGAGTCTCAGGTAGTCGAAAGCAGCCATTAAGTGTAGTTAATTTAAATAATTCATCATCATCATATCAGCCGAAAGACGTCCACTGCTGGATGATGTTGTCAGAATGTTTGAATTTTTGTGAGAAAAATGCATGACTGTGTAAATAGATTGTAGATATTGTAATGTAGATATTGTTATGTGTATATTGATGTGTTTAGATAGTATAATTGGCTTCGGCCGTTCTATTTAAAATAAAATAAAATAAATAATAAATAAAAATAAGCCTCCACCAAAGGGGGGATTTGCCATAATCGCCACGCTTGGCAGGCGGGTTGGCGATCGCAGTATGGTGGTCAAATGCATAGAGAACGCTGCTGTCCATTCTCTAGTAACTCCCTTAGTCGCCTTCTACGACACCCACGGGAAGAGATGGGATGTGGCTATTCTTCAACGTCCGGCACCATACGGAACATTTAAATAACAGTAAACATTTAAATAATTATTGTCAATTAATTGTAGAAGCAACAGCAACGCGCGTGCATGTAAGAATAGTTTTCATTTTAACAGTTCAACTAAATTAATTGCGTTTTTTACGTTTTTGAGCACGCAAATTTTTCGAACATATGAGGCAATCAATTAGCAATCTCCTTCAAAACCATTCAGATTCTGAATGATAGTGTGTTATGCAATAAAGGTTCCGATATATGAACGTAAACGCGTATGTTACAATCCTAACAGGCAATGGGGGTAGGCAAAAAAACTATAAAACACCACCTTTTGTAGTTTTGCCTACCCCCATGGGTATTACGGCGTGAATTTATGTTTATGTATGTAATTGTAGTAGGTATCAATGCCAGCACAATAATATTTCAACTTGTCTACAAATCTACATTTTCTCAGAAGCTAGAATCTACACAAAATAAATAAGAACAGACGCTATAGTCATTTACATTCAACTCGCTGCGTCAGGCTTTTCAAGATAAAAACCGGGTTCCGAGGTCCTTCCCGGAAGGTCAAATTATAATTATAAAAAGTTCAAATTAATTAACTTTATTTAGTTTTCTCACACTTTTCCTTGTTTTAACTGTGAATTAATTAAATATTCTTGTTACTTTCAGTTTATAATTTAAAAAAAAAACTTCTAATACAAACCAGCTGTGCTTAAAAAAAACTTCTAATACAAACCAGCTGTGTATATTAGCTTAGTTATCTTACTAATATCATAAATGTGAAAGTTTGCGAGCGAAGCCGCTGGCGGAAGCTAGTAGTTTATGAAACTATTACTTATCAGAGTTATTAATATACCAGTGAGAGTTTATAATAGTATTATACCAGTATTTTAATATCTATTTTAGTTTTTTGTTATGTTATGATGGTTGTTATGCAGTGCGAGCAACATAGTAATTATGCTGTAGTATGTAGTAAACCTAGTGTGAATGTCCTTAGAATTAACTTTTTCTTAATCTGTATTTTATAAGTGGAGACCTGTAATTGGCTTTCTGTCTAATATACTGTCCTTGATCTGTTTGCTTTAGCTGTAAGTCTCCCATGTTATATAAATAAATAAATAAATCTAGATATGAGCAGTTTTATACAATCCTTTATCGAAGCTCAAGCAATTCTACCAAGATACAATAAATTATATCGTAAATATGGTGCCCAAACCCAACATTCAACCGCGGGGTTGCGCTCCACAGCTGCCATAGTATATTAAAAGCAAGCTAATCCCGCCATCTTCGTCTGGCCCTGCCGCGATGTCACTTGCCATACTTCATCGTAATCTGCCTAGTATTTTCCCAACTATTTTTGGGATTGGCTTTTAGTCTAACCGAGTGTAGTTGATTATCAGTTTTTACGTGAAGCGACTGCCTATCTGTCCTCCACAACCCAGTTTTGCTCGGTTCCTATAAACAAAAACGGATCATTTTGCTTACCAATGGTAGCAATTTTTATTTCAAAACTGGGAAAATAAATAGTTCCGTAAGCTAATTTTACCTCCAAATACGGGTCTACTATGGTAAATATACAAGAGTCTTAATTTTAACCTACAACTGTATGTAAATTACAGGAATCGGCTATTACTAAGTAATATTATACCCCTTAGTAAGACTGGCTGTCAGACTTCCGGGCTTCTGACGACCCGTGACGACTGTCAAAGATCCAATGTCAGTTAACATACGTAACCTACAAGTGTGTAGCTTATTAAAAACCGCATTCACATCCGAACAGCTGACGTGGCCGCAGCATCTTGAACCAACATAGTGGCTACCAGTGGCGAAGGGTGGAGTTATGGCCAGGGTAAGCCGTTCCAAAAAATACTCACCGTGTTATGCAAGCTTAAAGTTTCTTCAGAAGGTGAGTCCCCTCTTTCACTGATACTGAGTTGGAATCAGAGAATTTCGTACGGTAGATTTGCTTTTCTTTGCGTGCAGGCATTTTGGCAGTTACTCTTAGAAACACATAAAAAAGAATTGTACTTTGAAGTAATGAATAGTGGATCGGTGGAAGGTGTGATTTCTTAAGAGAAAGCCGATGGGAATAGAATTTATTGACCTGTCGCCTCTGGCAGTTGCAAGGGGTGGTACTATGGCTAGGGTAAGCTGTTCCAAAAAAAAACACTCTCCGCGTGATGCAAGCTTCAAGTTTCTTTAGAAGATAGGCCCCACTTTCACTAGAAAGTGGGGCCTTATCTATCTATTTACTGAAAGGCATTTTTTCAATCACACTTAGGAAAACATAAAATACAATTGTACTTTGAATTAATTAATAGTGGATGGGTGGAAGGTGTGATTTCTTAAAGGTAAGCCGATGAGAATCGATTCTATTGACCCGTCGCCACTGGTGTCTACCAAACCAGGTCATAACACAAGAGTACTTCGGTAACCGACATGGTTGTGTAAGGTCTGCCACAGACTAATGTAATATTCATGGGTGTGACATGGTGTTTGCGCACCTTTGATACGGTATAATCTTGCTTAACTGGATGAATTAAACATTAATGTTATGTACAGGTACACATTGTTCATGGTTTTCCTGAACGTCAAAGGAATTTGATGAATGTTTTGGTAATAATAGTTATGTAGTTAGTCAGGTTTGCTTCATTTTAGTTCTTTTTACATATTGTGGTATGGTTATTTTATTCTAGGTGCATCTTCTTCACAATATAATAGTATCATAAATTTGGGCAAAACATTTTAAAAGGGTGACGGTGGAGTTTTATGTCTATTATTCTCAATACAAACTACCTCATGATAGGAGCGACTAGAATAAATTCTATTTAAAGTAAATGTTGACGTTTAAAAGTGCCTTTCATGTGCCTATTTGAAATAAATGCTTTGACTTTGGCTTTGACTTTGGTAGGTACTGCTCTAAATGTTTTACATACTTAACTAACGACCCGCCTCTGCTTTGCACAATTTCAACGACTTGATAAAACATCGATATTTCTTCTTTAAATATTAACGTATTTAGGTACCTACACATACATCGTCCGAAAATAGATTGTCTAAATTATAGTAAAAACCGCATCAAAAATTTACTACGAAGTTAAGAAGAACATCACACAGATAGACACAAAAGGCAACTTTAATTTATAATATGTACATAAATAAATAACAATAATATAAAATAATGATGGTTACAACTACAATGCAATGGAACTGCGAAGTTTCCATTGGAAAAAGCTAATTATAAACGAAATTGCCAATCATCAGAAGGAAAATATAACTAGTAACAAAAAGTAATTTTCATAATACGAACGGAGAGTTTAATTTTATCTTACTTTAATCCACAACTCAATTAAAACGAAGCATCAAATAAACTCAAATATAAACCTGCATACAATTTCAGCCTGACCTTTCAGAGAAAACTCATCACTTTAATCTCACTGAGTTAACTTAGTCTCAACATAATAAACTAAACAAGACTTGTATTTATATAACTTCTAAGTACATTTACTTTCCATATTTCAAAGAAAAATACATTATATTAAGATTAAAGCATCACAAACCAATTGTACAAAAGAACTGGTTCTATTGTTCGCGAAAGAAAACGTGAAATTAATTTTATATTTGCGACAGCGCAGAGGTTCCAAAGCGGTGACCTTTTTCTTTTTTTGCATTGTTAAGCCCGTTATTTGTGTACTTTTTTGTGTTAACTTGCGTTTATTTCGCACGATAAAATAAGAATCTTTTGACGTATGATGACGGTTTTTTTTTGGGTGGGAAATCATCAAATAACTTCTTCTGCTCTGGGTGGAGCAGGAGGGTGTGTTAGACTTTTCCTGACTAAAACCCACCCGTGACCCCTCAGTTGCCTGTGTGCCAGGGGCCACGGTATTTCTTTGGAACAACCCGCACCCCTGGCAGGCCTTTGCGGACCCCACCAGTTGGTGCTGACATCTCTTTGAGGCGGGCGTGGAACACAACGCGCCGTCGCCGTTGACCCCGGTTTGGTCCTTACAGACAGCGAGCTACCCATTACTCGATGGCTTGCTTTTACAACACAACATCACGTCACATTTTCGAGCCTATTGTCACCAACTGAGGTCACATCCAGATTCCGGGCTGCTACTGAGAAATTCCAGATTGGATAAAACCCAATAACAGGGCCCTGACGCAAAACATATTTCTGTTAGCGGTCACGCCAAACGCTACGCCAAAATGTATGGGAATGACATTACCTGCGGAATGGACACGGCGTAATCTTTCCGCAGGTAATGTCGTTCCCGTACATTTTGGCGTAGCGCGTGATCGCTAACAGAAATGTGTTTTGTCCAGGTCTGCAGTCCTGGGAATGTAACCAAAGACCTCGTGCTCAGCAGTAGCGCTTGTAAATACTAGACTAATGAAGCGGTTAGTTTTAATCTAAGTAGAATAGTTGACTTTGGATTGCCATCATGGTGAAAGGATTAGCCAGTCAGCGTGAGAACTCGCTGACTGCCCAGGGTGCACCGGACGTATAATGGCTCAGTTGATACGTCACTCGGGGAGGCTCCTTTCATACACCCCCTAAGCCTGTGACGAGATGGTGTTTCCCTACTAAACCCATTCGTTCCACCTGCTGAAGTCTCTTAATATACTCAGGACTCAGGTAGGCCGAAGTAAAGAGAACCTGCTAAGGTTCACAGATGACTCCGCCTTGGAGTGTAAATGTGGTGCTATCCCACAAACAATGAGGCATTTAATATCTTGTCCAGCGTGTCCTGCTGACTGCACGCTGCGGGAGTTGATGGACGCTGCTGAAAATGCCAAGCTCGTAGCCAAATTCTGGGCTGACTGTATTAAGATTGCTAACGACATGCTAAGAACTAGAATAGTCCCAGATTAAGAGGGCTACTACAAAATCGAAGTGCTCAGTTTCTGTACAATTAACGGCGCGTGGCAGCCGATCGCGCGGGTTTGTCTAGTGAAGTACGCTATGCACACATGCAAACCGCTATGCGTCGGACGCCCAGGAAAAACCGGCGCGGACTAAAGCTAAAGCTCGCAAGTCCCGAGATTTATTATTGATTAGCGTTGCATACAACAATTCTTTAAAAATATTATTTTACTTTTAAATATACTGTCTTTTTTTTAAGTCAAAGTCAAAGTCAAAGTCAAAGCATTTATTTCAAATAGGCACATATAAGGCACTTTTGAACGTCAACATTTACATTAAAATAGAATTGATTCTAGTCGCCCCTTCCAAAATGTAGTTTCGTATGGAGAAGAATGGGCAAGAAACTCCACCGTTACTCTTTTAAAATGATATAACTACAATATTTAACATACATGCATGCTGACTTACTAACCTTAGTTATTAAATACTTTTTGTTTCAATTTGGATTAAATATACATAGATCAAAAAAATAATTTCAGACGAAAAATTATTATAATTCTCTGTTTTACGGAAGTACTGTGAGAAACATAATAAATTAAATTGAGCATTCCAAAGAACAAGGAACAGTCCTATCATGGACATTTTTCTAAATTACCAAACTATCATATGTTCCATGTAACAAAGTATGCTAAGAAAGTAACATTTTATGAAACAGCCTTTGCCGAGACAAAGTTTTTAGTGACTTATGTAAACAAACAAAAAAAAAACTATCACTCCCAAGACAAATAATGAAAATTTCTCGAAAACATTTTTTTAAATTTTGTAGCTATATCTTAACCATAATCACAGGTCTCGAGTCAAATACACAAATTCAAGAAAAATTGTGATAGTACCCTTAAGCGTACTGTAACGTCAAACACAGTTTGTTGTCATAATTCTTGTATGACAGCAGTTACCACAGTATGCCCCACATAGTTTATTACCTGGCGAGAGCAATTAATGCCCAACCATAACTTTGAAAATGCAGTTGCAGTTAGAGACTTCACATAAGCCTAAGGTTCTAAATTCTAAGCCTTAGCTACGCTTGTTTAAAATAAATATAACGGCGCGTGGCATTATTAAATATTGAAAATCAGTTAATTTCGAGAGTTGTAATTTATTCTGTTATTTTAACGATTAATCGATTTGAATTCAACTAAATGGTCATTTTAATTAAGAGCGGGTAACACCGAATGGAGTTGCGTCTGTCATGGCGGGCGACGTCGTGTCAATTCATTCAGTTGTTGACAGCCGTTGCACGTGGTGGTCACTCGCAAACCCATTGGCTCTAAATCGTTAATTATTGCTGCAATCCTTAATTGTTTATGTCATTTAAGTGTCTGTAAAATTAAAATAGTGAACAGTCAACGCTACAGCGTATTTATTTCAACGTTTCCTGAAGTTTAACGCCCACTATGGATTCCCGTGCTGACGAAGTCACGAATCAGCAATCAGATGCAACAGCCCGGCCTTCCTGATATCCTGTTAAATATAACATTTATTTTAGGCTACAAAATGGCCCATAGACATTATTATTTACCTTACAAACTAACATATCATCATCTGCATAGCCTTCTCCCGACTATCATTCATGATCATCATTATTTCAGCCGAAAGACGTCCACTGCTAGACATAGGCCTGCCCCAATCACGGCCACCTCGACCGGGTTTTTGGAGGGAGTTTGCCATAATCGCCACACTTGTCAGGCGGGTTGGCGATCGCAGTATGGTGGTACAACACATAGAGAACGCTGCTGCCCATTCTCTAGTAAGTCCCTTAGTCGCCTCCTACGACACCCACGGGAAGAAATGGGATGGTGCTATTCTTTACGTCCGGCACCACATGGAACTTTCCCGACTATGAGATAAGATAATAATTTATTTGCCCAAATATGAGTACAAGACATACAACACAAATTGTCAGCATGCAAGAGATGTTAAAAGTAAACATAAAACAGATCATCACGTTTGCCTTAAACAATGGCATGCAGATATTAACACAATAATATTATTTATAATGGCACTCCTATCCCAAGTCAAACTATTAAAAATTTCATAATAATAAAAGAACGTTAAAAACAATGTTTAAAAAATAATAAAACATAATCATAATCTCTCATTTAGATACTCATTCAAGTTATAGTAAGCTATATCTGTTAGAAAATTAATAACTTTCTTTTTGAATCGTACGTCAGTTAACTGCTTCCAGCTTTTAGGTAGTTTATTATAAATTTTTGGAGCCATGCAAAAAGCACTTTTTCGCACAAGTGACGTCTTATATTGATGTAAGCAAACTTGGCTATTGTCACGTCTATTGTCGTTGGGATCAACTTCCAGTCTAACCGGATGCAGCTGAATACCAGTCTGTTACATAGAGCGACTACCTATCTGACCTCCACAACTCAGTCACTGGGTAATACGATACCCTTTGGTAATACTGGTTGTCAGACTCTCGGGTTTCTAACGACACGCAGATTATGCTAAAAAAGATCGACGAATGACAGCCGGGACCAACGGCTTAGCGTTCATTAGCTTATCTTTGTGTTGTCCTGTGGTAATTGTCCGCGGAAGTCACGGAACACCACGTCCTGCGGCCAAAAGCTTTTTTCCATGACGATGGGCTGATAATTCGGTAACCATAAACGCCGTACAGTTGACGTTGCGGTGCGACTCGTCTTCTGGCGCACGTAATCCAAGATGTCCTCCGCCTTGGTAGTGCAGGTGGGACCATATTAATAATTACTTATGAAATGCGAACATGATTTGACTCCCCGCTCGAATGGTAGGGTCGCCATATAAGGACGGGATTTAAAGACAATGAAACATCTCAAATGCTGGTTAGACAATGCCTCCATTGATCCATTCAATGACAACAGAAACACACACACACATCCTTACACTAATATACTTACATACTACACCACATGCTACTGCTTAACGTGAGATTCTGGGTTCTATTCCAAGGCCAGATAAAGTTTTCTTTAGTTTTTCCATTTGAAATTTCTCAGTAACACCCTGGATGGAGTCTGGATTTCTAGCCAGTTGATGGCAATTGGCGAGACCCCTCTTACATGGGACTTTAGCGTAACTGGCAAAATATAGGTGTACTATAGGTACACCTCTGCATATCCCTACGGGGATTACAGGCGTGATGTTATGTTATTAATAATTACTAACGCTATTTGTAAATAAATGGGTCCTTATGAATAAAATCCTGTTTCATCCTCAAGCCACCAGCATCAATGGTCAACTACGTGACTACAATCACGTATTACTGTTATTATCGACCCTCGAGCAGGAAGGGAAACTAAGCCATTGCCGAAGGTCGGAAGTCGAACGACAAAACAAACTGGGAAGAGATTCGGTTCGTGATCCCTTTCAAACCGTTCGACTATAATCGTCAGGGAGGTTGTATCGAGAATGACACATTATGTGATCGTCTTGGAAAAATGAAATTGATGTTTGAATTTTGCCAAATAAAGGTTAAACTAAGCCTTTGAACTAAGCAGTGATTTAATATTTCGACCACCACGGATTTTTATATCAATCAATCTGCCAACACGCACTGGGCCCGCGTGGTGGATACGGCCCACTCCCTGTGACCGAGAGGAGGCATGTGTCCCAGCAGTGAAAACGTGATAGGCTGATTATACTATGGTATATGCAATCTACAGCTGAATACCAGTAATTTACATGGAGCGACCTCCTATCTGACCAACACAACCCAGTCACTACTACATAGGTAATACGATACCTTTTAGTATGACTGGTTTTGGGCTTCTGACGACCCGTACTATCAAAGATTCACGAATGACAGCCGGGAATAATGGCTCAACATGCTTTTTTTTTTCTTCTTCATTTTTTAAAGGTGGTCCTGGTCACCCAGCCACGCACCAATGGCGGCTAACATAGCTTAACCTGATCGATCGACCAAACCGCATGTTATTTTTTGTTAGCAAAATCTGTAAAATAAACCCGATGGAAATTCCATTCCATTCATCATCCAATCATCATTCATCATTCATCATTTCCATTTCATTTCCATTTTCATTCGACCTTCCATGTAAAATTTCATCCCCCTATTTAACCATTTTAGGGGATCAATTTTCATAACTTTTCCACTTTCTCATTCTCGTTATATCTGGGACACTCTTGCAAAATTTCAAGCTTCTAGACCCAGCGGTTTAGGCTGTGTGATATTTGGAATTTTTATTAAGTAGATTGAAAAACATTTAAATAAGTAGCAGGAATGACATTTATATAAAAAAAACTAGGAAATAATTAATATGTTAGGTATTTAAAATTGAATAAAACAAAGCACGGATTAAATTGGGTCGACCCTTATAGCAGAACTTTTTATGTTATAATATTATTTTGCATAACAGCGGATACGATAAACTTCGTTTCGTAGAAAATCGTTTGGCATACACTCATTTGGCATACATTCAAAACTCATAATTTTGTAAGTCAAAATAATTTTTAGGCATACATTTCATTTTCATAAAGATTAAAAAGTATAAGTTCATATCGCAGAAAGTTCACAGTCAGAATCGTCTTTTGGCATATATTTCATATCGATAATCCTTAAAATGCAGAACTATCATATCTCAGAAAATTCACAGTTAGAATCATCATTTTAGACCCATAATAATTGAAGGACTCATTTATCACTTTACAGAAAATTCATAATCAGAATAGTTTTGTAATTCTTACCTTAATAATAAAATTGACTGAACACTAATTGTTTTAATCAAAATATATTATTATGTGGTTTTTATTTCCCTGTAAGAAGCATGCAAACAAACATACCCCATGCATGCAGCAAGCATGCAGCATATAAGCAAGCATGCAGCATACAAGCAAGCATGCAGCAGGCATGTTTTCAGTCACGGCTCCGGTGCTGCGGGGCTACGGCAGTCCCACGCGAGCTTATCGTCGCAGATGGTTTAACGCTCGCCTCCGCAGATTCGGCTAGCCGGCCGGCTCTGCCGGCTAGCCTCAGCCACGGCGGCGAGCGTTACAACCACCTGCTCCTCAACCCGCGGGCCACCTCGCCCATACGCGCCTACCCGGCTTAAATTACACTCTAGGGGTAGGGCAGATAAAACTACGTAGAATAGGTTTTGCAGCGATTCGTTTCTGTCACCAAAAGGTTAAAATGCTATTTTATAGAAATGGCACTATGCCAAATAAAATTCTGCCATCTTAAAAGTATGCCACTGTAAATTGATATATTTAACCATTCGACCAAACAATAATTGTATTAAATATATTTTATGCCTTAAAAATATTCGTTTTAAGAAGATTATGATTATGCCAAATAAATTTCAGAGCATCAAAATTCTGCCAGATAGAGGGAACCCGACTAAATTACCGTCGAAACTTTAAAGTTTGGCACAAGCCGACAAACTTGGAAGTTCAGCCTTCCAGCTCTTTAGAACTACGCGTAAGGAAGTAACCCGCACGTGTGGTAGGAACTTTATAACTAACTAGCTTCTGCCTGAACTTCATCCGTGTGTAATTTCTTGCTAACCCGACACACCCCGTCGCATCACATCGCCTACCCGTGCCATTTGTTCGTTTTCGTTTATTGTGCTCTCTGACTTTTTTCTTCTTGCTCAGCTTTTAAGTGTCGTAGAGTGATGTTACATAAGCTTGTAACTGTCCTCAAGGTTGGCCTACAAATGCTAAAAAGTTTTTTTTAAATGGGATAGGTAGTTCTTGAGATTAGTGCATTCAAACAAATAAGCAAACAAACTCTTTATCTTTATTAGGTACTAGTACACGAGTATATACATCAGAGTTTCTTAGAGAGGCTTGGAAGACAAAGCTTTCCGTTGAGAGGAATTTTATAAATTTGTGAGCTAGGGTCCGAGTAAAAGTTTATATGTTGTACATTTCAAAGGTTTGATGATCAGGAAGGTGAATGACATTATAGGTACGTAGGTTTGAGTTTTATTTTAAAGTGAACTAGTTTTAAAGCGATTTTTGTCATATATGTATGTATATAGTAGGAGTCTGTAAAAAGTTCTATGCAATCCGCCTCCAGTATATACAAAAATGTACGAAAGTGTTGTAGAAGAATAAATTTTGCAATGCGGCACAACGAGGAAGCATCGTTAACATTTTATGGAAACGAAATCATGTTTTTAAAAGAAAAATAATGTTAGGTAGCTGAAAGATCTTCAACTTTCGCCTTTATAAAAGCTAACTTAAACATAGGTAAACTTTAACTTTAAGGCAAAAGTTGCCTGAACTCGTCCTAAGTAATGAACAATCTTTCTTCTTCCAAAGTCAAGTATAAAGGACCAGGCTCATCTAATAATAATGCGTCATCGACGTACAGTCAACAAAACAGGTAAGTATTCGAACAAGAAAATTATTAATTACACAGGCATGCAGTTATATTCATCAGCCCACCACAACAGTCCACTGCTGGACATAGTGGTCTTCAATTACACGCCTTTCAGCTCGACTTTCAACTCTCATTCAGCTGCTACCAGCCCTGCGAACATCGCTGCTCCACCTAGCTTTAGGGTGTTCTACATTTTTTTTGGTAGGAAATTTTCAAATAACGTGGGTAACTGGGTGGAGCGGGAGGACGTGTCAGATTTTTACTGACTAAAACCCACCCGTGTGGCTCAGTTGCCTGTGTGCCAGGGGCCACGGTATCTCTTTCAAACAACCCGCACCCCTGGAACAACCTGCACCCCTGGAGGGTGTCCCACCTTAGCCTCCTGTCCTGTCCTTATGTTAAATTGTTATATTAATCATTTGCATTGTTGTTTTGGCCTATGGGCTGTGCTTTTTATCATTTACTGAAAACATCGAATCAATTAATCAATTATGTTATAAATAAATCATAATTTATGATTTGATTTATTTATTTATATCTCTCACAAGGTACAATTTCTGTACATGGTATCTAGGTTACAGGCAGATTCAAACCTTTGTGAGAGCTGTAATTTATACTGCATCTTCGAAGTTATGTAGTTTGATTCTATTTTTGAGAGCGTTTATAAGTACATGTACTCAGTTGCCTGTAAACGTATCTGTTTGGCCAACTGTACAAGGGACACACTGCCGCTGTTAACATTTAATTAAACTCGTTGACCTGTGTGTACAACTAACTACATGGCTCTCGACGTCTCGCCTACAAAGCTGGATAAACTGGGCCGGAGATTAATCTCATAGTTTGTATAGGGGCTTATTATTATTATTATTATATATACTTTATTGTACACCACAAAAAATACACAACAAAAAACAAAGTACACTACAAAATATACAATGGGCGGCCTTATCGCTTTCCGCGATCTCTTCCAGGCAACCTTGGCATGGACAGTGATTGGTCTGGACATAAAATGGGGATGTTGTTGGCGCAAATAATAAAAATACAATATATTAAAATAGATACACAGATATATACATATCCTATATAATAGATACATAAATACATATATACTAAATAAAAAAGGAAAGAAAATAAATGATAACTTTACATTGAAATGGAAATTTACATGAAAATTATAGCTAGGTATGAGAACCAGATAACAACGACAGGTAATGATCCTTTACGAGTCTTTTAAACACATATAACGATTGCGCGCGTTTAATTACAACTGGCAATGCATTCCATAACCGAGCGGCCTGGACAGTGAAGGAATGGTCGAGGAAAGTTGTGGAATGCATAGGCATTTTAAGCTTCAAGTTATCTGATGACCTTAAGAATTTCGTGTGGGAGTCACAAAGAAACTGAAAACGATTTTTAAGATAGAGAGGGGTGGAAGGGGAGAAAAGCACATTATACAAAAGGGAAAGAATGTGAGCATTCCGACGACAGTGACAGTTTATTAACAAGGGCTCCAAGCGATAACCATAATAGACAAATATATGTACAATATATTTGTCTAATGTGGTTATTAGTTTTATATATTGTGGTAGATAACTAGGTACGTAGATAGTGAGGGGTTCAAGCCAAACGTCAGAAAATTATTTTAAAAAAATATTACAAAATATTAAACCTATCTACTGTTTTTTGTGATGATTTTGTGTGTTTGTGTTATGCCGAGGGCATCTATTGGCTGATAATACATGATACACCGAGACTCCTCCCCGCCATTCATTGTAAGATCTTCGACAGTCGGTACGGGTAGACAGAAGACCGTAAGTCTGACAACCAGTTTCCCAAGGGACATCTGTCGTGATACCGCAGCCACTGGGTTGTGAACTTTAAAACTGGTGTTCGGCTGCATCCGGTTAGCCTGGAAGCCAACTCCAACGTGATGACGATGTATTCAACATATCAGTCAGTAAATGGATTATGTTTCCTGGCTAAAGTTCGTATTTAAAATATCAGTGGCGAGGTGTGAAATTATGGCCAGGAGAAGCCGTTCCAAAAAAAAATATACAGTGTGATGCAAGCTTAAAGTTTATTCAGAAAATAAGGCCTCACTCTCTCTGATACTGAGTTGGAATCATAGAATTTTGTACGGAAGATTTGCTTTTCTTAACGGGCAGGTATAAGAAACACATAAAAATGTATTGTACTTGGAAATAATTAATTCCGGGTGATGGGATTTATCATAGGTAAGCCGATGAAAATCGGCTTGTTTTGACCCGTCGCCACTGTAAAATATATAATGAGTTTTTCGTACTACCTACAGTATGAAAAACTCATTGTTAAATATCTTTTAAAAACTAACTTTAGTCAGGGAACTTACCCTAATTGTGTAACACACTATTAATCAGAATCTGAATCATTTTTAAGGTTATTGCTAATACATTACTTCAAATGTTCGAAAAAAATTTGTGCTTAGCAATGTAAACAACGCCATGAATGTTGTGGAACTGTCAAAATGAAAGCGATTTCTACTGACAATGTGTTACATTTCATCGTCGTTGTATAAAATTTCATCCCCCTATTTAACCATTTTAGAGAATGAGTTTTCATAACTTTTCCACTCTCTCATTCTCGTTATATCTGGGACACTCTTGCACAATATCAAGCTTCTAGACCCAGCGGTTTAGGCTGTGTGATATCTGGAATTTTTATTAAGTAGATTGAAAAACATTTAAATAAGTAGCAGGAATGACATTTATATAAAAACTAGGAAATAATTAATATGTTAGGTATTTAAAGTTGAACCAAACAAAGCAGGTGATTAAATTGGGTCTACCCTTTATAGCAGAACTTTTTATGTCATAATATTTTGCATAACAGCGGATAGCATAAATTTCGTTTCGCAGAAAATCGTTTGGCATACACTCATTTGGCATACATTCAAAACTCATAATTTTGTAAGTCAAAATCATTTTTAGGCATAAATTTCATTTTCATAAAGATTCGAGATATCGCAGAAAGTTCACAGTCAGAATCGTCTTTTGGCATACATTTCATATCGATAATCCTTAAAAGGCAGAACTATCATATCTCAGGAAATTCATAGTTAGGATCATCTTTTAACATACATTTTATACCCATAATAATTGAAAGACTCATTTATCACTTTCCAGAAAATTCATAGCCAGAATAGTTTTGTAATTCTTACCTTAATAATAAAATTGACTGAACACTAATTTTTTTTCATCAAAACATATTATTATGTGGTTTTTATTTCCCTGTAAGAAGCATGCAAACAAACATACCCCATGCATGCAGCAAGCATGCAGCATGCAAACATGCAAACAAGCATGCAGCATATAAGCAAGCATGCAGCATACAAGCAAGCATGCAGCAGGCATGTTTTCAGTCACGGCTCCGGTGCTGCGGGGCTACGGCGGTCCCACGCGAGCTTATCGTCGCAGATGGTTTAACGCTCGCCTCCGCAGATTCGGCTAGCCGGCCGGCTCTGCCGGCTAGCCTCAGCCACGGTGGTGAGCGTTACAACCACCTGCTCCTCAACTCGCGGGCCGCCTCGCCCATTCGCGCCTACCCGGCTTAAATTACACTCTAGGGGTAGGGCAGATAAAACTACGTAGGGTAGGTTTTGCAGCGATTCGTTTCTGTCACCAAAAGGTTAAAAATGTTATTTTATAGAAATGGCATTATGCCAAATAAAATTCTGCCATCTTAAAAGTATGCCATTGTAAATTGATATATTTAACCATTCGACCAAACAATAATTATATGAAATATATTATATGTCTTAAAAATATTCGTTTTAAGAAGATTATGATTATGCCAAATAAATTTCAGAGCATCAAAATTCTGCCAGATAGAGGGAACCCGACTAAATTACCGTCGAAACTTTAAAGTTTGGCACAAGCCGACAAACTTGGAAGTTCAGCCTTCCAGCTCTTTAGAACTACGCGTAAGGAAGTAACCCGCACGTGTGGTAGGAACTTTATAACTAACTAGCTTCTGCCTGAACTTCATCCGTGTGTAATTTCTTGCTAACCCGACACACCCCGTCGCATCACATCGCCTACCCGTGCCATTTGTTCGTTTTCGTTTATTGTGCTCTCTGACTTTTTTCTTCTTGCTCAGCTTTTAAGTGTCGTAGAGTGATGTTACATAAGCTTGTAACTGTCCTCAAGGTTGGCCTACAAATGCTAAAAAGTTTTTTTTAAATGGGATAGGTAGTTCTTGAGATTAGTGCATTCAAACAAATAAGCAAACAAACTCTTTATCTTTATTAGGTACTAGTACACGAGTATATACATCAGAGTTTCTTAGAGAGGCTTGGAAGACAAAGCTTTCCGGTGAGAGGAATTTTATAAATATGTGAGCTAGGGTCCGAGTAAAAGTTTATATGTTGTACATTTCAAAGGTTTGATGATCAGGAAGGTGAATGACATTATAGGTACGTAGGTTTGAGTTTTATTTTAAAGTGAACCAGTTTTGGAGTGATTTTTGTCATATATGTATGTATATACTATAAGCCTGTAAAAAGTACTATGCAATCCGCCTCCAGTATATACAAAAATGTGCGAAAGTGTTGTAGAAGAATAAATTTTGCAATGCGGCACAACGAGGAAGCATCGTTAACATTTTATGGAAACGAAATCATGTTTTTAAAAGAAAAATAATGTTAGGTAGCTGAAAGATCTTCAACTTTCGCCTTTATAAAAGCTAACTTAAACATAGGTAAACTTTAACTTTAAGGCAAAAGTTACCTGAACTCGTCCTAAGTAATGAACAATCTTTCTTCTTCCAAAGTCAAGTATAAAGGACCAGGCTCATCTAATAATAATGCGTCATCGACGTACAGTCAACAAAACAGGTAAGTATTCGAACAAGAAAATTATTATTACGCAAGCATGCGGTTATAATCATCAGCCCACCACAACAGTCCACTGCTGGACATAGTGTTCTTCAATTATACGCCTTTCAGCTCGAGTTGCAACTCTCATTCAGCTGCTACCAGCCCTGTGAACATCGCTGCTCCATCTAGCTTTAGGGCGTTCTACATTTTTTTTTGCTAAGAAATTATCAAATAACGTGGGTAACTGGGTGGAGCGGGAGGACGTGTCAGACTTTTACTGACTAAAACCCACCCGTGTTTCCTCAGTTGCCTGTGTGCCAGGGGCCACGGTATCTCTTTCGAACAACCCGCACCCCTGGAACAACCTGCACCCCTGGAGGGTGTCCCACCTTAGCCTCCTGTCCTGTCCTTATGTTAAATTGTTATATTAATCATTTGCATTGTTGTTTTGGCCTATGGGCTGTGCTTTTTATCATTTACTGAAAACATCGAATCAATTAATCAATTATGTTATAAATAAATCATAATTTATGATTTGATTTATTTATTTATATCTCTCAAAAGGTACAATTTCTGTACATGGTATCTAGGTTACAGGCAGATTCAAACCTTTGTGAGAGCTGTAATTTATACTGCATCTTCGAAGTTATGTAGTTTGATTCTATTTTTGAGAGCGTTTAAAAGTACATGTACTCAGTTGCCTGTAAACGTATCTGTTTGGCCAACTGTACAAGGGACACACTGCCGCTGTTAACATTTAATTAAACTCGTTGACCTGTGTGTACAACTAACTACATGGCCCTCAACGTCTCGCCTACAAAGCTGGATAAACTGCGCCGGAGATTAATCTCATAGTTTGTATAGGGGCTTGTATGGCGTGACAGTTTATTAACAAGGGCTCCAAGCGATAACCACAATAGACAAATATATGTACAATATATTTCTCTACTGTGGTTATTAGTTTTATATATTGTGGTAGATAATAGGTACGTAGATATGAGGGGTTCGAGCCACAGAAAATTATTAACAAATAACTATTACAAAATATTAAACCTCTATACTGCTTTTTGCATGATTTTGTGTGATTGTGTTATGCCGAAGGCATCTATTGGCTGATAATACATGATATACCGAGACTCCCCGCCATTCATTAAAAGATCTTCGACAGACCGTAAGTCTGACAACCAGTTTCCCAAGGGGCATCTGTCGTGATACCACAGCCACTGGGTTGTGAACTTTAGATAAGCCAGTTGCTCCTTGTAAAAGTGGTGTTTGGCTGCATCCGGTTAGACTGAAAGCCGACCCCAACATAGTTGCGAAAGGGCTAGGTAGAAATTGATGACGATGTATTCAACATATCAGTCAGTAAATGGATTATGTTTCCTGGCTAAAGTTCGTATTTATAATATCAGTGGCAAGGGGTGAAATTATGGCCGTGTGATGCAAGCTTAAAATTTCTTCGGAAAATAAGGCCTCACTCTCTCTGATACTGAGTTGGAATCATAGAATTTTGAACGGAAGATTTGCTTTTCTTTACGGGTAGGTATCAGAAACACATAAAAATTTATTGTACTTGGAAATAATGAATTGCGGGAGATGGGATTTCTCATAGGTAAGCCGATGAAAATCGGCTTGTTTTGACCCGTCGCCACTGTATAATATATAATGAGTTTTTCATACTGTATGAAAAACTCATTGTTAAATATCTTTTAAAAACGAACTTTATTCAGGGAACTTATCCTAATTGCGTAACACACTGAATCATTTTTAAGGTTATTGCTAATACATTACTTCATAATTATGTTCGAAAAAATTGTCTGCTCAGCAACGTAAACAACGCCATGAATATTGTAGAACTGTCTAAATGAAAGCGATTTCTACTGAAAATGTGTTACATAATTACCTCTCTGGTTGTCAAGCCATATTGAGTCTTATTATTACTAAAAAGTGCATTACTCACTCGTACATAAAGAAATGATGCAACACTGCACCAAGCACAAACAGTACTTATTTCCCTTTAACAAATACTTGTACTCGTTTTTATCCACAGTTTCGAGAATAATATTTATTCAAAGGCTCTTCATTGAAATTAAGCAGTCCGTAAGCCAGTTGTTTTATCCATTTACCGTGATCACGAACGGAGTAAAGGGCTTCGAATTTCGAGAAAATTAAATTTAAATATTCAATGTGAAATATAATCTGTTAAACATTTCACAGTTGAAGAGGTACAGTTTCTTTTTCGAAAAATACGGCTTTTATTTTATACTATTTATAATACAAACTCGTCGATCAAAATGAGTTCAAAGCGAGTGTAAAATCTTTTCGTGAATGTTTTCATTTTACATTTTCCTCTAATGATTATACAGAAATAAAATGGCGGTAAAAAGAAATAACGAAAATCGAGGCTATTTGAAATATCTACAGGAATAAACAAGTTTCAGTACATGAAAAAAAGGTAGTAACTGATATTGTGACGATTGACAGGGGAGTGTTAAAGAAGGAAACATGTCGCGCCGACCCCAAATAATATGGAACAGGGGCAGCAGGCTTAGCATACATGACGCTTTTTATTTCTACAAAGAATAGACAGTGCTTTTTCAATACAAAGTCACATTTCGTTTCTCCATTTTTCACATCACACCATAGATATCCTTCTACAATCTGTCATTTTGTCTTTCGTTTCTAACGATCTTTGTCTAGGTCCTGTTATATGTAGACTATTTCTTCCCAAACTGTCAAAATCACACTGACAACAAACTTTCTACTCGACGGCCACAAAGTATATACGATTATCTAGAAAATCATGTTTCTTTTAGAACGCATAACTGTGATAATTCATAGAAAAACGTAGCTATCTTCTCCTATTGTACATCATTTAGTTAATAGTCAAGTCCATTCTTCTGCCGAAAAATCGGTGCTCGTGCTAAGCCTGCTGGAAGATAATAATGAATATAGCAGCACCCTATAATTGCGCATTCCACTATTAATCAGAATCTTAATAATTTTTAATAAATACATTGCTTCATTTGTTCAAAACATTGTCTGCTCCATAACATAAATAAATCCAAATCAAATGTCATTTATTCCAACTGGGCTGAGAGTCAGCACTTTTTTAAATGTCAAAATTACATTAGATAGTCCCCCAAAACGCCCGCCCTTCACCACTTCCGCAGCTTTAGCTGAGAGGAAGAACTGGCTTAACAAGCTCCCCAACAGCGGCCCAAGTCTGCTATTTTTATAATTTCGTCATTCCAACACGATCCCATTGTCATTTTGCTAAAAGTTCGTAATCTGCTAAATTCATAATGGTCGATCATTGGTCGGTCAATGGTCTCGTAATAGAATTGTGTTATAATGGCATTGTCATTTTGCAATTATTATAAAACCCGTTTATTTATTAGTTTATTAGTGTCAAATTTTAGCAGACTACCGCCTATGTCAGTCATTCATTTGTATGTTATGTACGAGATTACCAATAAATGCCATTTCTTTCAATGGAGTGTCAGTATATAATACAGCATAATGACGCCATTATATTAGTAGATTACCAAATCAACAATTATTAAATCAATGATACACCATTCTGACACTATTTTAATAGTAGACTTGAGGCCCACAGCTGATCAGTTAGAAGAATTTGATTCTATACAATAACAAGTACCTACTTACCTAATTAACATTACGAAACACAAACATCAAATTAGAATAACAACATTTACATTTAATTATTTGCTAAATGTCAGCTAGCCAATATCACAAAAAAAAATAGAGCAATGAATGTTGGTGAACTTTCAAAATGAAAGCCATTACTACTATTAGAGTGTAACAGAACTTGCAGGTAATTCCGTAACAGGTTCAGGTTTCAGTTTATGATTTATTCTATGGTTGAAAAAAATAGCAAAACGCGATAGCATCTTTGTCGTTCACAAGCTACATTATGGATAAAAGAACCTTAAACAAAGGCTGTGAAAACTTTATTAATAAAGTATTATGTTCGATTAATATGTATGATCCGGATATTACAAAAACATACTTGAATTTCATGAATGTTTTAACATATTTTGCCTTGTAAAAGCGAAGGAGCTGTAAACAATTCTTATGAATCATTGAGACAATATCCGGTCCTTTCACATTCATGAAACTTGTTTCAAAGTTCATAATATATTATAAGTATAATCAAGGAAGGAAATCTTGTTACAACCAGTTCCGAATCAGTCACGCTTCTGTGCCAAGTTTTAAAAGTAAACTCTAAAGTGTAATAAACCCATGAACCCGAAGTGATGGAATTAGACACGAACGCTTTGTGGCGAATTAATGCTTGCTCGCTTTAAGACTTAACGATCCTTTTATTTACAAACCCGTCGATGTACTGCTAGATTTTGCAAGTATTTATTTGTTCGGTTAATCGTGGAGAAAACGATGTTTGCATTTAATTTAACTTGGTATTGGAACTTGCATGTGTGTTATATATAACTTTGTAAGATGTTACACAGCGTCCAATGTTTATTTTATCAGAAATTAGTGTTAAGTGACATTTCATATCAAATGTTACAAAAACATCACATGGGTGTATTTCATACATAGGTATGTACGTACAAATGCAGAGAGCAGTGGTGGCCTAGTGGTAAAGGCCTCGAGTTGTAGGTCGTGAGTTTGAACCCAGGCAGGCGCATTACTTTGTGTAAATTATGCACTGCTCTCTAAAACGGCGAAGGAAAACATCGTGAGGAAACCGGCATGTCCTAGAACTAAAAATTCGAAGACATGTGACATTTACCAACCCACACTGGGCCCGATTACGGCCCACTCCCTCTCACAGAGAGGAGGCCTGTGTCCCAGCAGTGGGAACATTATAGGCTGCTTATGGTACTTACAAATCAGTGTGTTTGTAATATCAAAATAACAGCTTCTTACTAAATGCATACGAAAGTATATATACGGTACTAATAACAAAGAAAAGTATCAGTCCGAGTACCGATTTAGATGAATTTTTGTTTGGGGATGCTTTGAACTCGTAAAAGACTTAAGCTACTTTTAATCAACATACGAAGCAGGCGAAGGCGCGGGCGGGACGGTAGTTCTGAAATAAATGATTCGGCGGCTATAACAATGTTTGTGTACAAACATTTCCAATACGAAATAGACGATTCATATGCCTAAACAAATCCACAACATTTATCTCAAGATCGCACAATTCATACTAAAGTTTTCGACAACTTTGTCGTAACTGCTATCTCGATAAGCGACAAGATATCTATCGACTATGGCTGAGCAAATCGGTACGATTATTCGATCAAGTGATGCCCCAGTTTAGCATCGCTTCAGGCAGCTCCCTCGAGTGATTTCTAGAGTTTCTGCATTCCTAGTATACTCTGCTGGGATTTTAAATATCTGTATTTTGTAAGGGAATTTATTTGCAGGATTGCGAAATTCATGGGTAAAAGCATTGCGACCTGCTTACGCAACATTGTTTTGTAGTGGTATGTATTAATATTTTGAACTTATGCTCGATTACCATAAACAAAAACGGATCGTTTTGATTACCAATGGTATAATTTTTTTATTTCCAAACTAGGAAAATAAATAGTTTCGTAAGCTAATTTTACCTGTGATAGCTAGTTCCAAATAGGTGGGGTCTACTATATGATGGTTTTTGGTCTTTGCTTCATTATTGGTAAAGATACAAGTTTTAATACAACTCTCAGTCGTAGGTAAGACTGTCCGTAAAATATAGGAATGGGCCTTGTGTGTTTTGGATTGGTATTTTTGCTTCTATTATAGGGTTCCCGCTGAAGATCTCCTTGCCTTGGCTAACCTGGAAGTCTTTAAAGAGACTCTGGACCCAGGTTGGCCGAAGCAAGGAAAACCTGTCCAGGTGAAGATTCAAAGACGACTCTGCCTTGGAATGTATGTGGTGCTGTTCCACCAACAATAGGCCACTAAATATCATATCCTGCGTGTCCTGTTAGCTGCACGTTACAGGAACTGATGGACGCTAGTGATGGTGCTAAACATGTAACCGAATTCCGGGCCCAGTCGATTTAGATCCCCGTCGATACCCTAAAAAGAAGAAGGTACCTCAGAAGGAACTTCAAACATGTGTTTTAAACTCGTATTTAGCAATAAAAGTCAGTTAGCGTACCTTCCCTTTTTGCCAGTTGCAGCCTTTGCAACAGAGTACGCGGTGTATTTGCGAGTTGCGAAAGTTTCAGAAACTGGCTTATTATTAGCAGGTGAGATAGTGGTCGAACGTAAACCTATCAACAATAGTTAAAATACTTTCCTTAACAGAACGAACCTTAGGACACCTAGCATAAGAAGCAAAGTAGATGGTCAATCTTTTTCTGCGATTTAACCGTATTTACCAATTATTATATCAACCATTCCCCTCTGTAAACATGCCACCAAACGACACTGTTGACAAAGATCTCCTTACTCCATATAATCCGTACTTCAGACTCCATGGCATAATCCTACACGTGTCCAATCACAGATTATCGGCACGAGTGTATCGATTCCCTCAGATCGTATCCACAGGTATATGGTGACGAGATTTGAATACCAAGTAAGCCATTTTAATCGATACAGCTTATGGGATCGAATCGAGTTATGTTTACAAATACAGTATGAGGAAGGTTGCTACTTTTTTATTCAGAAAAGTACTTAAAGGTTTGGTAATGTTGAGAGGATGAAAGGCGACTAAGAAAAGGCATTAACAAGACAGAGGTGTTTACGAACGCGGGACAGGACGCTCTAGAAGGACCATAAGGTCCTTCTAGAGCGTCCTGTCCCGCGTTCGCGTCCGCGTTCTATAAAGGTGATTTTCGTCAGAAAGGTGCATAGTACTACAACGCAACGTGGTTGAGTGTATGACCAGATGTATCAACGTAAACATAGAAAAAGGAGTAAGGGTCGTAGCAGATGGAGTTCTGTAGATTCTGCCTCAAGGGGAGAATGCGTGAGATTATGTATGTAAGCAAGTACTTGATCAAGAGATGGAGTCCCTGAAGGTCCCATTAGGGATGATCACAGATCTCGGAATTACCGCGTCTGTCTAGAGGCGACAGTACTAATAAACTCGTGGCATCGAAAGAGCGATAAGTGCACAACTTTTGTCAGGGACTGCCATTTAAAGCCTTAAGATTCTATAGGTACGTCCTTTCTGCGAGTGAACGGTGACCGTCTTGTTGAAAACGTTGACAATGCCGTTTCTGGCAGGGCCGCTGAGGCGACTCGGTGGTCTGGGGATGATACCTCTGCAAGGTCGTGCCGGTTTCAAATCGTGTGAGGCATTAATGCATCCTCGGCTCGGCTTTGCTTCGGTATGAACTGGCATATTATTTTTTATTTATTTATATGCATGTTATATGCATTTGTCAATTAAACACTTATTTAGAGGGTTTCATTTATTGTTATATTGTAAAAAACCTGTTGTTTGATTAAAAACCGAGTGCCAATAAATATCGATAACCAATTGAATTAGAAATCAAGAAGTGTTTATTTACCGCAGCGTGGTTTGCCTGATACACCCGGTATCAGGTTTTTATCGATACATGTATAGCTTTGATATCGATAAACAAACAATTCGACAGTTGAGTGTTTGCTTGGTTCGGGAAATGATTTGTTTTGTTGCAAAAAGGCTGTTCGTTTACAATGATGAGTGAAATGAAGAGGTATTTTTCTTTGATTTTGATTAATATTTTGTCTTGAAATATTTTTGTAGGCAGTTTCTATTTGTTTTAAAGCTACAAAGGTCTAGATTGTCTGTAACCTTATTTGAATTCTGCGTTTGTTTCAAAAACACATTGTATTATTAAAAAACATTTACATAAGAATTATACCTATCAAGACGTTTTTAGGCAGCCAAAATTATTTCTGAGTTTCTTCAGTTGCTCTCTTCCTGAAAGAGACCCAGAGACCCCTTGTGAGTTAGTTTCTGTGTTTCTTTTCAGAGAAGTAGAATAGAAAACACTGACAAGCCATCTACTTTTAGAACATAATTTATTTTGGACGCGTAAAAGTGTTTGTTTGAACCAATTTTCGGATATAAATATAATTTATCATTTAGCTGAAAACAGTAAAGTTGTAAACTGACAAGTAAATCTCGGAATAGAAACTCATTAACTATTTCATTATTATTACGTTATAATAATGTTATTATTATTTTCATCTCTACGATAATTGTTCCTATTGGATTTATTTATCTCGTCGCGTAGTCAGTACTGGTGGCATATGTGGGATCAAAGACGAAGGGCCAATCCACGCCTACACGTCGCGACAGTCAGGCGCCAAAGCCTTCCCTCATAAAGACCGCTATCAGTCATCCTATAAGGTCGTAGTTACATTGGTAGAGTAACTAGCTTAACGTAGTATTTTATAACTCCACTTGCTTTGGTCGCGTTTTGCGTGGATGTCGGTTATCGCGTAAAAAAGTAGCTTATGTCCTTTTTCACATTCCAGGCTATATCTCTGCCAAATTTCATGACAATCACTTCAGCGGTTTAGGCGCAGCAGACAGACAGACAGACAGGGTAACTTTCGAATATAATATTAGTAGGGATTATAGTGGGGATTAAAATACCACTGCTGAATATGGACACTGAAAATGACAGCTACAAAGACTGGTTACCCAAAAATTCGCCACAATTATCGTGATTAGTAGGTACTGTGGGGGCGCAGACGAGCCTCCAGGTACCGGGTGTGTGAGGGTGTAAATTAAAAGATCAAGGGGCGCTTAAACTGTGGGTCTCCACGTTTATTTCTAGAGTTCTGAAAACATTCAGATGCTTACAAAGACGCACCTGTCAATAGAATCAAAGCTCACCGGACACCATCTACTTAAAATTATTTGACGTTCTTATTTTAGAATATCCTAAATGCTCGAACATAGACATAGCCTAATCATCGGCTGCCAGTATGTGCGTGAGGATTTACAATAAATATCCTCTACAGTACCAAGATTGATTTATGGTTACCTACATTTTTTTTTTCTTAATAGTGGACAAGACGACGCTTCTATCCATTCATTTAGCTAAAAAACAGTCATTTTTATAAATGTAAGAAGATACAATTTCCAGCGCAATGTGATCGCTCCAGACTAGCTCAGTTAGCTAGAACTACCAACAATATCAATATAAATGTAAATTCAACCTTTTAACTCGACCAGTATTTCAGTTACTGCCGCCCATGTTGGATTACGAGCTGAAGTACTATGTGTAGTGTTATTCAAAGTTTGCTTCAAACTTCACACAAGTGTACGCGATTTCGAACACGAATTCATTTGTTTTAAAATAATTCTCCACAGATTTTCAACTCGACACCGTTCGAATTTCGAAGTGATCACCAATTTGCGTGGCGATCAATGCTCGTGCCTTCTCAATATAAGAACAGGACTTAGCCCCTAGGGGGGGAAATAAATAGCTGGTATTATTAAGGCGAGGTTTTCCGGACCTATAGGGCCTTTGAAACGCTACGTCCACCGCCTCCAAATTACCATTTGGAATTAATTCTATAACTGGCAAATTCGGATAAAACCACGATAAGTGCTATTTTAACAGAAAAATACAGTAATGCACCAATGTGAAGGCATCCTTACCACTAAACATAGGGTTATGATGACGTCATTTATGATCTGCTACAGCATAAATAGTAAAAATGTGTCAAACACATGGGTAACAACTGTTTGCTTATACAGTATTTAAGCTTTATGTAGATTATACACAGACACACTTTTTAACCGACTTCCAAAAGGAGGAGGTTCTCAATTCGTCGGAACCTGTTTTTTTTTTATGCATGTTCCCCGATTACTCGAAGATGGCTGGACCGATTTGGTTTTTTTTTTGTTTGAAAGGGTATACTTCCCAGGTGGTCCCATGATCATCAAGTCAGGATCTGATGATGGGATCCTGGAGAAATAGAGAGAACTCTTCAAATTTTATAAGCATATTTGATGCGATTTGGGTAGTTTTTGGAAAAATACTTTCTCGGAGTGGTCCCATTTCAATTTGGCGAAGATCTGATGAAGAACTTCGGAGATAGGCAACGGAACTCCTCAATAAATGATAGCAAATGGACTGGAATTGCAGAAATCTCATGTCTGTCTATTGTTTACATCAGTTCATAACATAACATCACGCCGGGACGCTGTGAAGGGGTAAGCACATGTGAACCACTAAAAAGTGAAAAATAAAAACTTTTTTCAAAAAAAAACAACTGACTTCCAAAAAAAACACTAAAATGTGAAAAATTACTTTAATTTCGGAAGGCGGTGACAAAAAATTTAAATACATACTTATCCAAAGTCACCGCCTTCCGAAATTAAAGTTATTTTTCACATTTTAGTGTTTTTTAATTTTTTTTTTATTAAAAAATCTTGTCGAAGCATTCACACAAAAGTTCATCCACATTTCAACCATATCCTGTTTGAAGCAATGATTGTAAGTAGGTCTATGATAAGTTAGCGGCTATTGGTTTTCATGGCCGCTAGTTAAATCAGAGAATTCGTTATCAGTTTTCGATTTCACTGTACTTATCTGTAGTGGGAACTCCCCTGGATTGAAGCAGCGTCTGCTACAAAGATTGATAATATCTGACCAAGAACTATGAATAAACGAATTTTAGGTTTTCTATTTAAGATGGAAGCGAAAGGGCATCCCACGAGATTCAAATTTACTTACAACTTTTATCATTTGTAGGTCATGTTGTGTTAGCCAAAATATGATTGGAGATTGTTAGGGACCTCCGTTACCGGACTGTTAGTGGCTCGACGGCCCGCGTCTCGCACGCTGCTCCTCTCGCTGCCGCCCGCCGCATTCCGCTGTCTCACGACAGCAGCCGAAGATTGCCGAGTCGTCGGAGGCGCCCGAACAGTGACCGTAACACGTATGTATTTACAGAATTATAATAATTACACCCATTAATGCAAGCCTCAAAGTTAATTTAATTCCATTAAATGACTATTGCATGAAATATATTATAATGAACATACAACCTAGCATTCACCTGCAAATTGCAAAAATCTTTAAAAAGAAAATTTGAATTTCGCGGCTAATCTTAGTTCATCATCCTTAAGTAGCTGTGATAAATATCAATACACAGGGTGTAAGGGAAACGCTTCCGAAAACGAAGACAGGTGATAGGGTTAGTGATTCTCGATACCATGCCATAAAAAATCTATTTTTTTGAAGTGAAAACTTCTTTAGGCGCGACGGGCATTTTTTGAGATGAGAAAAAACAATTGAACTCGCGATACTATTACCGACGCCACTGACAACACGAACGTACGAACACACAACATTGAACGTACGTTGAACGTTGTTTAATCTGACGATTTAAAAAATATTTCCTGGCCATTCAAAAAATTCGTTCGTAATTATACAAGTTTTCACTTCAGTCGGCACTCCCAGAGTGCCACTGTTTTATTTTTAAGTTTTCACCTAATTTTTAAAGCAATTATTGTACACTATGCTGTGAGAACAGTTAAATGAGCCATGATTTGAGAACATTTTTTTTACAACTCTATCAAGCAATTTATTGAAAAATAAAAATCAGCTGATAGGCTCACGGATAACCGCGTTCGACTCTAAGTCCAGGCGGCGAATATAAGTTTAGGCATCCTTTGTAAAGCGCCGCCGCGCCGCCAAAATAAAATAAGTAGAAGCATTACAGAAGTGTCAAACGTTTTAAATTGATGCAAAATAACCAATTCAAGGCGAAAGGTTACTGGTATCCGTTTGTATTTAGGTTGTATATAACCTTCGTTCTGGCTTCGGAAGCGTTCCCCTTACACCCTGTATATAAGCTCCAATAGACATAAGTCAGACATAAACAAACGAACAGAATTTCCATAACTCCCCAAAATTGTTTCTAAATCAATTTCGACGTAATTTCATTATAGATTGAAGATTAGTCACGTTTTGTAAAAGTCGTTTCTTTGAAATAAAACGTTTTTTTTTACAATTCCTTTGCGAAGTAAATTGACGGCTAGAGTTAGGTCTGACAACTTTACTGGAATAAAAGATCGGGAGGATTGCACATGAGAATTCAAGTATGTAGTAAATACGTGTAGCTTTGAACACTGTCCTTGTACAAACGGGAACGTTTACGGGATTTATGTGTGACAATGAGCGTACACCTTTATTATTATTTTGTAAGAGTAGTCGTGTAGTTGTGGTTTATTTATGATTGGTTTGTTTATTTATTGCTTGAGCTAGTGGCTCTAGCTGCAGTTGAAGGGTTTTCAGGCAGGTGATGTGGTATGCGTCGTTCTTTTAAAGATATAATAATATGGCAAATATTAAAATAGTTTCACGTTTTTCCGTTATATTTGGGAAGTCTTCAGAAAGCTGCAAATCTGTCCATCTTTGCACCTTAAATGTTTTGGACATGAGCAAATGGGTATCTATTTATTCGAATGCTATAACAACTTACAGATTTCTTACATATTTCTCTATAAAACTATTTTCTGCTCTTAACCTTGCGTAGAGGGTACATATTTCTGCCCCTTTGTAAAACATTTCGGTAGTCAACTCAAAACTCAACAACGTATTGAAATAATTTTAATAAAGGGATTATTATCAGGTAGTGTTTGGCAGGGCACGCGGTCGGCGGGCGCGCTCGGCGGCACATCAAAGGCGCGCCCGCTTTGATCTCGCCGCGACTCACCGCCTCCGATATTGTGTTCATGTACTACACTCGGTCACTGGCTCATGTGACCTATCGATTTGTTTGTAAAACACGGACGTACACCTGTGAACAGCTGAATGGATTTTCATTGATAAAATCAATTGTGAATAACTACTAGCCGGTGGATTTAATAATGGGTTTTGGTAAAGGTAAAATCTCTGACACAAAAAAACTTCTCTTATTTGACATATACGTACAATCCACAGCACGCGTAAAATTACTACTTTACAGGAAACGAAGGACAAAATAGCAGATTGTAGAAAAATTACTACGGTACGATGACCAAAATTTCAAGAAAATAAGTTTATTGTCCCCTTGTATGGGTACCTATAGGTACAAAGAAATATTATGTCTTTCTTACCTAACTAAATGCTTAGGAAACTAGCTTTTGCCTGCGACTTCATTCGCGTGGAGGTCGTAAAAACCCCCAATATAATTCAATAATTTTAGAAATCTTTCCTATATAGTATGTTTGTAGTTTTTTTTCAGCAGCCAAAATATACAGAGGGTCAGAACTGGTGACGTAGGACAACTGCACGTAGTTTACGTACAGTTAGTTGTTCGTGTGAGAAGCAGCTTGTCGTACGTTCGACACCCGCAGCTTTCAATGTCTGCTCCTGTGACTTATTGATAGTCATCGCGAAACATACGCTCACAGGGAACTGCACGCGCTAAAACTAGAAAGTGAATAGTGGGGAATTAATGGTAAGCATACGCTGTATAAACACTATCTCAACAACGCCACAACCTGTAAAAATTTCTGCCTCGATGGCGTTTCTCTGCAAAGACACTACTTTGTGTCGGGTCCGGTTACACAGCTTCGGCGAAGTTAAGTTCCGAAGGAGCATAATCGGCCTTCAGCTGGATAGGTGCCACTTACCTTTAGCGAATTCCGAAATTCAACGGGCTAATGTGTGGCGTCATCTTGTTCCGCAACAGTGTTAATTGGTATGTCACTTCGCTCCCTTCAATTAGCAAGTGGAGGAGGTTGATCGCTGTAACTTGATCATTTATGGGCGTAATAATGATCCGTTCATAGACCCAAGAATTTTCTTGGTACGGTATTCAACTGATGTCCCTGTACACCAGATGAATCTGATCTTCTAAAATGGGAACTGCTCTACCAATTCCTCTGGTACAGTGCCTTCACCAACTTTTACAAGAACACCAGAGAATTCTTGAGTACGTGAATTCCCGCAAAAAAGGAAGATAATGAAAGATGTTCGTAGAGAACAGATAGAAATGGTCATACTATGCGTTCACGATATACATTTTTACTGATTTCTTCGTAATAGTCTTGCCTGTTTTGCCCTACCTGTGGCAAAGTTACCTGTGATGTTAATATTATACAGCTTGACACTATTCCCCGTCCTGCTGAAATAATCTCCGGTACGGTTCCCAGGGGAAATAATCCGGTGTTCCATTCATAGTCGAGACCATATAGCGTTGTGTACACATTATTGAAGCGTTATCGTGAAAGACTTGTACATAACCACCTAAGCTGTGTAGGCCGGGTCGCCTGTGATGAAAGGTAAAAAAACATTTAGGAAGAGAGTCATAAAGGTTTTAGTTATGTGGTTGTTATTCAATAGATTTCGCTGCATTGTCGTAGTAGGTTATTAATTTATTTACATGTTAAGTACTACATTTTTTACATATGTTTACAACAAAAAAAAACTAGCTTTTGTCAGCGACTTTACCCGCGTGGCGTCGTAAATCATCCCGGGAACGTACTACCGAAATATTAAGTATCCTATGTGTTAATCCAGATTATAAACTGTCTGCCAAATTTCATCTAAATCCGTTGAGCCCTTTTTGCGTGGATGTTTTTTACTCAAAAAAAAAAAACATCCAAATATCTAAACGTACCAACTTTTACATTTATATTATTAGTCCCATCGGCATCAAGAGCAAGGTCCAAGCCGGTGGTCACTGACCACCGGCTTGGAAATAATCCTGTTAAAATGCTAGGAGAGGTAGATCTTTCACAGTCAGCGCTGGACATTTTTTGCAAAAAAATTAACGCACCACCTTTGACACGATCTAAATAATTCTCAAAGAACGAAATGTTGTCACTTGTAATAAACTATGACCCCAGAACATGTGGATCTAGGTTTCCTTGTTTTGTAACCAAGTAATACAAGTAATTATGCAATTACTACTTGTGCTTCAATTGAGGATCTTTAAGGATTACAAAAATTAAATAATGTCGTGTCAGATATATCGAAATTGGTAAATTTCATTAATTTTGTCACCAAAGAAAAAGCAACTGTTCTTTGATATTTGTGATTTGTTGAAAATATCACGATTAACACTACTTAAAGAAATGCATATAAGATGGAACTCCACATTTTTAATGTTAGAACGTGCCTATAACATGCGTGCTGTTTTGGATCATATGTATGTGCAAAAATTTTGAGGAATTCAAGAAGTATCTAATTGAGGATTGGGGACAAATAAAAAAGTTGATTGATTTTTTAAAACCTTATTATGATGCCACCCTTTTACTCTCTAAATCAAAATACCCTAGTTTGGTATACGTCATACCTATAATTGATGTGCTGATGGATCAAATTTCACAGAATTATGACGACGACAATTTTTTGAATGCTCGTGCACATGCTATGGCTGACAAATTAAATGAATACATATCAGTCTTGCGGACAGAATATGCAAAATATGCAGTCATTTTGGACCCCCGTCTAAAAAATAACTATTTTTCTGAAAGAGAGGAACATGGGCCACTTCAGTTATTGAAAATATTCTACCAAACGAAATACGATCAACGTTGTAACATAAATGAACAGTCAGAAACCGGAGACAGTTCAAAGAAAAGTATTTTTTCGACTATTTATAGGAATAAAACATTGATTACGGATGAACTTCAAGAGTATTTAATGATGCCAATAGAAACAGAAAACACTGATATTATATTATGGTGGACACAACAAGCTAATAGATTACCACACCTTCAAAAATGTGCGTTTGATATACTCAGTATTCCGGCAACAAGTGTGCCGAGCGAACAGGCATTTTCAAGATCTGGTAATTTAATCACAAAAAAAAAGAAACAGACTTAGTAATAAGACGATACAAGCTACAATGTGTCTAGCATCATGGTTAGACTTTTTTGATTAAACGTTTATATAATAAAAAATATTGGTATATTAAGTAATTAGGTACTTAATGTGATTTGTTTATGTTTTGAATCATGTTTCATGATGAGTAAAATATTTTTTCTTATATTTACCTCTTTTATTTTAATAGGAAAGATTATTTGACACTAGCTGTTTCCCGCGACTTCCTATATTATTTTTATTCCGACTTATATTTTATTCCCTATTTATTTATGAAGGAACTCCAAATGGAAAAGAACTTGAGCGCGACTCGTCGCGTGAAACGACTCGAGCTCGAATCAAGACCTGAGCGCCATGTTGCGCTCGAGTCTCTATGTAGACTTAAGTGTTCTAGTCTGGGGGTGTTGTTGTAACGAGTCGAGCTGTGCAATTTGTCAGCTGAGCCTAAAATTTAGGACTCAAAAGACTCGAGTTCTTTACATCTCTACTGGTCAGAGTTCCAGAGAGAGGAACCTCCTGTAATGCGTGCCGTGTCCAGGAGTAATACTTTCTGAATCAACCCCTTGATCTAACCGTGCATTGAGAGCCTCCTGAGGTGTTGGTCGAGGCTGTTTCCTATCAGGACATTTACAATGATCTATATTAAATAATTTACTAATTTATTAACTAACTACATTTTGCCAGCGGCTTCGCCCACGTGGAGGTCGAAAACTTATCGCACGGAAACGTAGTACCGGGATCAAAAGTATCCTATGCGTTATTCCAGGTTACAAACTACCTGTGTGCAAAATTTCATTCAAATCCGTTCAGCCGTTTTTGCGTGAAAGAGTAACAAACATCCATACATACATCCATACTCTCAAACTTTCACATTTATAATATTAGTAGGATTTCTCTAAGAAAGAGCAACACGGTAATTTCTCTAAGAAAGAGCAACACGGTAATTTCTCTAAGAAAGAGCAACACTGTAATTCAATGATGCGTTTGTACGGCAAGAATTTATGTAATCAAGTATCTTAGTTTCTTAGAAATTTCTCTGTAGCTGCCGAGTCTAGACTTGTGCCCGGCCGATGGCTATAGCATCATTAGCCTATAATGGACACAGGGGACCCAGGCCTCTTCTCTCCGATAGAGTGGGCATAATGTTGCCACTGCTTCCCAGCAGTGGGAACATTATGCCCACTCTGTCGGAGAGAAGAGGCCTGTGTCCCCTGTGTCCGTCTTCGATGACGGTTACCTCACGATGTTTTCCTTCACCGTTTTGAGAGAAGTGGTGGTGGCTTTCCACAAAGTAAAGCACTTGCCTGGATTCAAACCCATGACGTAGTCGGTGCTGATACCTCTGGGCACCAATGCTCTGCTATGGCTGTAGGCCTATTACATAGAACTTTTTCTTAACTGGCAAAATGTTTGTGTACTATACGGTACACCTCTGCCTGACCATTCGGGGATTACAGGCGTGATGTTATGTGTATGTTAAGTATCTTAGTCTTTTATGAAATAGTACGCCTATGGATTTCAAGTCTTAATACCGCCATAGTGCCGTGCCACAGACATTCTAATTCTGTGAAAGTTAGCATATTCGACGCTATTTATCTTCGCCATTTCTCCGCGTGTTTTCTTTTAAAAGAAAATGTAAGCAAGCGGCATCAATAGTAACCAAGTACGCTACTTCAAGTTAACGGCACTACTAGTGTTAAGTTTAAAGACCTCAGTTGAGCGGGAATAACAAACGATGTCTTTGTATGTTTGGATAAAAATAACAAAGCGTTTTCACGACAATTCGCACAAAAAAGTCTACAATTCTCTTATTTACAAGTGTAAATCTAATACCTAACTGGCTTGTTTGTTCAAAATATCCATAAATATTTTTATGGTCAACTATCACATCTTTGTTACTTATATATCTTTCTGTATTTTACACACACATCACGCTTTGTTTCCCCGGAGGGTTGAGCAGAGGTTTACTTATAGTACACTCACATTTCGCAAGTTATGTTTAAGTAGCACAAGTGTGGAGGGAGCGTCTGGGTCGTCTGCCACTGCAGCAGCCCCCCAGAACTCACAGGAGGAAGACGCCCTTCTTCCCTCCACCACCCCGTCCAACCAGCCGTGGACGGAAGTGGTCAGGAGAGGAAAGGGGAAGGGAGGGAAGAAGCCGGAAAAGTCGGCCCCCAAGCCTGCTTCTGCAGCCAAAAGGGCTCCAGCCAGCGGGAGGAAGCTAGTTCCTCCCAAAACCGCGGCCGTGGTGGTGACCATCACCCCGGAGGCCGTGGAGCGAGGTGAGACGTACGAGTCCGTTCTACGACGGGCTCGTACCAATGCTGATCCCTCCCGGCTGGGGATCAGCAAAGTCGCGTGCCGCCGAACCCTAACCGGGGCTCGAATTTTCGAGTTCTCGGGGGAGCATGTAATAGGTTAAGTAGCATGTAATAGGGGACGACCCTATGGCCATCAGCCGGGCACTAATCCAAACTTCGGGCTGCTACTGAGAAATTTTGGATGGAAAAAACCCTAAAACACTTTGCCCGACCTAGGAATCGAACCCAAGACCTCGTGTTCAGCAGTAGTGCTTGCGACCACTAAGCCGACGAGGCAGTTGAGGCAAACTGTATGTATAAGACAGCATAAATAATTAAAGGTTGTAAAAAAAAACCTTTAATTCTTTAAACAGTAATTATGGACGAAATTGAGTTTGTTTTAGCCCCTTAATATTTTTATTAGTTAAATCCTCCGCTCGTCTCATTTGACCCTTGGAGTAAAGTTCCAATTTTCCGAGATCCGATTTAACTAATCGCCTCCTTGCTTCCAAAATTGGAGTCTTCTTGAGATTAAATTCAAACAAATTTTGATCTATTAGGGGTTATACAAGATAAGGTCATGTTGCTTTCGTTGAAATTTAAGTTTCAGCAATTAAATTAGACAACTACCTAAAATCGATGTTTGGATTGTAAAGTAGTCTTTGTAATATTATGAAAGTTTCTCCATCATCTTATATAACGGCTTAAATATACTACTATTAGGATAGACGTATTACTCTCCTCTATGGATAGACGCCATGACACTGATGACAGCAGCTATAACCGGCCATGGGTCATTCAACAAACATCTCTTTGTCATAGGAATAACAGACAGTCCGCTGTGCAGGGGGCCTGCTTGGAGCACGACGAGACAGCAGCGCATGTGCTGCTAAACTGCCCGGTGGTCGCCGATTACAGGTCAAAATACTTCGGTAACCCAGGTACCCTACGTGAGATTGTCAGCAACACCAAGGCGTTGCTGGCCTTTCTCGAGGAGCTGGGGTGGATCGAATGAGCGATTCTCCCACCCGTACGCAAAATACGCGCTTTGACGTGGAGTTGCGGACAACAGCCCGTATTACCTATTACCTATTAGACGCCATGACAGATAGCATTTTGTGTTATCATTTGACAGCTACACTATAAAAGGACCGTTCTGCGAGTAGATCGGCCTTTTTCATCGGTCGGCTCTCGAACAGAAAGGTTGTCAGGTGATCATCGCTATTTGCTGTTTGTCGTTATTTTTTAATTTGTACATGTGTATTAAAACTAACGGTCGTTTGCTAATGTGATTTTGGTGTGTTTATTTTAAAATGAATTAATGTTAAGAGACTTATTACAATCTGCGTGATTATTGATTTTCTTTTATTTATCTCTACTTCTGGTTCCTAAAACTACTAACTCCTTTAAATATACTACTTACCACGCAGATGTTATATATGTGCACTATGTGCACAGATTTTGTAAAGTACAATTTAATGAAGCATCCATAATTGAAAACAATTCTGCCTTCACCTCGTTAACCAACAAATAAGTAGATAATTAGTTACATACTTACGAAGAAAACGAATATAATATAAATATAAATATTTGCCCTCAAAAATAATAAAGTAGGTCTTCGTACGTTTATTCACGCGAATAAAAAATACATTATGTACAATGAGAATAGAAATCTGGGCCAAAAAGAAAAATGTCATCGTCCAGCAAATGTCTTGGTGTTGGGGCTAATGTCCGATATTGTGGAAGGCTCATTACCAGCCGCGCACGCGGGTACAAGGGCAAGCCTTTGTAAATTTATTAAGTGTCAGCGAGCTCATTTTTCCTTTGGTCTCTATTTATAAGAAATGTTCAATCTACTTTCATGGTTGGGGTTTCTTTATTTTTTGTTGGAGAACTTTTTTGGTTATGGTTCTGTGTCTTTGTAGTGGAATACGTAGAAATCCGTTCTTACGGGGACGCTTGAATAATCAAAATCAAAATCAAATCAAAATCAAAAGTCATTTATTCAAATTAGGCTGAGAATCAGCACTTTTCGAACGTCAAAGCACATGAGACAGTCCTCCAAAACGCCCACCCTTCACCACTTCCTAGTGCTTTAGCTGGGAAGAAGAAGTGGCGGAACAAACTCCCCAGCAGCACAGCTGTCTGTTTAGTCGGATA
Source organism: Polymixis lichenea (assembly GCA_949091785.1). NCBI lineage: Eukaryota > Metazoa > Arthropoda > Insecta > Lepidoptera > Noctuidae > Polymixis > Polymixis lichenea. The sequence goes on along the minus strand of OX420943.1, from coordinate 16,359,821 downwards.
GACTTGATTCTATACATACATAGGCAAAGTAATAAACATTACGAGACACAAAATATTAATTAAATAATTAGTCAAAATGTCAGCTAGCCATACCAATATACCGACAAGTAAAATGAAAACTGTCGAGGCCAAATAAAGCCTAAAAACAACTCATCATAGAAAATATTGTTATGAGTAGATCATGTCAATAACTAATGACTTAATAGATAATTATAAAAAAATTGTTAGACAGGCAATAAAAAATAAAATAATAATTATATGAACGCATATAGCACGCACTAGATACGCCAATTCTGGAGAAAGAACACAAACATTGTCTTGAGTTAATCACAGCGACCAACTATTCTTGTCATTTAAATAATCGTTGATGGAATAGTAAGCCTTTAAACAAAGGACGGATTTTACTTGAGCTTTAAACGCTTTAAAAGGCAAATCTAGCAAAGAAGAGGGAACCTTGTTATAAAAAGTTATACCAATAATCTTACTAGCATAAGCAGAATCAGCCTATACCTGATGTTCCCCCTGAAGAGACACAGGCTTCCTGTCCGTGAGGGAGTGGGCTGTCATCTACCACGCGGGCCCAATGCGGGTTGGTAGATGTCACATGTCTTTGAATTTTTGTTTTTAGGACCAGTCGGTTTTCTCATAATGTTTTTTTTTTCACCGTTTAAGAGCAGTGGTGATGAAATTGTTTACGTAAATCGCCTGGCTTTGGTTCCAACCCACTACTCACAACTCGTAAATTGGGGCACTGGACCACCACTGCTCTCAATTTTGATATTTTTTGTTAAAAAATAAAGTAAATCTTTGTTTGACTTAAAAATACTGCTTGCGTTCTTATTTTGGAAGCATTCAACAAGGAAGGACAATACATTCAATATGCTACTTCTTACTTACCGTTCTGTTTTGAAGTTTGAGGGTTCTTGGCCAATTCTAAGCACATACTAACTACTTTCTCTTTGGGTGATAGATGCAAATGCTGGTTTATAAGGTACCAAGGGAGATTCACCAGAGTCATCATCCTTTACCCAAATTAATTAATTAATTAATCCCACCATATGCTACTTCCTACTAATCCCTACTATCCCTACTAATATTATAAATGCAAATGTAATTCTATCTGTTTGAATTTACCGCTGAACCGATCGTCATGAAATTTGCCAGAGCTATACTCTGGGACATGGAGAAGAATATAAGCTACTTTTTACGCGATAACCGACATTCATGCGGGCGGAGCCGCGGGCAAAAGCTAGTATTATAAATGTAAAAATTTGTATTTTTAGATGTTTGGATGTTTGTTACTCAATCACGCAAAATGGCTGAATGGATTTGGATGAAATTTGGTTTGTAACCTGGTTTAAAACATGGAATACTTTTTATCCCGATATTACGCTCCTGTGGGATACTTTTCGACCTCCACGCGGGTGAAGCCGCTGGCAAAAGCTAGTATCGTTTTAATATTATAAATGTGAAAATTTGTATGTTTAGATGTTTGTTACTCAGTCACGCAGAAACGGCTGAACAGGTTTGGATGAAACTTGCCAAACAGATAGTTTATAACCTGGAATAACATATAGAATACTTTTCATCCCGCTACTACGTTCCCGTGGGATAATTTTAACAAAATTATCATCTTTCAGTAGTTGTTTATTTCTGTTTCAAGTTTAGTGCTTGAAGTGCTGTTAACAACGAGGCCAAATTCTCTTAAATAAGATAAGGAATGAAATTACGTCTCATTTTAAGGCAGCGCTCATAACAGCGAGCGTATACATGTATGTATGTAAATTCAATGAATACGTAGTCAGCGTCAGTGCAACCTGACTAGCTTATCTTTTTACCGCGGTATCATGACCCAATATGCGAACGATACGGTAGAAGAAGAAAGGGGTTTGTAAAAATTATGATGAAGCCAACGCTAACGTTGTCGTGGAATAATTTTGAAGGATATTGCTAATCCATTGCTTCATATGTTCGAAAAGTTTGTCTGCTCAACAACGTGAATAAAGCAGTGAATACTCTTGAACTGTCGAAATGAGAGTAGCTTCTTCTGTTAGTGTACACTAACAGTAAGAAAAAAAAGTAAATGGGACAAAATAGAACACAATTATGGTTTTCACCAATAGACAGAGTAATTCATGAGAAAGGTTTAGGTGTGTGTAATTTTTTAAGTTTTCGTGTAAATTTGGTTAACATGGGTGAAGTCGCTGGCAAAAGGTAGTATATTTATGACTGTAAACTCCATAAAAGTTGTCATGTTAACCATTGTTTTTCTATCCGATGTTTTCCATCTGACCCTTAAGAAGCAAAATAAAAGGTCAGGGTTTACGTTTAAGTCTAGACATTATTTCAAGAAATCAAATACATGTAGTATTGTTCCTAATGTATTTATATAAAAGCGAAAGAATCACGCATTCATAAATTCATTCACTCACTGATGAATCACGATATCTCAAAAACTACTGGATCTAAGAAGATAATACTTGGCACAGATTTTAAGAAACTCCCCCGTAAAGGGGTGAAATAGGAGGTGGAAGTTTGTATGCAAAATTTTCAACATTGACATGGGCGGATCCGCGTGCAGCAGCTATTTCAATAAGCACAATATTATGTTCACCTTCATATTTTAGACAACTGAGTTCTCTATCATAATTCCGTTTATGTTAAACAAACAAACAAACTCATTTAACTTTAAACAATTATCCCGCTGGAAACAGCAGTAAGTACTGCTTGAATTTCGACGAATGAACGTATTATGTTAACTAATATGTAGTAGTTTTAAAATGGGCACATATTTTGTAAAAACTAAAAGAGGTTATTCTAAAATGGAGTTGTGATAAATCTATATAACTCAAATGGACTACGCACAGCGGTGTTTGTGGAGAAAAAGGTGATTTCTGATAGAATAAGAAATGAAAACAGGGGGCTTTTCTTTTTTTTGGAATGGCATGTCGCAGCCGGTTAGGCAGCTGACACTGACCACCTTTGAGGTTGTCAGCTGCCTAACTTGCCTGCTGCGGACTTGCCTGTGATAACCTTAAAGTGAATCTAGTCCACATTTTTCCCGTACAAACTTCGGGAGTGTATTACTCCACTGTCCGACAATGTACATCAAAAATTAAACATGGTACGGTTTTGTCTCATTAACAATATTGTCTGTATGGAAACAGAATACTAAAATAATGAGCCATTAAAAAGTTAGGAGCCAACAAAAATTAGTTTTTGTTGCTAATTTAACCTAACTTTGGGCGTGTTTAAGTAATAAACGAAGTGTAAAATCTCAAAAACCAAGTCAATACCGACAAAGTTCAAGTATCGAAAAATTCAATAAACTTTATTGGTAATTGATTAATGCAGTGGTTTTTTCATAAAACCCGATCTTCCGAAGGACTGTTCTTAATTTTTTACTCGCCTGTTGTACTATGAATGATCCTGCATCTCACTTGATAACGTTGGGCGTGTAGACTAGCTTCCAACTGCTCATCACTAATACTACTTCCGTCGGAGACGATGCCTGGTGAGACGACGTGCTTTTTAGCCAGGCCCATCAGTGAGTGTGGGCCCGCGACTAGGTTCCCCTTAATAAATTAAGGCTACCAGCCAGGGCTTAAAACCTAAAACTAACGACACTGCTCGCTAAGGGCTCTCCCTATGGGGTACGGCCCTCGGCTGAGGGCATCGCTGGTAGAGGGCAGCAAGGGATAGTCTGGATCGGACTGATGAAATTAGGTGTTTTTTGGGTTTCAATATTTATCAGACTACTCTTTTCTTTTTTTGCTCGGCTTCTTAGGGTTGTGGGTAACATCAGTTACACAGCCTGCAACCTTCCTCAAAATGAATTGGGCTATAAAATGCAAAACGAATTTTATAATAGTCTAGTATCACCATCATTTCAGCCGAAAGACGTCCACTGTTGGACATAGGCCTCCCCCAAGCTCCTCCACTTCGACCCGTCTTGTGTTTCCCAAATCCAGCGGATTCCCGCGGCCTTCACAAGGTCATCAACATTTATCATCATCTAAATTATAGAAAAGAGAAACACTCTCATTTATTATTTGACATTGAAAAAAAATATGGCCCAGTTCTCAAGACAGGTTTTTTTTAACGGGCTGTTTAACATCGCGCTACAAGCCTTATGAGCCGAGCAAAGGAACAAGGCACAAAGAACGCTAAGAGAAAACCAAGTACTAGCTCAAGCGGGTAATGTGATACGAAGGGGTGGGTCGGAAGAACAAAAAATCCACGCGGACAATATGGAATCTATCTATCGAGAGCAGCGGAGGCCCAGTGGCCCAGTGGTAACGGCCCAGGCGCTTTACTTTGTGTAAATGATTTTCTCATGTGACATCTACCAACCCGCACTGGGCCCGCACGGTGGATTATGGCCCACTCCCTCTTACAGGGAGGAGGCCTGTGTCCCAGCAGTGGGAACATTTTAGGCTGATTATGGTTTATATGAAATCTATAATTCCATAAGAGAAAAAAACAGAAATGAGCGGGTTCAAAGAAACCAACATACTTTATTATAGACTATAATTATACTACTACATTCACACACACACTCACTGTCTCACTGTGTTCACGATCCCGATACCCTTTGTTGATAATATCAATGCCACTATCGACGCTCTCATCTGTTTCAGAATACATTTATCGGACCGTTAACCCATAATCGTATATATCAGTGCGACAGTGTGAATTGAGCCTAATGGGAATACAAATGGCACGCACATTCAGTCAACCTGCACAAATATTTAAGACGATTAAATTCTAATGAAATTTGTTGACCGTACAACTTCAACAGTTTGGGCCCCTGTATATTCAACCATAGAATAAGAATAATCGTATAGAAATTATACTAATGTACGAGGTACAGTTAAACTAGAAAAGGTTTGCATTTCGGTAATCTTCGGGTTTTCACAAAAGTTTCGCCACAGAGTAGCATTTGGATGATGTTCTCTCTCCCTCAGCTTCCCAAAACAAAACAGATGTTGTCAATACTGTCTGTAGTAAATACGTCAACGCAACAAAACGCATTCCCTTCTTCGGCTCAACACGGTTCATGTGTGAAGCATAATACAGAATAAGTTTTTATCCAGTGCGCAAAATGTAACCATGAATTTAGCAAATCATTCTAGACCCCACTGCGCAGACATTTTTCGTCGGTAATTAAAAAAAAAATCAGTTGTTCCATACATTTTGACCGCGTAGGTATTGCACTTTTCTGTGAAACAGCTGATTTTTTTTTTGTAAAACTGACGTAAATTTCTGCGCTCTGTTTGTCCACTGGATAAAAACTTAGCCTTTATAATGGCAAATGTAGCTCGTATTGAAAATTGGTATACCCAAAAGTTTATATAGTACAACCCCACCTACAAGTCTTGGCATGAAGAATCAGTCAAACAGACACACGTCTCGTGTGAGACTCGGAGTGTACCTAACGCGTGCCGAACCGCAAATGACAACCCTGATTATGTTGATTGTACCTTTCGTATCTAGAGGCATTTGAAGCAGGAGTCTCGCTTCTGTACATTCTTATTCCTTGCAAAATCAAAATCAAAAGTCATTTATTCAAACTAGGCAGCACTTTTTGAACGTCTAAATTACATAAGACAGTCCCCCAAAAACGCCCGCCCTTCACCCTTGGTAGTTCCCACCTTGGGCGAAGATTTTTCAACTAAAAATACTTCAAACTGTAAGCAAGTTTAAGCTAGTATCTGGTAAATTAAAATTTCATGAGCAGACTACAAGGAGGGTTATTTTTATAACAGTTTCAAGTGATCTAGATTTTTTTTGAGCAAGGTAACTTTCTTACTTTGGTATTTATTGTAATTTTATGCTCACGAAGCCGTAAAACATATTATAGGTATTATAAGAAGAATGAATGAAAGAAAAGGAGCGAAATGGACTTGCCTGAATGAATGTTGGTATTTTTTGTTCGCCTTGTAATCATAACCTTACCTAATGTGCGTTTTTGTAATTTCTTACGTGACAATAGGTATTATCGTTCGTCCACGGCATCACGATAACGTCGATAAAACAGGGAAGTGAAATGGGAGTATTCCCGTTTGAACACCAATTTTTAGAGCACCTATGCATTGAGCACCGAGGTATTCCCATACCTTAGGTGATCAATGCATAGGTGTTCTAAAAATTGATGCTCAAACGGGAATACTTCGTAAAATGATATGGACAATGAAGATGCTTTTCCTCCACGATAACTTGAACGGTACGTGCACGTATTTCCATACTTTTTATGGATGTGACATTTTACAAAATGATAAAGTGCTCATCTACACTAATATAAAGAGACAAGTTTTGACTGTATGTAAAATTGTTTGTAATGGGTAAAGTCTAAACCGATTTAAAAATTCTTTCATCTATGGAAATCCAGATTATTCCAGAGTAACATGAGCTATACATTACACGCAGGTGAAGTCGTGGGCGAAGTGCTAGTTATAGAATGTGCCTTGAAGATTTCGATCTCATGATATAGTCTGATTGTTTGAATCACAAAGGAGAATGAATGAATAGCTTTGCTATTGTTTTCTTAATCTCTTCACTTTACGAGATTCTCGTGAATTAAACAAGCATTATGAATATGGCACGAATGATCGAAGGCTAGTGATCTTATTTTAAAACAATGAAGTCTTATTCTATCTGCTTGTAAAACCCATGTACAGCAATCAATTTATTTTTATTGAATTTCATTGAATGCTTAGAATGTTTTTACGCTTGAATTGTTGTATTTCTAAGTGAAAATTGTATGATGTACTTTTAATTTTGGTAGAATTAGCATTTTCAGCTTCGCCCGCGTCCATATCAAAAATATCTCACAAGAAGGTACTATCATTGTTTTTCGTGGCACACGCCAGTAAAGCTTCCAGTCGCCATGTTTTTTTCGACATGTTCAACAATACCCGCCAACATATTTCAGTCAGTTTATACAAAGCCTTAATTAATTACACACCTAAACCTTCCTCATGAGGACACGGTGGAGCATACGGCGGAGGTCTGCCCGGCTTGGGCGGAGAGGCAGTATATGCGCCCTCATGGCCTTAGTCGCTGCAGAAGACCCCTTGGGCGTCGGGAATCCCAGGCTGATTCCCGGCTACCGTAGGTACGGGCTTTCGGACGGCGAGTAATGTGTAGCTCACTGCCCAGTAAGGACCAAACCCGAGTCGACGGCGCGTTGTGTTCCACGCGCGCCTCAAAGAGATGTCAGCATCAACTGGTGGGGTCTGCAAGGGCCGATTACTGCCAGGGGTGCGGGTTGTTCGAAAGAGATACCGTCGCCCCTGGCACACAGGCAACTGAGGGAACACGAGTGAGTTTTTTTCAGTAAAAGACTGACACGCCCTCTTGCTCCACCCAGAGCGGGAGAAGTTATTTGATGACTTTCCACCCTCAAAAAAAAAAAACCTTCCTCATAAACCACTCCGTTTATTGGCGAAAACCGTATGAAAATCCGTTCGGTAGTTTTTGTTTATCGCTTTCAAACAGACAAACGCGGTGACTTTGTTTTATGATATAGTTAGTGGGCTTTTCTATTTATTCATTTTCTTATGAACTAGCTTGTGCCAGCGGCTTCGCCCGCGTGGAGGTCGGTGTTTTATACATATAAACCTTCCTCTTGAATCACTCTATCTATTAAAAAACCCGCATCAAAATCCGTTGCGTAGTTTTAAAGATTTAAGCATACATAGGGATATAGGGACAGAGAAAGCGACTTTGTTTTATACTATGTAGTGATATGACTCATCGTTTTATTTTAACGTTCGTTCTATAATATGGAGCCTCTCTTATTTAATAGAAAAGCTAACAATGCTAACTTTGTTATCTGAAACTTCTTCTCAATTATATGTATATTCTATAGGTACAGATCAGGCTGCTACCCTTGGGAACGGAATGAGATTGGATCGCCATTTAATTCCCAATCGACCCGAACGCTATTGTAATCAAAACTTTCGTTCAAATCTATGTATATATAATTCAGGGTGAAGTTATGTTGTAACAACGTCCCGGACTTTGGCCTTTTTTGGTACAAAAGCTTGATCATAAATGCTGATTCGAAAGGTATCAAGTTAACTCTAGTTTAAAATACTTATTTTAATATTCTATTTAGAGATAGTTAAGTAAGACCTCGGCAAGCACGCTATGCCGTTGGTCCCAGCTGTTATTCGTGGATCTTTGACAGTCGTCAGAAGCCCGAAAGTCTGAAAACCAGTCAGAGATGTGGAGGTCAGTTGGCGGTCGCTCCATGTAAAATACTGGTATTCAGCTATATCCGGATAAATTGGAAGCCGATCCCAACATAGTTGGGAAAAGGCTAGGCAGATGATGATGATTTAGATATGGTTGAGGAAATATGGGGAAATTATGATTTTTTTTGTAGGGCTACGGGTAAACGGAATATAAATAACAAAATATTTTCTCTTGAAGAACAAACACGTACAAAATATTCACTGAATAGAAAATAATCTAGCCATCTGTAAAAGAATCATCCAAATCAATGGTTCCACGTTTATATTAATTCTGTTCTCCCTTATAAGCTCTCTTCAGGACGTTTTTTGAATGGCTGATCAAGATTCAATTCAATGGTCAAATATTAGAAACATATTTATGATTATTTTCAGGCATGGTATTGTTTCGAAATGATTAAAGTTGTTGTCTATTACCATTCACATTTATTTAAAAATACAAGTCTCGAGTGCAAAAAGAAATTCTGCATGAAAAACCTTTTTAACCTACGTAGAGACAATCGCATTGCTACGCCGTAGCGCCCGAACCGTAGCGACCCGCTACGAAGCTACGAGAAGGTAAAGTATTTTCTTGTTGATTACGCCACTATTCAACCGTATCTTCAAGTCTAAATCAAGTACCTCTCTGTAAAAGATTTTATCATAGAAAATTACTTTTTACATTTTTTATTTCATAAAAGCTTTTCAATAACGCTTCTGAGTGGTACTTAATTACGTATTTATGTAATGAAAATGTAAAAATTGTGATAGAATTCTTAATATTTATTTGTTTTTTTTTTGGACTTCCAGTTAGAAGCTGTCTTGTTTACTAAGAAGGTCAAATTATACTGTTGGGCATTATTAACATAATTCTAAACTTTTGAGGAAATCTTGTGGTACGTTATTGATATTGCGTTGGAAATGCTTCGAGTTTTAACATTTTCTGCATTAACTAATGAATTACATTTAATAATATGTACCTTCGTGTTTATATCTAAAGGCTCCATAGAGTGTATTTAAGTTTCTCAATATGAACGCACCCGCAGTATCGCCATTTTATTTATTTATTTTATTTAAACCATTTATGTACATACACATAATATATAAACCGACAAGAAAACGATAGGTTGCTTTTTCATAAACAACTTGGTGTTGGCATATCTCAAAAATAAACCGATTTTTTTTAAAGTCCGCTCCAACTACCCGCAATGACAATCATAGGTTCGTCAATTATAGGACTACCATGACCCCCACAAACCCCCACTTCTACTACACGTCCAAATCAAAAAACAAAAGAAGTACGAAATTATTTTCCAACCTCACAGTTCTATTTCCAGTAAGGAAGGAATACTCAGCGAAAAGGTAAGAGGATCATTACCTTCTCGTATATCACTTGTAAGTGTGACAATTGAGGCGGGCCTGAAATCCCGGGACCCCGGGACTGCGGGAATGCGGTCCTTAACCCGGACCGGATAGAAAAGTAATTAGGTCCTACATAAAAGTTTGTGGTTACTGCTGAGGCAGGCAGGTAGGTTTTAGACATCGTATGTTCTTAGTAGAAGATTCTAGTTTATTGGTTAATTAAAATCGTGTTTAGTGTGAAGTAGAACAAAAATATATGGGTCGGCGAAATTTACTACATTCCACATACTAAGGCATAATATATTTTTAGGTATCTACTAAACTATCATAACATTTTGAAACAATAACAAGTTAAAATATTGACATCTTGCTACAATCACAAATGTGTAATTGCTATTGACTTGACATCAAGAAACAATATGTTATGGTATTCTCATTTGTTCTTGTTACTCACAGCAGTCACAGCACTGTAATAAAAACATATTTGTGCATCTATAGAAGGGTTACCTGATTTTGACAAAAAAAAAGATAGTGAGGTGGTGTAAGAATGAGCGAAATTGAATGAACTTGAAATAATGTACTTAAATGATTAAAAAAAAAATACTTATCTTAAAACATGATATGCACTATTAAAAATTCTAGTATTTGTTATATATTTCGTTCTTCAGAAGAAAGGTCATTTATTTAGTTTCTTTCTATTAAAAGAAATTTAAAAAAAGAAATTACTTTTACTAATTAATTATTAATTATTCTATTCTTATGTTCTTCGTCTTACAATAAATGAACTTTTGTAGTTTTATAACGAATGATAAAAATGGTTTAATTTAAAATAAAACCATTTTTATCATTCGTTCTTTACGCAAAATCGTTCACTACCTCAACACTATTACTTTTAGTATAGTAACATTATTTTTCTTTCAAACTGTCAAGTTACCGAACACAATTAAAAGTCGAACTATAGGTACATTTACATTCGTGTTTTAATTATTACGATTAAATTGTATTTCTCGTGTTAAATGAATTGTATTCTTTTTGAGGAGCAATATATGCAGGTCGTTTACTAAGAGTATACAACCTGCAGATTACTTAAATAATCCTCTGATGTTAAATAATCTTGTAGCTTAACAAGGCGAGTTCTGTTACCAAAACATAGATTATGTCACAAGCCAAAATAAACTTGTGTCACTTTTTTTGCTACTTGGTTTTTGGCTACTTTGTACGTGTGTATTATGTTTTCTTTGCAATGTGCATTTTGTTTATACAGAATAAATCGCCTTTCGTTTTTCTGTATTGGCATGTGTTTATAACTAATTTATTTATGTAAATACCTAAGTTTTAAAAGACACTTCTACACGTCAAAAATAGTATTTTGAGTAGATGTTTAAAAACTGAATGAGGTTGGGGTTCCCATCAGACTATTCTTTGTTATCATCATTACTACAAAACCATTGCCCAATATGGCACCCTTTCCAATACATAGCCCGTTATGGGAAGGCAGAAAACAAATGAAACAACGCACCAGTACGTGACATCCCATAAATAACTCTCATGAATTATTCTGAGAGCAAAAAGGGCTGATTGATGGTAAAATAAAACACAAAAACATCTAAAACTAATATTGGCTAGTATCGGAATCAGACGGAAATTATTCTCATAAAAGGTTCAAATATTGATACGGGATTTTCAGCGTAAAAATAACCGTAACTATTATCAAGATTTAACTAGACTGGGCAAGATTTAACTACAACATTTTTTTTTTAAATTAATTTATTTTTTATTTATTGACACCAAAAATATTTACATTACAACAACCATTTTTGCTCAAAGAATTTGTGGGCTATAATGAAAACATTACAACATGGGAGCATCTGTAACCGAACTAGGTATAAAACTTGTATCTCGGCTACAGCGCCATACCTCTCTGATAACAGGCTGGGAAATTTTTAGCCAACATTCCAATTTTATTTAAAGTAATAAGTACAATATTTGTTAAACAGTATTTTATATTAAAAAAGAGAAATTGATTACACTTATGATGAGATGTAGAGTGTGGGTGGGAGTAAGCGGTGTGTTTGTGTGTGTGGTGTGTGTGTGCGTGTATGTGTAAAGGTGTGTGTATTTTAATACATGTTAAGATAGTAGTAAAAGTATTTAAGACAGTAATCAGCTTAAAAGAGACCTGATTACGCTGGTACGAATAAAAGATTTTCAGATTCATCATAAGAAAGTGTCAAAAAGAACTCCTTTACCTTATTTTTACACTGAGTCTTGTTTAGAGAATAGATATGCAAGATTTTGTTAATTTTTCTATAAATAAAGGGGCCCAAGAATACAAAAAATCTTCTAATGAAAGACGTGTGAGGTTTGTGTTTACGAGTACACACCATTTGATTTCTGCGCCTACGTTGCGTAAAGTTGGGGTCATAGTTCATTTCTTTATGTTGCCTTAGAACGATAATAAGTAGGAAGAGCTGTCGGACAGAAAGTACTTCACAGTATTGGTATAATAACATAGTCGAAAATAATCGAGGCTTAAAAGTGCAAACCTTGAGGATAGCGCGTTGCGCAGTCTCAATAGGTTTTATAACAGTTTTTGGAGCTCCTTCCCAGGATGAGATGCAATTTTATATGGTCTTTAAAGCTTAAATATTTGTCTATAATAACCCCTAAATATTTAATGGTATTTACGCGTTCTATTGTTTCGTAAGTGCAATTTATACTTAGAGAGCATTGGCGAGACACAATACTGTAGTTACATTTAATTAGTGATGGTTGACGGATACTAAAAGTCATGAATTTTGTTTGGTGAAGTCGAAGCCAGTTGTTAACAATGTGTTGTTAACAATGTTAAATCCGGTTTGCGCAGCATTAAAAACCTCGTCCCATGTGTCGGCGGAAAAGAGGAGAGCTGTATCGTCAGCATATGATATTATATCACCTTTGGGAAAGATGATACTTGTGAGATCATTAATGTATATGAGGAAAAGGGTTGGCCCCAAAATGCTGCCCAGGGGAATGTCAAAAGAGACCAGGAGATCAGAGCTTACGTGACCACCTATTCGAACACTCTGTTTTCACCCGGTGAGATAGCTTTCAAAGAGTTGTAGCTGAGTTCCTCTGACTCCAAGCTTTTCAAGTTTAGAAATTAAGATGGGGATAGAAATTGTATCGATCACTTTTTTTAAGTCTAGGGATATAGACAAGCATTTCTGTCCTTTATCAAGATTAGTAGCAATATAGTTTGTTAGCGCAGAAACTGCTTCATCTGTAGATTTACCAGCTCTGAAATCAAACTGATTATTAGCTAGTAGCTTATTTTTTTCCAAATAGTTGGTAAGTCTATTACTGATTATTTTTTCCAATCATTTAGATATAGAGGGGAGAATTGAGATTGGGCGATAATTTGAGATCTCATTTTTATCGCCACCCTTAAAAATTGGGTGGACTTCGGAGCATTTTAGTTGGGATGGGAAAACACCAATTTGCAGGCATTGATTGAAGATATGCGTAAGAGCCGGCCTACCTATAACATACCTATAACATACATCCCTATAACATACCTACGTGTTGTTTGCTGTTTTTTGTATAGTTTTAAGGTGTATTTTTTTCCCCGAAGAAAAATGCTGAACAGTACAGTGATCATTTGTTGAAGGCCACTTTTTGAAGCCGTAATTGTAACCTATACAGGGTGGTATGGACAACGACGCGCAGCAGAAGCTAGTTGTAACATATTTATGCTCGTGACTACAGTCACGAGCAAAATGAATGATGTGGGCGTACTGTACACAGTACGACCACATCATTCCACTCACTCACCTAACCCCTAAGCCTGTCTATTTCTACTCTAAAGTAGAATAGAAATCCCTTGTCTACATTTCTCGGTACAAATCTGTCAACTGTCTACACGGAAACGTCTTTTTGGCTACTCTTCAATCGACAAAACGCTTCTCTACGGTTCTAGTGCTAAGCCTGCAGGACTCGAGTTCTGATATTTTCACAATTAAATCCTCTTATCTGTGTAATAGATTTTTTTTGAGGGTGGGAAATCATCAAATAACTTCTCCCGCTCTGGGTGAAGCAGGAGGGTGTGTCAGACTTTTACTGACTAAAACCCACCCGTGTTTCTTCAGTTGCCTGTGTGCCGGGGGCCGCGGTATCTCTTTCGAACAACCCGCACCCCTGGCAGCCATTGGCCCTTGCGGACCCCACCAGTTGGTGCTGACATCTCTTTGAGGCGCGCGTGAAACACAACGCGCCGTCGACCCGGGCTTGGTCTTTACCGGACAGCGAGCTACCCATTACTCGCCGTCTGCAAGCCCGTGCCTACGGTGGCCGGGAATCAGCCTGCGATTACCGATGCCCAATAGGTTTTCATTAGCTGACACTTTATCTGTGATTGTTGAGGATAACACTTGCAGGTACTCTTATCCTGGTAAAGCTTTTCTCTATCTCTCTCGTTGGTCTAGTGGTCGCAAGCGCTAATACTGAGCATGAGGTCCTGGGTTCGATTCCTGAGCCAGGCAAAGTGTTATTGGGTTTTTCTATCTGAAATTTCTCAGTAGCCCCTTAATAAACATCTTTATAATATAGGCGCTACAGATTTGCAGGGGCTGCCTTGACGCCGAGGAATCAACCGCCCACGTCATCCTGGAATGCGAGGCCGTGGCTTCTTAAGGCCTTGGTAACTTTAAATATTGTCATTATGAGCGATAATAGTTCTTATTGCAATCTGTTACGGATTAAAATCTGTTGTAACAAACTCGAATAACAAATGAGCAAACATAAGTCGTAAAAATGCAAATAAAATCGTATAAAATTTAGATATTAACTATTTAATAATAAATAATCCATCACTGGATGCAGTTTGGCATTTGAAATTTTATGGTATATTTTTAATTATGTTTACAACTGTTTTTGAAGGGATACACCGATTTTAAAGATAATTAATAGGCGACTTTGATGATTTTTTTGATGCATTAAAGTATGTTTAATTATGTTTTAGTTCCATCACTGTATGCAAAAAAGACTTGAATATATCATATATTTTTTTGCTTTCAAAATTATTTACGCTTAAAGCTTTATACACAGCTTTAAAAAACCACCTTTTTGAGCGTTTTCCAGAAATTTCCGCCTTAACATGAAGAAATCTACGGAACAGTGAGGTCGCTCCGCGAAGTCTGTGAAGCTCTCAGGAAGCTTTTATGCTTCTGGGCGGAGCTAGGCTGGCTTTTTTAGCCAGAATCCCCACGCACAACGGACCGAATAGGAGTCTACGTATGGAAAAGGGAGTCCTATCGTCATCATCCTCATCATTCTCAATGGCAAAACGGAGCCTGATTTTGTGCCCGTCTTATAACAATAGGCTCGCCCCCTGGCTTTTTTTTGACATTTCTGTTTTATCTTAATTGTGTTATTTTTAATTATTGACATTTGTTAAACATTTTATTAATTTCGTACTTTTTTTGACATTGTAGTTTTTATTCAAAGTTTTACTAATTGTCAGGGGCATATTTTATATGAATTTATCCGACACTACCCCTTTCTATAATTTTTAATTGATGTTGTAAAATGAATAATTGACATTGATACTAAGATTTGTACGCCTAATGGCAAAGCATAGAGAACTAACAAAACTGTAATATCTCACACACTTGTGTAATTGTTACCTATGTTACAAATAAATCATCTGAATCTGAATCTGGCTTAAACATACTTGGTGAAATGTGGATGTACCTACGATAGGTGCAGCTCTTCCTAACCCTTCGGAGAAAACAGTCGTGAAGTTATTTCATGTGGGTTTTCCCTATTCTGTTAGTCAATATGAGTTTATAGTAAGCAAAGTTGATAAGCTCAGCCACGCTTCAATCCTATTGGTTGGGACCGTATCAAACGGATTTGAAACGAACGTGTGCGGTCTGAACTTGTAGTTACGCAAGTCTCTTATCTATGCCAATGAAATACTCATAGAGCATTGACATTAACTACTATAATTTGGTAGTTTGATAACACTTGTGCCGGTTTCTGATAGCCTTTATGATGTTATCTTTAATTTAATTAAAAAGAACATTTTAATTTCAAACTATTTTAGTATTTCTACACCGGCAACGGTAGTATTATGTGAAGCTGTTTATTCATATAAATATCTAAATGTAGTACCATACCAGGACACCTGGGCACGCCACGATTGCGGCGAGAAGTCCCCTCTTTGAGGAGTGGATTGAGAGGCGCCACAGTGTCCTCACCGGACACGGGTGTTTCGGGAGGTTCCTGTTTCATATAAGGCGGGAGGAAACGCCCGAGTGTTTCCAATGCGTAGATCACCCTGAGGACATGGTGGAGCATACATGGGAGGTCTGCCCTGCTTGGGCGGAGTACCGCCGTGTCTTTGTGGAGGCGATCGGAGACGGCGATCTCTCCCGTCCGGCCCTGGTCTAGGCCATGGTATGGAGCGAGAGTGCATGGGTAGCCGTCACCTCCTTCTGCGAAGCAGTAATGCTCGCGAAGAGGGAGGCGACGCTCGTGAGGAAGAGCTAGTATATGCGCCCTCACGGCCTTAGCCTCAGGAGACGTCCTGGGCTTTGGGAATCCCAGGCTGATTCCCGGCCACCGTAGGCGCGGGCTTGCGGACGGCGAGTAATGAATAGCTCGCTGTCCGATATGGACCAAGCCCAGGTCGACGGCGCGTTGTGTTCCACGCGCGCCTCTAAGAGATGTCAGCATCAAATGGTGGGGTCCGCAAGGGCCGATGCCTACCAGGAGTGCCGATTGTTCGAAAAAGATACCGTCGGTTCTAGCACATAGGCAACTGAGGGAACACGGTGGGTTTTAGTCAGTAAATAACCAACATAGTCAACGCATAGTACTTGTAACTTGATGTATATATGTGGAAGCTTCTAATTTAGCAAATTTTTCTTGCCTACAAATAATTTTTAGTCTGTTATTAATCTGTAAGCTTTCTGTAAGAATAACTAAATAAAATAAATCAATAAATAAACAAAAGTCTGACAGCCCTCCTGCTCCACCCAGAGCGGGAGAAGTTATTTGATGATTTCCTACCCTCAAAAAAAATAAAACAGCACACTTGACAACGCGCGGTGATGTCAGGTGGAATAAGGCTTTGAATACGTAACATTTTTCGCGATTTTTATTTAGCAGGTACTAACTTTTGTTAGCGACTTGGCCCGGGTGGAGGTCAGAAATTTTCCCTCGGGAACGTACTACCGGGATGAAAGTATTGTATGTGTTAATCCAGGTTATAGACTATCTGTGTGCCAAATTTCATCAAAAACCGTTCAGTCGTTTTTGCGTAATTGTGTTTAACAATCATCTAAATATCCAAACATCTAAACATACAATCTTTCACATTTATATTATTATAGGATAAGTAGGATAATACGATTATTGTCATCCAGACAAAAATAGCTAGCATGGAATTCTGATTAATACAAGATTGTCTGATCAAAACTTGGATATTCATAAAATTATTACATTTACCCCTTCATTACATAAGCTATCAAAATCAGAATGTTACTTTAATTGCGAATAACTAGAGCCACAGGGCTGCCAATCTATCAGGCTTCTGAATTGGCCAAAAGCTTTGAATGTCGATTACAGATTTAAAATCTGCCGCAGACGTTAAACCGTGCGGTATAGGCTTATCTCTGACGCAGCGTCGAAGAGTTTTTAGTTAGCAAATTGATTACCAACTTTCCATAACCGTAACCATAATCTGTCTATAATGTTTCCACTGCTGGGACTCAAGCGTCCAATCGGTGAGAGGGCGTGGGCCGTAATCCACCACGCGGGCCCAGTGCGTGTTGGTAGATGTCACATGTCTTCGAATTTTTAGTTCTAGGACATGCCGGTTTCCTCACGATGTCGAAGCAGATACCACTGGGCCGTCACTGCACCAACTTTCAGGGTCTGTTTATTCAAATCAAAAATGTCGTTGTTTGTCAGTTGTATGAAATGGCGTTAACAAATTCAAGTAGGCAGCGAATAGTAGGCGTAGGTTGTGTGCCAGTTTGATAAACGATTAATTACTCTGACTATACCTAAGAGGCTTATTATGAATTTTATTTGCTCGCGGCTTTACCCGCATGCAGAATTCTGCTTTTGGTTTCAATTTGATGAGTAACTTCACATTAATTAATGTTATTGTGTGTAGTGCGAAATATTAATTTCCATGAACAATACATTTTTATACTGTCCATTGTGTCGCCATATGTAATAATTCTACATTTCTATCTGTAACTAGCTTCTGCCCGCTGGGGCAAAAAGTCTACGCTAAACAAAAATGTATGTTGCTACTTATAACATCAGCTATCTGCCAGTGAAAGTCACGTCAAAATTTGCCCACCTGTATCGCAGATAAGCCGAAACAAACAGTTATACAGGCAAAAGTTTTAGTCTTATTAGTACGGTATATAATTTAATTTATACATTTAGTAAAAAGCTTTTATTTTGTCATTACAAACAGACACACTAATTATAGTTATCTGAATAGATTTACTTGTACCTATATGTATATTTCCAAAGATTTTTATGGAGTCACTAATAATGAGGAGGTATTGTATTTATTGATTTGTCTTCATACAAATACAGTACCTAACTACCCAAATAATTACAAATGACAATTAATTGAAAACAAAAACTATAGTAAATCAAAAACTTACTGGGCACCTAGTAGCCAACACATACAACCACAACACTAGGTAGATACATACCTAAAGTAATTACTAAATGGATGACCAAAATGCCAGTTAATGCGCCAGAGTGATGTTAAACCAATAAACTAGCAAAGCTCATTAATTAAGGAATTAAATGTTGCTCGGATACTGGTACGTTTCGATTAATTAATCGTATCGTTAGGAACTTATTGGACGATTGCATTTCCTGCTTCAATATTGTATTGGATTTTTAATCTTGCAGTAAGCTCGTGAAGTCGTGATAATGAAAGTTTTAGTGAGACCTGAAAATGCTATGTACCTATACCAGTTAAAATTAAGTTCCTTAAGCTGTTTATCCACGGCCACCGTCAACGGGACGTCGAAGAGAAATGAGCTTGTTCGAACCGAACGTAATATCCTGGTGGCGGCGATTGTTTGTTTACCTCGACAGAAATTGGCGATTCAATGTATTATGATGAATGATACACAAAATAAAAGCCAGGCGAACGGGGATGCTGGTGTGACGGCGGTGTGTGGACAAGATCAAACGTATTTTGTATTGCGTTACAAGCTCGAGCAAAATTCTACTGGTCACGCCGAATTACTTGAAAATTCGGGGGCCGTGATCCCAGTGCTCGGGTGACAGACGTGCGGTGGACTCACGGCCATAGTAAATGCATGTTACGTTACTTTGGCGCCGTCATACTGTTCTCGTTGACGTCCTGTTGACAGTGGCGGTGGCCAAACGGCCTTATTCTATCTTCAGACCCATAATCCGGGCAAGTACCAATGTTACTTCACCAATTCATTTGTACTTTCTGAGATTATCCTAGACATTATTGACATCGGTGAAGGAAAACATTATGAGATTTTTTTTAAATTATGTCTGAAATCTCCAACCTATTTTGAAAACCATTATCTATGCTCATGCCTTCTCTGTATAAGAAGATGGTTAGGGAGGACAGTGGGACAATAGAGCTTTCTTTATGAAAGAAATGATCATACAAACTAGTAAACCTTACGATACCATCAACATAAAAATATTCGAGCCAGAGTGCCAGAGGGAATTTCATAAAATACGGAATTTAAATATATTTCCCGTTGGCCGAGATTAAAGGGAAAATGAATCGGCTGGTAATTGTCATGCAAATTGGCAGTCACCCTGTTGTGAACGTTCGCTGTAGACGGGGCAGTCTGTCACTGTCCTGCTTAATAATTGAGTTTGTGACTTTGTAATCTGTTTCTACTTAGGCGTTAAGTAGACGAAGGACAATTTATCCGTGACTATAGAACATGTTGATATACTAGCAGTCTATTTGTCTTTCGTGTGTGTTAGTGATTCCCATGTATTCTATCGTAGCGGACAAATTGTTCATCGTCTGCTCTGTTTGTATGTGATTTTTTTTAAATTAGAAACGCTCGCGTTTCTATTAAAAATTTTGGCGGTCTATTTCGTTCAGTAATCTTTTATTTTCTTGTTGTTACTACCTATATAATTTGAGAAGTATATGACTATTCAATACCATATCGAGACACCTCCGTGTCTCAGAAAGGGTCCCGGCTATCATTCGTAGATCTTTGACAGTCGTTCCCGGTAGCGAGAAGCCCAAAAGTCTGACAGCCAGACTTACCAAGTGCTATCGTGTTACCCAGTAACTGTTGTGTAGGTCACATAGGCTTTCACTTCATTTAAAATACCTACTGGTATTCAGTTGCATCCGGTAAGACTGGATGCCAACTCCACATAGTTTTGAAAAGGCTATGCATATTGATCGTTAATATTTTCAGATTAAGATAACACAAAAGCAGATATATCATAAGAAGTCCATTTGAGCTTTGGAAAGAAATTGGTGATAACATAAATCATTCATTATACGTCAGACCAAATTTGGCTGGTAGTAACTTTAACTTTATACACTTAAAAAAATCATTTTTCAACCTCATCCCGTGGACACGACCGTGACTTGTACAAAATATGTAATTTTTCACACATTTTGTAACCACACCTTTTAGTAAAAAGGCGTAGAAAGCGTTCACGCAATCAAAACATGAAGGCTTAATTCAAGGAGGGGAGAGATCGAAGACTCTCAGTCGAAGTGAGAAAATGGCTGATTGAATTTCAAAATACGAAGCTGGTGACGTCATCCATTGATTGGAAGTATATTGTTGAACACCGTGCTTATAAACTCTCGTCCCCCTTCTCTGCCGCCTCTCCTTTGATTTGATTCTTAAGATCCATATTTTAATATTACAAATGCAAAAGTAAATCTCTCTGTTACCTTTTCATGCTTAAGGGCCCTTACGCACTGTCGACTGGTCGCCGGCGACGGGCAGTCGCTTGTGCGTCGCCACTATGCGGCGAGTGCCACCAAGTGCGTAAACACCTATTTAAACTATAGTAACTTACAGTCGCCATCGACTAAGTCGCCGGCGACCAGTCGACAGTGTGTAATGGCTCTAACGGGTTTCGATTAAATTGTGTGTGCCAACACAGGGAGACCATGACATAGGATATTTTTAATTCTGGTAGTAGAAGTAGTACTTCCGCGGGCAAAAAAAGTATATGACAGTAGTACATAAATAGGTATACCTATAAGTTACAATAAATATTCTGTGTACTTACTGTTTACTTAATTATTTGTTCAATATGTATAATTCTATAAATCTCACTAGGTTTCCCGACGTCGTTTTCGGGTGACCACTGGAAATCAGCGGTGTGCTGTGGGTTCCTTAAGGCACAGCATCATGCTGAGTGGTAAGCCTCTTGTCAGTCACGACGTGCATCTAACGACTATTTCAGTTCTTTGCTCGTAATTACATATTTTTGTTTTAGGTACTAAGTATCGAAAGAATTCCAGAATTCCAATGGAATTCTTTAGAGGAGGCCTTCATATGCGGAGGGGTTCTTACAAATTAATAACTTTAATTGTTTTAGATTAAGATTAGTTCACTTTGTTATTGCATGAAATAAAAGGCTTTTCTTTTTAATTTATTTATTATACTAAGTTTCATTTACTCGAGTTAAATAATATTTTATTCACCCAGTTCTGTGGCTTTTTTCAACTGTAGTCATCATCATGAGCCTGCAGCAGTCCACTGCTGGACATAGGGGAAGGTTGCGATCATTGGACTAGTTCTATCATTGGACCACCTAGGTATTTCCAAAACTGTGCAAGTTAGCAACACCCTAACTAGTCGAAACGAGTCCGTGGCAGCTCAGTTGCATCCTCCTCTTACCTCAGTGACACTGCGTCACGTGGGGAGGAGTGACGCGTGTGGTTGTGTTTGCGGCGGTCAAAATCTAATAATTTCACTCAGGACAATTTGACGTAACTATCATAGTGTTAAAATTTGCCTGTGTTCACTGTTATGAAATATTGGACAGTTTATTTGAGATTCCACGAGTGTTGTTCAATTTTGTGTAATCATGACCATTTATATTTTAGTTTCGTTTTTCTGAACCAGTACCTTGTTGCCATCAATGGACCTCAAGAGAGTTCCACCATTGGACCGGTCCACTCATAGCAACTTTTATTGTAGTTTTTCGATCATTATTATGGGAATAGATTCCGAGTATTTCACTAATTATGGAAAAAACCATAGAAAAATCACTATAAAATCAAAATTCCAGAACGTCGCCGATAAAAAGAATTAACTTCGTCGCCGTACAAAACTACCCTAGATGAGAGCGAACGAATATAAATATAAATATCATTGCACTGTACTCACTTGCAATAATAATTGAAATCTTTGAGATATCACATAATTATATCTATTGTGCCTTTTTTAAATGTGATTATTATAACTTGTTGATCTTTTTCTAAGTGTCGTAAGTAACTGAATTACTTTAAAGAATTATCAGCAGTTGCTTCAAATTTAAAACGTATCGGGTTTTTATAAAAATATTGTTGATCTGATTACGATTACCATTTATTATAAGATTTAATTTTAATTTGCGTTTTTAATTCATAATTAAACAATTTTGATAATTATAATTTGTTGCCTCGATTGGACCCATAGAACAAATTTCTCGAAGTCCATTGATGGCAACTTGGAGGTTCAATGAAGGTGCCCATGGTCCAAAGAAGGCAACAGCCCAAGATTTAATTTTCTTCGTTTATATCAAAAAGTGTTAGCCCGAATTGTTTGTGCGTTTGATGATTATAAGAAAATGATGAAACAAAAATAATAAACTGCTTTCATTTTAACACTTATACTTTTTGAGATATGAGGTCGTAAAGTTAAGTGGTCCATTCATAGCAACCTTCCCCTAGACATCTCCAATTGGACGCCATTCAGCTCAACTCTAGTCAACTCTCATCCAGCTGCTACCAGCCATCCTTCGAACGTCGTCGCTCATCGCTCAGGTTTACTGTTTCGCGGTTTCCACTAAACTAAATGCCTTAGTCGTTAGGGCAGATGTGTTATTGACACATCTGCCCTAACGACTAAGGCATTTTACAGGATTTCATTAAAAAATCTTTACCAATATAATAGAAACGCCTTAGTATCAATAACATGCAATACTCACATATAACTAGAGGTTTCCAGAATATTTTAATAAACAAACATGATCATTTTAATATTTCATGAGAGCTTCAAATTAACAATTTAAGTCAATATCACGAGAACTAAGAACTGAGTTTGTTACACACATTTTGTAGAAAATATATGTACCTATATTATTCTACGCATTTAAACCATGAGCAAACAAATGTCTATGAATATAATAGGTCCTCTACTGATAACAAAAAGTATTTTAGTGCGGGTTACGAAAAAGGTTTGAATAATAATTTTATCACGATCAGCAACGAACGAGTCGCGATTTACGTGTTTTAAATAATGTTTGTTATATTATATTATAACAGGAGCATACAAGCGAAAATCGAGCGCCGTATGTCTAACGTACACCAAGGTCGGCAAAAATCTGATTATAATAAATACACAATAAATGTTTTATTGACATAAAGGTGTGACAATCAATTAAAGCCCTGGCTCCTGAGCTAAGTGGTACGTGTGTTGCAGGGGTCAGTGTCTTCACCCGTTTGTGGAACATTAACAATTTATGTAATTAAATAAAATTAAAATAAAATCATTAATAGAATTTAGTGCATGCTTGCTCTTGTGTGGATTTGTGTGTGTTGTATTATGTATGTGTGTGTGTGTTTCTGAGTGCCTGTGACTGGTGGTTGTACTTTGTGTTATATCAAAGACTTCTAGATTATACATATTTAATTCGTGTTTTAGGGTGTTGTACTTAAAGGGTGCCAACCTAACCCCATTACTAAGCCTCCGCTGTCTATCTGTCTTCGAGCAGAGTGTATCTCATGTATAGTTAGACAGGTGAAATTTTCACAGAGAGTGTAGGTATTCTTATTGCCGCTATAACAACAAATAATAAAAATAAAATAAAGTTAAAATTTAAAGGGGTCTCCATACAAGACACGTGTTTTACGGTGGTTTCTGCCTTGTTGTAAGGAAATCTTCGTATGCGAGTGCGAATTACATTTGGCCGGTATTTTTAGCTTTATCGTTGTGTTTTATAGTTTTTTTTTATAGGGCACAATGATTCTTGCAACTCTTGCTCTGGGTCGTAAGTGCTGACAAGTAATCATTTAAGCAGATTGTTTAATTAAATTAATTGAATGATTACCATTGCTCAAATTTTGAATGCTGATATTATTATTCTTCATATGTTATCATATTGAAAGAAGTTCATATAGGTAATACAGATGATTAATTATAGTGAAATTTTCCTTCTAATGATTTTTATTAAATCCGAATCCTAAGTAATAAAAGAACAAAATAGACAACCTTGGACCACAGACAATTATACGAGTATATTAATTAGTCACACCAATAAGAATCCGATTACAATTTGACCTTGATGTACCAAAATAATATCTGTTTAATCTTTTATTTCGAAGATTATAAATTGGAGTAGTGGCTTAAAACTCATCTTTTGAAGTATTTAATTCATGGAAGGAAGGAAATTGTTTTATTGGATAATCCATCTGCCATACTGTATTGGTATACAGACATCATACGCAACGTACTGATAAAACTAGGAGGAAAAAGGATATATACGCACAAAAATTAAATTACAGATCATCTCGCTTTTCTAAAACGCAACACGGCCGTTATCACCATTTTCAACAAAGCCGTTAACACCATTTTCACCATAACCAGCTGGTTATGGTGATAACGGCTTTAAAATCCGTCTCGTGATTTAATTATCTAAGAATAAATGATCTATTTAGCTAACTAGATAATTAAAAAAAACTTTTATTTTCTCCACAACTTAATGAAAAAATCAATACAATAGAGTTTACCAAAAATACATTGATGTTGTCGAGACTGGAGCCTGTACTAGGAATACCTGTGTTACAGGTCTCCAGGCCTCCAAACTATCCAGACAAGTTAAAGTAATACAAACAACGAATAGTATGATAATGTTGGGATGGAAGACAAAAACAATTTAATACAACAAAGAAGAATAAACAAAAAAGAAAACAACAAATTAATGATTAGAGTGGGTGTGTAGATAGTGTGGGTGTGCAGGGTGAGTAGGTGTGGCTGTGTTGGGTGTGTGTGATAATCAAAACTGGCCTTTTAATATGAAGACTAAATGTAAAAAAATATTATGAAATGACTTCCAATAATCTCTCTGTGGCTTCATAATCGAGAGATTGAAGCCAAGTTTGCACTTTAGACTTACAGTTGAATTTGGACAATGAGTAGATGGAAATGGCTTTATTAATTTTGTTGTAAAGATAATCTCCCAGGAAACAAAAGAATCTGCGGGTGTAGTAGGTTTTGAAGGACTTTGAATTATAGACAGTGTGTTTGCGTCTCTTGTTAAGCATTTCGTCAGGATTGTAATGAAGTTGAGTATGCCTGTGAATGATAGTCGTCAAAATGAATAGTTGGCGAACTGTCAGTACGTTGCACTGCTGGTAAAGGTCTTTCATTGGAAAGAGAAAGAGAAGCTTACGACTAACTTTAAGGATCTCTTTAAGAAGCTCTCTGCGCTCTCTTCAACTTCAGCAAATGTGTCTTTGGGGCTCCGCCCCAGGCCGTTATGCAATATGATAAGATTGACTGAACTAATGCAAAGTATACGAAGTCAATAGTCTTAGTTTACGCCACATGTCGAAAATTTTTGAAAACAAATATCAATTTTCGTATTCTCGCTGTAAGTGCGTCTACATGCGGCTGAAAACTAAGACCATTGTCAATCTGAATACCCAAATATTTAATAACAGTTGTTTTTTTAAGAGTAGGACATGAACAAGGATTGGCTTGCGGGATAGAGCGTGTGTGTGATGTTATTGAAAGATTTGTATTAGGAGGCGTTGCGTATTTTTTTATGGAAAACGGAATATACATTGTTTTGGACACATTTAGAGTGAGTTTGTTGTTTTGTAACCACTCTGCGACCATATCGAAACCGAGCTGAGCATTTGAAAAGACTTCCTCCCTCATGGGAGGAAGTCTTTTCAAATAAACGGAATAAATCATCACGCGGACTCATGTCCGCGTGATGATTTATTAATCGGAAGGTTTAATATTATAATAAGCTTACATTTATTACAAAAAATACGATGTTCTATGAACTCGTAAAAAGTATTGGATCCGCTAAACTCGCCCGCGCTATGAACATTTTCTTGTGTCATTTTCAATCGTATGAATATCGTCGACTAAAACTACGGTCAAGGTCATGTCGATTTGCGCGCTAATATTCTGACCATTCTGCCGTTTGCGCAAAATTACATTGTGAACAACGCGTCGCCTGTCCCTGCAGGAATTAAAAAAAATGCCCTGAGGCCCAGATCCAGTTAAATCATAATTTAAAATTACGAACCTATTTAGGTCATGGTGGCTTTTATAAACACAGCTTGTTGTGATTCATAATTCGTATTGTTTTTTGTTTATAAGGTAAACATTTCAAAATAGTGTTTTTTTTTTCAAAATTTACCTACATTCGGATAAGTTGCAAATGTGTCATAATGCTAAGGTGCATCCACACCGAAGTTACTTTTTGTAGAGTAACACGAAAACATTTTAAGTTACTTTCTATAACTTATTGCTACTTATACCTATGTTTTTGTTAGGTATACGTTGTTGCTTGCTTACATTTGCAAATCTTGCTCCACAAAGAGTAATTTCGGTGTTGTTGCTTAGAACCAACGTGAAATGTTTTTGAACTTCTATGTCATAGAAAAAAAATGGCTGCAAACGCTGCCCTGCCAGCTTAGCGATCGTAGTGCGTGAGTCGACACGCATGTAGCGAATGAATTACATGTACGAAATATTTTCGTCACATAAATATTATAGTTTTCGGAAGGCGATACTATTTTTCTGGGGTGAGTGAGATGTTGTTTACTTTTAACTATTCGATCGTATTATCTTCTCGTTGTATAAGAAATTGGACGCATATTTTGTTTACGAGGATAAAGTCCATTTCCTATTACATATGTATACATATTTTCCCCTTCTCTTTTCTATTCCCCTTCTGTTTTCTATTTTTATTAACTCTGTCACCAGAGTCATCTCTTCCCACTTTCATCTCTATGCCGACGATCTGCAGCTTTACAATCATTTTTCAATGCAAGATGCGGATGCCGCCGTATCTGCTATGAACAGAGTCCTTGATTTGATTAGCGAGTGGTCGCGGTCTTTTGGACTGCTGATCAATCCTAAGAAATCACAGGCCATAATTATCGGTGGCAGGTTTATGCGGAATAGGCTTGGTGTTGCGTCGCTGTCTCCGCTCAGTATGAATGGAGTTCAGATAGAATACGCAAAAACGGTTAAAAATCTGGGGGTAACCATGGACTCTTACTTATCGTGGACTGCCCATGTTGCCCAAGTCAGTCGCAAAGTACACTACACGTTTCATTCGTTAAAATGCCCCCAGAGCTTCCTGCCCTTGAACACCAAAATCTCCCTTGCTCAGACTCTCATACAGCCCATCATTGACTACGCTGATGCCTGTTATTTGGATGCCGCCGAGGAGCTTTTAAATAAACTTAAAAAAAAAAAAAAAAAAAATACGATCACGTTTCTAACTGTCGCAAGATCCTCAAGTGGCTCACTATTCGACTTCGCAGAAACTCTTGGATATTGTGTTTGCTATTTAACACTCTTCACAACCCTAAAACCCCATCCTATCTACGGGATCGCTTCTCCTACGCCCGTCTTTTTGATTTGCCTTGCCGGTCGCATCTTAGAAATCTCCTCAAGTCCCCTCCCCACTCAACCGACTTCTACTCCTACTCCTTCACTGTGCACGCGGTCCGGTTATGGAATTCACTTCCGCCTGACATTAGGGATTGCCAAACTGTAGTAGTATTCAAAAGAAAAGTGAAAGAACACTATCTCTCCACTTTATCATAATTGCTAATGTATTTATTATTTAAATTACATTATAATTCTATATATTTTAGTGATATTTATTTTAGAAGTATGTATGTATGTTTGTATGTATGTATAATCTCATAAATTATGAGTGTATATTTAAATTAGAGTTTAATTTGTAATTTTATGTTTTCCCTTCTACTGTTATTACACGCATTGTCTACATCTCTGTTATCTTCTCTCCTATCGCAGGTGTGCTGGAAGAGATTTCTGTAGAAATAAGCATTACCTATATAGTTATTTTTATATTCCTTTCTTCTTGTCTGTTTATATGTGTGTGCATAAATGGTTAAATAAGATAAATATGACACAGACGCACATGGTGGTCGGCCAAACCCGCATTGCTCCTCGTCGTATCTTGTGTACTAAATTAAGTATATTGGCTACTATTTATATTTACGCATGTTTTATAAAATTAATTGTTAATAATTCTAAAAATTTCCGGTTTGGTGATGACACAAATGAAACTGTTTGGAAAATCGTGCATTTTGAACAAACACCTAATAAAATTCACGGCGCCGAAAGCATTAAGGTGAATCTTGTCAACATTTTGTCCATACAAACTTCGGAAGTGTATTACTCCACTGTTCGACAATGTACATAAAAAATTAAACATGGTATGGTTTTGTCTCATTATTGAAATTGTCTATGTGGAAACAGAATACTAAAATAAAAAGCCATTAAAAGTTATGAGCCAACAAAGATTCGTTTTTCTTGCTAATTTAACCTAAGTTTGGGCGTCTTTAAGTAATAAAAGAAATGTAAAATCTCTAAAACCAAATCGGTAACCACAAAGTTAAATTATCGAAAAGTTCAATAAACTTTATTAGTCATTAATTTATGCAGTGGTTTTTTCATAAAACCCGATCTTCCGAAGAAATTTTCTTAATTTTTACGCACCTGTTTTACTATAAACGATCCTGCATCTCACTCAATAACGTTGTACTTGTAGACTAGCGTCTAACTGCTCATCACTGATATTACCTCTGTCAGACACGAAGTCTGGTGAGACAGCGTGATTTTTAGGCAGGCCCACCAGTGAGTTCGAGCCCGCGACAAGATTCCCCTTAAGCGCAGTACTTTAGTCACGTCACACGTCATTTGTGTCGTAGGTAGTTCACTGCGAATGAATATAATTTAATTTATTTTATCTATGTTTATTAAATTTATTTTATATTTAATTTTATTCAATTTTTTTGCGAAATAATTTAGCTTTTATATACTTAGCGATATTTTATTTTTCAAACTTTGAATTACCTAGGTACTTGTTTTAATTAATTAATTAACTGTGTTATTATCTACGCATAATGTGGCGCATGATGTGCTTTTCTGTATCTAACGAGGCGGTTACACTTAAGTTGGTAATGTTAAAAATTGTAAAGTAACAGTGTAGGTTTGTTGAGAAACCTACTAAAAAAAAACGGTAAAATTTGTATGGCATTGCTGCCTCAGCAGAGACATTTCCGTGCTCTATGAGCGTCACCTAATTTAGGAGACTACAAACATTTGGGTACAAATCGAACCCAAGGGCGCCTCATTCAATGGATGACGCAATAGTGACGCCTATACGTTAAATCGTACACACTGTCGTCACGTGACCTCATAAAAATACTTTACTTTTTGCAGAAAAAGAATGGGTTTAGATGATTCTGAATACGACTGGAAGTCATTTGTGGTTGTCAGGGCATTTGTCAATGATAAGTACGATTGTATACGATTCGATGAAGAAAATGATGGTCGTGCGTATCAGACCACGGTTACCTATCAATTACCCTTACGGGCTATACTAGGTAAAGGATTAAAAATTAATAAAAACCAACGCCCCGAAAAAAGCTGGCCTGAGTTCGATGGTAAAATGTTAGTGGACACGAGTAAGTTCATAATTCTAGTACACAGCACGGTACGGCACGGTAGTACATTCGTAAAACGAATCCTTAAATAAATGTTAAAAATGGCTACCATCTTTGATTACAAAGAAATGATCCTTTCATGAAAATAAGTAATTAAGCATGAAAAAACCGGTTGACCGGGGACCAACGGCTTAACGTGGTTTCTGAGGCATGTTGAGATCTCGGTATGTAAAGATGGTCACCCATGCAGGGATGCGTAGCTTAATCCGATCGATCGACCCTTGCGACTGCAATTACTTAGGCACGAGCCCAATTACCGGGTTTAATAAAAATATAATCTGAAATAATCTCGACGTTTCCTCATAAAAATATGGCCAACTACATATAATACAATAAAATGTCAGTCAATGGCGTTGGAAGGCCTCCCACAAGATGTACCAATGACCGCAGGAATCTGCTAGATGCGAGAAGCACAGAACCGGTCAAAGTCGTGGTGTTTGCCTATGTCCAGCAGTGGACGTTTTCGGCTGAAATGATGAGGATGATCATGTCAATAGATTATCAAGCAGAAGCATTTCGATATATAAAAAACACCAAAGCACAACAAAGAAAATTTGACGAAGAGGATGGATACACGTCAAGCTCGAGTGATGGCGAATCAGGTAACAATATAATTATTATGTTAAATAACTTCGATATTTTAACGAATCGTCCGACTCCAATTAAGTATTTATAATCACGAATTATTATACGTTAATTGTGTGTTGGTTGGTTCATTAGAAAACCAGCGTCAGACATCATCTAACTTTTAAGACTGTTAAGCCATAATCGTGAGGATCGTCCAATTCAGCATCTTGATCATTAATACTAATAATATTGTGTTTTTCAACGTCTATAATAAAGTCATTAAATAAATGTCACTTTCTCGTACATAGATTCTGATGAAAACAATCCACCTGAACGAAGCGGAACCAAAAGGAAACAATCTGAGGAAGAAAATAATAAAAATATCCAAGCTAAATCGAATAAAATCGCAGAAAAATTGGATAAGAAACTAGAATCAGACAAAAATGAGGCTAAAAAGCAAATTAATTCTCACTGCTATAACTTTTATGGCGAATTCAATGCATCATATCAAAAATCGATGTCTGTTCTAGACAGTACAGCTCATTCTTTACTAAAAATAATTTCTACACATAAGGAAAATGCGGCAGCCACAGCAAAACTATCATCACCGTTACCAACAAATCAGCAGCACGATGACAGAACACCAAATGACAGTAAATTGGACCAAAGACATCCTCAGCTAGAAGCTGAAATTGAAGAACTTCTGTCAAAAGCAGGCGTGTGTGACAAGACACCAAATGACGGTATACTGGACCAAAGACATCCTCAGCCAGAAGCTGGAATTAAAGAACTGTTGTCAAAAACAGGTGTGTATGACAAGACACCAAATGACGGTATGTTGGACCAAAAACATCCTCAGCTAGAAGCTGAAATGAAAAAACTTCTGACAAAAACTGGTGGCAAGGCACCAAATGACAGTAAATTGGACCAAAGACATCCTCAACTAGACGCTGGAATGAAAGAAATTCTGTCAAAAATAGGTGTGTATGTCACTCAAAAAGGCTTAAATGAGAGCAAAATTAATATATTTATAACCCTACAAACCAATCTTTATCAATAGTAGAAATACTGCAGCCGGATTTTATCGCTAGCATTCAGTATTCCCATAACTTTAATTAGAATAAAATTAAAATAAATAAGAATACAATTATCGTCAACTATGTTTATTTAAATGAAGTAAATGTCACTCAACAAACAACATTGTTTATTTTATAGATGACGAACTAGTAAAAGAAGACATAGAAAACATAATGTAGATTTTTAAAGAAATGGAGGACGAAGAACCGAGTGATTAAAAACTCTTGTGACTAGGATCAGGTAATCTTTACATTTAAAACGTAAAGAAAAAAACTTTGCACCCCCTTTTTACGAAAATTACACCGACAGACAACAAGAAAATAATCTTATGACATCAAATAAAATCGTCCGCATCGCTGTCAACAGTGTTGGACCGTGACGTGTGATAAATCTATCGTGTGATAGAAATGGAGGCTTAGTGAATTGAGAGCACATACCTATATTACATTGCAGATTACTCCAATCTACTGACTAGACGGCTGACTTTCTAGAATGGGTCCCGACTGCTACAATTTATCTGCTTATAAGCATCGTTTTAGCAACCGGCGATTCTTAAGTTAAGTGCAATCGGGTACAATGACTTTCTTGTTTTAGGGCTTTTCCATGAATACTCAGAAAAGCAGTCGGGTTTTTTAGTTTTTTAAATTACCGTTTTTTTTTTAAATATTTTGCTGGGGTAACGTTACTCCAGCAAAATCAGTTTTTCTCGAAAAACAAATTTTGCTATACTTGAACAAATTGCAACTAACTATGAACTAATTATCTGTAATACTCTCATTTCACTAAGGCGCAACATTTTGCTGGGGTTACGCATACAGGCGAGGAAATAAAGACCCCATTTTTTACGTTTAGAAATAGTTGTTATTGCTAGTTTATTACATTTCTAATGGTTGTTATAGCTTGGAAATTAATTAAGACCAGTCATGTAATCTTCCTGCACCAGTTCACAAATCCCGAAAAAAGCAATTGCGACTTCATTTTCGGTACCTATGGGTTTATGCGCTT
Organism: Polymixis lichenea; assembly: GCA_949091785.1. Classification (NCBI taxonomy): domain Eukaryota; kingdom Metazoa; phylum Arthropoda; class Insecta; order Lepidoptera; family Noctuidae; genus Polymixis; species Polymixis lichenea. The sequence continues at coordinate 16,327,574 of OX420943.1, read as the reverse complement.
TGGTATTTTCAAAAATACACTAAAAAGGGTAAGGTCTCAGCCATTCTTGGCTAAAATTCACATCTCAAAACCGAGATTATGCATCAGTGTTTGGTTCAATCACTAACATTTTCGATCGATTGATTAGTTAAACTAAAAAAATTGTGATAACGATTGAAATTTAGTCTAATTTTAGTTTTAGTTAAAACTAAAACGAATCATTATTTTTTAAGGCAAACTATTTTTTGAACTTCACAAAGATGAGCAACGTTTTATATTATCTATTGAGGAAGTTTTTAAATTCCTGAACTATTTCTTAATTGTTGACTTAAAAAAAAAAAAAACTCTTATACGTAGTCCGCGGAAATTCCCATTGTGATCTTTTTATAACGCCGTGATGTTAATGTAGTCGATCTTAATGACTTTCAATTGTTGTTCTAATAAACGTGTACCTACACTTCTTTTAAACTGTTTTTAACTCCTTAAATCTAATATGCCTTCTTAAATAGATCTGCTAATAATTGCCAAATGGTCCGCGGTCATATGTTGTTTATAAATTATTTAGTAACTACAATGAAAATCTAAGGTGACATCTGAAATTTCAAATTTTTCTTCAAGGGTTTCGTTTCCTTGGTTTTCGAGGGTGCTAAAGCCTTGGTTGACTGGTAGAGAATGCTTAAGGTATTAAGTCCGCCTTTGTACCTTTTTGTGTGCGAGAAGTTTAAATAAATAAATAAAGCCAGTAGTGACTCAAAATGAAAATTCAAGTTGACAGAGCTGCGAATATTTTCAAATTTTTTATCATGGGTGTCGTTGAAACTTTTGAAAATTTTTTTTAGAATGTTTGAAGTAAGTATTAGGCAATTCGCACGTTTAGAATTTTGAATCCTGGATTTGTCGATTCGCCCACAAAAAAAATAACTACAGAAATTAACACATTATTTAAAAGTGTCAAACAATAAAAAAAACTTTCATGATCATTTTGGCGGTCCACGATCAGAAGGAATACTACATTTATGTAATACATACTACCAAATGAATAAATAAATAGAAACTGTAAGTACTTATTGTATTGTTCTGTTTTATCGTGTATAGTTAACGATATCCATCCATAACTTCTGCGGAATTCCGCTAACTAATTTAAGTTGACCTTGTAGAGACGGAAACATAATATCTTAGCCGAAAGTCGTGGTAAGTTACGTATGGTAAATTTCGCTCCAAGGCTGAGACTTTACGTTTAAACTCAACTGTCTACAAAACGAACCCGCGACCTATGGAGCTCGACGAATTCGACTAGTTTAAATAAATGTAATAAATTTCGATAAATGAAATTGGCCGGTTTAGTTTCGTTGACGCCAAATACGTCGGCCATCTCTAGCCGGAGGACGGAGGAGGGCTCGCCGATAGTAACATCGACGTCCAAAGGGCATTGGTTCAGTAGATTAATAGATTACTACTGATCCACCGATCGAGTCCAGGAGAGTCGATAAACTAGTCGAATTGGTCGACTAGTTTACGCTTTAACTTAGTACACTTTGCGACGAAGTCTACGGCGGCGTCGAGGCGCAGCGGTGACGTAAGCGGAAGACTTGTCTCCTGCCGTCTGAACGTCAAATAATCAAAGCAAGATAAAAAGCATAACAAGCAATTAAAAACCGGTTTGTCTTGCATCGTCCGACCAGTCCATCGCCTTACTTTTTCGCACACGCAATACTACCATAACGGTATCCTGTTCTTCACATAACACAATCATTTTATTCGACCCGTACAAATATCAATTCCAACTTGCTAGATTTGAAGTTTAAATTTATTTGCACGATTATTTTATTTCAACTAACGAATGAATCGACTACGTTCTCGCGTAAAGCCGTCAGAGGTGTCTACGGATTCGATTATTCCAGCGATTATTATCGGTGAACCGTCGATTCGTTCACACTTCACAGTACGTCGATGGTTGATCTAACTAGTTCGTTCATTCAACGCCCATCGCTACCGGCCTACCGGCTCCGGCTCAGTCGTAGTATCTCTATGTAGTCTGTGGGCTCAGTTATCGTCGTAAGCCGTGGCGGCGTCACGCATACCTAACTGTGTTAACGTTTATTACTGAACTCAATATTTTCGTCGCTAAAATAACAAATTAAGGACAAAATATTCAAAGAAACCGAAACTAAGAAGTTTTAGGTAAGACATTACAATGTACTTTTACACGTTTTTATCTTCTACAACTTAATAAAATTGAACACAAACATTATTTTGTTTTCGACGATAGAGTTCGTTTTCTATATGAAATTACGACGACGCACGTGGTATGTGGTCGCGCCCCCCGCGCGTCTGGTCGTCTTTCTTTGTGTGTCAAATAATTATATTTACGCATGTTTTATTCAATTATTCTGAAATGTTAGTGATTCATTCTATAAATCGCCGCCGGCTTTTGATGATATAAAATGTTTGGCAATGTAATTTGCTGTTCATTATCGCAGAGAGTAATATTTAAAGCTAACAAAACCTTGTTTATCTAATTAAAGGCTCTGTTAAGGTAGCTCGCGAAATTCAAAATACTTTCGTTTTTTTCCAATTTGCAGGTCTACAGTTTGTAACTAAATTAATGCACATTATGAAATGTTCAGAATCGTAATTTTGTATCCCAAAAATAGTTAAAACTAGCTACGGTCAACTGTGGCATCTTTACTTTCCATGAGCAACTTTACGAATAAGAACTGTAATTAAATATCTCTCGATTACTAAAAATGTATTACAAATAGTAAGTAGATTATTCTACTTCTGTATAGCTTCGCTATATTAAATGGGGGCCACAGATTTTTAGTTATCGAGACAAATTTAATTAGGTACAGTACCTGGGTAAAGTTGCTATGGAAAGATGCTCCTTCTGCGAAGCAGTGATGCTAGCGAAGAGGGAGGCGGCGCACGTGAGGGAGAGGCAGTATATGCGCCCTCACGGCCCTAGCCTCCGCAGGAGACACCCTGGGCGTCGGCAATCCCAGGCTGATTTTCAGCCACCGTAGGCGCGGGCTTGCGGATGGCGAGTAATGGGTAGCTCGCTGTCTGGTAAGGACCAAGCCCGGGTCGACGGCGCGTTGTGTTCCACGCGCGACTCAAAGAGATGTCAGCATCAACTGGTGGGGCCCGCACAGCCGCCGATGCCTGCCAGGGGTGCGGGTTGTTCGAAAGAGTTACCGTGGCCCCTGGCATACAGGCAACTGAGGGAACTCGGGTGGGCTTCAGTCAGTAAAAGCCTGACACGCCGACCTGCTCCACCCAGAGCGGGAGAGAAGTTATTTGATGATTTCTCACCCTGAAGAAAAAAAAACAGTCACACTTCCGCTGTACAATGAAAACAAACCACAATGGACGAAGTACCTACTAGGCTACACCCACAAATAAGGGTACGACTGTGTGTGTGTGTAGATTTGTAATGTGACTACAATTTTCTCCCACAATCAGTAGGTATGGCCAATAAATATGTAATGTTTTCTACAATACAATATTAAAGTTTCAGTGTATGTATTTTGATTATATCTTATGTAATTGGGGTGTTTGGTTGTGTGGGTTAATTCCGGGCGTGTTATACCTATATTACATCTTTTTAACACACACCGATTTTGAATAAAATTAAAGATTTGAATTTTCGCGGGCAACTTTGGAGCATTTTCGTAATTGTTTCATTATCATATTAAATACTAAAGAGATGTTTGAAGTGAACCCAAAGAGCGCCTCATTCAATGGATGACGCAATAGCAAGGTCGAATCGTACTCATTGCCAGAACGTTCTACATATTGTAAATAGACGATAACGTGCCTACACTCTTTTGCAGATAATGAGTTCAGAAGAGGAGTCAGAACTGGATTCAGATCTGGAAGAAGAAGAAGACTCAGAAGACCAGTCTTCTGATTACGACTTTCTGGCGTTTTTAGTTGTCAGAGAACAAGATTCAGGATATTGCGATGTTATACCGAGCACTTGGGTCTTAGCTGCTTACGACTATGATAATGGTGATCAGACCACTGTCGATTATTTATTTCCCTCAGAAGACCAAATAGGCGACGAAATTAAATTTAGAAAAAACAAACCACGGGACAACGCATGGCCTCAATTCTTTGGCGATATGCTATTTGAGTCAGGTAAGCACAATCGGATTCGTGTAGCCGACCTCGGAATTACCCTACCACTTTTGACAATCTTTTCAAGAAAATGAAAATTTCAAAAGCTTGAAACTATTTATGCCACTTAGACCTCAACCTTGACCTGTTTTGGGACGTTCATTCAAAATGTATTACATAAAACAACTACGAGAACGACTATACATACTTAGATGCTACGTGGGGTACAGACACGCGGATGACAATAATTTATTATTTATGTACGTTTTTAAATGTTACACTACACTTATTATCTTATTTTTATTTTATTTTATTTTTAATTTCTGTATCTGTCCGTGACAGCACAGTGTGTCCTATCAGAATCCCAGCCATTAATATTATTATACTCTTTGATCCCAGCGCTGCGACACTTTTTAAAGGTCGCAGCGCAGCATCATGCTGAGATAAGGGCCTTTTGGGCACAGGACTTTGTTTTCATTTGAATTTTACCTTTTGTTTTCTATATTGTGTATACACGGCTAAAGATCAAGCTATACATTTCCAGTATAAGCTGATCTCGCGTTGTATAGGATTTCTGTAAAGTGCGAGATCAGCCTTGATGTGTAGCCGTGTGTTAAGTACACACGGCTACACGTTTAGTTTATGAAATTCCTGTGCGAGTCTTACAAACACTTTTCCTTACTTTTACATATTTTTACGTTGTTTTCAAGGGTAAACATAGACAAAGGGTTGACTTATTTGTTTCGGTATGTATATTCGTGTATTTGAGAGCAGCGGTGGTCTAGTGGTAACGACCGCAACTTACGAGTTGTACGTAGTAGGTTCGAACCCAGACGCAGACGTTCATTCGCATGGACAATGTGTGGCGCGCTGAGACTCACTGGCGCTGCACTCTGTTGAACAATGTGTGGCGCGCTGAGACTCACTGGCGCTGCACTCTGTTGAACAATGTGTGGCGCCTTGAGACTTATTGGCGCTGCACTCTGTTGAACAATGTGTGGCGCGCTGAGACTTATTGGCGCTGCACTCTGTTGAACAATGTGTGGCGCGCTGAGACTTATTGGCGCTGCACTCTGTTGAACAATGTGTGGCGCGCTGAGACTTATTGGCGCTGCACTCGGTTGAACAATGTGTGGCGCCTTGAGACTTATTGGCGCTGCACTCTGTTGAACAATGTGTGGCGCGCTGAGACTCACTGGCGCTGCACTCTGTTGAACAATGTGTGGCGCGCTGAGACTCACTGGCGCTGCACTCTGTTGAACAATGTGTGGCGCGCTGAGACTTATTGGCGCTGCACTCTGTTGAACAATGTGTGGCGCGCTGAGACTTATTGGCGCTGCACTCGGTTGAACAATGTGTGGCGCCTTGAGACTTATTGGCGCTGCACTCTGTTGAACAATGTGTGGCGCGCTGAGACTCACTGGCGCTGCACTCTGTTGAACAATGTGTGGCGCCTTGAGACTCACTGGCGCTGCACTCTGTTGAACAATGTGTGGCGCGCTGAGACTCACTGGCGCTGCACGCTGTTGAACAATGTGTGGCGCGCTGAGCCTTATTGGCGCTGCATTCTGTTGAACAATGTGTGGCGCGCTGAGACTCAGTGGCGCTGCACTCTGTTGAATTCGCAACGCAATGCTCGGTTTAACACCAAGAGTTGAAAACCCAGTGCGCGAGAAAATCCCGGCGCAATTTTATTATGTCCGTATGAACTTAGACTTAGGCGACGTCCAAACGTTCGGGATGAAATACCGGCGCGATTTTATTACGTCCGTAAAAACTTAGACTTAGGCGACGTTTAAACGGTCGTAATAAAATCTCGTCGGGATATTTTCGCGCACTGGATTTTGAACGCACTGCTGTGGCACTGCTTAGCGCCGAGAATTGAAAATCGAACAGTGTGTATTTTCGTCACGCGCACTGGGATGCACTCTGACGTCTAGTTATGGCCGATCCCAATAGTTTACGGACCGATAATGGTTAAAATTAAGACTCTTGTACCTGTACCAATAATGGTGCAAATACCTCATAGCTTTGCAAAGACCCTTCCATATGGAAGTAGCTATCACAGGTTAAATTAGCCAACGAATCTATTTAGCCCAGTTTGGCAATAAAAATGCTAGCATTGTAAGCAAAACGATTCGTTTTTATAGGAACTGAGCTTTAGAACACTCATTTATGAAGATATGCTATAGAATCTCTACTAATATTATAAATGTGAAAGTAACTCAGTCTGCCTGTTACGCTTTCACGCCTAACCGCTGAACCGATCGTCATGAAATTCGCCACAGACGTAGCCTGGAGAAGGACATAGGTAATTTTTTACGCGATAACCAACATCCACGCGGCCGGAGCCGCGGGTAAAAGTTTTCTCATGAAATATCGTCAAATGTTTTATCAAATCAATATCACTTAATAAAAAACATTTATTTTTCTTGTACAGATTCCCAGGAAGCAGCATTTCAATTTATAAAAGATGAAAGAAAAAGAAACCGTCAACTTGATAAAATTATCGAATTCCAACAACGAATCGAATCAGGTACGATATTAATACCGATATTTATTATTCATCATTCATCATCATCATTTCAGCCGAAAGATGTCCACTGCTGGACATAGGCTTCCCCCAAACTGCTCCACTATGCTTCCCACATCCCGCGGATTTGCGCGGCCTTCACAAGATCATCTGTCCACCTTGTGGGAGGGCCTTCCCACTCTACGTCTTACGGTACGCGGTCGCCACTCCAGTGCCATCATCATTATTCGACATCAATTATTATTTGTATAAGACAAAATATAAATACTTGAGAAGAACCTCCTTTTTTGAAGTCGGTTCAAAATAAACAGGCAATGAAGAATTTGCACTTAGGTATTGTATACTAATACCGTTTATGCATAATTGGCTCCTACCTACTTACCTACCTGCTACCGTATAGTAGCATATATCCACTGAATCAGTTTCAAGACTGCTGACTAAATAAATTATTTTTACTTTATTTATGTCACCTACCAGGATTGTCCCATTCAGCACCTTGTTTATTATTAAGGCGTACAAGGGCTTAAAGCAACTCGCAGATATTATTTCTAAGGATTAATTATGCCATAATCGCTCACAGTGCTCACATAAATATTTGCGTTCCGATGTACAGTGCTGCGTTTGTAACTTTTATACACGACAAATTTATTTTTCTTCTTTGGTGGCCAGAAGCACAATTTCGAAACAAAACAGCACAACTGTCCATGTCGTGAATATCAATTCGCCGGACATCGTTATTGATTCGGAACGGTTGCAAGCACGCAAAAATCGATTACAGCGCAATTCGGACTGTACCCTAATAATCTGTTTGTGTTTTTTGACTTCCGTGCAGACGAAATCACGGGCAAAAGATTAAGGCACTCAATAAAACATAACACGAATTTCTCTTAGGTTCTGAAGAAAAAAAGGAAGCACCTAAACCAAGCGGAACAAAAAGGCAGCAACCTGCAAATGAAAATAACCCAAAGAAATCGAAAACATCCACTGAGCCCGCGCCTGCCGCTTCCACCTCGTCAACAGTGGCATCTAAATCTCCTGTAGCCACGGCCCCTAAAGAAGAAGCTGCGAGTAAGGCTCGTCGCTGACTTTTACACTGACTATTTTGTAATACATTTGTGTAATGTCGGTACTCTATATACAGCATAGTACTTTACGTTAATATTTTCCCGCAACGTTTGGCTTACCAGTAGTTGTTTTTATTTTTCTGATGTTGTGATGTGACGTCTGTCAGTGTCATTTTTTGTTTTTTATTAATGTTACGTTTCGTAACAATTTCCGTTTATTATAATCTGTATTCAAATATTGTGACTGACATTATCTTTAGTTAAGTTTTAACGATTTTTATAATTTGAAATGTATAACAATTAATAAATCAGGGCTTAAATTGTTTAAAAAAAATTGTTAAAACAATTTATGCCAAGATTTATGTGGGTAATTGATATTTTTACGTACCGTATCTAGTTAGTAAATGGTGTTGTAAAATCTCTGCCAACGGCGAATAAAGGTTTTTTATAAGTTGACCGTATGACCATATCTACTGTGTTCGGCCGTCGAGCGAATGCGTTCTTAAAACTTGTCAGAATCGTACAAAAGAATACATGTTTTGCGAATTTGATCTTTATAAGTTACTAGAATTGTCGCACTGACTTAGTATGAGGTATTACTTATTTTGGCTAAGTAAAGTAGCCGCACCGGTCGATCGATTGGGTTAACTATTTTTGATGGGGTCAGCATACGCTGACCCCATCAAAAATATCTCTTAATTGGCAAATTGAACTTTAAATCAAGTATCGCTACTTAACTAGGTACGCACGGCGACATATCGAGCTAAACATTTCCAGTATAAGCTGAACTCGCATTGTATAGGACTTCGGTGCAGTGCGAGATCAGCGTAAACTGGAAATTATAGCTTGATGTGTAGCTATTACAACTGACAATTCATATAATGATCTGCGTACACAGCACGCAATTAATCTGTTTAACAGTTTTGTATGGAAATTCGTAAAATGGTCCACAAATTATGAATTGCTTTATGTAAATGTCAAATAACTGAATTTTAATGGAATTCAGGAAATTAATAGCTTTTAGAGGAATTGCTTATGTGGCGGTTTTAGGCCCCCTGCACTAACAGAACGGCCTCTGGTCTGCCGTAATTACTTGACTTACTGCCACATTTTAATAACAATATTTCAATCTATATCTTTACATTTTATAAAATTTTACCTATCTGTCTGTGTGACCACTCAGATCTTTTAAACTACAAAATGGATTTGGATGCGGTTTTCACCGTTAGAGCGTTTAGTCTACTCTCGGCCCCTCGACCCCCAATAAATAATGTGTCCACTGGACCTCTGACTATAGTTTATTCTCGCCCCTGGAGGTTTGGAGTGGATTTTATTTTCCAGCCAAGTTTTAGTTTCCTCTCGACCCCCAGAGTACAGTTACGATGATAAATCATCAGTGTACCCTATAGTTACATGTCTGTACCTTATTGTACCAAAAATAATTTTAGGGACTTACCGAACTAGGAGTTCAAAGTGGACGAGGTACGCCTGTCTTTTGAATGAAAATGCAGTCTCAACCCCTGGAGGTCGAATGTGAACTATGAGGAAACCAATAAACAAATCTTTTTTAGGAGTCGAGGTGCCGAGAGTGGACTAAACGATTTAGAGCTTTTATTCCGGAAGGCTTATGTCGCACAGGAATCTCAATGTTTTGACGTGTCACCATTGCACTCGTGCGAAGCAGTGCCAGAGGTCGCTAATCACAATATAAAACGATCTACCTCACTCCTATTGTATCCTGACTAAATTTCGAAGAGCTCATGGCGAAACAAATACAAGCCGCACGGGTCGACTTGCCGCGGCAGTTCGTAGCTGGGTGACCATACATAAGATATTGAGACTCCTCCTTGCCTTGGAAAGCACACTAAGCCGTTGGTTGCGGCTGTTATTTGTACATCTTTGACAGTCGTTACGGGTACTCAGCAGTCCGATAGTCTGACAACCAGTCTTACCAAGGGGTACCATATTACCCAGTAACTGGGTTGTGAAGGTGAGATATGCAGTCGCTCTATGTACTGGTATTCAGCTGCATCCGGTTACACTGGAAGTCGGCTACAACTTAGTTGGGAAAAGGCTAGGCAGATTGATTAAAATTCATTCAATTAATATTAGCATCGACGCGACGGGTTGTTTGACCCTTCGATCAACAATAGCAACGTTTGACCAGTACCATCGTTGTTTTTACCTGACTGCACCAGAAGGAGGGTTATGTTTTTCGAGTGTATGTATGTATGTTTCTTTGGCACGCTCTGTAGGCTTGTAGCCTAAACGGCTTGATCGATTTCAGCTTGAGAGGTGCTGTTAGATTCGTCTTAATTGTGAGAATGACACTGGGTATACCAAAATTGAAAAAAAAAAATGGCCGATTTTTGGTGCCTTATTGTGTCATTTTTTTTTCTCAAAACCCTTTGAGTGGGGTATCAAAATACCTAAAGGGTTTCATACATAGGTCTCATTAACGTCAAAAATAATTATATTAACTAAAAACTGAAAAATAAAAAAATATTTACAAAATCAAAAAACCCGACTGGTTTTGAACTGATTTTCTAAATATTTTTTTTATTTAAGTTTTTTTTTGTTATTATGCACTTACTACTTACCTCATAATGTTTTATAGACTATGTGTTCACTATAAAGAATGATTTTACCTTAGTATTAAGATTGCTTATAAGTGTTTCAAAATCCGGACAAAGATATTGAGGTTTGGATATTTTTGTTGTATTTTGTTTTGTTCCTTAATTAATACTTAAACAATAAAAATGAGTACAAATATAGTGAGTAGGGTAAGTGAATTTTACATTTAAGACTCCGTGCGTTTACTTCATTTATTTTAACAATTTTAAGACATGCGTGTATTAGATAGGTATTTTCTACGTGGCATATTTTACAAGGATTTTTGGACATATAAATGAATGTGTAGGATATCTTAATTAAGTTATATTGAAATAAATTTTGATAACTGTATTGAGAGACATTGATTATTCTCTACAGGATAAGTTTTTATCCAGTGCGCAAACTGTAACCATGAATTTATCATATCATTGTAGGGTTTAGGTCCCAGCCTAGAAATTTCTAGTTGGTTTTACAAATCAGCTTTTTCATGCATTTTAACCGCGTAGGCATTGCACTTTTCTATGAAACAGCAGATTTTTTTTGTATAATCGAAAAATTTACACGCTAGGGGTCTAGAATGATATGCTGAATTCATGGTTACAGTTTGCGCGCTGGTTAAAAATTTACCCTGTATTTCTACCTATTTATGTGGTATCCATAGCTTTGGGGTCTTTCTTTTTGGGTAATTGCTTAGGTAACAAACTAACAGAAGGAATGGCTTTCATTTAAGCAACTTTCATTGCGTTATTTACTTTGTTGAGTGGACAGTTTTCGAGCATATAAAGGAATGGATTGGCAATATCCTTCAAAATATGAAACTATTGGCTTATAATAGCCGAGATTAGCAAGTGCTTTGCCTGTCCTTGTCTCAAAACTGGCAAACTACAAGAACAAGTGCATTATGCAGGGTCATCAAGTTTTTCAAAGTAAGTAGGTATAGATCAGCGTTGCCAGATTTGTTTTCGGGCAAAGCGGGATTTTTTTTTTAAATTGTGTGAAAAAGCGGGATTCTTTCTTCGAAAGCGGGACCTAATAAAATTACGTAAATAATCAGTCGTGTTTTTATTGACCGGCTTTATTATTACTTACCTTTAAGAGTTTCAAGTTAATTTTACCATGATGATAGAAAGTCGTAAAAAATGTAGTTTAACGAAAATACGTTACTTTATCATACTCATAACCGCACCGTCCGAGCAATCTCGTTAAACGGGACTGACACTGTCCCGCGCGGGACATTCAATTTCGGGTTAAAAATCGGGACGTCCCGCCAAAAATGGGACGTCTGGCAACGCTGGTATAGATATACTTTGAAAAACTTGACCCCGTATAATGTCGTAACCATCGTCTAAGAATTGATAATTTCATAAAGAGTTCGACCATTTCATGATTGTTTTGTATTTCATGAAATAGAACATCAACCGATGGTCACACCGTAATGGTCACAAATACTAAACGTTTGACGATATGGACATTTAAACCCACGACTATTTCATGATGTTGCCAAACATTAGTGATCATATCGTAAAATAGTTAATTGTAATGTGGTCTGCCCAGATCATAAAATACTAAACGTTTGACGATATGGACATTTAAACCCACGACTATTTCATGATGTTGCCAAACATTAGTGATCATATCGTAAAATAGTTAATTGTAATGTGGTCTGCTCAGATCATAAAATACTAAACGTTTGACGATATGGACATTTAAACCCACGACTATTTCATGATGTTGCCAAACATTAGTGATCATATCGTAAAATAGTTAATTGTAATGTGGTCTGCCCAGATCATAAAATACTAAACGTTTGACGATATGGACATTTAAACCCACGACTATTTCATGATGTTGCCAAACATTAGTGATCATATCGTAAAATAGTTAATTGTAATGTGGTCTGCTCAGATCATAAAATACTAAACGTTTGACGATATGGACATTTAAACCCACGACTATTTCATGATGTTGCCAAACATTAGTGATCATATCGTAAAATAGTTAATTGCAGTATTAGGTACTTATTTTGTGTTTGTTGTGTATCATGGCAGCGGACAATAATTCGATTGGAGAAGTAATGATTAATATGCAAGGAGTAGTTGATAACGCGGGGCTCACTATGTTTTAAACACCACGAAGAGGGTGGCGGGGTCTTTGTTCACTCCCTTCGTTCGTTCACTAAACCCCGCCAACACCTTTGAACCTAACCTGTCTGAGTCAGGGTGCCTCAAGTCCCGACATATCTCGACTTGTTATAGATGGACACAATATAGGTAGACAATGAGAACTTAGGGTGCAAAAGAGAGCGAAGCGAGCTCGGGACTCGGACAGGTGTTTAGTTAACGATATCCATCACTTCACCATAATATCTAGGTTTAAATTCGTGGTAAGTTACCTTTTTCGGCCCAAGGCTGAGATAAACACGTTTAAACTCAACTGTCTACAAAATGAACCCGCGACCTGTGGAGCTCGTAAGCTAGCGCCATTACCACTGAGCCACCACACAACTGCTCTTCTGACGTCGTTGCTCTATAGGCGGCGAGCGCTCCTCCCGCCTTCCAGGCGGACGCGCGCACGTGGTCAGTTATCGTCGTACGCCGCGGCGGCGCCACGCATAACTGTGTTATCAATGTCAATGTTACTGTAATCAATATTTTCGTCGTCAAAATTAAGGACAAAATATTAAGGAAACCGAAACTAGTTTTCTAGGTAAGATGTTGTTTATTTGAGAATAATTTTAGACGTTTATATCTTCTAAGTATATCCTAAGGAAATTGTACACATACATTATTTTGTTTTCGATAATAAAGTTTGTTTCCTATTACGACGACGCACATGATATGCGGCCGCGCCCCCCGCGCGGTTGATTGTCTTTGTATGTGTGCCAAATAATTATACATATTTACGTGTTTTTATGTACTGATTAATTCTAAAAATTGCCGGGTTATTGGCGATACAAACATGTTTGGCAATGTACCATTTGCGTACGTTTATTATCACAAATAGATAACAACAATATTTGTTGCTCGCGAAATTCAAAACATGCAGCTCTTTATTACCTATTTTTTCAACCCACAACATATTAAAGAGTTCAATAGTTGTGTTTGAATTTCAATTTAACTTTCACGGGCAACTTCGGAGCATTTTATTAACGGTCATATATTAAATACCAAAAACATTTTGATACAATGTGAACCCAAGGGCGCCTCATTCGACGGATGAGACAATAGTGACGCCGAATCATTCTCATTGGCAGAATGTTCTATTTATATATTGTAAACAGAGGATCACGTGACTACTTAGATACTTACTTTTTTTTACAGCTGATAATGGATATAGGACAGGATTCAGATCAGGTATCCGATCAGCATTCAGACCAGGATTCAGATCAGGAGTCCGAACAGGATTCTGACCAGGATTCAAATCAGGAGTCTGAATACGACTGGGGAGCGTTTGCGGTTGTCAGAGCAAACGTAAATTTCAAAGACAGATATGATTGCATACCAAGCAGTTGGATCGTGCCTGATGACGAATTTGGACGTGCTTATAGGACCACTGTCAGTTATCTATTTCCCTCATCTGATAAATTAGGCAAAGGCGTAAAATTTAATAAAAACCAACCGCCGAATACAAACTGGCCTGAATACATTGGAAAAATGCTATTTGACACAAGTAAGCACACATTTGAGTCATAGTATAGTCGGTAGCATTATAGTCGCAGTCGCAGTATAGTCTTCCACGTAATAACTTATCATGTTGTGTTGCGACATGCAAGTGATATTCAGCGTTACGGTGATAAAACAATTATGAGGATGACTATACATACGTGCTGATATATTTTTGAGTCGTTTTCAGGGATGATCAAAACCACATCAGTACTATGATCGTGTCCTAAGGCGGATCACACACTACAGCGTGTGCCCGCGCGTGATTATTTGTGTACACATTCAATAAAAATGCGCTGGATTTTGGCTCCGTTTTACGCGCGAGAACGGAGGGGTCGTTGCTGCCGCGTGACGCGTTGCACTGTGTTATCCACCTAATATATGCGATCGTCGCGCATACGCGATCGTAACGTTTAGTTGTAGTTGCCTTGTGGTAATCACAAAATTACGATGTGGTTACATTGTGGTTGCAGTAGTAGATAGACATGGGCGAAATAGCTCACTGAAAAGAAAAAGACCGATTAGGTCTTCCATTCTAAAGAGCTATATCACTCCGCTAGGTCACTACCTCTTCTATAGCTCAGTGACTCAGACGCCCACTGTTCGCTCATTTGACTCAAGTCGCACGCGCGTCGAAGGAGATGGCTCGGCTCGCTCAATAGTGAATAGCTCTTTGGAAGTTTGGACTCTTTGTTACTCACTAGCTCTTCTATAGCTCAGTGACTCAGACGCCGACTGTTAGCTCATTTTTTTCCTCTGACTTTGGGGTTTCTTTTTTATAATCTGCCAAAGTATTTTCTACTTAAAGTCAATGATCATAAAGATAAATTTACAGTGATTGTCATTATGATAAGTGTACAATGACGTATTTGTGCCGGAGAGCTATTGTTGGAAGAACGAATGATGTGATCTGAAGTATTCCGAAGGGAGCCGAATGAGCCGTTCGGCCGGTGAATTCGGTCGGTCGTCGGTGTCTCGCTGAAGTACTGAGCTAGTGAGCTATTTAGCGAGTGAGTGAACGAGAGCGACGTCTATCGAAAAGAGCTAAGTATTTCTTTTCTATCACTCGCTCACGAGCTACCCATGGGCCATGTCTAGTAGTAGAGCAGTGGTGGCCCAGTGGTAACGGCTGCGATCTACGAGTTCTTGGTTCGAGCCCAAACAGGCGATTTACTTCGCTTAAGGTGAAACCCTAATTGCTCTCACTGCCATTTTGTCGCTAGATGGCGACACATCCACAATTTCGAACATTTTCAATTTTTACACCTATCATAGAAATTTTTAATAAACAACTTTATTCTTAGCGAAACCTAGGGCATTAACTTGATTTTTTTAGATCATCACTGTGCTTGTTAACTGGTATCATACAAAGATTAGAACATAATAATGATTTAGCCGCGTGAATTTACTCTTTACACACACATGCAAAGTAAATAGTAGTAACTTCCGACTCCACTAGATGTCGTTTTATTCAAACATGGTTGGAAATTAAAATGTCCAGATGGCGTTAATTTAAAGAAAGAGGACCAAATTATTTATAAGATGAATATCCTTACAATATAGCAAAAACTGAAAACAAATATTAATTTACTAATTAAGCATACTTTAAATTACTAGAGGATTGTTATGTTCCAGTCTATTTCTTAATAATATAATTATTGGGATATGCATACTTTTGTTTCTAGGCTCGCTATCAGATACCTTTTCACCATAACAAATTATTCAGATAAATTATTTTGGGTAATAAAGGTATATTGTACCTGTATAGGTTGTTGTAATGTGACTGAACCTAAATAGTACCTACTACTAAATAAATAAAAGATTATGTATTCAATTGTAAAGCGTTTTATTGTATCTTACTATAAATTAATAATATTTATCTATGGTTAATATTTTCATACAAATATCGTTTTATTTACTCTCACTGCATTTACCTAAATATTTTCTGGTTGGATTCGAACCATCGACTCGTACCACCACACAAAGATAACATACTTTTTTCAATATTTTGATATTTACAATTATGATTCTGTATTTAGTATTAGAAAGAATTATGTACGTAGATTACAATTTATGTAACATCACACGTAAGTGTAAGTATCTTACACAACAACACACAAGTGGTTGCTAGCTAACCATAACATTTATGTTTCAAGAATACCCACTTATTATACAACTTTGAACAATAAATATTCTTTTACAATTGAATTGTTTGGCTGGTACCTAAATACATGAGTGAAACATATGTACACAGAAAAATCTTATAAACTAACAAATAACATAAACTATACATCACTACGTACAAAAATAGCATAATAATTAGTCTATAACGTTCCCACTGCTGAGACTCAGGCCTCCTCTGAACAGTGGTGATGAAATAATTTACACAAAGCAAAGTGTCGGCTTGGATTCGAACCATCGACTCGTACCACCATACAAAGATACATAAAAAATACTATAATAAAATATCTTCTCTTCTACACGCTACTTTTTGCTGCGCCGCCGTCGCCGCGCAGTATCAATCTTCTGCTTGTCACTTTTTACTTCCATTTATATCATTTCCGTGCGATCTGAATCAATTGCTAGAAGACACAGTTTTCGCTGCAACAAATGAATTTACACAGTTTTGTTAGACTATTCTTACTGAACCCACACCTCAGAAACCTGAGGAATAAGTTAGGAAATGAGTAAGACTTATATTTTTCATACCTTTTAATTCCTTGATGTCTAGACATTTAGCATTTTTCTCAACTCGTCTCAAAATAATTTCCGGCAGTACACATGTTTTGAAAAATGTTACCAACTTCGGCATCATAGCATTGATAAATTCCTCATCCCGGTTAACTTCTATGACAGTCAATGGTTGGGTGACAGATATAAAGCAAATGAAGTAACATTTACTCATTTTGGTAATTCGCAATTGACCCTGGACCTAGAATCAAAATAATAATAGCTGAGAAACAATCCAAGAAATACATTATATTTATACATACATGAACCAAGAAATAATGATCTTTGTTACTTACTTGATAATAATAATTATGCTTTTTGTTCATAACTAATTGATGTTCTTTCCACATTTAGTTGATAAGCTTCAGTCTGTGGATCGGGTTGCGGCCAATTAAAATCAGCAGTCTCTACTTGCTCTGTAACAGATTCAACTCTATTAGAGCTAGAGCTGCAGGCTATGGCTTCGTAACGAATTTGTGGTATACCACGTGAATACGTTTTGGGCGTATCTTGAGCTGTGGAAGGGTTGGATAGCTGATCATGATCTTGAGTTGTATTTGGACTGAAATAAAAAATAAATAAATGAAATAGGTACAGTTATTAAAAACAATGTTGAGAGACAGAAAAATATTGATATGTCTGTACCTACCTAAACACAGCAGGGCAGTCCGCGGTTTCTTCCACTACTTTTTTTTTCTTGTTACGCCATGCTTCCAGCCGGCTGCAATTTGATAAAACTTGCTCAATACACTACTTGAAACTAACCTTATCGAGCTAGCCGTTTCTTTTTTTCCTACTGTTATCGACGAGACACAATAGATAAACAATTGTCATAAATCTCCTGGAGGTATCGTAACAGACAAGGGTCTACAGAAGAAATGGCGGCAAACCAACGGCAAACCAACGGCAAACGAAGACATTACATCACGGGCCAACGAGTATCAAATACACTCATAGGTACATTCACGTAAATCTGATTCGAAATCTTATGGGAATCTGATTTACTCACTAAAAATCATTAGAAGGATTTCCATGATGTCTTTTCAATGTTGCTTGCACTTTTTTCCGTGATTTTCGCGGCCCTGAATACATATGTCGTATATAGGCAAGTTTATTAGTCGGATTCATCTTAGGCAGAGATGCAATTCAATCTGTAATCAAAAAGAATAATTAAACACAACAGCAAAAGTATCGTAATTATGAAATGCTTCAAGAAATTTGTATTAGTCAGAAATAACACCACCATTTGTCACCATCAATCAAGCTGTCATGCTGTCAAGCTGTGTGTGAAAATTTGCAAAACAAGTAACAACTGACAGAACATGAAAACAGACCAAATAGAGATGTCAATCTGAGATCGATTGAGCAAAGAATCGATTTTTTGGAACAAATAAAAACGTTTTTTCAAATCGATATCTAGTACTGAATCGATACAGGGAATCGATATTTCACCCTAGAACATCAGTTTTTGTTTGTTTGAATTGTTAAGAATTGTGGTTGCGGGAAAATTACGAAGCATATCCAGTGCAAATCCTTTTGCGTAAAAATACGGATTTTTTCCAGATATGAGACCAGGAATCGTTTTTTCGGTTTTTTTTTTCAAAACGACAAGGGGCACCAATTTTTTATGTAGGGGCACATTTACAGCAGATTAGGCACCAACTATACGTTCCACTCATATAACTATAGGAGACACTTTCTTGCTAGGGTAACGTACACCCCGTAAACCCCTACATTGCAAATTTCATCGAAAACGAATGATTGATTTTTGGAAAATCATTTCTTTATTTGTGAATCGATTTTTCATATTTCCTTTCGAATCAATTCAGTAACGGATCTTTTTCAGAGAGTTTTTTTTGGTTCCTTTCGTCCCTCCCTCTGGGACAGGCAAAGTGAGTTTTTAGAGAGAATTGACGTCCCTATTAGGGGGAAATATTTGAAATTTAGAGTAGGTAGGTATGTGATGTGATGACAATCAACGAGTGTTGCTAACGTTTGATTTTGTATTTCCTCTTCTAAATCTTACACTTTTTAAAGTTTTAAGGGTAATTACTATTATAATATAACTCTGTATCACCTTCAAGCAGAAAAGCATCCTTTGTACATAAAAATAACACTTACCGTCAATAAAACACAAAAACACTTCACTTTTAAATAAAAACTCTTTCACGGATGGCACTCGTATGAATGGTTCTCAGTAGTAGCCTCAGTCACCAATTCTAAACCTGAATGGTGCTTACTACTTACTTAGCTGTTCAGACGAGCGAAATTGGAACTACAGCTACCATTTTGAGAACGTCATTTCGCTGACAGTTAAAAACCCTGAAACCTTAAATGAATGATGTACAGCAGTGGTGGCTCTGACTTGTAAGTCAGAGCCACCACTGCTGTACCTATATCATTCATCGTTTTAAATATCAGAACATCCTACAACTTACTACTAAAATACTGCCCTATGTTTTATTTCCCCTTTTTCTTGGTAAACTTCTTAGATGGCAAGACCAATTTATTTCGACGCACTTTGACGTGTGCTAATAATACTAAAATGTGCAATTGTTATGAAAAATCAATGTGGTTTGTCTGTGTATTCACTTATCTTGCTGGTTTCACATAAATTAAATATGATTCAATCAATAGATGTAAGTAGTACCTACGTGTCACCATTGCGTAGGTAGGTAATTAGAAAAAAAATAGGTAAATTTGCCTACGCTGATCGCCTGATTTAGGTATACCCTAAGTTTACATGAACTTCTATTCTCTGATTTTATTCAACCCAAACCAATGAATTAGTACCTAACCGTGTCAGAAAATGTATTATCAGTACCTACTTACATACAGTAGAAAGATTTTTAAATCTTTAGGTACTTTATATTTAAAGTAGATATTACAATAATTAGGTACATTAGTATTGTATCTGTGTGAACCAAATGCAGATCGCAGATATTTTTTTTCACTTTCTAGCATTCTTTCTCATTCCCTAATAAAAAACATTTTAACAATCATAAAATGTAAAACCCGCGGGCAAACCCGCGCGCCGGCGCTAACTTTCTAGAAACACAATTTTGGAAACGATTCGCAAGTTGTCAAGACAATCACGCATGGACTGACTGGAGCGTTGCATCGAATCGTTCGAATTTTCGAACAGCGCCATCTATTATAAATGTTTACCGAACGTAAACTCGTAACACAACAGCAAATAGCTCTTTCTCGGTGGTTCTTTAAATTTCTGTTAGATGGCGCGATTCAGGTCACTCACACATGTAAAGATTTTTCGTTTTTTATTGGGTCTAATTCTCCTAGAAATACTGTTTTTTTTATAAAATTTTGGCGTTTGGCGAACATAATACATTATAAAGTCTCATTATACTTGCTTTTATTCTGCAGAAACCGTTTATTTACGGAGATTACAACCCCTGAAAAATGTATGGCGAGGCCTATCTAGGGATCGACCTTAAACTATTTTATCACCACTACTTCCAAAACGGTGAAGGAAAACATCGAAAACCGGCATGTCCTAGAAGCAAAAATTCGAAGAAATGTGACATCTACCAAACCGTACTGGGCCCGATTACGGCCCACTCCCTCTCACAGAGAGGAGGCCTGTGTCCCAGCAGTGGGAATATTATAGGCTGATTATTATGACATGATGAGAGGTTGTGGCTCGTGTTTGCAGGCAGACAGATAGTAGAGTCCGGCTACATAGATGAGTGTGAAGTCTCGCTGTCGAACATTTTGTTTATACCTCGATACTGGTTCCAACCGGGTACCATAAATCCCATTCTTGTACGAGGAACCTCGTACGGCTCGCACCCACTTTTATTACTTCCTATACCTGTTCTCTTGCTCAAACTTAGGCGTGAATTACACAGAAACAGCGTAAGGTGAAGGCGCAGCGCAGGCGCAGCGTACGCAATACATTTTGTATGAAAACGTTAAACGTTTTTGCGCTAAATATTGGTTTTGTGCCGGTACAGTAGCGATATTGATTTAAAATACCAATGTTACGTACTTACAGGCACTACTCTGGTACCGGTATCACACGGAAGCCAATGGTACTTGACGTTTTCTCGTAAAAGGCTCCCGCAGACAGGCGCCATGGGGCCGTAAAATGATCGTCAAATAAGTATTGAATAAAACGAATATCACTCAATAAAAATATTATTTTTGCTCTTCAGATTCTCGAGCAGAAGCATTTCGATTTATTAAAGACGAAAAAGAAAGAGTAACAAGACTTGCAAGAGAGATGGGTGAGACAACAAGTGAATCAGGTAATTATTACGATAATTATCGTAATTTTAACAGTAGGCCAATTTCCGTATTTAAAAACGTTCAAAATCTAGTCTCAATGTCGTCTCAGCGACAATCAATGTCGAATAATTGTCAAAAATGTATGTAAATTAGAGGTATTTTTTACAGATAAAGACTCACATCAGATTGCGATTATTTATTAAATTACGGGAACTGACCCTCTTACTGTTCAACTTTGACTCTGACTTAACATCTATTGTTCGAAGTACCTACCTCATCATCATCATCATTTCAGCCGAGGACGTCCACTGCTGGATATAGGCCTCCCCCAAGCATTTTTGGGGGGTTTGCCATAATCGCCACGCTTGGCAGGCGGATTGGCGATCGCAGTATGGTGGTAAAACGCATAGAGAACGCTGCTGCCCATTCTCTAGTGAGTCCCTTAGTCGCCTTTTACGAAACCCACGGGAAGAAATGGTACCTACCTACAACGTACTTATTATTGGGTTTTTGATCTGAATTTATCAATGGCATCCCGGAGTCTAGATTTGTGACCGATTGATGGCAATAGGTCCGCCCCCTATTACATGGGACACCCCACAAAATGTGGGTGAATATGTACAATAATATGTAATATAGAATTGCCAAACTTAAGTGACAGTGGGCAGGGTACATTGCTCGCAGAACAGATGGCCGATGAAGCCGAAAGGTTCTGGAGTGTGTCGTGTCTACCTATCCCTGACAAATAAAAGGGGTAGAAAATAGACTAGACCATTAAAATTTAATAAGAGAAACACAAGATAAATTATAAAAAGGTACCTTTGCACTCTATTTATTGGTAATAATCACAGTCCAATTCCTTGACATGCATATCTTTGGCTTTCACTCCTGAAACACTTCTTGGAGTTGTAGTAGCAGTCACACAAGCTTGCTTAGGAATAGTTTCAGTAACTGTTCCATTCATGCCCGGGACGAAATAACGCACACGAGCCAGCAGTATAAACGCGGCCTTCATCTTCACCCCGTAATCTTTCATGGCTATCGTCATGTCTATGGAAAGTCTTCGGAGTTCTTTGCCAGTAGCTAGGGCGGTCCATTTTCTAATATTGTTGTGCTTGAAAATCAAACACTTTTCTTACGACTATTTCATTTTTAGGCATAGACGGACAATGGGCATTAAGTGCAGATGTGTAACTCCATTTTATTGCTTTATTTCATTGTAATTTCCAAAATACCCAACTGATTTTGGCTGACATTCTCTATTCCTCTTCCTTTTTCAGACATAGATATTCTCGTATGCCAGTCTAGTCGGTCAAGACATATAAAACCTCCTTCATATAAACCGAGAGTGCGTTTTAAGACTCTTATAATAATAATTTAGAATTTTGTTAATTAGTTGACAACGTAGTTCCATAGAAAAACCAAATTTAGGCTATTCAAAACGATATAAAATTATTTTTAGTAAGTACAATCTTAATGCAACCTTCCTTGAATAGACTGCATAGACAATTAAAAGAATAAGTAGACATCAGTTTGACGTGTTTGACTTAAATGTCATAACAAGAATATTATTATGTAAAAATATAGAAAATTCTAATGTAAAATCAAGTAATTCTTTATAGACGAATCGTTTAAGACCGATTCGCAGAGTGTTAGCACAGAGAACAAAGAGAGAAATATATTAATGTAAGAAAGTTGTAAAAGGATAATAAAACAATGATGATGTGGATGAATGAAAAAGAAGCGTAAGTATAGTATCAGTAATAAACAGATACTATATTTCCCCATCGACCCCGAGAAAATTTTTGGCCTAGAACAAAAATTTTGTAAGGTTAAATAAAACAACTTTCACATAGCTTACATACTTCTTTCAATCACACCGACATCTTACGAAGTTAGGTCAGGTTGGATTCACATTCAATGATCACAACTCGACTTGATAAATAAATAACAGTAGGCTTATTTTCGGAGTTGTTAGCCGCTCTCGTCGAAAACCATTAATCAGAAAAGATTTTTAACAAAGGCTTATTTATAATGGAGTTGTTAACCGCTCCAATCAACATCAGTGTTGATAGTAAATAACAAGGGCTTATTTTTATGGAGTTGTTAGCCGCTCCAATCAACTTCAGTGTTGACAGTAAATAACAAGGGCTTATTTTTATGGAGTTGTTAGCCGCTCCAATCAACATCAGTGTTGATAGTAAATAACAAGGGCTTATTTTTATGGAGTTGTTAGCCGCTCCAATCAACATCAGTGTTGATAGTAAATAACAAGGGCTTATTTTTATGGAGTTGTTAGCCGCTCCAATCAACATCAGTGTTGATAGTTAATAACAAAGGCTTATTTTTATGGAGTTGTTAGCCGCTCCAATCAACGTTAGAGTTGATAACAAATTAGAAAATAAAAACTAAATAGAGTTATAATGGACCGAAAAGAACTCTACAGTTTAGAAGAAAGAAAGGGAAAAATGAATAATGAGTATTGACTAAAAAATAATGTAAAGATAGCAAAAAGATTAAAAATTGTGCAAAAGGAAGGTAAATGAGAGGGTTTGTGTCAGTGGGTAGTGGTATGGGTAGTGTCAGAGTCAAAGAGTGTTCAAAAGGGTAAATTCGTTGTAAGAGGGAAGACAAGTAAGTAATAATAAGAGTAAGATCATTCCTTAAAGAAATTAAAAAGTTATTAAGCCAAATAAGTTAGTCAAAAAGAAGCAGTACTAATAATAGTACATTTTAGAATTTTGAAAAATAGTTTAGTGTGTAGTAGTATCTAGTTTTGATTTTACATTGGGCGCCAAACTGTCGTGTCTACCTATCCCTGACAAATAAAAGGGGTAGAAAATAGACTAGACCATTAAAATTTAATAAGAGAAACACAAGATAAATTATAAAAAGGTACCTTTGCACTCTATTTATTGGTAATAATCACAGTCCAATTCCTTGACATGCATATCTTTGGCTTTCACTCCTGAAACACTTCTTGGAGTTGTAGTAGCAGTCACACAAGCTTGCTTAGGAATAGTTTCAGTAACTGTTCCATTCATGCCCGGGACGAAATAACGCGCACGAGCCAGCAGTATAAACGCGGCCTTCATCTTCACCCCGTAATCTTTCATGGCTATCGTCATGTCTATGGAAAGTCTTCGGAGTTCTTTGCCAGTAGCTAGGGCGGTCCATTTTCTAATATTGTTGTGCTTGAAAATCAAACACTTTTCTTACGACTATTTCATTTTTAGGCATAGACGGACAATGGGCATTAAGTGCAGATGTGTAACTCCATTTTATTGCTTTATTTCATTGTAATTTCAAAATACCCAACTGATTTTGGCTGACATTCTCTATTCCTCTTCCTTTTCCTTTTTCAGACATAGATATTCTCGTATGCCAGTCTAGTCGGTCAAGACATATAAAACCTCCTTCATATAAACCGAGAGTGCGTTTTAAGACTCTTATAATAATAATTTAGAATTTTGTTAATTAGTTGACAACGTAGTTCCATAGAAAAACCAAATTTAGGCTATTCAAAACGATATAAAATTATTTTTAGTAAGTACAATCTTAATGCAACCTTCCTTGAATAGACTGCATAGACAATTAAAAGAATAAGTAGACATCAGTTTGACGTGTTTGACTTAAATGTCATAACAAGAATATTATTATGTAAAAATATAGAAAATTCTAATGTAAAATCAAGTAATTCTTTATAGACGAATCGTTTAAGACCGATTCGCAGAGTGTTAGCACAGAGAACAAAGAGAGAAATATATTAATGTAAGAAAGTTGTAAAAGGATAATAAAACAATGATGATGTGGATGAATGAAAAAGAAGCGTAAGTATAGTATCAGTAATAAACAGATACTATAAGTGGCGACCGCGTACCGGAAGACGTAGCGTTGGAAGGCCTCCCACAAGATGGACCGATGACCTTGTGAGGGCCGCAGGAATCCGCTGGATGCGAGAAGCGCAGAACCGGTCGAAGTGGAGGAGCTTGGGGAAGGCCTATGTCCAGCAGTGGACGTCTTTCGGCTGAAATGGTGATGATGATGATGATGTACTATAGTATATATATACCTCTGCCCATCCCTTCGAAGAAACAAGGCATGTTATGTAACGTAGATACTAAAAGATCTATGATTGTTTTAATTTTAATTAGCTTTTTCCCAAAACTTCGTCCGTGTCGTTATTAGAAAACAGATCACTAGATACAATAATAAATAAGTTGAATGAGACGATTCTGATAAGTATTGCTTTATTTCATTACTAGCTTTTCGCAGTGGCTTCGCCCGCGTGGAGGTCGAAAATTATCCCACAGGAACGTACTACCGAGATAAAAAGTATCCTATGTGATAAACCAGGTTATTATCTATCTGTATGCCAAATTTCATTCAAATCCATACAGCCGTTGTTGCGTGATTGAGAAACAAACATGCAAACATCTAAACTTTCACATTTACGACCGCTCTCGTACGAGATCAGAAGTAGCTTCGTAGTAGATAGGGCGTGGTAACGCGACGTTAATTATTTAAAAGATAGTTGTGAATGATCTACATTAGTAACTATCTTTAGTTCATACATTGACGCTAGTACACAAATTAAATCTTATGACCGAATGATAAAATAGGATTTCGCAGAGAGGTATGTTTTGATAGGTCGCGCCTATGCCTTACGAATGTCTCAAAACAGAATGTGGGCACGCTCGAGGCCCCTTTTTCGAACATCTCTCCCAAAGTCCCAACCCAACCAAAAAACATTGTTCCTTATTCATTATAGGCCGGACCCACGACTACGTTCGGTAAACTGCATTATGCAGCGCAAATGTTACCGCCGCTCTCCGAAACCATTCGTCTTGTCCTTCTCAGAAGGGCTAAACGACATAATTCTGACCCGCGCAGCGGATGTTTAAAATAAACAATGCAAACTCCTAGAAGCTTATAAAAGTAATTTGCTTTTAGTCCTTAAACTATCAATCAGAACAAAGCACGCAGTAATTATGCTTTACGCGCCTATTTGCACGCGCGTCGACAAATATGCACCGCTTTTTTTTTTCATTTGAATCCTTTAAAAGGGTCATTGTACTCATCATTATGAACAACTTTTACAATGCGAGCAACCGTGAAATCGTGAAATAAAAATTAGCTTAATCATCATTCTGAACAACTTTTACTATGGGTAACTAGTAAAAGTTGTTCATAATGATGAGTATTATGACCCTTTTAAAGGATTAAAACGATAAAAAAATAGCGGATTTATGTAGTAGGATGAGTCGTTTCTCGTTTAAATTTAAATATCCACAAAGCAGCGGCAAGACTGTTATGCTATTATATTATTCTTCATTTATCAGGAGCGACCCATTCAGCATCTTATTATCTACTACTATTTCGTTTCCCGACTTCCACACGGACGAAGTCACAGGAAAAAACAAAGACACTCAATAAAAATATGTTGTTTTCATAGATTCTGCAGAAGAGGCTCCACCTAAACGAAGCGGAACAAAAAGGAAACAATCTGAGCAAGAAAATAAACATCAAGATAATAAAAAAATCCAAAACAAAAAGAAAAAAACTGCAGAGGAATTGGATAAAAACAATGAATCAGAAAAAGTAGAGGCTAAAAAGCAACTACATTCTCATTGCTATAAGTTTTACGTCGAGTTCAATGCATCATACCAGAAGTCTATGTCTGTTCTAGACAATACTGTAAATTATTTACAAAACATTGTTTCTACATATAAAGCTACTGTGGCAGCAAAAGCAAAAATCTCATCACCGCGACGAACAAAACAGAAACACGATGACGAGACACCAAACGACAGTAAATGGACTCTAAGATATGCTGAGCAAGACATAGGAATTATAGAACTTATGCCAAACACAGGTGTGTATGTCTCTGCAACGGGCTTAAGTGAGTGCAAAATTAAATACGCCAAATTTACCGAATTTACAAAAGGCGTGTTAGAACAAGTATTTACAGAAGAAGCTTTAAGATCGTGTTCGTTCACTGGACAACCACCTAAAAGACAGGGAAGTGGGAATCTTCCAACTAGGCCAGGCCTGGATTTAGTGGCCAGAGAAACATTGGTATCTTATATCGAACATTATGGCAGTGATAAGGGTTGGTGGAACGGGACAAATCAGAAAAATCCGACTAAAATAATTGCGGATTTTATAAGAAATAAACTTTCGGAGGCGTATCAAAAATCAAAGAAACCGCCCAAGACCAAGCCAGTACGTTACGCTATCTACTAAGCTATAGTCTGTTCTAAAATTATCAGATAAGTTTTATCAGCCGCTGTACCCAGTTCAGCGGGGTAATTGTGTAACAAACTAACGGTAGGAATGCTTTTCATTTTGACGGTTCAACAAAATTCATTGCGTTATTAATAGAGATCGGATATTCGGATGCATATTCACCTAAAGTTGAGATATTGGCTAAAATGAAATGCGCTTTTGTACCGATTTTTTTAAAATTTAATGTATAAAAAATGTTTTTACTAACACACACCACCCCTACTCTTACAGACTTACACCCTAGGTACATAGGTATAGGTACCAAATTTCCATCGGGGTTAATTTTTTAATAAATATGAGTCTAAATAGTTATGCAATTGCAATCCTAATCATTTAGAAGGCGCTTCCATACTATACAACTGACTAGTTATGCATTTCCGGTATTGCTGGCATCCCAGGATTTTTGTACAAAAAAATGTTTTAAGAAGCCGTTTCCATATTTTCATAACTAAAAATTAACTTTAGGTAAATATATATCACATTATCCGATCCCTAGTCATTAACGATGTTGAGCAGACGATTTATTCGAATCTTTCGAATACTTATGAAGCAACGGATCATCAGCAAGATCCTTCAAAATGAATCATACTGTGATTAATAAAGGTTTTACGCATTTAGGGTGCAGGTGAAATTCTTACGCAATTTGCTCACTAAAGGGAATCAAAACACATAGGTCATTCATATATCTGCATTTAGATAGTTTAAACATTAAGCCCCTTATTTATAAACGCTGTTTAAAGTTAAGTAGTGAATAGCGACTGTTTTACCATACATTTTTGACGTTTAAACATCTCTTAACTTGAAGCAGCGTTTTTATATAAGAGGGTATCTCAGATATATCTCACAAATTTAACAATTATTGTAACGTCTACCAAAATTGAAGTTATACCTAGATAAAGTAGTACTTAAAAGTGCATTTTACATTTAGGCCTCCATGCCTTCACTAGGATTTAAGTTTTTTAATGTGTAAATGTTTTTTGAATGTATATTAATTAATATTTCTTATGTAAAGGATGGCAGGGACATCGACGCGCAGCTTAATACCATGGATTCAGTTCGTGATTCTGAAACCCCTGCGTTGAAATTTTTCCTGGGTTATTAATTAGTAGGTATTGCACGTTTCCATGAAACAGCAGTTTTTTTTTTATAACCGACGAAACTTTTCTATCCTAGAGGGTGTAGAATCATGTGTTGAATTCATGGTTTCAGATTGCGAATCGATGTCCCTGCCATCTTGTATAAATTTCCATGTCAGTTAGGATCGACGGCCTATGTTATGAAACCAGAGGGGCAATTCTCGTAATATTAAGAACGTCCACAGTTTGGTCTCAGTCTCAATATGTCAAAAATAAATCGAGTTTCCATAAATTTTTGACATTTGACTATCGCCGAGGTGAGACTACGACTAAATTTTGAACGTTTTTAATTACGAGAATTGGCCTTCAGAAGATTCAAATAAATATTTTGATTTCTGTCTTGAGACTTTGGTGTGCAGATGACGCATTCACTCCAAAGTGATCATACTCTGTAAATCCGTCAACGAAGAAACGAGCCAGTCCAAAAGTAGTACGATACTTCGAAGTCAACCCTAATCCCGATAAACTAACTTTTTCGGAAGGGTAAACATTTATCAAGACTAAGGACAGTTATGAAATCTTGTCATTCATTCTCAGTTTGGACCCCAAACTAATTTGTTCTCTGTAGGTGATACGAAGTAGGAAACGCCCGTAACTTTGGCTCAAACTACGGATTTCCTGCTTAAGCTCTGTTTCATAAAAAAAAAACAAGTAAATAACATAACTCATAAACAAGAGGTGAGACCCAGGAACGATGCTTTCGTTTCTGAGTCTCACCTCTAAAAAAACCGAAAAAAAAAACCTATTTTTACTAAAAAAAATCTATCAAGTCAAATTAGAGTATAATATTTACAGTTAGTTTAATACCACAGAATGAACTGTAGAGCACTGTTCAGAAATGTTAAAGTGATTCTAACATTCGCCGGTATTTTTTATTATTTTGTAGGTAAATCATGAATTAGGAGAATTAAATGATTACCTAGGTATATTGTTTATTAATCATGTTGATTCTGTTTTAATAAAGGAAATTATAACATTTTTCGTTAATTGTTAGTGTGATATTTTGATTACCGACTTACGTATAGTAGGTAAATATTAAACTGTTTTGACACCTAGGTACTTTTTATTTTAAGAAAGAGGAGAGGGGAAAATCTATCTACAACGGGTAACGGAAAGGGTATATACATACCGAGGGCACGGCTTCTTTGGATGATATCAAACGACATTGGAAAGGTTTTTTAATCCTATCTCTACATATTCGGAAGTTTTGAGAATTTTTAATACTTTGATACCAGAACAAATCGAAACAAACACATCACTCAGAAGAGATTGATCGTGATATTAGCAAGTAACGTGGAAAGTTATTGACCTACGTAGTGCTGTGACACGTTTGTTATGATTTGAATTTAAGAAAAATATGAAACCGAAAATTTGGAATCAATTCTTAGAGTATTTTATTTTGAGCTGAAACTATGTTAAGTGATTCTATACCAGCTGTTATCTTTAGTGCATAAGGATAGAAATAGGGTTTCTGTTACAACCTGTATATCGCAATTCGGGTTATGATAGGAACGATACGTCGGGTCAGGGGGCCTACTCCCTAAGCACGAAGTCTGTCGTTTCGGTCCAAGTAACGTGCGTTTCCAACTCCGTATCACTTACGGCCAGAAGATTAGTTTGGAGCCCGAACTAAGAATGAATGACAACACGATTTGACAGCTGTCCCTACTCCCGATATGTTACGTATGTACGTTTGTTTGTATATACACAAACCTTATACTATATAATATCTGTACATAATTTTACATATACACCGTGACATTTTAGTCGTCTTACAACGGAAGCCCACTTCATGTATCCAATGACTACTAATCATTAATAATACAAAAATGATATTTTTGAACATTTGCATAATTAAAAAAAAAAAAAATTCACTAAGACGCATGACGTAGTTTGAAACACTCTGATAAGGAGATGAAATTAATGATGGAATGTAATGGTAGGTAGGTAGATATCTTCTACCGATTGATATTTACATATCATTGATATTGTATTGTATTGTATTGATATTCACATTATTAACAGGGAGGGTGTTTCATAATTCTAAAGCATTATTTATTTTTCTTTGTACCTATTATCTTAATTAATGGTAACAATATTTTAATTGCGCTTAGAGGTATTTTATGACGGATACATTGAGTGGACCACCTTTGTAAGACGACTAAAATGTCACGGTGTATATGGATAATTATACAACCAATTATACATCTAATAATTTTATTATAGTAATGAATTGAATTGCTTGCATTTGTACGTAGCCCTTTTCCTCTCTCCTAATTTTGCTGTGCCCGACAGGGTCCATATTGATCTCACTGTTTATACCATCTATGTAAAACTTATGGAATGCAATAAAGAATTGAGTATTGAGTATGTTTTTGCCCGTCCAAAAAAGTTAGTTAATTGGCTGTAGGATTCACTAAGAAGTTTCAAATTACTTTCGGATGGGCCCGTATCTTCGTTGACGGAGTTCGGAACAAATTTTATAATTTTTTTCAAGTTCCTAACCAAACCCGCTACCGGGTTAGGATTTTGGGTCAGGTTCGGAATAATCCCAAAATACCGGTACATTTTGCAAGTAGGTACACACGGCCACACATCAAGCTGTATAATTTCCAGTGTACGCTGGTCTCGCTTTGTACGGAAATCTTATACAATGCGAGATCAGCTTATACTGGAAATAACTGATGTGGTGTAGCCGTGCATACAAAATATGTTTAAGATGTGTAGGTACCTAGGTACCTATATCTAGATCACTGTATTTTGAACACTAGTGTTCAAAATACAGACACAATACAGCCTCGAACTCGTAATACATGTCTTGCTACTTGAGGCTCAGTGCGGACGAGGTATTCATCAATGACCGGTTAATCCCCTCCTAAAGTTAAAAAAAAAGAGCGAGCGCTCTCGAAGCTCGAACATAGACTATCTCTATCTCCCCCCAACTCAGTCACCGGCTCACGGCCCGTTCGGGGCGACGCACAGTGGAACGAATGTATGGGAGCGGTTGGACGTAGACATGTCCGAAAAATAAGAGTAAAATTATGACAAACTAATGATGCCATCTTATTCGATTACTTAATGCCTTCATAAATTGTGGTGATGAATTTCTTCATAACTCCCATATTTCGGGAGTAATTTGAGAAAATGTGAAATTTTACTATGAAAATGAGTGTATCGAGCTCTCTCCCTCCTGATTCCGGGCTTGTTTCAAGTAGCGGTCTCTAATATCGTAATGCTATTACTAAGAGCTATATTTAATACTAAGACACATAGTGCGCCAAATGTGCACTTTCTGGGATAAAAGGAAATGAAAATTTAAAAAAAAAAACGTTTTTTCCCCATTTGTATTTACTTTAAACCGCAGACAGACTTATTAAGAGGTCTATAAATATATTATATATATATACAGAAATATATATTAACAAAAATCTTCACAAGAACTGATGAGAGTATGACTTTTAAGTAAGTTGATAATAAATTACCTAGTTTCATTAAAAGTACAATAAATAATTAAGATGTAAGCTCTAATTTACTAAGTTACACATTTTAAAACAATAACATCATTTAATTATCTTCGTCATCATCATCATCATCAATTAATTCAAATTCAGAATCGATGTCCGCTAAATCATTTATGTTAACAAATTCGATATCACTTTTCTCAGAATCCGTAAGCTCATAAAATTCCTTAAAAGAAGATTTTTTTACAAACTTATTTCCTTTTGGACGGATACTTGTAACAAGTGGATCAGAAGACAGTAAAAGATTGTGCATAATATCTTCATTGCATGAGATACTGCTATGCTTTCGAGAATGCCCCTCTCTATATTTTCTAAAATCTTTATTTCTAGCCTCAGATGCCTCTTCGGATAGAAAACCAATGGGCACAATTGACATGTTCTGAACTATGTCTGGCCCATGCATTAAAATTTTATGAAGTGAAGAAGGCATATAATACCATGGGTATAACTCCACGTAAAGCTTAGCAGTATCAAAGCAGAACTCTCGGAATTTAGTTACGTTGATCTTCTCTCCTGATGAAATACACTGCAAGATCACACAGATTTTTCTTAAAAGCATAGCATCTATTCCGGTCAGTTCAGCAGATTTAGTGTAGTTTTCAAAAAATCTCCTTGCCGAGTTGCCATTGTTGGTGGATCCACTGCCTTGTTTCACAACATCGAGAAGTAAGCCCGTTTCTCTTCTTACAGCCTCTTGAACTCTTTTCTTCCTGTCATCAACTTGCCTTTTTGCTATATCACCCCTTACTTGCCATGATTTTATGTCTAATTTGTAGGAAATGTGTAATAAGCATTCCATTGAGCGAATCCAAGCGTGAAGGGTGCTTAAGCTATATTTATACATGTCCTCGTTTGCGTGTTTATCTTTGATTAACTCTAAATTATTCATTTCTTTAGGACAAGCCTTGCATATGTCACACACTGAAGCTGCTGTATTGGATATAATGGAATGAATTTTACCATCAATCATTGTCAACAGCAGTTGGTGTTTGACACTAATTCCATCAGTGATGGTGGATGGAGTTAAGGCTTCAATCTCTGCTTCGATTTCAGCCATCTCTCTCTGCACATTTTCTTTGGTTTCCTTTATAAACTTAAACAATATTGGCCGGCAAAATGAAGTGGAAGATGGTCGCTCGTTTTCCCAAATTGTTACACCTTTTGAGACGAGCCGCAGTGGTACAAGACTAATCATAAAATTACTAGCAAGATCGATTTGCTCATCTTCACTCGTCCTTTGATGATAAATGCTTTGGCTAGATGATCCGTCAAAACCCCATTTGCTGGTCAATACGAGCTGTTGATTGGGATCAACAGGGGTTTCTAACGACCTAATAAGTCTTCTTGAGGTTAAATCCATCAAGGCTTGTAATTTGATTTTTGCAGAGCTCTCTGTAACTGTGAGATCTTCTTTGGCCGGATAGCACTTAATTTTTTCTTTAACCAACATGTAGTAACTCGGGTATTGAAGAGCTCCTTCTTGAGTGTTGAAATCCCGAAGAGTGTTATAGCGCCATTTCGATAAGTTCATCGATACATAAAGAGCCAATGCCTTCAAAGGGGATATTTCCCGTACCTGAATTGATTTACCTTCAATGAAGGCTTTGATTTTTGAGGCCTCTTCTGGATTCTCCGTCAAGTATTTCATAACATAAGCTGTATCGCTTTGTCCTGCCTTTTGAAGCGCCCTTTCGGCCGAAAACATAATTTCAGCGCTGCTACTGCTGCATGAAAGACTATCTTCAGTGCGTCTTCTTTTTTGCCGGTTACTAAGGTCCTCAAAAGATTTACGAGGACTAGGATGTGTACAAGTTGAAGCATCAGATTTAGCAGGAGAAATTATGGGCTCGATGACGTCACTTATATTTTCTGTAGAAGGTTCCATATTTTCATTCTGTAATTCCGGCCATTGAATTGCAGCCTGTAGCCAAATCTCATGTTTCTTCCGAAACTTATCTGTGCTTCTTCCAGACTGTGTCCATTTTGCATAAATGCGGTAGCAAAATCGACGACACCAGTCTTTTAAACTTGTTTCAGCACTTTCACATAACTGAACACAACTGTTATCTTTTAAAACACTGAACAAATAGTTAAAGTCGCGTAAATCTTTATGTGCGCGTGCGCATAAAGCAACGTGAATATCAAGATTTGTATTAAAATTTGGAAAATACATTGCGAGATTAGCTTGGATACAACGAGGTGTAAATCAACACTGATTTTAAAGTTACTAATAGTGACCTATTTATATAAAATCCAGGTATCCCAGGTATCCTTTGTTAAATATTGCAAGGTAATTAGTTATTGTGATAATTAGTAAATGATGCATGCTAAATTAGTGTATTAAGAGCCATTTAGTAATTAAATAATAGCAATGTTCTTATCAGTAATCATTAGTGCATCAGTTTTATATGTAAACCTTAAGTCCCTAATTATATATCCTAATTAGCTTATATCTTCTCTAATTGGCTGCTCAGAAATGTTATTGTAATAAGGTAAACCTTTAGAAAAACGGTTTTAATCAACAAAATAAACAAAAAATAAAAAAATTGTGTTATAAAATAAACATCACTCTTTATCCCAGAAAGTGCACATTTGGCGCACTATGTGTCTTAGTATTAAATATAGCTCTTAGTATTAGCATTATGATATTAGAGACCGCTACTTGAAACAAGCCCGGAATCAGGAGGGAGAGAGCTCGATACACTCATTTTCATAGTAAAATTTCACATTTTCTCAAATTACTCCCGAAATATGGGAGTTATGAAGAAATTCATCACCACAAGTTATGAAGGCATTAAGTAATCGAATAAGATGGCATCATTAGTTTGGCATAATTTTACTCTTTTTTTTCGGACATGTCTACGTCCAACCGCTCCCATACATTCGTTCCACTGTGCGACGCGTCTGTGTGGAATTTATTAGTGCTCTAAATATTTTTGCTGTCACTATAATTGTCCAATCAATTAGTATCGTTTTTGAAAACAGGAACAATTGCTACGGTAAGTTATTGTTTAATTAAGTACTTGACTATTTATAGAAATAAGACAGCTCTAACTTTAGTGAATAAATTTAACACAGACATTGTTTTGTCTAGGAGGTTAATGTCTGGCGGCCATTATGGTACTGTGTGTACGTTACTATAACGAATTTCTACAGGATAATTTTTTAACCAGTGCGCAAACTGTGACCATGGATTCAGCATATCATTCTAGACCCTCAGCCCAGAAATGTTTCGTCAGTTATACAAAAAACAAATCAGCTGTTCCATACATTTTGACCGCGTAGGTATTGCACTTGTCTATGAAACAGCTGTTTTTTTTTTGTATTACCGACGAAAAATTTCTCCTCTGGGGTGTCTATAATGATATGCTGAATTCATTGCGCACTGGTTAAAAACTTATCCTGTTTAGTGTTGCCAGGTAAACTATAAATAATAAGACTTCGCACAACATAACCTACAATGATCAGTTAATTGGTATCTATAGAACCCTTAAGGATGTCGATGATACAAATACTGTTCCAAAGTCGTCCTAAGAAATAATAATAAATTTCCGAACGCTGCAGTTAGCGGGCCGGGCGCCTCAACAAATGGATGACGTAATAGTGACCTGGTCAAATCTCACATAAACTCACATCGCATGCCAGAACGTTTTACAAACATAGATATTTGCATACAGACAATCACGTGCACGGCTGTTTCTATAAATAACGTATGTTTTTACAGATAATGGAAGAATATGGAGCATATTTAGTAGTAAAAATATTAACTCCAAATCGAAATGATCTACTTAATGAATACGAATGTGTACCAAAAAGTTGGGTTAAAGTGAAAGATCGTTATGATAACTATGTGGTATTTGGATATCCCTTAGAAGATAGATTAGACACTAGATTGAGAGTAATAGAATACCAGTCAATGGATAAGACATGGCCTAAACTTTATGGTGAAGTGGTGTTAAACACAGGTAAGATTGTTTTTGTCTTACCTAATTTTATATAAAACCATTCAAATAACTTGCAAAACCAACGCAAGTTTTACACATAAGCATCGTAATATTTATGAAAACAATTCCGTCTCGGACAGGACGTAACACATACACTTTATTTTACATCCATCGATCCCTAATAAAGAACTAGATACACCATCAGCAGCAAAAATGTCCTCACCGAATGAGCACCCACTTGAACATTTGGGTGCGCTTTTGATTTAGTAGCATTCGAACGCTCCGACGGTAAACATGTCTCAGTGGTCGTTTAAAAATTATAAAAATCACAGATCTAGGACGCTAAAAAAGTATGGAGTTTCATATTTTCGGTAAGTATCACTATTATCATTATATAATTATTATCACTGTATTATAAATGCTGATAAATATAAAGAAATCATTGTTAAAACATTTTTTTTAATAAATCTTACTAAACAGCAGGAGTTTTAAAGCATCTCAATCGTAAAGACTCTTACTAAACGTATTAATCATACTATAGCACGCCCACTTAAATTGTTCGGATTAGGTGCGTTGATTCTGTTCCATTTGTTGGAAAAGCTATTGATTTTCAAATGTTATTATTAAAGAATTATTGGTTTTGTTGTTTAATGACAGTACTTTGCTGTTTCTGTCAATATTATAGTAACATTTTATTGATTTAATTTTGACTAAGTGCATGTTATAAAATTAAAGATATGAGATTTTTTTAGCTTTCCTCGAGATTCAATGAGGTGTAGAGAATGGATTTCAGTTATAGCACGTCAAAGATCCGCAGAATTCTTCAATCCGGCCCAAGGAAGCGTTGTATATTCGAAGCATTTTTTTAAAAGTAATATTTCATATTAGCGATTAGCGATATTTCATATTTCCATACACTATTGCCA
Source organism: Polymixis lichenea (assembly GCA_949091785.1). Classification (NCBI taxonomy): domain Eukaryota; kingdom Metazoa; phylum Arthropoda; class Insecta; order Lepidoptera; family Noctuidae; genus Polymixis; species Polymixis lichenea. The sequence goes on along the minus strand of OX420943.1, from coordinate 16,290,811 downwards.
AATTAATCAAAACAGGTAAATATTTAACAGCTATGTGCGGCGTTGCCTGTAAGTTTAATATTTTATTAGTTTTAAGTCTGTAAGTTTAATAATTAGATCAAAATATGTACAGCAAAAAAAAAACAAAAAGGAAGATAAATAATAAATAAATGATTATAACTAATATTTATTAGTTTCATTAATAATAAATGTGCTGCCCTATCTAAAAACATTTACATTCAGGTAAATCATAATCTTTACACTTATACACAATAGAATAGAATAAAATATGCTTTAATATGTAAACATTTTTTTAAAATCTTAACGAAATTAAAAAAGGCCATTTATTATTACAGTATAATCAAAAAATATTAGACAGTTCGACTCCACTCATTCCTTGTCCTAGCGGAGAGCCTGGATCGTAAAACTTTATTGCTATTTATTGACACTATTTCATTCTAACTTTAAGACATGCGTGTAAGGTTGAATTTGTTTTGATGTAAGTTGACCAATGAGTATCGGTCTTAAAAATGTATTGCGTTTTGTACATAGCTTTCTGAAACAAATTTTAAGCTTTGCGTTTAAGGTTGAATTTACATTGTGGCATCCACATGATCTCGAGTCCGGACCCTTGAGTACGGCCCTGTACAGCGGGGGACTACGCGGGGCGAAGGAGCGGAGGTCACCTAGAAATCCCGTTATATTCAGTGCGCGCGCGACGCCGCGCCAGTGCACCCAGATCGTTCTAACGGACGCACGTACTACTTTGTCTTAGCCACCCGTGCTTATAAAACTCGCTAGTAAAACTTCTATTTTCTTATATAACTTAGCTTCAGTACTATCCTATCACTCTGTATCGTTTCTTCTTCGTTCTAACGTCTGTAATAATCATCTATCCTCATTAAATACCGTCTATTGTTCTTCTTGCTGTTTTCATATTCACCGCCGCCTACCTAGCCGCTTGCTACACACCATACACGCATACATCTCCATAGTGGTGACCCCGACGAAGAAATAATGGCGAAGCCCGGTGAAGATCAACTGGAAAATTCCGGTTTGTGTCGAGTGGGTGTGCGGGTACCGCCATTTTGGCCCGAGGAACCGGCCGTTTGGTTTGCGCAAATTGAAGGTCAGTTTATAATTTCCAATATTACTGCCGATCTGACCAAATATCACTACGTGATTGGTCAATTAGAGCCGCAATACGCGGCAGAGGTGAAAGATATAATTTTAAAACCGCCGGATAGCGGCCGTTACGAAAAATTAAAAACGGAACTTATCAAGCGGTTGTCCGCTTCACAAGAGCGGAAGCTACAACAATTGTTGACCCACGAGGAACTGGGGGATAGGAAGCCATCCCAGTTCATGAGGCATCTGCAGAATTTAGCTGGACCGACGATCCCTGATCACCTCATCAGGCAAATCTGGGCAAATAGATTACCTACCCACATTCAAACGATTATTGCTTCGCAGACCGACAGCGCACTCCAAACCTTGGCCGAGTTGGCAGACAAAATAAACGACATTTCGACCCCGACGCAGCAGGCAGCATGTGCAGCAAGTGAGGCCCCAGGTACTGTGTCAGCCATCGAGATGTTGGTGAAACGGGTCGACGAACTGGCAAAGCAGGTACAAGGCTTTTCAATTAATAATAATCGATCTCGCAACAACGCACGGAAGGGCCGTAGCCGCTCGACCTCAAGACATAGGTCAAGGTCACGAGAACGCCCCGCTGATCATCCGCATTGTTGGTACCACTTCAATTATGGCGGCAGAGCAAGGAGCTGCCGGCAGCCGTGCAATTACAAAACGGCGGGAAACGCCGACGGCAGTCATTAGTAGCGGTAGCTGACTGTCCCATATCTTCAGGCCGCTTGTTCATGACTGATCGGAAAACAAAGGCACAATTCCTCATCGACACGGGTTCAGACCTATGCGTGTTTCCAAAGTCAGCCATACCACAGCCTCGAGCAAAGACTAAGTATCAACTGTTTGCCGCAAATGGAACGCTTATTCCTACATACGGTTACATACAACTGAATCTGGACTTGGGACTACGGCGAGCATTCAGCTGGAGGTTTACCGTGGCTGATGTCACGAAGCCAATAATTGGGGTAGACTTTTTAAGTTTTTACCATATTTTAGTGGATTGTAGACAGCAACGCCTCATTGATGGGATCACCATGCTCGGCATCAGCGCGCCGCAGCCTAGGGATGCATCCGATATTTCATCCATTCGTACCACAGCAGATGATACTGTCTACGACAAGCTGCTACGGGAATTTCCTGATATCACCCGGCCAGCTGGTAAGCCACAAGTACTTAAACACACCACCATGCATCATATCCGTACAACTCCAGGGCCCCCTATTTCTAGTCGCCCGCGCCGTTTGGATCCAGAACGACTGAAAATAGCTAAACATGAATTTGACGAAATGCTACTAAATGGCACCGCGCGAAGGTCAGAGAGCGCCTGGTCCTCTCCTCTCCATTTAGCTAGGAAAAAAACCGACGGATGGAGACCCTGCGGGGATTACAGAGCCTTGAACGCCCGAACAATTCCAGACCGCTATCCGGTACGACACATCCACGACTTCACAAACGACCTTACTGGTAAAAAAATCTTCTCTACTATAGACTTAGTCAGAGCCTATAACCAACTGCCGGTCTTTGAAGACGATATTCCAAAGACCGCCATCACAACACCGTTTGGGATGTTTGAATTCCCGTACATGACATTCGGTCTAAGGAATGCGGGACAAACATTCCAACGGTTTATGGACGAAGTGTTAAGTGGCCTAGATTTCGCTTATGGATTTCTTGACGACATCCTACTTTATTCTACTGACGAGAAACAGCACCTGGAGCACCTTCGTATACTGTTCGGACGCCTGAAGGATTACGGCGTCATAGTAAATACGTCGAAATGTTGTTTCGGACAAAACACAGTAAAGTTCTTAGGTTTCAGCGTGTCCGCATTAGGCATTAGTCCTTTACAATCAAAAACACAGGCAATTCTCGACTTCCCGACACCTAAAAACACAAAAGAGCTTAGAAGATTCTTAGGAACCTTAAACTTTTATCGAAGGTTTATTCCAGACGCAGCAGCGAAGCAGGCGCCTCTAAACGCTATGCTGGCTGGACAAAGCAAAAGATCAAAGCCGATTGAACTCACGACTGAACAACAGGAAGCCTTCAAAGACTGTAAGTTAAGTATTTCTAAGGCTACTCTGCTGGTGCATCCTGATCCCAGTGCTGAACTGGCCATACAGACCGACGCCTCTGATTTAGCCATCGGTGCTGTCCTACAGCAGCGGAAAGGTAATGACTGGCAACCTATGGCATTTTTCTCAAGAAAGCTCAGCCAATCACAAAAAAAGTACAGTCCGTATGACCGCGAGCTGCTGGCGATATACGACGCCATACGTCACTTCCGCTACATGGTGGAAGCGAGACCATTCATCATACTGACCGATCACAAACCACTTACGTTTGCTTTCACCACACGAAGAGACAAATGTTCACCGCGACAGTTTAGATACTTGGATTTTATCTCACAATTTTCAACTGACATTAGGTTTGTCGCAGGAAAAGACAACGTAGTAGCTGACACTCTTTCCCGCATCGAAGAAATAGCAACGCCCCTCGATTACCACAGCCTAGCCCGAGCCCAGGAGACAGACGCAGAGCTACAAGCGCTACTCGTGGACGGATCCAGTCTACAACTGCAAAAGGTTTCCCTACCTGATGCCACAACGCAAGTATACTGCGACACTTCTACATCTAATGCTCGACCATACGTTACTTGTGCCTTTCGACGTCAAGTTTTTGAAACACTTCATAACCTCAGTCACCCCGGTGTTAAAGCTACAGTACAATTAGTAACTTCTAGATTTGTTTGGCCGGGCATAAGGCGTGACTGTCGACTATGGGCTAAGGAATGTCACCAATGTCAACGGTGTAAAACCACAAGGCATACAACCGCACCGTTTACAGAGTTTAAAGCACCTTCAGCTCGCTTTCAACACATACATATGGATATTATAGGTCCCTTACCTTTGTCTGCTTCCCACAGGTACTGCCTCACGATAGTCGACCGGTTCACACGTTGGCCTGAGGCGTACCCCCTCGCCGACATCACGGCCGACACCTGCGCATCAGCCTTCATCTCTGGCTGGGTCGCACGGTTCGGCTGTCCCGCACGAATAACCACCGATCGCGGCCGCCAATTCGAGTCGCGTCTCTTCAAGTCCATCGCGGCACTGATCGGTGCCGACCATCTTACGACGACTGCTTACCACCCAGCCGCCAATGGCTTGGTGGAACGTCTACATCGGCAACTCAAGGCCGCCATCACCTGTCACGCGTCACCGCAGTGGACCGAAGCTCTACCGATGGTGCTACTGGGCATTCGCAGCGCATGGAAAGACGATATCCAATCATCAGCGGCGGAACTTGTCTATGGTGAGCCCCTACGCTTGCCAGGGCAGTTTTTCAACACGACATTAGAAGAGGAAGTTAATTTCACTGACTTCGCCGATCGCCTTCGCAGTCGCATGAGCAAATTAGCACCGACACCGACTTCGTGGCACTCACCTCGTCCCTTCTATATACCGAGAGACTTGAGTACCGCGACGCACATCTATCTACGCCAAGGCCCAGTCCGACGTCCACTCCAAGCACCATACGCCGGCCCGTACAAAGTCGTGCGCCGAGGCTCCAAAACATTCGACATAAAGGTACAGAATAAGGTACAAACCGTTACCATAGACAGACTGAAACCAGCTTACACAGCGGACGACAACATCACACTACCACCAACAACTCCAATACCGACACCAACACCGGTACCGAAGTCGACACCAGCGCCGACACCAGCAACCACGACTAGGGTGACACCTCCCGCCGCTACAGCTACAGTTCCAGTTCCCGACGGCCTGTCTTCAAACACTAATAAGAAGACCAGGAGCGGGAGGACTGTGAAGTTTCCCGACTACTATCGATCGTAGTTACGATCTCGGCAGGGGAGTACTGTGGCATCCACATGATCTCGAGTCCGGACCCTTGAGTACGGCCCTGTACAGCGGGGGACTACGCGGGGCGAAGGAGCGGAGGTCACCTAGAAATCCCGTTATATTCAGTGCGCGCGCGACGCCGCGCCAGTGCACCCAGATCGTTCTAACGGACGCACGTACTACTTTGTCTTAGCCACCCGTGCTTATAAAACTCGCTAGTAAAACTTCTATTTTCATATATAACTTAGCTTCAGTACTATCCTATCACTCTGTATCGTTTCTTCTTCGTTCTAACGTCTGTAATAATCATCTATCCTCATTAAATACCGTCTATTGTTCTTCTTGCTGTTTTCATATTCACCGCCGCCTACCTAGCCGCTTGCTACACACCATACACGCATACATCTCCATAACATTAATGTATATATTTATTTCAAATAGCATTACCTAAACACAATTTGGTGACAGTTTTAAGAGAACTTTTGCTTGGGATTGTGTATCTAGTTCTTTATTAGTGATCGATTTTTACATCTCACAAAAACTAACCTCGCTCATTACGCATATGCCAAGACTTTGTAGGCATTATACTCATACAATATACCTACATTTTAGCTAAAAATACGAATTTAGACATCTGCGAGTCTCTGACAAAATATACGAAATTTATGATAAATTTAATTTAATCATCTTTAAGTGTTACATTTTCTTTTCTGTTGTCTTAAAATTTATTAACCTTCTCAACATTTTTCCAAAATTGTTTTAATTTATTGTGTATATATTTTTTTGTTGGAGTTCCTAAATGATTAATTAAATAATATAATTAACTATAAGAATCCTCATAAATTCATTATGAACTATGTACCTTTTATATAAATAATAACATTAAATAAAAATTTATACGTCTTCCTTATAGATTCTCAAGAAGAAGCTTTTCAATGTCTTGAAAGAAAACTAAACCGTGGAAGTGACCGTGATCAGTCGAAGTACACAAATAAACAAGGTATCTACTATGTTATATTATCGTTAATTACAAGACATGGTTATTAAAGTAATGTTATTAAAATCTGTGAAGTGGTGGTGCAAATGTAGTTGACTGAAGAGGCAAAGAACTGTAAGACCATTCTAGTGACAGTAATTGAGTAACTGTAATGGGTAGAAAATTCAAGTTTGAAATAAGGACCATTTCTATATTAAAAGCCAGATCTCCTGCTGGTACGGTATGTACGGTATCTAGAGCGTATTCTGAATTATCAGACCTATCAGACAGAGTTAGTCCTTTGTCTATTGTCAGGTACTTGGGGTCGGAAAACAATATTTTTGTCTTCCACTCTCACTTGTCAACCGTCAGGCTATCATTCACTACCTGATTTATTTTTATTATCACGACGTTAATTATTTTTCAGATGATGACAGAGAAGTAGAAACAACAATGTCTAATAAAATAAGAATAAAACCAAATAAATTGTCTTCGAAAAAATGTAAACGCCGATCTAACCGAAAACAATCTAATCAGGTAAACATTCTTCAAAATAATACATTTGGAAACGAATCAGAAAAAGCATTAGAGTTAATATTATTGGAAGCAAATGAACTTATTCGCACGTATGCGAGTGATGGAGATGACGAAGAAACGGTATCATCATCAACGTCAAATAATTTACATAATATTCAAATACCAGACACAACGCAAAAACTTCCAAATGAAACAGATAATTGTTTAGAAAAAACGCCCGTGAATAAGGACAATGCTGAAAAAATAACGGCACGACCTAGAAGGCAATCCACTCATCAAAATATTTCTTATTTGGAATTTTCAGACGAAGAATTTGATAGGTCTGACGATTCAGATTACGCTCCAGATACCGTACCAGCTCGAGTTCTGGCAGCTAATAATTTGCTGGATCAAGATATAATAAACATGAGTCTATTGAATGACCAAGTTTATGCTCACTGTTATAACTTTTATGTTGAATTCAATGAATCATACCAAACGACTATGTCAATTCTAGATAATGCTGCAGATTATTTGCAAAGTTGCATTTCTACACATGAAGGTAACGATGCTGCCAAAGCAATACAATCACCGTTACCAAAAACTCAGCAACCCGTTGCTATAAATTCCAATATGTTTTCCCATCCACAGCCACTGTTACAGGAACGACCAAGTTACAGTAATGGAGACACTAAATGGACTTTGAGATATCCCGAGCAAGGACCAGGAATTATGGAACTTTTACCACACTCTGGTGTATATGTTTCTAAAAGAGGTCTAAATGTGTGCAAATCTACCAACAGTGAAACTACAAAATTTACGAGAGCCTTGCTAGAAGAGGTTTTTACAGATGAAGCTTTAAAAAAGTGTTCATTCACTGGTTATTCACGAAGAAATTTAACAATTATGAAACCTGCCCTGGATGTAAGGGCAAGAGAAACATTTGTAGATTACGTTTTACAATATTCTCGTAAAAAGGGTTGGAAGAAAGCAAGTCCTTATATCATTATGAGTTGTATCAGGAATAGACTTCAGTCGTTACATCGAATTGGATAAATAATAGATAACATCATCTGCCTACTCTTTTCCCAACTTGGTTGGGGTAGGCTTCCAATCTAACCAGATGAAGAAGTACAACAGTATAATTTTTCAACGAGCGACTGACTGCTTTTCTGACTTCAACTACCCAGTTCCTTAAAGCATTCTCCCCACGCGGGCTGGCAACGGCGCATTTATGTGCGGTTATTCGTGATTATTTAATTAAATCCAAACAAAAGGAACATTTTTTTCAACCATGCACTAGATCGTTGGCATTTTCAAGTTTACATTACATTTATTTTGGTATTTACTCATAAAAGTCGACATACCATCAATTATTTTTTATTTGCATTACTTAGTACGATTAAATGTTTTTATTAAAGAGTAAATGTTAAAAATAATTATACATACCAACGATGCGTGGCTATGTGGGTACGTGCTTGGCTGAAAAAAAATTGTACTTTTGTTTGTATTTAATGAAATAATCACGAAAAACGACTATAAATGCGTTGATTCCAGCCCGCGTGGAATGAATGCTATCAAGTAATATGATACTATTTGGTAAGACCGGTTGTCAAACTTTTGGGGTTCTATAACTTACCCGGTAAAGTGGAACAGACTGAGGTACAGAAGGATTTCATAGAAAATCACCCTGCGTGGGTGGGTCGAAGTCGATTCAAGGTCAAGTTATCGATCAAGGTCGTGACCTTGATCGATAACTTGACCTTGAATGATGACATGACCTTGGTTAATTATAATTACTGGCATTTAAAATTTGGGTCTCCAAGTCACCATCCATGTACCTATGTGGTTTATTTATAAGGTTAGCTTTTTAAGTAGTTGATCTAGTTTATAGGTACCCAGCGGTACTCGATTACTAAGCCAAAATCACCTGTGTGTCTACCTATGTGTAACAGGCCCATATCTATTAAAAGTAATAGATAGTCTGTTGAGGAATATTAGTTGCTATGGCCTCTATGTATGATTAGGATTACAAATATTAAAAAGAAATGAAGTATAACAATTTCATGGTACGGTACCCTTAGTGCGCCTATCTGACTCGCACTTGACCATTGTTTTTATTGATATGTTATGTAAGTACAGACGTCAGCCTGCATATCAAGCTATGCCAAACTGTGAAATTTTCCCAAATGAATATGATCCCTACTCTTTTGAAATAAAGTTGAAAAACTATCAAAGAAATTTGACAGATTGGGTTAGCTTGATGTGCTGGCCTCTGTACATGCATATGTTTTATCGTTGCAAGTTACCGGTGAATAAATTAATTCTTTGAAATTGTGTTGTTTAATTTGAAACCTTGATGGAAACAATATATTATCTCATTTAAGACCTACGTTAGGAAGATTAAATTAAGATTAAAATCTTACTGTTATTAAGGGTGCTGGTAGGCACTCAGGTGTAAGGCTTACCACCACCGCATTATTTTTATGTGGTTTGTGGACAAGAGATGGAGCTAAACAGTACCTACGTGGGTATACGTCCTTTATAGCTCCATTGCTTGTTTTTTTATGAGAGGTGGTTGTTGTTTTTTTTTGGTGGGAAATCATCAAATAACTTCTCTTGCTCTGGTGGGCGTGTCAGACTTTTACTGAGTAAAACCCAACCTTGTTCCCTCAGTTGCCTGTGTGCCAGGGGCCGCGGTATCTCTTTCGAACAACCCGCACCCCTGGCATGCATCGGCCCTTGCAGGCCCCACCAGTTGGTGCTGACATCTCTATGAGGCGCGCGTGGAACACAACGCTCCGTCGACCCGGGCTTGGTCCTTACCGGACAGCGAGCTACCCATTACTCGCCGTCCGCAAGCCCGCGCCTACGGTGGCCGGGAATCAGCCTGGGATTCTGGTTACGTACAGATTTTGTCTAAAGCTTTGATCGGACTATGTTAGTAATTTAGTCAAGTGCGAATAATTCAGTAACTAAAAGTATAGTAACTCACCAAAATCGTTTGCACTAGGTAGGGGAAGGATGCCCATCCTTCCCCTACCTAGTGCAAACGATTTCGGTGCCCATGTCTCCCGACTGCCCAGTCGGGAGACATGGGCACCCCCTGATAATTCCTATTTAATTGTAGTTTTCATTTTATCTTTAGGTTAGTAGCATACTTGGCTCAATGGCAACTCAGTTTATCCATAGACCATCTGTCATTTCGTTCAGTTGTCAAAGTCCAGACGCTTTTTAAGGTTAGGTGCGCGTCAGTGTAAATATTTTGTTGTGGTTTCGCAGTAAACTCAAACTCAAACTCAAAGCATTTATTTCAAATACACCAATTACAGGCACTTTTGAACTGTCTAAGAATCGGAAAGATGAAGCTAGTTGCCCATTCCAAGGCGTAATAGGTACCTATGGAGAAGAACGGGCAAGAAACTCTTTTTAAATCATGAAATTGTTATTAACAATTTGTTACAGAAAGTTGGTTACATCATTTATGTTCAAATTATCAATGTGATCAATGTGAAATAATCAAAGAACCAACGAAAGGTACCTACCTACATCATTTTTTATTTTCTTTTTGTTGTATATTTACTAACGTATAAATTAACCCTGTAAGTCACGCCAAAATATCCAACCAACAAAACTTCACAAGAAAGTTAAAAAAGTATGCAGAGGGAACGATGGGCAGTTATTTTAACCACTTACCAGCCGGATAACATTTGACGTACTACTTGGTGGGTCCCCGGGATCCAATGGCTAGTTACCGCTTAAGGGAGGGTTGGGCATGCCCAATGCTCTACAAATCAGGTAGTGTATAAGGTGAAATAGTTTGTTTAATTACCTGACTTCACAAAAAAAAAAATATTGCAGAAGGATGCCGTTCACGTAAAAAAAGAAGCAAACGCGACGCGAAATTCCGAAAGACATAATTATTATGTGCCATGGAAGAAGTATCAAAGGGTGGCAAGATAAAATAAACTGCTGATAATTATGATATCCCTAACAAGCTTCCGACGATATCTTATAGAGTATTGATTATTTTTGTGATTTAGATACTATTTAAGATAATAATAATTTTTATTTTTGGTTTATGTTATAGATATTGGGTGTTTTAAACATCATGCCCAAACCTCCCACAGGGGTGCCTGAACGTCCCTACCGTTGGGAGTTTTGGGCACAATTGACATGTTTCAGAAATTTATTTGTAACTTTGGGACTAATTATAATTATTTGTAAACTGTTCTTTCCAGGAAATCTACCCCAATGTCTCAGACCAAATAAAAAAGGTTAGACGGAGCACGGCGCTCTCACATTGAAGCAGGTTAAAGGAAGCCAAAATGCAAACGAACGAGGCAATAAATATTTAATATATTAAAAGAGTGCTTTTTATTACGTCTAAAGTGCAAAAGTGCCCATCCCTCCCCTACCTCCCCTACTACGTTCGAGTACAGTACCTACGTAAGTTTAGTGGTAATTTGCAATAAGAACGGGCTGCAAAGCAAACAAGTGAATAATGAAGCTTATTGTAATGAATGGCTATTTTAAAAGAGTTGGATGAAGTTGTGTGATGAAGAAAAAGAACTTGCTTCATTTGTTCACTTTGTTTTATAATGTGGGGACCTAAGATTCCACAAGCACTCATGTTCTACATACATAAATAATACATTCAGAAACAAAGTTCAATACTTAATATTCAATACTTAAATTTTATTTGCATTCCACAATGTGTACTTAGTTGTTTCTTCGCTTCACCAAAACGACATTTTGCGGCAGCTAATAAACTCAACTAATTTCGATAGCTTCAGATTTGTTTAGCCGATCATCCAGGGAGCAGTGACGCATGGGGACTCGAAAAATAGAACTAAATGGATTGAGTCGACAAAATCTCAATAAACGACTTGGCTAAACTTTTGTTGTGCAGATTTATTGAGTTGCTAAATTACACGCAACTTTAATAAATTACTAACATAGTCCGAATCAGGCTTTATAGATACCTACAAAGTACTGATTTAGTCAACTGCATCAGTCAAGAGGGTATTCTACCCGTTAAATCAGATTCGTGAAAGAAAAAAATAACAAATTCCTAAACAACACTAGACGGTATTTCGATGCATGTGTTTATTTTTACGAATCGGATATGAATTGCAATATGATAGTTGTTAAAGGTGCGCTTACACGAGCAACAAAAATTGCTCCATCCTGGTCTATTTTCATCAACTATGACGTCATGACTACATCCAGCAATTTTGGGCAATGGCAACATGTAAAAACCTGTTGCCAGAGATATGCCAACACAATATCATGCAATATGGAGCAACCTAGAAAACTAAGCCATACACCACCCCACCCCTGCCGCCTCCGCTGCCGGCCTGTTCCTCTCGCAAAAACGAGACGTAGTTATACGTACAGACGTCAGCACATCAAGATACCCCAAACTGTCAAATTTTCCCAATTGAACATGAACCATAAGCTGATGAAATAAAGTTGAAAATCTATCAAAAAATTTGACAGATTGGGGTAGGTTGATGTGCTGGCATCTGTACAAACGAGATAGAACGAAAGTTGACTAAACATTTCCAAATCGATTGGATAATCGGCAACTCATGAAATATATACAGAGCAATCAGTAGCAATATTCCCATATCCGAAATTTATTATTGTTGCTCCACTTAATTGATCCAGATTGATCTATTAGTGTTGCCAAGCAATGATTGCTCAAAAAATTGCCCGTGTAAGAGCAGTGCCCAGGCCCCAAAATAGTTTTTTGCCATTGCAGGTTTCAGGCTGTAGGTAAACGTTGAACAAAATATGATCTGCGTATATAGTACAGACGTCTGCACGTCAAGGTACCCCAATCTGTCAAATTTCTTTGATAGATTTTCAACTTTATCACATAAGATTAAGGTTCATGTTCAATTGGGAAAAGGAGGTCACTCATTTTGGGCTTTTTCTGAAAGCCGGCTTACTAAAAAAATGGTACGTATGGTTAGAACTAGCTATTTGGAGCAATAGTTAATATTACACAAAAGTTGTAGGGTTATTCTGAGCAATGATAAACACGTTCGATGAATCATCATTTTCATACATTTATTGAATTCTGAAAGTGACAAACTCAGTGTTTAATATGTAATAGTAAAGTATTTGATTGTGTTTATTTTTCTTAAGTTAGAATACAGTGCTTTCTTTTTCCCTATGGAAGCAATAACAAAACAATGCGCACGGACAGCTCCTGTCTACTCAGGTACTCTGCTAGCGTATGAGTGAGTGAGACAGATAGTGCCCACGTGGCCGGCGAGAAGCAAGCGTTGCACGCCATCCAACGGATATCTGAGTATCTACTTGCTCGCTCTGCCAGTGTATGAGTGAGTGAGACGGATATATTCAATTCCAACCTGTGACTCAAATGCGTCACTACCTGGAGAGAATGTGATTTTTTTCTTGTAACAAGTCGCATGGATGCCTAATATATATTAATTATCCATGCGACTTGTTACATCGGCCAGCTAGCTACTTACGTTAAAGGATCAATTCTTTTAGTTGGCTTTAAGAAAAGGCCCTAGAATCTATGGAGCCTGAATAGTCTCCTTTGACAGTTTGGAGTAGTTTGATGTGATGGCTTCTATATTTACAGAATTATCAAAGTTTTTTTTTTACATCTAATTTAATACCACAATGGACAATTTAGTGGGATTAAATGAACTAAAAGGTAATTGGTGAGTTTAATCTCAAGGGTTACGCATTGGTTTACCACGAATAATCTAGTTCTCAATGCCAAGAAAACTAAATGTATAAAGTTCGCTTTACCGAATGTAAGAAATCTGGGACCCAACATCGTCTTAGATGATGAGGTGCTTGCAACTGTAGAATCGGCCGTTTTTCTTGGCATAACAGTAGATGCCAAACTTCAGTGGGGATCACATATATCAAGCCTAGCGGGAAGGCTCAGTTCGGCCGCTTACGCCGTCAGAAAAGTAAGACAATACACTGACGTTGATACAGCTCGGTTAGTCTATTTTAGTTATTTTCATAGTGTTATGTCCTACGGCATTCTGCTGTGGGGTAAAGCGGCTGACATTCAAAATATTTTTGTTCTTCAAAAACGAGCTGTTCGTGCAATTTACCAACTAGGTGCTAGAGTTTCTCTGAGATAATTTTTTAAAGATATTGGTATTCTCACGGTGGCATCACAATTCATCTTCGCTAACATCTTATATATTAGGCAAAATATACACTTAAACACTAAAAACAGTGATGCTCATAATATTAATACTAGAAATAAGGACAAACTACGTGCTCCCTTTCACCGGCTTCATAGGGTTCATAACTCATTTGCTGGGCTTGGTATAACCTTCTATAACAAGCTTCCTTCTTCTTTGCTAGATTTACATTTTAATGCGTTTAAAGCGAAAGTAAAATCAAATCTTTGTTCGAAGGCATACTATTCTATCAACGACTACTTAAACGATAAGAATTGTTGGTCGCTATGATTAACTCAAGACAACGTTTATGTTCTTTCACCAGAATTGGCTTAACTACTGACAGGTCATATGAATTACTTCATATCATTGTTTATTTAACTTGACTGCATAAACCATTTTTTATTTTTATTTTTTATTAATTAAATTTTCATTTATCGTTGAATGATGGTTATATGCTATTATTGTATAGAATCAAGTTCTTCCAACATAACAGACAGTTGTGCTGCTGAGTTTGTTGCGCCACTTCTTCCCAGCTAAAGCACTAGGAAGTGGTGAAGGGCGGGCTTTTTGGGGGGACTGTCTTATGTAATTTTGACGTTCAAAAAGTGCTGACTCTCAGCCTAGTTTGAATAAATGACTTTTGATTTTGATTTTTAATGATTTTGTTTAGGTCTGTAAAGCCATATTTCTTACGGACGCGAGTCATAATTTAATTAACATACAACCTGACCTACAAACTGCATAAAACGGGCTTTTATTCGCGGGCTACCTGCAGGGGGTAAGTGAATTAATTAGGGATGTAGTTGACTCAATCGTCTGTATTTTTACTATGAAGAGCCTGCTGCCAAAGTGTCCGCAATTACACACGATTATAGTTACGTAGACTGCTCAGAATATAATTACGTTTCACTGGCTGACAGTCTAGGACGATAATATTTAAATCATGGTAGGTACTCAAAACGAAAAAACATTTTTTTTGTCAGTCTCTTTGTCTGTTTGTTCAGGCTTATGTCTGAAACGGCATAAGTTACTTTTGTCTCTTAACAACTTATTACTAAGTAATTTTAGTCATCCCGCGAAACCGCGGGGACAGCTAGTCAGGAAATAAACTAGACACAACATTTCTGCAGTTACGGTTTAAGCGAAATGTTAGCCACATTTCGTGTTTAAGGTGGAAGCTCCAGGGTAGCTTGCGAAATTCAAATAAAAAAAATAGATTGTCGATCAATGGCATTAAATGAACTTAGAGGGTTGTTTTGATGATTTTAATGATCATAATTCTGTAAATAGGTACATAGGTACACACAGATGCTAGCACATCAATCTATCAAATTTCTTTGATAGTTTTTCAACTTTATCACATAAGCATAAGGTTCATGTTCAATTGAGAAAAAATGGCAGTTTGAGGTAGCTTGATGTGCTGGCATCTATACGTGTTCAGAGAGAAGAACCCAAAAAAAAGAACCTTAAGCCAATCTCTTTTCGCTAACAGTCGTTGGAGCAGCCCACCACAAATAACTGTGGTACCACAACACAACCCCAAAAAGGGAAATTGTGCGTGAAAGTTTATTTTCATACTGTTTGTATGAAAATAAACTTTTGATTTATTCACAGATTTTATTCTCGCCATGAAAAGCTCGTAAATAAGCTCTCGCCTTGAGCCTTACTGGTATCTTTTTTACAGCAGGTTTTACAAGTTCTCAGATATTAAAGATTAATTTCCTGTCTGACTGTAATCTTGTTGCTGAATTTGCAGTATCTTTTGCACAACTTGTAGGACAACTTTTCAGAATTTTTTCATAACTATCCTTAGTTATGAAAAAATTCTGAAAAGTTGAATTCATGGATTCCCTGTAAAGTCCCGCCAAAATTACCTTATCTTATGTTCAAAACTTCCGTGTAAAGTATCTTTTGCTTCTGCAATTTTCGATTACAACAAAAGCAAGATCTGGAGTAATATCAAAACCGTGTTTCCAAAATAAACAATGAAGGCAAAGCAAATCTTAGCGTGCATTGACTTCCTGTGTAAATGTTGCCATTTAATACATATAAATGTTCTTACAAACACTGCTTTGACTTCCTGTTAAAATAACGTGAAAAAAAAATGAACTATATACTGGCTTCCGGTTGTCAGAATGACTACTTGGGAAGAAATAGCCGCAGAAGTTTATACTCTTTGGCAGAAGTGCACTGACCGTTGACTTGAGAGGTCGATAATGTAGTATCTTATTCGTGTACTAGTGTAAAACAATATTACAGAAGTTGATTATTAAATTTAGTATTACAAAACTGACCCGTGTTTTTATTTCTAGGTAATCTACTGGAGGAAATAAGAACGCATACGTTCTTATAGCTGCGGTCCGCGGCACCGCACGCGTCAATGCTGAAAATTTGTTTTGTTTGTTTTTATTGTTTCATACAAATTTCCACCCTCTATTTCACCACTTTACGGGAGGAGTTTCCTAAAACCCTTTTATAGCTGACGTCTCCTACTCATAATCTACCTCTGTGCCAAATTTCATCTTCGTTGTTTTTGAGATTTCTTTATTAATCAGTGAGTGAATGAATGTATGAATGAGAGACCTTTCGCTTTTATATACATAGATCTACAAGTATATTACACCTGGAGGAAATAAGAACGCATACGTTCTTATACAAAGGCGTTCTAAATCCTGTGCGAAACACGTGAAAACGAAAAACCTCTAATAAAAAATAAGTCCATTATCCAGCAGACGCGTGGTGTCACTAAAATGGTCCCGACGTGTATTTATTTTGCTGCACCAACATATCTCAGGAATCCGCTGAGCCGAGTATTTTGTGTGACGTCATTATTGTGAGAAAATATAATCAGAACAGTAGGTGGGATCGAGTTATTTATAACGTTGTTGTTGTTCCTTGTAAGAAGAGAAAATAATCAAAAATAAGTGTTTGTAAGTATGATAGTCGGGATATTTTTTTTTGATAATCTTGAATCAAGACCTTTTGATTTTGCCGGCCAATGCCTGGTTTCTGAGGTTGTGGACAAACTCAACAAAGATTTTTTATTTTATTTTTAGCTTAACCGAGTATTCAGAAAGAAGAAATCGAACCAATAAATACTATTAAATTAATAAACTCCGGTTAAGAACCCTCAGAAACCGGATGTGAGTGTTTTATACAATTAAAATAGGTACCTACTAGGTACAATATAGTATAAATAATAATTATTGACCTAAGTAATTCAGTCATTATTTATTATTTATGCTATTGATAAAATAATAACAGGTTCAATTTGAAGTTCCTGGTTTTTACGACGATTTATTTTTCTGTTTTGTTTACGCACATACCCGGTTTAGACACAAACACCTATCTTCCTACGTCGATTTGACGTGTTTTACTCGTTTCACACAACTGCCGGTTGTGATTAAAACTTGCCAGCAATTTAAATGAGTAGGTTGTAGAGTTGTTATTTGAATGAGGAAATTAACTATCTCTTCTCTATTCTCTATCTTATTTATTATTCATTATGATATACTTTGTAGTCGTTGTTCCTCTCAACCTAAGCACCTGCCATCTAATCTCTTCACCACCCTTGGTTGACTGGTAGAGAATGCCTAAGGCATTAAGTCCGCCTTTGTACCTTTTTATGTGCGAGAAGTTTAAATAAATAAATAAATAAATAACTGTCAATATAATTATATCTAACTTTAATACAAACCTACATATTTTTGTACAGACGCCAGCACATCAAGCTACTCCAATCCGTCAAATTTCTTTGATAGATTTCAAACTTTATCACAAATGAATAAGGTTCATGTTCAATTGGGAAAATTTGACAGTTTGGGGTAGCTTGATGTGCTGGCGTCTGTACATAAGAATTTATTATCATTACCGTTATCTGTGTATTTTCGCCATCAAAAAGGGAACTCGTCGTTTCCTTATTCCTATTTAATAAAAGATTTTAATTAAATGTATTACAACGTAAATAAAAATCAGATTCCAGCACGCGATACTTGATTGAAATATTTTCCTTTCTGATATTTGACAAGGAAGTGTTGGATTCCATCATCATTCCCGTATTTCCAATTTGGCGAAGTAGAAAGCACCTTCCAAGGGCGTCTCCGTTCAACTGTATTTATTGTGACCTTGACCTTGCAAAATACGGGTATTTTATGGAAATAATACATTTTATTTATTTTGCTTTATTTCATTTGTGTTTTTATTTTTATGTAATAAGTGATATGAAAAACGACTCCCTAGGAGGGTATTGTAATAGGTGTCTATTTTGGGGTAAACTAATAAAAAGCTGAATTATTTGAATCACAGTTTATTGAAAATAATAAACTTCTATGGTTTGCCATTAATTTACAGTCAAAAATATTACATTTTTAGCGTTATTATTATTAACTAAACAGTACCCAATTTTACAATAAAACGTTGTTTTGCACAACAATAAAAGCATTGTATTTAATCTATGGTGTATTACTTAATTATATCTACATATTTTGGTATATTATACAGCCACAATATTTTTTATGCGAATGGTAACATGAAACTCGCAGAAACTACGGAAACCCACAGCCAAAAAGTGAGTTTGATACCATTTCAATATATACGACACTATTTCTAAGAAGTTTTCGACTTGACGATCGTAGGGTAACCGCAGGAAACTTATACAAAATCCAATTCTGTGGAGCGTGCTCCTATAGTACCCTTCGAATTTCGTCCTTCGAATCGTTCAATACAGCATGTTTAAATTAAAACGTTGTATTCTAGAACTAACACGACTTTGTTGGCACTTTATATAATTTTATTTGTTCAATAATCTTAACTACTATTTTATTTACAAGCATCTTCAAATCAGCAAATAAAAAGTTCTTAAAAATATTTGGGTAACTTTAGGAATAACTATCAAATATTACTGCGAATTTTTCAAATCCATCGAAAGGTTATTTAAATAATGCATTTACAATGTAATATTATGTATAATAATACATTCGAGAATACATTTGGACGGGTACACATGAGAATAATATTTAGATAACAAAGGATTTAAATATTGTTTAAACCAAAACGTTCGTATATTAAATGAACAAGCCACTTCAATCAATGTTTCGACAGCTAAACGAGAATAAACAACCCGTTAATAGGTATCGTCTTCGTTTTATCAAAATAGATAGAGATAAGAGTAAAATAATTTAATTATGAAACAGAAAAAAAAAATGTATTTATAAAGAGGCCATATAAAATAAGTAATAAAAATTGATTTAATTTGTAAGTGTGATCACGTCTCTTAAGTTGGTCTATATTTTTGTTGGGCTCAAACCTTGTTGTATTTCTAAACAGACGATTATCAATTGCCAAATTAGGAGTTCACACAACTTGTTAGGTATATCCAATAATCATAAACCAAGTTATTCAATACATTTTAATTGTCGGCCATTAGATGCTACTTGAAACAGTAGAGCCGAAACCAACCGATAACTATTGTAATTACAACAAAACAATAAAAAAAATGCAAAACATGTCTTTAAATAGGTATTCAGTGTTAATCGAGGCCCTACTGTAAATACACAATTTTATAATAATGCCTTACTTATTTCACTTAGAAATACATAATATTCATATAAGTACATATATTTGGTATTCACGAATAAAATGACTTTATAAATACGAATAAAAAATATTCAATACTGAGTACCTTAAATTGGTTCCATGGATAAGCCATATTAATTGAATCGAATGCCCTAGTAAGCTACTTATTTTAATATCACTTTGGCGATTGCCTACCATTTATAGATTATTTATACAATATTTAAACTTGTTAGGATAGAAAATCATCAGATCAGATCAGACAAAAATCGAATTATATTTTTCCTTTTGAAGTATGAGGAGAAAGATGCCTTATGTTTATTTAAAATGTTCAGTAAAAACTAACATACGTAGATATCTTTCACTTTCAAGGGAAACTTAAATAAGGTTCACATAAGTATTTATTAACATACTTTATATTGTAAGAGCGATGAGAAAACCATGAAATGGAGTACAAAAATTAAACTTATATTTTCTAAAGGAATGTTTGAACAGAACATCAAAATCATTATTCGTGTTCAAGTAACCTGACACTCAACAACAAATTGAACAAATCTTTGTCTGTATTTTCAACGAAAACATCTTAACGCCTAAAGGCGCAATGAAAATGTTTGGTCTCGGAAATTTTTAAAGCACAGGGTTCTTGGCATTAGAAATACCAACATTGTACGTAAAGATAACTAAATATTATGTTTCGTACAATACGGCCGCTGAATCATGGCCGGTCTGAATATAGCATCTACGAACACACACTCACACTTTCCTCATTACTCCATCATTTCTCCATCTGGTTCCTAAAAAAAATAATCGCGCAGCCGTCTGCACAAATGTCGGAGGCTCAATTGCATAATGAATGACCACTTCTCAAAATGTCAACCGATCGCAAAATGTCCATTTCTTAGAATGTTCTTTTCGCAAACAGCGCGAATCCGACTCGCACTTGACCGATATGAAAATTTTCCATTTTTCCAATGCACGTTCATTGGAAAAATGGAAAATTTTGCGAAGTAGTCATTTTGGGAAAGATATATTCTGAGAAATTTTTATTTTACGACGGGATCTTTTTGTGAAGTGGTCATAGTGGTTTGCGAAAGCACTATTCTGAGAAATGCACATTTTGCGACCGGTAGACATTTTGAGAAGTGGTCTTTTTGCAACTGAGCCATTTCGGACCGGCCAAGATTGATCCGGCTGTATTTTTTCTAGTTTTGGAAATTTCCATTATCAAAGTTTTTAAGTGATTTCGGCGCTAATTAGTGCACTTACATTCTGATACAAAAGAATATTGCTTAAGTATGTATAATATTTTCTATCTAAATGGTGCGTTAAGCTTACGCCTTGCGTTTAATATTTACTTTTTACAATACATACAATAATTGCAATATACTTACGTTCCATTATAAATATTATGTTCGCATTAAAGTATAACAACGATATAAGGCACTGCCTTATACCTATAATTCTTTACATTGTACATATAAATAATTCTTTATATTAAAATTACTTGACATTTCTGACAAAAATTCGTAGTAACTTCAGCTTTCCTGGTATTTTATTGAAATAGGAAGAAGTCACATTACATTTTAAGAAGTAAATGTTGAAGCGGGGACGTCATAAAGCCTTTTCGGGAGATTTCAGTTGAAATATAATACATTTAATATTCAAAACACGCGATTTTAAAAGTTATCTCGACGCCGACAAATGTTTCAGAGTTCGTTGTGACTAGAATGATGAAACAGAAATACGTACATTTGTTACAACAAGCTTCAATTAAATAACCAATTACTAGATAGACCAAACGAATACGGTTTCAATTAATTCACTCGTCTATCTAAACATTCGCCTAATGGAATTTTATAGAATAAAATACAGTATTTGAATAGCGAAAGGGACCAGTCACAATTGTTTCTTAACATACAAGTATTAATTAATTTAAGCCAAGTTTAGTATACAGCTTATGTACTTTATTTCTTATCAAAATGGTGTTCTTTATTGACACAAATTTAGTTAACAAAGAGACTTCTGCAGAATATTACTTGTTTTGGTACAAGAACTCGAAATTCCGCCGTCAATTCCGTTTTACAATTAAATCTTAAACTACATCTGCGCAAGCTCATTCATCATATATCCCTACAATTCCAAAGCGTATAAACACGGTAGTACAAATACTATCACTATTAACAGCTTTATCTATTTCACACAATATGGTCTATCAATTCAAGTACCTAATAACATTTTATTGCACCATATAAAGTTTAATTGCACAGGCTTTATAGAAGCGCTATAGAGGCGTCTCGTCACCGGATTCGCTATACGGCAACCTAACTACCTTAGAACCTGCTAACACGCCGACACCCTCCAGACACGACCTCCTATTTGTGAGCACATCTCGCAAGAATGCTCGTCTAGAACCAGCCAAATTAGTCCCCGTAATAGACCTCGTTAATTTTCTTAGCGCAGGCATTTTTAGTGCCTCTTCGTATGAAGGCGGCTCGTCAGTAGGCGTAGTTTGTGCACGACCCCCAAACGGATCCCTCGAACAAGTTGGTGATAATTCCCTAGAGAAATATAATGTGCCTTCTCCGTTCTCACTTACTTGAGGTTCTGGCATCTGTTCGTAACTCGTCGGAGAATTAGTTGCTCTAAAGTCTTCTAATATCTGTCTAGCACTCCTGGCAGTTGTAAGGACACCTGCCCAAGAACGCCTATTTTGCTGCTTCGCCTCATTGGATCTGGCACTTGCAGAAATGTTATGAGTAGAATGTGTGGTGGCGATGGTAACTTTTGGTCTTCGCGGAGGCTCGTCAAACGACGCCGCCTTAGCTGTCCGAAGAGGAGATGACCTGGCTTCGGGCTCCATATCTATTACCACACCAGCCGCTGCATTGTCAGTACTGCTATCTGCTGCTGGCTCTTCTCTAAGAGCTGCGTCAATACGCATAGCTTCAGAGTAGGAAGGTACTAAGGCACAGTTTCCACGTATTGCAGCAAACAATTCGAGACTGTCGACAGTGGAAGCATGTGAGAGGGGTAAGGTGCGAGGTGGACGGGGAGCTGAACAAAGCACAGCACTTTGCTCATCAGCAAGTGCCCACGCGTAGTTGTTAGCAGTCACTGGTGGGAATGTATCTGACAAGTGAGTATCAATATCTAACTGCCTACTGGGGTCTAACTCGTAGTTTGTGCCAAATATTTTCGTAATCTGTAACAGAATAACAGGAATTCAAATAAACATTGGGTTGAACCAGAGGCTCGAGGCAATTCTAGTTAACATGTTTGTACATTGTATTACAATCCGGTTGAATCAAATAATGAGATTAAAGCTTATTGTGTTCTCGAAATGGGATTATTGTTTATGGAATAAGTGCGGAAAGAAATAGGTATCACATAATAATACATGAACTGTACAAAATATTGTGGACGTAAAATACGAGTGGGTTCGTTATTCGGAATCATGTGCGTCAAATAGTAATTATGATTACGAGGAAAATTGGTGATATTATAATGCAAAAACTATAATTAGAATTATACCCTAAATCTCTAGCTAACGCAATAGATTAGGTATAACTCAAAAAAAATTAACTATTGTAATAATCTCCTTAAATTATCGGCCACAGCAGTCAACTCACCGTATAATGCACATAAGCCGTATTACACTCTATCAGTATTCGAAGAGGCCAAGAAAGAAGAAGACATGACATAGTCCAGAACAGAAGCTGAGACGAGTACCACGGACAACGATCAGCGTCCCTGTAATACAAATGACTTAAATCCTCAAATACTTCAACATTGTTCAATATTAAAGTTCATTGAAGGAAACCTTCTGATATTTACCTATAAGCCACCATATATTCTTTGAATGAACTGACTCCAATGAGATCTAAACCTTCGCGCATTTCCATGAAGTCGTCAAACCTTTCGTGTTCAGCGAAGAATCTTGATCTTTGATCTTCGAATTCTGTGAATAAGGACATGATTTTGAAACTGTCGCGATGTAAAAGATACTTAGTTTAAATTCAGATTTGTTTAGTTCTTCCAAAAAAAAAGTCCAAAAATAGAACAACCGACTTCCGAAAAAACACTACAAAGTCAAAAATAACTTTAATTTCGGAAGTTGGTGACTTTGGATATGTATTTTAATTTTTTGTCACCGCTTTCCGAAATTAAAGTTATTTTTCACTTAGTAGTGTTTTTTCGGAAGTCGGTTGTTCTTTTTTTGAAAAAGTTTTTATTTTTCACTTTTTAGATAAAGTACCTACCCACTAATTCGAAATTTCATCATCCTTGGTTTCAAAACAAAGCGTATTTATGCGATAGCAGCAATCGCGGTGTTTTTACTGTTATTTTTTTAAGAGTTCCGTTGTCTGTCGCCGAAACGCATCATCAGATCTATATGAAATTGAATTAGGACCACACGGAAAGCACCAGCTTTCAAATAAAAAAAGAATCATCAAAATCGGTTCACCCAGGCGAAAGTTATAAGGAAACAAACATTAAAAAAAACATACAGTCGAATTGAGAACCTCCTCCTTTTTTTGAAGCTGGTTAAAAAACATACTTAATATTTCAAAGCAATCATTGGTGAATGTCGAGAATATCTTCAAATTATCAGAGTCTATAGAAAAATACGAGACGGAGCAGTGGTAAGGCCCACGAGTTACGATTTATAGATCGTAGGAACCAGACAGGCGCTTTACTTTGTGTAAATTATTTAATCTCCACTGCTCTCAAAACGAAGACAGAAAATATCGTGAGGAAATCGGCATGTCCTAGACCCAAAAAATCGAAGACATGTGACATCTACCAACTCGCACTGCGCTCTCTCACAGAGAGGATGTCTGTGTCCCAGGAGTGGGAACATTATTGGCTGATGATGAAGATGATACGTGTTCTTGATAATGATTATGATGATAGAAAAATGAGGCAATGAGGCATAATAATTTCTAGATATTGTTGTTACATCTTGGAATAGGCAATTCTTTTATTTTTAACCGACTTCAAAAGGTGGAGGTTCTCAATTCGATTGGTATTTTTTTTTAATTTATGGACACCGATTACTCGAAGATGGCTGAACCGATTTGGATTTTATTTTTTATTTGAAAGCTGGTGCTTCCCGTGCGTGTAGATCTAATGATGCGTTTCGGAGACAGGCAACGGAACTCTTAAAAAATGACAGCAAACAAACCGCGATTGCTGCTATCGCATAAATATACATTGTTTTGACCCCAAGGATGATGAAAATTCGAATTGTGTGGGGTAGTAGATAGTACCTATGTAACTAAAAAAGTGAAAAATACAAAACTTTTCAATTTCATCATTTGAAAGGACAAACATAATTTAAACAAACTTTTTTTCAAAAAAAAAAAAAAAAACAACTGACTTCCAAAAAACACTACAAAGTGAAAAATTACTTTAATTTCGGAAGTCGGTGACTTTGGATATGTATTTAATTTAATTTTTTGTCACCGCCTTCCGAAATTAAAGTAATTTTTGAACATTTTATTGTTTTTTTGGTAGTCGGTTGTTTTTTGTTTTTGGAAAAAAAAAAAAAAATCTGTTTGTCCTTTCAAATGATCAAATTGAAATATATTATTATTAGTCTTTGACTTTATTCGTCGACTTACCACTAGCAGCTTCAATATTGGCAAATGCGAATCCCTTGCTGAAGCGAACTTTAGTGATGGGGGTTTTAGAGTCCAGCACCAAGTTTCTGGATGCATCCCGTTGCCCACAGCATGCGTGGGCGAAGGAGGTACTGGCGCTATGAGTGTTCACCCTCTCGTAGTACACCTGGTGAAAAAAGAAGTGTAATTTATCATAGTATGCTATGACAATAATTTTGATCGTCTACAATCTACTTACATTGTTTTTTTTTTGCAGTATAATTTGTTTTATCTTCTCTCATATCGTAAAATTTGAATTATAACTTCAAAATGAATTTAGCCTGTTTTATATAGACACAATACTAAAAATTGAAAAAAGATTCGTATTATAACAACTTTTTCTCCAACAAAATAACGCGCCTTTTTTATAATACGTATTACAAAATGATTTCTTACTCTTTTAACTTTGATCTTTTGTTTAGTAGTAGTAGCCAGTCTTAATGTATGAGAGTAGATAAAATAGTGTATGAGAAATGTAAATTGCGATTATACAATTCCACAGAAAAATCAATGAGTTAAGCTTTCAGTAGAGGGCCTATTTGAAAAGCTACGTGGAAAAAGATAGTTATGAAGAAAATATTGAGTTTCCATTAAATTGATTTAAAACAGAACTGCTGTACATATACGTACATGGAATAAATAATTGGCTTTTTCAGCTGAATTAAAAAAAATCCTAGGTTTGTATGTCATCATCGTCATCACCTGCACAGCCTTTTCCCAACTATGTTGGGGTTGGCTTCCAGTCTAACCGGATTCAGCTTAATACCAGTATGTTACATAAAGCGACAACTATCTGACCTCCACAACCCACTAACTGGGAAATACGATACCCCTTCGTAAGACTGGTTTCATAGACATTCGGGCTTCTGTCGACCCGTAAAAACTGCCAAAGATCTACGAATTACAACCGGGACCAACGGTTTAATGTGCTTTCTGAAGCACGGAGGGGTCTTGACATGTAAAGATGATCATCCATCCACGGACCAACCGCGGCAAGCGTAGCTTAACCTAATCGATCGACCCCTGCGGCTGTTAATACATAGCTACAAGCCCACAAGGTAAGTGTGTATCGGTTTTAAATAAAAACAGAACCAAATCGATATAAGTGATGACGACATCACTTTCAGTACAATGACGTGGCCATTGTACACAATACACAAGTCACACACAAGTTGCATGTTCGCTTTCGCTGCCCATCGCAGGTTTACGAGTACATCCATACGTCATTAATATGCAGGGCACTGCTTTCGATCCACGCTCAAAGGTTGTGCACAACCAAACAATTACTGTGTGTCAAACCCAGTTCAGCGGTGAAAGCGCTTGATGGATTTTTGACATGTTAGAAGGTAACTAAAGTGGCTTTTTAAAACGATGGATTTATTAAATATACCTAGTGTTGGGGAACCACTTGGGTATACGAAGACAGGTCAGACAAGATTTAGAGCTCTTGTAATGTTGTTAGGACTTTACAAAAAAACCGCCCAAATGCGAGTCTGACTCGCACACGTAGCACAAGGAAAATACGTTTCTTGTATGGAGACCCCCCTTTAATTTTCAAATATGTTTAATTTTAACCGACTTCCAAAAGGAGGAGGTTCTCAATTCGTCGGAACCTTTTTTTGTTTTTTTTTTGTGTATGTTCCCCGATTACTCGAAGATGACTGAACCGATTTCGATTTTTTTTTTGTTTGAAAGGGTATACTTCCCAGGTGGTCCCATGATCATCAAGTCAGGATCTGATGATGGGATCCTGGAGAAATAGAGAGAACTCTTCAAATTTTATAGGCACATTTGAAGCGATTTGGGTAGTTTTTTGGAAGAATACTTTCTCGGAGTGGTCCCATTTCAATTTGGTGAAGATCTGATGAAGATCCGGAGATAGGCAACGGAACTTCTCAATAAATGATAGCAAATGGACTGGAATTTCAGAAATCTCATGTCTGTCTATTGTTTACATCAGTTCATAACATAACATCACGCACGGGAGGTAAGCACATGTGAACCACTAAAAAGTGAAAAATAAAAACTTTTTCAAAAAAAAAAAACAACCAACTTCCAAAAAAACCCTAAAATGTGAAAAATAACTTTCATTTCGGAAGGCGGTGACAAAAAATTTTAATACATACTTATCCAAAGTCACCGCTTTCTGAAATTAAAGTTATTTTTCACATTCTAGTGTTTTTTTGGAAGTCGGTTGTTTTTTTTTTGAAAAAAGCTTTTTTATTCTTTATTGTTATAGCGGCAACAGAAATACATGTTCTGTGAAAACTATCTACCTATTACGGATCATGAGATACAGCCCGCAGATAGACGGACATACAGCGGAGACTTAGTAATAGAAACCCGTTTTTTTTTTGGGTGAGAAATCATCAAATAACTTCTCCCACTCTGGGTGGAGCAGGGCGTGTCAGATTTTTACTGACTAAAACCCACTCGTGTTCCCTCAGTTGCCTGTGTGCCAGGCGTCACGGTATCTCTTCCGAACAACCCGCACCCCTGGCAGAGGGTCCCGTTGGTTACCCTTCGGGGACGGAACCATAAAAAGAGAGCTGAAAGTGTTCCTATAAAAAAATTCAAGTACTGCTTTTTTTATTAATTCAATGTTTACAATTAACTTGCGGTACTTGTTATTCCTATCTACCTATATATCCTATGTATGCTACCGGCAGTTACTATTATAATTGTGGTCATTCTTTCTTTCTGAACCAATCCAAGCTTCTTTCATTTATACTCCGAGTAACGAGCTGTCACCGGTAGCCGTACACCACTGGCCAACGCCGTACATTAATTGTGCTGACATATTGGACGTTTTAAAAAGTTTCTATTAGCCGTGGCCGTAGGTATTCGATCAGATTTCTTCACATTTTTGTTTTGTTCAAAGTAAAAATATTGATGCAACTTTATAGAAATGTTACTGCTTAAAGTTACCTGCGATGGCAGGTAACTTTAAGCAGTAAAAGATGATATTTTGTTTTATAATTATTGGTTTGTTATTGTTTATCATTTGTTTCTCGTAAATCAATCGAAATGTGTTTAGCTGCGCTTTTACCTAATGCCTAGCATGGGTTGCAATGCCTTTTTTTTGTTAGGAACCTTCTTCGATGCACACACAACAACTTACCAAAGTTTAATCACAATCGGTCGAGCCAATTTTGAGTTTTTACGAGACTAACAGCCGCCAATTGATTTTTATATTTAATAAGAAGAAGATTGGTGAAGATTGATCGCTTCGTCGATAAGATCTTTGAAGTTTAAAGGGTCCAAATCCGTATTTAAAAGTCCAATTTAAAGGGTTTAAGCCACTACATATTATTACAGTACTTTTACCTTAACTCTATATGATCTAACAGCAGGTACCTTAATTAGCCACCTTCCTTTCTGAACCAATCCAAGCTTGTTTCATTTATACTCCGAGTAACAAGCTGTCATCGGTACCCGTATACCACTGTCCACTGTCGTACATTCATTGTGCTGGCATATTGGACTTTACGACGACGTTTCTATTAGCCGCGGCTACTGGATCTGATTTCTTCGCATTTTTGTTTTGTTCGGGGCAAAAAATATTGAGTTAGAGCATCTCTACAGAAATATCTACCCTCGTCTGCTGAAATGTGTTTTGTGGACGATTGACTTTTATCAATTATTGGTTTTATGGGCAATTTGGTCGGTCGTAAATTGAGATATAGAGGTACTTGTACGAGAATTGATCGATTATTGTATTTTGAGTTTTGTACTGCTAAGTCGATAAGATCTTTGAGGGTGCATGAGTTTTACTTTTTATGCGAACGTGAATCACCTATAGCGTATTTTTGTAAAAAATATATGTAATTATAAATAGCATACGACACGTGTGGGTGGTTTCGTATTACTCCAGATAATAAATAACTGACGTCACATTTGAAAATGGTTTCTAAACCTCCGTTACATCGACTTCATTGGAACATTTGAATAAGCTCAACTTAACTTTGTTGTACTTAGTTGTTTTTACAAAATTGTTCAGTCCCGGGAACCCGGGATTACTTATTTATTCAGAAAGGAATGTCCATATTCTTCTTTCGTGGGAAGATGTTTAGGTATACAGGATACGTTTTTATCCAGTGCGCAAACTGAATGAAACTGAATGCAACATGAATTCAAAATACATTCAAACATGAAAACAAAATCAGCTGTTCCATATATTTTGACCGCTTAGGTATTGCACTTTTCTATGATACAGCTGATTTTTATTTTTGTAAAACCGACGTCAAATGGTTACAGTTTGCGCACTGGATAAAAACTTATCCTATATAAGCGCCCGATTATCCAATAACTACTAATGATTATTTTCTTTTTTTTAGACCTGTACATATTATTATCTAAAGACCAGTACTTTTTAAAGTATGAAAATAAATGTACCTATGAAGAAAATACTAATTCATATTTAGAAGGATAGGAAGTCATAGAGGATCGGCTTGTGGAGCTGACAGTACGTGTAATGATTTCAAATTAACCACATTAATATAGAAAAAATATGATAACATAACATCACGCCTTGTTTCCCCGAAGAGCTGGGTAGAGGTGTACCTATAGTACACCCACATTTCGCCAGATTTGTTTAAGTCCCATTTAATAGGGGGCGAGCTTATTGCCATCAACCGGGCACAAATCCAGCCGCTGCGGCTGAGAAAATCCAGATAGAAAAATCCAATATCACTTTGCCCGACCTTGGAATCCCTTCCGATTAGTGGTCGCCGCTTGATTGATTTCTGGACAACAGTGTCCAAGGACAGAAGGCCGTCGCTTGTTTCGCGGACACTATTGTGTCCAACGGGTACATGTTAAACATTATTAGTCTATTCCGTTCTAGCCTTTACATTTACTCGTTTCAACGTATCTTCTATCCTTTTTTCTGATAATAATTGACACGTATTTTGCCATAGACGGAGCTATTTTTCGTTTACTAGATTGTTAAAGTTAGTTCTCTTTCAAAGTTTAGTACCCTCGAGCCGTCTTTCGTGAGCTCAGGTGTAGGTACCTATTATTCGACGGACTATAACTTTAGCTGTAATTGTAATTATTGTATTATGTTTGTTTTATTTGGTAAGGTAAATCATTATTACGGGTAAACAATTAGATCACTAAAGTAATACCTATAGGTCCCCCGCGTTCTATATTTTAAAATAAACACACTTTTGTGGCACACGATACAAAAGCTGAGTATTTAAATTTTGAATATTTGAAAAATAAAAACTATTGCAATTAATATCTTATTTTTTTATTTAATCGTAAAGCCCTATTATATCAAACTACACAAAAAACATAACTTATGATTATGAGGTCTCAATGATGTTTACGGGTAAATAATAGATGGTTCATTGTACGCGTACCATCAGCGCGCGAAATCCGAAACCATTTGAACAAGCGACCGCCCCGCGGATTAACGAGGACGTAATTATGAGAAATTAATACTAAATAAGCCTTTCATGTATAATTCCGTAACAGTACTTACCTGAGTGGTAGTATAAGCATCTCCGTTCCTATATCGTGTGACTTGCCGCTTACGCCTCACGTAATGGTAGCATATCGCCTTCCACCTGCAAAGACGATCAAATTTCATATTTTGAATACATTACGTAGTCATACAACGTTCGTGCAATCAATAACGTTGAGAGCGGAGACGTGTATTATCTTGTTTGATAGGAATTGTAATTCTTTCTTTTTTTCACTTGCATTTGTTTTGGCTTTTGACAGTATATGCCAATTACTGTTGAGCTCCCTAAGTTCTGAGTAGAGCCGCACGATTACTGACGAATGCGAACACAAACTGGAAAGGTCCACTCAATCTATTTAGTTATTTTCTTAAAATACCACTTCAGACACCAATGTATATGATGTTCCCATGAGCTGACCAAGATTATGTCTGGACTCTAAAAGAGACTGTGACCTCCGAGTTTGTTTCAGCCTTACTTCTCAGAGGAGTCAGATAGGAAACGCCGACCTCATCTAGTTTTTAAAATATGATTGACTTGTAAAAAAGTGTTAGTCCAATCCTACTTACATAAGTAAAATCATTTTACATTTACTTAGGTAAAGTGAGCTGCGAATAATGTCAATCCCTAGCTCACTTCACCTAAGTATTCACGGTGAGATTTTTAGAGAATACCACCAGCTGGTTTAGATAATACTTATCAAGTAAAGAACCAGTGATAGCAGTGGTGGCCCAAAGGTAATGGCAGGCAGTTTACTTTGCGCTGTTTATTTCACCAGCACTCTGAAGGAAAACATTATCGGGAAACCGACATATCTTAGAAACAAAAAAAAAACTAGAAATCTACCATCTACCTATCTATCTATCTATTTTCTATCTTAGAAATTCGATGACATTTGACATCCGCCATCTCGCACTGGACTCGTGATTATGGCCCAAACGAGCAGCGTGGTAAGAGGCCTGTGGGAACGTTTATAGGCTGATTGTGCTAAATATTTTTTTTTTTGCCTGAGAAAAACAATTATTGTTATAGGGTAACCAAATACGGTGGATATTTGGTCAGGTGAATAATATATTCATGAAAGTATGTACTATGTACCGCTTAGCATTTTTATGTACGTATAAAGTAGTTCTTATGGAAAACTTTACACAAAATTGAAGATGAAAAATTCTACAAACATGTTCATGTTTCTGTACCTACGTCTTGTATTAAAGCCTGTTTATCATCGTCTCAAATGTCTGATGGATTAGGCAAGTAGGTACTCAAGTAAATTGATCGACAAGGGTAAATACCTATATATTACCCTTACCTTCGCGCCTTCACATTTCACCCGTGATATATTAACACATTACTGATATTAATAAATTACTACCTACGTCTTCAAAGGATTTTAACACGATGGGATTCTGATAAAATTCATCTTACAAGTAAATATACAGAAGGACTAGATTAAATAATAGTAATCGACTTCTTATGATTGTGTATCCACTACCTTGGATCTTTGACAGTCGTTTTCTTAATCTCAGTTCAATCTAATTTTTATTGTTTCTATTTTTTTAATTATTATTTGTATATCTTAACATTTTTATTGGTTTTGGGTGTAACGTGGCTTCTTTATACTAGTCTGTTTTACTGTAGTTTATTTTAGTTTTTAGTTTAGTTTAGTATGGTATTTCAAGGCAACAAGACATTTTTATCAATGCTATGTACGCCGTAATTGTCATGTACATTCGTCCTTTATTATTTCTAGCATAACTTGAATGTATGTGATGTGGCTGTACTTTTTTAAAATAAATAAGTCGTTCCTGGTCAGAAGCCCGAACAATCAGTCTTACACAGGGGTATCGGGTTACCCAGTAACTGGGTTTTGTATATCAGATGGGCAGTCGCTGGATGTAAAATACTGTTAGGTAATCAACTGCATCCGGTTAGACTAGAAGCCGACCCGACCGAAAATGCTAGGCAGATGATGTTAGTGTATCCGATAATATCCGAAGTAGTACTTAGGATTTAGGTTCCTACTAAAACAAATTATTTTAGTATCTTTACAATAGATAGGAAATCTACTTGGTAACCGTACAGGTCCAGGCTGCTTACATTGTGTGGGTAAAAATTGATCGTGTCAAACTTTGCTATTATGTAATTTGTCAATGTAACGCTAGATGGCGTCACAGAGACAAGGGATCACAGTTTTTCTATGACATTTCTTCTTTCAGTATATTTATGGAAAGGGCAGGTTAAATTGAGACATTTTAGTGCTGTCCCATGTTGAAAAAACATAAATTAGACAAATTAAATAAAAAGTTAGTTAGTTTAATAGTTAAAAAAAAAAAAAAAAAAACTAAAATACATAGATACAGAGCCATCAGAGGATATTTTGTTCAGCCCATAAAACAGCTTCTCTGAACTGTGACATTCGTCGATTGATATACGTCGAGCATTTATCGATAAAACGTCTATAGAATGAGTCAGGGACACAACGGTTGATTGAGCAACAGGGACCGTTTCACTGTAGCTTGAATCTTTTGAAATGATTAATTAATAACTAGCTGCTGCTCGTGACTTCCTCCGCGTGAAATTACTTATTTTGACATAAAATAATGATAACGTCCAACACGCACTGTGCCTGCGTGGTTGATTATGGCCCACTCCTTCTCCTGACAGAGAGGAGGCCTTTGAGATAGTAAACAATATGGCTACAATTGACTAGCATAGGTAGACGGACTATGTAATTTGTTACTCTGGGATTTAACACGTCCCTGATGAACAGATTATATACAAATTCAAATACTCTATATTCCGACTATATGAAAAGCGTTATTTATAGCTCAAGCGGGGGCGCCGACGTAGGTCGTATAACATTTGATTAAAAGGGTAACGATTACCTGGTGCAAACAGTTGCTGTAGTAAAGGTTTTGACGAGCTGTCGTAAAGGTGATGCTGTGTTTTACGACTTAACAGCTAGGGATTGGAAGTAAGATGGTTTCTTAAGGCTGGGGGCAAATTGATCAGATGTGTTCATTATTCTGATCGTAATACACCACTAGCACGGAGCTTCGCCCGTGTGGAGGGCGATAATTTATCCCACGGTAACATACTACCGGGTTAAAAAGTAGATATCCTATGTCCTAATCGAGGTCATGATTTACTTGCATGCCGCAAATTTCGTTGAAATCCATTAAGCCATTAAGGCATGAGAAAGTAGCAGATAGACATACAGAGAGACACTGATTTGTAGCGTTCAACAACATAAAGCAAACTCGAATCACTCTATCCCTAATGAACCCTAGAGAAATAATTCAGAGATAAAAATTTAAAACAACATTAATTTATCTTTACAAATATGCGAAAAACATTGATGAATCAATATAGTCTGAACGAATCAGATAGTGCAGATTTGCAGTAAATGTAGAATACATGGTATCGATCTGTCTATCTAGTGCCGTGCTACAGTTTTTTTTTTTTTGCTGCATTCGTTTCATACCAGCTAATGTAAACGAACCGTTTTCCCATCAGGTCAAAGAAGAGTTTTGAATTCGGTTCTAGGCGATTCAGCGCTGCTAGCTGGATTTTCTTTTTATTACTGGATTGAAGGTATCTATTTACTTTCATAGTAAGTCCAAGTGCGTATATTTAATTGTATGAATTAAATGGGAACTATTTAGTTGATCCTCTGAAACCTTTTTGACCTTCTAATGATGGCATTTTTTTTTTAATAAATGAACCATTAAAACTTTATGCGCTTCAGATAATACACACTTTTTAACATTTCATTGCAGTCACTAAGCTAGGCCACCCCGACCAAATGGGTTAGGTTATAACTGTGACCCACCACGCGCGAGCTGAGCGAGCGGTGCCGAGCGCAACATTCAAGTTGGTTACAGTTATTTACTATTTTTAGGACTTCAAAATAGGATTTTTTTTAGTACCACAAAAAAGTTGCAATCATTTTATTACAATGTTCAATCATATCTTAGGAACGCAAAATTGGAATTGAGTATTATTAAAGGTTTGAAAAAATACAGGCTTAAATAAATGAAAAATAAAATTCACCAGAGTTTAAAAAATATCAGACAGTATTTTAAATTATACAATGAATTTACTAGGAAATGTAAATATTTGTAACAAATATTGCTTTCTAAATTGATGAATGTTACACAACACAAACCCAAACAACATAAAACGTTGAATTCATTCGCCGTTAACCGATGTGTAAATTTTCTAATTAGAGAAATAAATTGCTTTGGAGCACGTGCCAATTTGATAGACGTGATATCACGTTGAATCAAAACACGTCAAATAACATAGCTATTGACGGAAAATATGAACACAGGAAATGTACATAAAACTTTGTTAATAATTCAGTAATTTGTCTTCAACATTTGAATTTACATCGGTAATTTAGAGATGTACACAATGTTGTATAATTTGGTTTAGTTAATATTCAACTCTAGGTAGCAATTCACTGACTCGTGATAGCAAGATACAGGATTATGTGAATATCTTCAGAGGAGGTATTTGTCTTGATGCTATAGACATGGAAACGTTTGCCGATGATTTAGTTAAAAAAAAAGACTTTTGCGTAAACTTCGTTATTACGGTGTCCATAACGACGCTTTAAACGTAACAAATTCGTATTTACAAAATAAATGGAACCTTCCATTGTGTAGAAATTAATGGTGAAAAATCTTCCGGGCTACCAGTTCAAGTAGGTGTGCCTCAAGGCTCAATACTCGGCCCATTCTTGTTTTTAGTGTATATCAATGACTTACCATTCTATTTAAAGGTTATTTGTGATGTTGTATTGTTTGCAGATGCTAAATTCTCTTATTTTTAAAGTAGACCGGAATAGACAAGACTTTGATGACGTAAACAGTGCTTTCTCAATGGTGACAGTTTGGTTTACGGCAAATAACCTAGTTCTCAATGCCAAGAAAACGAAATGTGTAAAGTTCGCCTTACTGAATGTTAGAAATCTAGGTCCCAACATCGTCTTAGATAAAGAGGTACTTAAAATTGTAGACTCGGCAGTTTTTTTGGGCATATCAGCAGATGCCAAACTTCAGTGGGGATCACACATATCAAGCCTAGCGGGAAGGCTGAGTTCGGGTGTGCGTTACCCAGGCCAGATGTTGTCGAAAATGGTCATTTGAATCTTATAGATAATTAGTTTTGCGGCTTCTGTAATTGTTGCGCACATTTTTAAATTTGTTGCGCTTATAGTTTTTTAATTATTTCACAAAAACATTTCCTGCTGGGGTAACGTTACGCCAGCCAGACCTTTTTCTTTCTAATGGGAATATTTAAATAATTACTAGCTATAAAATTAGTTGTCTAGATGAAGTAAATGTTGTGCCTTATTTTGTATTTGTTCTTTCATCGGTTGCGAAGTTATTCGAGATTTTGCTGGGGTAACGTTTTTGGTTTTGCTAGATCTTTGAAATGGTTAAGCGGATTCTTATCATATTTTGTACATGGCTTCTTAGGAATTAGTTTAAATTTGTTCTGCAATAAAAAAACCAAAATAATACATAGCTTAAAGGTTATTTCATTAAATAGAAAAACACTTCAATTGGTCCCAGCACTCTCAATAAGAGCTCTAAAGACTTACTTTAAACGTTATTTTAAAGCTTGTAACTGCCTTCAAATGTACGTGAAGTTTCATTAGTATCCTGTAAGTATTTAACAAGTTATGATGATATTGAGTTCTTCACGAGCACGGTCTTGATGCGCGCGGTGTTATTTGGCCACTGGATTGGATATATGAACTGAATGTTATGTCAATTATTAGTTTTTTAGTTCAGTTGTATATCAGTAAAATTTCAGCTCAGTACATTGGATAATTAATGAGATAATACGATTAAAGTCATTAGGAAGTGAATGACCGTGGTAACCCGACCAAGTTTAGGTGGTTACGAAAAAGCGAAAACGCAAAACATTATGGTACCTTCTAAAATATGTAGGATAGTGTTACAAATTTAGTACAGACATGTACACAAGTTTAAAAAAAACTACGTGATTATTAAATAATTTTTATTGACAGGTAATATAATCATTTCAATTGAACTTTTAAAGTATTATTAAACTTATACTTAAAAACAATCACAGATTAAAATTACAGATAGTAATTTTGCTTTTTTGAAATTTTCTATTATTTTTTTATTAAATTATAGATTTCAGTATACACAGTACACAGTTACAGTTTTTATTTAAATATATTTATTATTTATTTATTTATTGCATTCCATATTGTAAATAAGATGTAACATAGGGCTTAAAGCTAGGTACAGAAATATGGACCCTGTAAGGGCATAGCAAAAAGATAAGATTAAAATTAAGATAAGAATAGAATAAATTAAATTAAATTACATTACATAATAATGATTCTAAGTATTTCAATTAAACTATGACATTATACAAGACATTAATCAATCATTAATTACATTATATTAATTCACTACATTTTAATAAAATAAATCCATAATATCAGTCCATGCATTCGTTTCAGTCATAAAAGTAGTTTACATAGTCATTTTTTTTTTTTTTTTTTTTTTTTACATTTTCGTCAAGCATATTATTATAAGGTCGATCGATTCACATTCTGTCAGTTTTAAATTCCTCAACGGTATAGTAGCCTTTCTTTATTAACAGAGATTTCAACTGTTTCGAGAATTTTGAGTCATTTGGTAGAGATTTTAAACTTTCTGGTAGTTTATTAAATATGTTAGCTAGTCTTGAGTATGGGCTTTTCCCGATAAATTTTAAGTTTGTGATGGGTAGTATTAATCTATTCTTGTTCCGTCGGTTATAGTTTTCATTTAGCTCGATATTAGATTTGAAGAGGTGCCTATTTTTTCGAACGAATATACAACTTTGCATTATATATATTGCTGGTAGTGTTAGAATTCGTTGTTTAATAAAGTGTGGCCTGCAACTCTCTCGTGGACCTATGTTCATTAGTATTCTGATACATTTCTTTTGCTGAATGAAGAGGTCCAAAAAGTCAGTACTTTCTCCCCACAGAATAATACCATAATTGAGCCAGGAGTAGGCATACGCATAATAGGCAGATAAGGCGGTTTTATAGTCTGTGTTGCATTTCAATATAGTTAGCGCATAAATAAATTGGGACAATTTTGCTCTTGTACTTTCTATATGTTTCTTCCAATTTAGGTTTGAATCTAATGTTAAGCCTAACAGTGTGAATTCGTTTACCTCTTCTAATTGAATTCTTTGCGTTAATATATTTAGGTTTATTGGGGTTCTTTGATGAGTTCTGAATTGGCATATTTTAGTTTTAGATAAGTTTATTTCTAAGTTATGTTCGTTTAACCATTGCTCAGTTTCTGTGAAAGTTTTAAAAATAGCTAAATGATCAACATTCGCGGGCGTTTTAAATAATAAAGAAACATCATCAGCGAATAACATACACGACGAACTTATCTTTTTTGGCAAGTCATTTACGTATATTATAAATAAGGTACATCCTAATACACTGCCTTGGGGTATTGAATGATTAATGGTAGCCATGTCTGATCCCATGCTGTACATTTCCTGGTTAACGTTATCGTAATACTCTACTTCAACGAATTGAACTCTGTCTTGTAAGTATGATTTGAACCAATTAAAAGCTTGCCCTCTAATACCCGATCCGTAAAGTTTTTGTAATAAAATTCTATGTGACACCTTGTCATATGCCTTCGTCATATCCAGGAACAGGCCAATAGCGTATTTTCTTTCTTTAATGCAACTGTAGATTTCCTGTACGTAGTTGTATACCGCTAAATATACACATATTGGACTGTGTAATGATCACAGACAATAAATAATATACAATGGTTTTTTTCAGTTAACACTAAACTTACGGTGCGTACAAACTATATAACATAACATGTTATATAACATAACATGATATATAACATTTTTCATAGTGTGGTCATGTTATTTAACATTGTTATATAACATTTTACATAGAGTTGTAGTGTTATATAACATGTTACATGGTCTGTACGCACCTTTACGTATGTCTACTAATACCTACTTATATCAATTAAAATCACAGATCAATGGTAATATTAAATGACATCATAATGTAGTAAAATGCTCACAGTTAGTCCTACTGTTTTGTTGTCTCATTTCAAATATCCTTCACCCCACCCCTTCCGCGTCCCACCGAACGACATGTTATATCAGTGATTTTTGATAAGTTTGTGCAACTGGAAGATAATAATAATGTTTTCATAGTACAGATATTATTATATTATTAATGTATTTAACAGTGTACGCGTCTGTACCGAAATTGTAAGGTGTATTATACTTAACATTTCAAAAGATAGTATAATGTTCTGCGTTTTCGCTTTTTCGTAACCACCTAAACTTGGTCGGGTTACCACGGTCATTCACTTCCTGATGACTTTAATCGTATTATCTCATTAATTATCCAATGTACTGAGCTGAAATTTTACTGATATACAACTGAACTAAAAAACTAATAATTGACATAACATTCAGTTCATATATCCAATCCAGTGGCCAAATAACACCGCGCGCATCAAGACCGTGCTCGTGAAGAACTCAATATCATCATAACTTGTTAAATACTTACAGGATACTAATGAAACTTCACGTACATTTGAAGGCAGTTACAAGCTTTAAAATAACGTTTAAAGTAAGTCTTTAGAGCTCTTATTGAGAGTGCTGGGACCAATTGAAGTGTTTTTCTATTTAATGAAATAACCTTTAAGCTATGTATTATTTTGGTTTTTTTATTGCAGAACAAATTTAAACTAATTCCTAAGAAGCCATGTACAAAATATGATAAGAATCCGCTTAACCATTTCAAAGATCTAGCAAAACCAAAAACGTTACCCCAGCAAAATCTCGAATAACTTCGCAACCGATGAAAGAACAAATACAAAATAAGGCACAACATTTACTTCATCTAGACAACTAATTTTATAGCTAGTAATTATTTAAATATTCCCATTAGAAAGAAAAAGGTCTGGCTGGCGTAACGTTACCCCAGCAGGAAATGTTTTAGTGAAATAATTAAAAAACTATAAGCGCAACAAATTGAAAAATGTGCGCAACAATTACAGAAGCCGCAAAACTAATTATCTATAAGATTCAAATGACCATTTTCGACAACATCTGGCCTGGGTAACGGACACTGAGTTCGGCCGCCTACGCCGTCAAGAAAGTAAAACAATACACTGACGTTGATACAGCTCGGTTAGTCTATCTTAGTTATTTTCATAGCGTTATGTCCTACGGCATTCTGCTGTGGGGCAAAGCCACTAACATTCAAAA
This sequence comes from Polymixis lichenea, assembly GCA_949091785.1. NCBI lineage: Eukaryota > Metazoa > Arthropoda > Insecta > Lepidoptera > Noctuidae > Polymixis > Polymixis lichenea. The sequence continues at coordinate 16,251,124 of OX420943.1, read as the reverse complement.
TATTTTTGTTCTTCAAAAACGAGCTGTTCGTGCAATTTACCAACTAGGTGCTAGAGTTTCTCTGAGAATTTTTTAAAAAGATATTGGTATTCTCACGGTGGCATCGCGATTCATCTTCGCTAACATCTTATATATTAGGCAAAATATACACTTATACACTAAAAACAGTCATATTCATAATATTAATACTAGAAATAAGGACAAACTACGTGCTCATAACTCATTTGCTGGGCTTGGTATAACCTTTTATAACAAGCTTCCCTCTTCTTTGCTAGATTTACATTTTAATGTGTTTAAAGCTAAAGTAAAATCCAACCTTTGTTCAAAGGCATCTATTCTATCAACGACTATTAAAACGATAAGAATTTTTGGTCGCTGTGATTAACTCAAGACAAAGTTTGTGTTCTTTCACCAGAGTTAGCTTACTTACTCTGTCAGTAAGTAAGCTAACTAATATGAGTTGCTTCACATCGTTGTTTATTTTTTTTGACTGTTTAAACCATATTTTTTTTTAAATGAAATTTTCATTTATTGTTGGGTGTTCGTTACTTGTCTGTTATTGTATAGAATCAAGTTCTTTCAACTTAACAAACAGCTGTGTTGCTGGGGAGTTTGTTGCGCCGCTTCTTCTTCTCAGCAAAAGCACTAGGAAGTGGTGGTGGTGGTGGATGGGCGGGCGTTTTTGGGGGACTGTCTTATGTAATTTTGACGTTCAAAAAGTGCTGACTTTCAGCCTAGTTTGAATAAATTACTTTTGATTTTGATTTTATTTTGATGATGTATGCTGTCTAGCCTTTTCTCAGCTACGTTGGGGTTGACTTCGAGTCTAACCGGTTGCTGTTGAATACCAGTGCTTTACATGGAGTGACTGCCTATCTGACCTCTACAACCCAGTTCCTTGGTAATACGATACCCTTTGGTAAGGCTGATTGTCAGACTTTCGGGCTTCTAACGACACGTAACGACTGTCAAAGATCCACAAATGACAGCCAGGACCAACAGCTTAACGTGTTTTCCGAGACAAGGAGGGTTCTTGATATGTAAAGATGGTCACCCATCCACGGTCGTAACCTTATATTTTGACTTATATTGTGAAAAACTTATATTTTTTGACACCAACAGTTTTGTTGATAAGTTAAAATCGACAAGGAATACAGTGTATCTGCCAATTAGGTTTAGACTTAAAATAGCAAGGCTATTAGCTTATTTAAACCCAGACATAGGTAGTATGTCGAAGTCATGTTTGGTTACTGTTAGTAGTGGTACTAACACTACTTTTGATTCGCCTAGTAGTTTAAACTATTAGGTGCGACAACGGGTGAGCCGCATATGTTGAATGTTGTTCATCAAAATATGCAGGGTCTGTCCGGCAAAGAGCTTGAGTTAAGCTTATTTATGGAGAACTATGATGTTCAGGTGTTATGTTTGACTGAACACTGGTTGAAAGAACATGAAGTAGTGTTTATCAATGATGATAATTTTACGGTTCAAAGTGCATTTGTAAGAAAAACTGCTATTCGCGGTGGATCTTTAGTTCTTGTTTCAAACAAGTTTAAATGTAAACAACGTTTAGATTTAGTTAACCTTTCCATTGAGCGCACTATTGAGTTGTCTTGTGTTGAACTCGAGCGATACGTTATAATTTGCGTTTATCGACCCCCCTCTGGGGATTTCATTAGTTTCGAATCGGTAATGGAGGATTTACTCAATAAGTTAAAATCAAGTAATAAAAGTATAATTTTGTGCGGAGATTTTAATATTAACATTTTAGATGTTACTCCATTAAGTATTAGACTTCTCAACCTGTTTAGGTCTTTTAATTTAATTAACCTGTTTTTGAACCTACTAGGATCACGGCATCTTCGTCAACATGTCTTGATAATATATTTAGTGATTGTGATGCCAAAAGTAAATTAGTGTTAACTGACTTAACATCCGACCACTGTGGTTTATTAGCTAGATTCCCCATGCCATTACATAAAAAGCCACATACACTTGAATGCAGGCCTTATACAGCTAGTCGTTGCAAAAGGTTTAAAAATAATATCGCTCATAGAATTACACCATCTATAGCACAACACGAGAATCCGAATGAAATGTATGGAGCCCTTTTTGATGTTGTGCAAAAAGAGTACCAATCTACTTTCAAGACCAAAACCTTTAACATTAATGGCACCTCCGTTGGCTTTAACCAATGGGCTACTCCAGGTATTTACAAAAGTAGAGCGAGACTGTACGAGTTATATGGATTAAAAAAAATCAGGTTTGATACCCCTTTCCTAGAGTATGTCAAAAATTATTCAAAGTTATTTAAAAAGATTAGTGCTTTTGCAAAATCAAAATTTTTAAGCGACACAATTAAAAATTCTAATAATAAAATTAAAACCACTTGGAAAATAATTAACAATGAAACGGGTAAGTCGGTTAAACAAGACAAACAACTAGAGATTATGGTAGACGATAAATTAATTAGTAAAGAAGCTGAGGTAGCACAGGCATTTAATGAGTTTTTTGCCAACATACCTGTAGCTACGACTCACTCCTTAAATTCGTCCCCCTCTTAAGCTGAAAACCTCTTGCATAGTAGTGTGCCTAAGTGTAGTGACCTATTCAGTTTCGAACATGTAACGCCTCGTGATGTAATTAATGTTTTTAACACACTTAAGTCTAAAAACACTGGTGATTTCTGGGGCATTTCCATTAAACTTTTGAATAATATAATAGATATCGTAGCCCCCTATCTAGCTGTCACTTTTAATAAATGTGTTGATTCAGGAACTTTTCCTGACCTCATGAAGAGTAGTAAAGTCATACCATTATTTAAATCAGGTAATAAAAATGACGTTCGTAATTTCAGGCCTATTTCTATCTTACCTGCATTTAGCAAAATATTTGAAAAGTTAATACTCAAGCAGTTGCTAAGACATTTTAATTCAAATAGCCTCCTTCATAATGAGCAATATGGCTTTACAAAAGGTCGTTCGACTACAGATGCGGGTGTTGCTCTGTTGAAACACATATTTAAAGCATGGGAGAACTCGCAAAATGCTATTGGAGTTTTCTGTGATCTCTCCAAAGCCTTTGATTGCGTGCACCATGAAACGCTTTTGCGAAAATTGAGTTATTACGGTGTCCATAACGAAGCTTTAAAAGTAATAAATTCATATTTACAAAATAGGTTCCAATGTGTAGAAATTAATGGTGAAAAATCTTCCAGGCTACCAGTTCAGTTAGGTGTGCCTCAAGGCTCAATACTCGGCCCATTCTTGTTTTTAGTGTATATCAATGACTTACCATTCTATTTAAAGGGTATTTGTGATGTTGTACTGTTTGCAGATGATACTTCTCTTATTTTTAAAGTAGACCGGAATAGACAAGATTTTGACGACGTAAACAGTGCTCTCTCAATGGTTACGGATTGGTTTACGGCAAATAACCTAGTTCTCAATGCCAAGAAAATAAAATGTGTAAAATTTGCCTTACCGAATGTTAGAAGTCTAGGTCCCAACATCGTCTTAGATAAAGAGGTGCTTGAAACCGTAGACTCGGCAGTTTTTCTGGGCATAACAGTAGATGCCAAACTTCAGTGGGGATCACACATATCAAGCCTAGCCGGGAGGCTCAGTTCAGCCTCCTACACCGTCAGAAAAGTAAGACAATACACTGACGTCGATACAGCTCGGTTAGTCTACTTTAGTTATTTTCACAGCGTTATGTCCTACGGTATTCTGCTGTGGGGCAAAGCTGCTGATATTCAAAATATTTTTGTCCTTCAAAAACGTGCTGTTCGTGCAATTTACCAGCTAGGTGCCAGAGTTTCCTTGAGGGACTTTTTTAAAGATGTTGGTATTCTCACGGTGGCATCACAATTCATATTCGCTAACATCTTATATATTAGGCAAAATATACACTTGTACACTAAAAACAGTGATATTCACACCGTTAACACAAGAAATAAGGACAAACTACGTGCTCCCTTTCACCGGCTTCATAAGGTTCATAACTCATTTGTTGGGCTTGGTATAACTTTTATAACAAGCTTCCCTCTTCTTTGCTAGATTTGCCTTTTAATGCGTTTAAAGCTCAAGTAAAATCCGTCCTTTGTTTAAAGGCTTACTATTCCATCAACGACTATTTAAATGACAAGAATAGTTGGTCGCTGTGATTAACTCAAGACAATGTTTGTGTTCTTTCTCCAGAATCGGCGTATCTAGTGACAGGTTATATGCGTTCATATAATTATTATTTTATTTTTTAACAATTTTTTTTTTTTAACTATCTAGTCATTAGTTATTGACATGATCTACTCATAACAATATTTTCTATGATGAGTTCTTTTAGGCTTTATTTGGCCTCGACAGTTTTCATTTTATTTGTCGGTATATTGGTATGGCTAGCTGACATTTTGACTAATTATTTAATTAATATTTTGTGTCTCGTAATGTTTATTACTTTGCCTAAGTATGTATAGAATCAAGTCTATCCGACTAAACAGACAGCTGTGCTGCTGGGGAGTTTGTTCCACTACTTCTTCTTCCCAGCTAAAGCACTAGGAAGTGGTGAAGGGTGGGCGTTTTGGGGGACTGTCTCATGTACTTTGACGTTCGAAAAGTGCTGATTCTCAGCCTAATTTGAATAAATGACTTTTGATTGATTTTGATTTTGAACCGTAGCTTAACCTGAAAGATCGACGCGTGCGGCTATTATTACTTGAGATTATGTGTAAGAATCTGCAAAATGAATTAATCACATTTTAACCGCCTAAAAATGCAATTCCTTTACCAATATCAATTTAAACTAGCAACATGAAATCAGAATTAAACAACTTGGCGATACAGACGTAAATATTGTGCTCGGCTTTATTGCTTTTGGGCAGAAAATACTGTGAGAACCAGAAAATTGCCAGCCTTCCTAAAAGTTTGTATGGGATGTCACATGACGGAGCATAATACAATTTCGTATCGCGAAACTGCGCCAATCTGCAGCAAACGTCGAATATTTTGGGTCACACTGCATTTCACGTTTGAAATAAACTTTGGCTCTGGATATAACATAGGAATAAAATAACCCGGCTAAAATCCGTGAGGCATTTTATATTAGGTTGCGCAGGCGAGGCAGATGGTAAGTTGAAATGTTATACATTTTCGTAGCTCGTTTTTTATGATTTCACTTTCCCATTTCCCGGGATATGAGGCGTAGGTAAATCATATTACTACTTACATAACTTATTACCATAAAAGCTGGTAGGTAAGTAATTCGAAAATTTAATCAGTAAAGCGAAATGAATTTACGAAAGTGAACCTTGCTATTAAGTGCTGTAATTTATTAGCAACTCTAGGCATAAGATAGAAAACGTTTTCAAAGATTTGTTTTTGTAATAAAGTAATTAACGACACTCCTGGGCTAAACCATAACAGTGATTACTTACTTTTTTTTTGTTTTTGGAATATGTTATAATATTTCTACGTGTGTCGTGTACTGCTAACACCTCCAAGTTTTTGTCTTACTAAAGCATCTTAGGCTTAAGCCAAACGATCGTAGCTCCTGTTATTAGCGCTAGTGTTTTGTTGCATTCACTTTTGGCAGTTTGCATTACAGTAGACGCTTGAACCTAAACTCGAGACTCGTATTGAACGCAACGCTCATTTCCTGATTTTTTCTGGTCTCGCCCTATTTCGCTAGTATTTTCTACTTTCATGATCTAAGTAATTAACATCTTAGATCCATTGACTTCAAGCGTAAAATTTTACGCTAAGGTTCTCTCTCTATACAGGGTGGCAGGGAACATCGAAGAGCAAAGTGAAAGCATGAATTCTTCAGCACATGATTTTAGACACCCTAACATATTTTTTTTCACAAACCTCTTCATCATCATCATCATCATGTCAGCCGAAAGACGTCCACTGCTGGACATATGCCTCTCCCAATTGTCATTTCTGGGGGGGTTTTGCCATAATCGCCACCCTTGGCAGGAGGGTTGGCGATCGCAGTATAGTGGTAAAATGCATAGAGAACGCTGCTACCCATTCTCTGGTAAGTCCCTTACTCGCCTTCTACGACACCCACGAGAAGAAATGGGACGGTGCTATTCTTTTTACGTCCGGCACCACACGATACACAAACCTACGCAGTAAAAATGTAGGTATAGAACAGATCTTTTTTTTAACAATCGACTAAAAAACGGGTTTCAATCCTTGGTCTCAAACATGTTTCAGGTCGATGTCCCTGCCACCCTGTATAACGACAATGAGCACTAAGGAAGGAGTTTTGAAAATCCATCCCTAAAGGATTAAATAGGGATATAGGGATGAAGCTTTGTAAGGAAGTTCATCACTTTTGCCGAAGGGAAACACCATCGAACACACGGGTTGTTAATAAAGAAAACTCTTACCAAACACGAGGCGTAGCGTTCCTCATGGCATGAACCCTGGCGCTGACTGCAGCCACGTCCACTCTCCTCGCCAGCTGGATCCTGGCCGTGCTGTGGTAGCATTCCACCAGGTACACCAGGTACAGCAGCAGTACGAACGCGATGGGGATATACGCGTACCCCACGTCGCAAGGCGATTCGCGTACCGTCCGCTTGATTGGGTGCCTGACGGACACGAAACTGATTTAGTGGTTAGTTTCGCTGTAAAATTGAAATGCTTTCTTATTTGTTTTTAAATAACTTAATCGGTTGAAGAACACTGAACGAGACACAGTAGAAGTTACATTGTTTCTATTTCTGGGGCGTTTAGTGTCAGCGTGTTCAAAATTAATCATTGTAGGTAAATCTGTCGTCATCATCATTACACCCAAAAAACGTCGACTGCTAGACACAAGCCTCCCCAAGCACCGCCACTTTGACCAGTTCTGTGCTTCTCGCATCCAGCTCATCGGTCCACCTTGTGGGAGGTCCACCAGGTTAGATGGCCTCCCACAAGGTGGAAACGCCTTCCAGTACGCGGTCGCCACTACAGACCCTTTCGGTTATGTCGGCCATCTGTTCTGCGAGCAATATGTCTTGCCCATTGCTGCGTAAGTTTGGCAATTCTCCGGCTTCTTTGCAATTTTTTTGGATTTGTCTTAATACACGAAAGAGATTTGGCGCCTGACTTTGCATAGTGTGAATCGTACCTGATTGTAAAGTCTATAGCACAAGTTTTCGCGGCTTTGAAAGGACACTGATACCTTTAAAACTAAGACCTCTAAAATTTTGAATTAAAGTTAATATCGTAAAGTCTGAATATAGGTTCCCGCTGAGCGGCGCGATGCGACCGCGTGACGCAACTCTAGTAGATCAATTTCCATGAAGTTTTCTTAGACATTGTTCCAGTAGAGTCACGTCGCGCCTGTCTGCGGGTTCTTTAATGCAATAAGTAAGGTGTATATTTACAAGAACTTTATTTATTCCACCAACCATTAAACAAATTACATTTAACTACTTCCAATTAACAAGTTTCATAATATGAATTGTTGACCAACTTCCGTTCGTTACAATATAAAATCAGTATGTCGTACGTCAAACCGACAAATACTGAATACTTAAATATTCTGAATAAAATATTTCCAATGGCAACAATCCCGTTTGTTTGATATGAGACCAATGAAATACGTTCGAAAATTAAAACGTCCATTTAACGGTATGGTCGAATTAAGTTGCATTTAAAATTGGAACTGTCGTAATTGATAGCCCTTGTTCGAAGCTATCTGGATGGAAGCTGTACAAATATTTTTTTATTAGGGTTTTTATTTTATTGTTTGACAAAAACTTGTAAGTGCCCATGTAAGGTTGAACACTAGTACTTGGGTACCTAAACTATACATACATGTCATACTAAGGTATACTTGTCTATCAAACATACCTACTTCATTTTTGTGGATTCAAATAAAAACTTTTTTTCTTTTTTCTTATGTAATGTACTAGTCAATAAAAATTTAAACACAATTTTGACGCGAAAGAAAAACAGTAAGTATTAGACCTACTGTTTTTCTTATGCGTCAACATTTTACTTATGGAAGTAATTATTGAAGATATAATTAACCATGTTGTTGTTTAATGCCTTTTAAATATTAGGCACGTTAGCCAAGAAAAGCTTTAAAAAAAATAAAAGTAAAGTTTATCTAAGCTAGGATAGAGATCAAAAACAGAAACAAACGAGTAATACCATTAATACTCACTTGCTAAAATCGATGAGATCCCTATCAATTTCTGCGGTGTTGCACCACGCCACGGAGCCAAGGCAGCCGGCGATCATCAGCGTCAACATGAAGCATTTCCAGTTGCCCTCCCGCCTGAGGACCCCGCCAAGGCTCTGCTGCCGCGGCCGCTGTGGACAACATTTTCAAGTCAATAACCTATATCGTGAATATTGTGTTATGGTACATGTAACAGCGCGAAGCACTCTATACGAATGTCACTATGGGCTGTAACGTCCTACTGTGTGTTAACAACATCATACAATGAGAACTAATTCACCTCCTGCTTTGATAAACAATATTATTGATTGAATCCCTGCTGTGTGACGAGGAGAGACCCGTGCTTATAACGTTTACGGGTTAAATATCTGAATGACCGAGCCTTGCTTGGTTTTTATTTGGTTTGACGTTTTCTAAAAATAAAACCTAGCTGGATCGATTTATAGCCCCCGAAACCCCCTGCATACTAAATTTAATGAAAATCGTTGGAGCCGTTTCCGACATTCAGATTAAATATATAAAAATACAAGAATTGTTTGTTTAAAGGCATTAGATGAATACTACTTAATTAAGTAAAAAAATAATTAAGTAGTAACGCATTATCAGCGATTGACCATTTTTTTTTTTTAATCAATTAAATTTTCATTTATTGTTGAATGTTAATTATATGCTATTATTGTATAGAATCAAGTTCTTCTAACATAACAGACAGCTGTGCTGCTGGGGAGTTTGTTCCGCCACTTCTTCTTCCCAGCTAAAGCACTAGGAAGTGGTGAAGGGCGGGCGTTTTGGGGGACTGTCTTATGTAATTTTGACGTTCAGAAAGTGCTGACTCTCAGCCTAGTTTGAATAAATGACTTTTGATTTGATTTGATTTGATTGTAGATTACTTATTCTAAGAATCCATAATCGATTTCTTTGAAGACTGTTTTTTTCAATAACTATAATTCAGAAAGATTTCATGTTTCTAAGTAATAATTACTTTACCTTGTTAAATTTAATACTGAATCCGTCAAACGAGCCTTCAATCATCTTTTCAGACTTGCATCACGTTATACCGATTACTTTTAAGAAACTTTTGTTCTTTTTAAAGAACGAAACTCTATTCATCTCATCATGTAGAACATGTCTCATGACATCAAAAGTCTTTTAGAATTCAATTATTTAATTACTCAGGCTCCTATAATGCTTTCAGAAGGTCATCCTACAATTATACAACATTCTAATATTATAGATGTGAAATTTTGTATGTTTTGATGTTTGGATGTTTATTACTAAATCACGCAAAAACGACTTAACGGGTTTGTATGGAATTTGGCACACAGGTAGTTTATAAACCTAAATTAACACATAGGGTACTTTTCGTATCCGGTAAAACGTTCCCATGGAAAAATAACCACCTCCACGCGGGCGAAACCGCTGGCACAAGCTAGTAATCAATATTTAAAGTGTAGAGATTTCAGATACGTATTAGAGAGGACATATCCTCACGAAGGCTGCGGAATGTTTGCACAAACCGATGAATATGTTGGGACAACCCCAGAAACCCAATTGCGAAGAATCACCCTTTATTTACATTGACCTAATAACTTTGCTCCGGACCCATAAGGGTCGCCTTCAAATATTTTTTTTGGGCAAAATGAAAGATTTTTTCTACACAGAACAGTTTTACTTTCAAGTGCTGAGAGACGAATCAATTTGGTCTGAAAATGATTTTAACTGGTAAAAAGGAAATAGCACATTTCTTTAAGTTCAAAGCGAATGGAATAAAATTTAAAACAAATGTTTATTCATGTAAGTAAACTCATTTATGACACTTTTACACCTCGTTATTTAGTTGGTCAATATTTTATAAGTAGTCGTAGACTGATCCTTGAGAAGAAATGCCGAAACAAACTCAGAGGTCATGGTCTCCTTTAAAGTCCAAACATGATATTACTAGGATTTTATACGATTCTAACAATGGAGGGCCATGTCTGGACTCCTTTTGAACAGCCTTTGCAGCTTTGAGCCGACCAACAGACGACATGCATGCACCAGTCATCGGGTAGCTCAACCCTATTTTAGGGAGCTCAACGAGCCGTCACAAGATGGTACCTCAGGTCTATAGAGCATATTTGCAGAGGCCATTTCGACAGGTACATAAAGTAATTTATTCAATCTAGCCAGCATGGTACTCACATTTACAGTCTGTTTTCTCTTTAAATGCAAAAATATATTATCATAAGTTATGTCACGTACCTAAACCAATAAAAATTAAAATGTCAATATTAATTCTAAAACACGTAGTTTATAGTATCTAGTTAATTGCTTGGCTTGACTTTAGAGTAGCTTAATTAAACAGCTAGAAGCTACCCTAATAACTCACTTAACCAAACAGCTTTAATCGATCGTTAATTAGCTCTAACACAACTACCCAAATACACAATTACAAGTAGAACCATTAATTATAGCCGTGGAGCGTCAGGTCTGACCTGAAAGCACGGCTTAACAATAAGCCATCCCACAATGTCGTCAATCAGAGCCAATTGTTTGGATAGACTGCGAATCCCTCCCATTGATTGGATCACTCGAATGGCTGCTAAACAACTTTATTGCGTGCTCATGCCTCGATGACAACGGACTTGGCCGCAGAGCCAACATTCCGACGCGACATCCCACCACCAATTGTTTTCGAGAGTGAGATTGTTCGGCTAAACGTTTGTGTTGCCAAGTATTTCATATTGAATTTTTTGTCGTGACGCAATAAATTTTCGGTTTTATTTTTCGAAAGTGTGCGTTGAATATTAAAAAGGTCGGGGTGAATGTTTTTCGTACTGAAAAAATATGCTTTCATTTTTTTTATTTTTTTACTTCGTTCGGTAAATTACAGGTTTTGATGGATGAATAATTTTGTAATGCTGATTGGTTATTTGAGTGTATGGGAAAAATTCAAACAGGATGCGGATGCGTTTTTAGCGTGAAATTAATGTAGTATTTATTTTTACACACGCGTAAAATGTTATAGACCTTTTGTATACAGAGCAGCAGTATCTTTTTTGGATAATGTTTATGCATGTGTAATATTGAATCAACCTGTAACCAAGAATCTATTCACGACTGGATAATATGTAGTTACCATCGTGGACACGTCCAGTAAGTGCGAGCATTTGTCAGTAATTATATCTACAGCTCAACTCAAAACATGAGGAGCTCAATGACTCGACGAACGTTACCAAATAAAAGACATTTGGGTACGCCTTGTAAAAAGTAACACATGACACACGAACTTTGTTTAATATGTAACATTACAGGCCCTCACAGGATCCGAAAATCTGACAACTAACCCAAATATCGATATTCCAAAGTAATCCGGTGGTTAAATTCCAGTTGTGTGACATTTACATATAAGTAAAGATATTAATTACGTATTGGTAAAACTACAGTACTTATCAATAAAATCACTATGTTGTTTAATGTATCTACTACCGACCTGCTGCTTACCGACCACTATAGCTAGATGAAACGACCATTTTGTCCGTAAGTAGGTATATCAATAGATACAAGTTTCCTATACCCACTCTGAATAAGCTTTGTGGTTTGACCAGACTCAAAACAGTCAGCATCAAGATTTGAAGTCCAAAGTGAATTGATTTTCAGTAATAGGAAAATGTAAACAGGTTTGCAGCAACATTGTGGAAACTTTTTAAGTTTATGTAGTTTCCGATTGATTAAACCTTAACAAAAGGGTATTTACATTCATTTTTGGAAAATGTCTTAACTAGATTCTAGAGTGCTAATAAACCACTTAAAAAACAAAACATTTTTATTTAATCGATTAGTGCCATAAAAACGCATTTAAATTTTAAATGTTTAAATATCGCGCGTAATTTGACGAAAACACTAGACGCAGTGGACGCCATATTGCTCTGTGAGTATGACGTCAGTTTGGTATATAAACGAATGCGCTGATATTTTAAATGACAATTGTTTATAATTTAAAAAAAAGAGTTATTTTGCTACTTATGTTGGTTTGCTGTTCCTGAATGCAAAATATTATTTAAATATAATTACTTTGGTGACGAAAATAATAAAAGTACAAAGTTGCTCAGTCGGCACGCCGTATGACGTCATAACATGGCGGCTACTATTTCATGGTGTTCAAAAACAGATAAAAAAACTGAAATCTTTAAATTGTATTTTAAAATTATTTTATTATTTCATGAACTAAAACTAACATTTTCCGACTGCAGTTTTTCCGACTGCAGTTTGCCTAAGCTATCTCAACAATATATTTTTAGATTTTTTCTCAAATAGAGTAAAATACTCAAAATCAAAAAATCAAAAGTCATTTATTCAAATTAGGCTGAGAATCAGCACTTTTCGAACGTCAAAGTACATGAGACAGTCCCCCAAAACGCCCACCCTTCACCACTTCCTAGTGCTTTAGCTGGGAAGAAGAAGTGGCGGAACAAACTCCCCAGCAGCACAGCTGTCTGTTTAGTCGGATAGACTTGATTCTATACATACATAGGCAAAGTAATCAACATTACGAGACACAGAATTTAAAAAATTGTCATTTATGTCAGCTAGCCATGCCAATATACCAACAAATAAAGTGAAAAATTAACTCAAGCACAAAAAATAAAAAGTAAACAAAGCATATACCAAAATAAAAGTCTCCTGGTATAAATGGCGTGATTGCTTACATAAGCAATGCTGGATTATGTTTACAAATGATAACCTAGGACCATCGACGTAAAATAAATAAACAAGTAGGTAATTATTAGCAACAATAACAAAATCATGGTCAGCAAGACGACCAGTCACCACAAGCAGCACCCGTTCACGACTCTATTGTTAGCCTGCCAGGGGTGCGGGTTGTTCGGAAGAGTTACCGCGGCCCCTGACACACAGACAACTGAGGGAACACGGGTGGGTTTTAGTCAGTAAACGTCTGACACGCCCTCCTTCTCTACTCAGAGCGGGAGAAGTTATTTGATGATTTCCCACACACAAAAAAAAAATGGTACACAGAAAAATTAGTAATTCTATTATCTACTCCTTAAATTTCAGTTTATTGTGGCTACTGAACCAATATTGTAAAACCCTCAAACAAGAAGAGGAAAAACAAAAACTTTGAAAAACTAAGGAAGTCATAATGCCACATTGTTGCATAAATTCTCTCCCCTCTTTAACACAAGGGCAGTTATTATGTACGAGCTGTGACCGCGGCTTCGTCCGCGTGGTTATCGGAAATAATCCCACGGATACCCCCGTACCGTGGAAAAATATCCTCGACTTACAGAATTTGACTATTTAAAAATCAGCCCTTTTTCTGGATGGGAAATTATCATTTCATTTCATTTATTTTATTTAAAAAAATACGTTTGTGTCGAAATATAAGAATACACCACTTAATATTACTATCGTGATTACACTCAACCAAAAAAAAAAGCACTAGAGCGAGAATACATAAATAAGAAATCAAATCAAATTACTTCTCCCGTTCTGGGCGGAGCGGGGGCCGTGTCAGATATTTAATAACTAGAACCCACTCGTGTTCCTTCAGTTACCTGTGCCAGGGTCACGGTAACTCTTTCGAAAAAATCCGCGATTCTGACAGGCATCGGCCCTTACGGACCCCTTCCATTATCGCTGACACCTCTTTGAGGCGCGCGTGAAACACAACGCGCCGTCGACCCGGGCTTGGTCCTTATCGGCTGGCGACCCACCCATTGAAGCCCGCACCTACGATGGCCGGGAGTTCGCTATGGACTCCCGACGCCCAGGGCGTCTCTTGCGGCGGTTAGGGGCGCGAGGGCGCAATCCTTGCTTCTCCCTCACGCTCTCCGCCTCTTCCTTTGCAAGCATTACTGCTTCGCAGAAGGTGACAGCTTCCCATGCACTCTCGCTCCGTACCATGGCCTGGACCAGGACCGAACGCCGCGAGAGATCGCTGCTGCCGATCGCCTTCGCGAGGACACGGCGGTGCTCAGGCCAGGCCAGGCAGACCTCCACCGTATATTCCAACGTGTCCCCCAGGCAATTTACACAATGGTGACATCCGGGCGTTTCCTACCGCCTTATCCGGAACAGGAACCGCCCGAAACAGCCGTGTCCGGTGAGGACCTGCGTAAGGCGGAAGGTGAGGGCGTCGTGGCGCCTCTCCAGCCACTCCTCAAAGAGGGGACTTACTGCTGCAATTGTGGCGTGCCCAAAAAATTAGCCCTTAAAGAATAAAACTTTAACTTAAACTGACACTTTTTACGTTGCTCTTAACAATCATTTATCTGTTAGAATTATATCAAGCTCTCGACGATTTTATAAAGAAACGTCAATGTTTTGTCAGATTGTAAAAACCGTGCGAAGCAACACTTGTGTGAAATAAAGTAAATGAATATGAATTTGAATGGTGAGTTACAAAATTTTTATACTTTATGCAGGGGCTCAGAACTTCTAATCGAACTTCGGAAACCACCTCGTTAAAAAAGCTACAGTTTTTGCTCTTCAGCCAAATTGGCCATTCCACTTCGTTATTTCTCGGTTGAAAAACGTCATAATTTTAATTGGAACAAAAGTTTTGATGAGCTCAAAATTTTATTTTCGTTGTAGGTAATCCTTTTCAAAGGGCTCTTTTTTAAATAACGGTGGCATTGGTATCACCATGTTTAATTAAACCTACGTCACAAAAGAGTTCCGACATTATACAGGGAGTAAGTAGATTTTAATCTGATTATGTTCGAATGGGGTAATTACGTAATTATTTTTGTACGACTGTTTTATAAGACTATAATCAAATGTTTAAATGTAAGATAACTTTTAATTTTTTTTGATTTTGAATGCTACGAATCCTCCCACGCTTCACCTGTAGACATTTAATCTGAAGTGGCATTGGGCTGGCCATGTTTGTTTAAGGAAAGATGGCCGAAGACCTATGACGACGTGCGACGTGCTAACTTACTTGCTAGCGTGGGACTACCCGAGCTAAATGGACCGACGACCTTTAGAAGGTGGCTAGGTCAGACTTGACTATCATATATAGCCATGTCTGACCTAGCCACCTTGACTATATATGGAAGACGGAGGAGAGGGTTTAGGTCCAGTAGTGAACTGCAATATGCTGAGTTGATTTGACTACCACAAAACGAAGCAAGAAACACAAACTTATAAAATTTACAACAATACCACTTTAGTTCCATATTGGAAAAATTTCATCGCACTACACGCTACAAAACTTATAATTATTTTATCCATGCAATATACTTGAACATTTTCCAATAGTTCGCTAAAAGTTGAATACAGTTAGTATTTCGAGGCTCAGCAAAATGCTACAAGCGACTCGTAGGGTATTGAAAATGTTACGTGAAACTGAAATTGATCAAACGTCGTGCAATATTTTTGATGAAAGGAAATAAAAGTGGCTTTTGTTCAAAAAGGTTTTTTTTTTTTTTTTTTTTAAATAGAAGACCAACAAAAGGTTTCATATTTGTTTACGCTGACATGTTAAAAAGGAAGTGTATATGTTACGGTAAGTGTGATTAATTGAAAATTATTAGTACTAGGGTCGGCAGACTAAAAACACAAGTCAAAAAGTCACAGTTTTCAGAAATAACTTAAAACTATATAAAAAGAACGTTAAACTCTAAATAAAAATTTATTGGAATATTGAGATGTTTTTAATTAATACTAACATGCACTAAAATATAATTTGACATAAATATAATAAAAAGCGATTTTAGTGACTTACGTTACAAAGAGCACCATGTACATAGTAGGTACTTGTGACTTAGATAAGTGTAAGAACAGTACATTTCATTATAAAGTATATTTTAGTCGACCATAAAAGCTACTTCTGTAAACGTAAAATTTTTACCATGCATCATTTATACACCGTGACATTTTAGTCGTCTTACAAAGGTGGTCCACTCGATGTATTCGTCATAAAATACCTCTAGGCGCAATTAAAACATTGTTACCATTAATTAAGATAATAGGTACAAAGGAAAATAAATAATGCTTTAGAATTATGAAACACCCTCCCTGTTATTATTGTTTACGTATCAAACGGTAGAAGATATCTACCTACCTACCATTACATTCTATCATTAATTCCACTTCCATAAAAGGGTGTTTCAAACTACGTCATGCATCTTAGTGAATGATATTTGAATTTTTGAATTATGCAAATGTTCAAAAATATCATTTTTTTTTAAATAAATGATTAGTAGTCATTGGATACATGAAGTGGGCTGCCGTTGTAAGACGACTAAAATGCCAAGGTGTATACTAGCCTATATTTATAATTTATATTCAACTATTTACTCATAATCTTTAGATACCTACTATCAGAAAATCTTAGGGTCAGTATTACATATATTGTTTACAGTAGGCAAATCTAAATAAAATCTAAGAAAAACATCGGTTAATAAGAAGAGTGCAGAAATCAGATTTTCTTTTTTCTTTTGATACCGATAAGGGCTGTACCGATATAACAGGATTACAAGGTTAGTATCAAGTATGGCAAAATCTCGAAGCATCAAGTTTAACTTGAAAAATTGTAATTCCGTGTACATTGGACACGGAATGGTTATCATCTGTTTGAGTGCCATCTACAGAAGAGTGTTTTTTCATGGCAACTGTTTTTATAAAACTATCGGTTTCGCCTAACATTTTTAAAAGGCACCCCCGACAAATGGGTTCACGCTTCCCGTGAATCAATAAAATCATTTATATGTTTCATGCGAATCTTTTGTTGGTCAGGATCTAGTGTGCGTTTTCTTTGAGTGGCCTTGTCGTGTATTTTCATTAAAGATGCCATATAAGATTATCTCTTGAGATATGTTCCCATTTGCCAATATTCTCTGAAAATAGCTTGTCTATCATTCATTGATATACGTTCCTTGCATATCATTCGACACATCCTTAGCTCTTTCATTGTTCTGCTAGAAACAACTTTACCTTTTAATGTTTTATAAGTTTAACCTGTGTTGCGTTTTATTTTCTTATCCTGTTTCGTAATACGAATACATTTTTTGGAGATGTTTCGAGCTTATGTGGCGGTGTCGGTCACTATCCGGATGAGTCGACATATCACTGGACGTCAACGAATCAGCTTAGATTAGCTGTTTGTGGGAGCTCACATTGTGGATCCAGGACAGACTCATCACTTGAGAAATCCATTTCCCAATTAGTAAACATAATGCCAGTGTGGCCTGATGATGTGAAAGGCATTGGTTCTTCTTCCGCCATTGTGCCTATAGAGTGCTGTTAATTTTTTTCACCTAAAAATAAAAATATACTGTAAAGGCTAATAGAATAATCGTTTCAATGATTTATTTATGATTGACGCTATAATGAACAACAAACTGATGATTTTACTAAAACTGCAATGAAAGATAAGTAATTTCTAATTTAAATAAAACATGGCAAACTTACCTTCAACATTTGAGTTTCTCCTCATCACTATCTCAACTAATTTCTTTCCTCGCTGAGAATCCATAGTGATTTTAAATATTGTAACTAAAATATGACACGCCACAAAACTGTTATTTTAATAAAACAGAGCAAAACTAACTTGATGAGCGACCCAAATCTTTACACGTAATTTTTTCCTAAGCAATCCTTACTAATATTATAAACGCGAAAGTTTGTATGTATGTATGGATGTATGGATGTATGTTACTCTTTCACGCAAAAACTACCTACTGTATGGATTTGGGTGAAATTTGGCACACAGATAGATTATAACCTAGATTAACACATAGGTTCCGTGTGTTGTCGGACGTAAAAGAATAGCACCATCCCATTTCATCCCGAGGGTGTCGTAGAAGGCGACTAAGGGACTTACTAGAGAATGGGCAGCAGCGTTCTCTATGCATTTTACCACCATACTGTGATCGCCAACCCGCCTGCCAAGCGTGGCGATTATGGCAAAACCCCCCTTTTGGGGGAGGCCTATGTCCAGTAGTAGACGTCTTTCGGCTGAAGTGTATGGGTGTGTGTGTGTAACACATAGGATACTTTTTATCCCGGTAGTACGTTCCCGCGGGATAATTTCTGACATCCACGCGGGCGAAGCCGCGGGCGGAAGCTAGTAAATAATATTTTGAGTACCTACAATAAATGCCCTCGAGTTAAACGTCGCGATAACGCAATGCACTTAACGTTCCTAATAACATAAGTCTCGTTCTGTATCCATGAAATCTGAGAGCGTCAAGTGTTCCTTTTAACATAACTCAAATTATGTTTTTTACAATGTCGCAAGACTCATGCGAATCAAGAGGTTGAAAAAGGACGCCACTTAGATTCGAGCCCGAACGAGCGAATATGACTTATGAGTCTGCCGATGTATTGATTTAAATGAATGATTTTGGTACAAAGAAAAAATAAAGCAATTTTTTGACTTATGTGCTATAGTCCGCCGACCCGACTAATTGTCTATCTAATCACATTTATCGGTTATTATTAATAATGTAACCTTAGTAGGTACCAATAAATGAAATAATGTTTCAAAAATAACGGGTGCGAAGCGTCTTTCTGTTCGATCGAGCAACAGAGGTTAAAGCGGGGGTGGGAGAAGTAGATCGAGCCAAGGCAGATAGCCTAAACATTATCGTTGCTGACAAATTGTTAATTACTGCTGTATTCACGAAATGTGTTTACCATTTGCAAGGAACAGTTTGTTTCTGTTGACGAGGTTCCTAATACAATCTTGCAGTCTGCGAGAATGTACCCGCAAAGACTCAAATTTGGGAGGACAAAGCTTTCAACACTACAATCGTACTGGCAAATGCAACTCCAACCGCTGTTAATGCAAAGAAATGCGCGTTCCTTGCAATCCTAAGTGCCACAAAAGTCTTTCTTGCTAAATCAAATATTTTTTATTGTTAATAGGATTTTAATGTTGATTTTATGCTGCGTCTATGATTGTTTCATTTAAATTTTCTTTTAGTTTATTTAGTATTTACGTTCAGTGCCTATACCTACTGTGGTAGGTATTATCAATAAATACCTATTGAACAAAGAAATAGAAGAAAGATTTTAATTTTTACTATTTATTTCACAGACTCTATTATTGTACAGTTTTTATTTTATTTTTTCTAGTTTGATTTAAGCAAAACCAAATAATAAACGTGTAGTGTATAAGTATTAATGTATAGCCTAAGCACTGTTATTCATGTATTAGTATTAAGTAGGAGTCGTAATAAACCATTCGTGGCGTACACACGTGTTTTGATTGTCTTCCCGCAACCCACACACTTCATGGCGACCCTGCCAATGCCATGCGCGAGCGCCGCGGCGTCGGGTTCCTACCTACCGTCGCCGGCTATCGCGTAGCGGGCCAATTGTGCAATTCAGCGGATTCCTGTGTGCCTCGGTGCACTGAATTAGAGCGTTATAAATGTACTCTATATAAAAATGAAGACTACTTCGGGAACATTCAACGCAACTGGTCACGTACTTAACCAGAAAAATGGGAAAAGCATATTCTAAAACCGAAGATAAGGAGGTGATAATTGCGCAAAATGCTTCGGGAGGAAGTAATACTACGGTTGAATCTCATATGCAGATAAATAATATATTACTGGCGTCGGCCTTGACAATTATCGCGGTTGCAGCAATCATAATTATATGGAAAAAGCTGAAGGAGAAGCAGAAGAAATGGATCGGAAAGCATGTAGAATCCGAGTTAGTAAGAAAAATGCGTTTGCGGTTGTCGGGAAGGCGAGAACGTGAAGAAGGAAATGGAAATGTGTAAACATCATCAGTGCGCAGTGAAAAGTGTTAAGTGTAATTAATGAGTGAAAAAGAAAAAGCAAAAAGCTAAACTAAAGTCTTGCAACATCCACTGTGGATATTACATAAACTTTTGCAGTCCCGTTGAAGAAGAATTTTATAATGAACAATTAAGTATTAGAATAAGCCCCTATAATTACTTTTTTTTAAATTCAGTGTGTTTGTATCTTACAGCAACTTACAGCCTGATTATATCGGAATGTCACAGGAAAAAAAAACATTTGGCATAAACCATAAACTACTCGTACAAGGACCAACCTACTAAGAACGTATTATTTTTTAATTTGTTTAATCAAATGTAAGTATGTTTTAATTTCATATTTTAATTTCTATGGAAAAAGATTTAGAAAGCATTTTAAGCGAATTAACTGATATTCAAATTAGTTTGAGGAAGTTGGGTCCAAGTAGACGGTTACAATATAAAGACAAGGTTAAAGAAAAAACAATAAAAGCTAAAGAGTTATATTTGTTGTATAAAACCATTATAAGTATATTTACTGAGCAAAAAAGCTCGTTAGAATTAGCAGAATATATTTACGAAGTGTTGAAGGAGAGAATAGATTACGTTTACAATAAGATTTTGTCATACAATTTTCAAGGTGAAGAAGAAACAAATCTTTTAAACATGGAGAAGTTCGATATAAAAACAGCAACATCTTTAATACCAGAAATGGATGGTTCAGAACGTACAACTGAAAAAATTATAGATGCTATAGAATTATATAACAGCTGTCTCAAGGATCCTGACCAAACAAAAATGTTAATTTCTTTTGTTTTGAAAACAAGACTAACTAAAACAGCCAAGTTAAAATTAAAATCCGAATATGACAATATTACAAGCCTCGTACAGGATATAAAAACCTTTTTACTAACGAAAAAGTCCGCCAATTCTATACTTTGTCAATTAAATAATTCCTGTCAAAATAATATGTCCATCAGTGAATATGGAAACAAAATATCAGAATTGTTTATAGACCTCACTATTGCTCAAGCTGATGGTAACGAAAAGGCAAGCGAAATATTGAGACCTATAAATGAGAAACTCGCGATTAAAAGATTTACAGATGGATTAAGATATAAACGCTTAAGCACTATCATTTCAGCACGGAACTACTCAGAGTTGAAGGATGCGGTGCGTGCTGCTGAGGACGAGGAGCTGGGACAACCCACAACTTCTAACGGTATTTTCAACGCAAGGGAAATGCCAGATAACAGGTACAATAATAATAATAATTTCAATAGAGGAGGACGGAATAATTATTATAATCAAGGATCTCGGTATCGCGGAAATTATAGTACGGGTCAAAGATATAATAACAACAATTATCGTAAAAAGTATAATCGTAACCCCCGAGGTGAATATACACGCGGAAGAGGTACTCATTATTCAAACTTTGGAAATAACTATAATCCTTCTAAATATTATCGTGGTAGAAGTACTCGAGATAGATATAATCAACGAAAAATGTTTTCAGCCCAAGTGAGCGAGGACCCCCAAACAGAAAACGGTAAAACAGAGAACGAAAATCGGTTTTTTCGTTCCTAAATCATATAACATTTTAACGTGTAACAAAAATTTTAGTTACGTTCATTTTAACATTAACAATACCAGGTGTTCATGGTTACTTGACACTGGCGCGTCCATTTCCGTTGTTTCTAAGAAGGTGTTATCGGAACACATTCCTTTGTATGAGGATAGAATTGTAATAAATGGTTTCGGTGGCAAAACCTATTCGCAAGGTTATGTTAATCTTACATTGCGTACTCAAAATAGTACTTTTAATCACAAATTTTATTTGTTCAATAATTTACCATTCCAGTCAGATGGAATTCTAGGATTAGACTTTTTATCGAAATTTAATTCACATATTAACTTAGAAAATGATACATTAATTCTACATAACGAATGCGAAAATATTATACCACTTTATGCGTCACCAACTATTTCAGATAGTTACTTGACTATTCCTGCAAGAAGCGAGTCCATTCATTACATACAACTAACGAATAATAAATTAAACTATGATTGTGTTGTATTACCAAAACAATTACAGAAAGATTTATTTTTGGCAGCGTTAATAGTAAAGCCAGTAAATAACGTTATCCCCATTAAAATATTAAATATTAAAGAAGAATCAGTTACTATACCAACTTTCCAACCTGAGATACATTCCTTAGACGATTACCAAATATGTCAGTTTAAAAAATGTCAGTCAAACGCAGAGAGAGCTAATACCTTGTTAGGATTACTAAAAATTGATCACTTACACCCAGCTGAGCGTGGGACGATAGAAGCAATTTGTACAAAGTACAATGATATCTTTTACCTACCGGGTGATAAGCTTACAACTACTAAATCTTATGAACATAATATTTATTTAAAACCGAATACAAGTCCTGTTTATACAAAACCGTATAGGTTGCCAAACAGTCAAAAACCAGAAATAAAAAAGCAGATTGAACAAATGTTACAGGATGACATTATAGAGGAAGCTCAAAGTGAGTGGTCGAGCCCAATTTTACTCGTGCCTAAAAAATCTAATGACGACAGCAAAAAATGGAGGTTAGTAATAGATAACCGTAAATTAAATGCCGTTATACAGGATGATAAATTCCCCTTACCGAATATCACTGA
The DNA here is from genome assembly GCA_949091785.1 of Polymixis lichenea. Classification (NCBI taxonomy): domain Eukaryota; kingdom Metazoa; phylum Arthropoda; class Insecta; order Lepidoptera; family Noctuidae; genus Polymixis; species Polymixis lichenea. The sequence goes on along the minus strand of OX420943.1, from coordinate 16,228,530 downwards.
TATTCTAGAGTCACTTTCAGGTGCCGTTTATTTTACGCATTTAGACCTTAGTCAGTCATATTACCAAGTGACCTTGAATCCAGAGTCAAGAAAACTAACTGCCTTTACAACAAATACTGGACAATACCAGATGAAACGGATGCCAATGGGACTTAAAACCAGTCCGAGTTCTTTTTCAAGGGTAATGACTATTGCCATGTCAGGTTTAACGTATGAGAAGTGTTTTATATACCTTGATGATCTTGTAATTTTTGGACGTAATTTTGAAAGTCACAATAAAAACTCGATAGATGTTTTCGAGAGACTTAGAAAAGTTAATCTAAAATTGAACCCCAACAAATGTAATTTTCTAAAAAAGGAGCTGTTGTATTTAGGTCACACAGTGTCAGCAGAAGGAATAAGTCCAGATAAAGCAAAAATAAAAGTTGTTGAAAATTACCCAACACCGAAAAGTACAGAAGAAGTAAAACGCTTTGTCGCATTTTGTAATTATTACAGAAAGTTTATTAAAAAATTCGCAGAAATAAGTATTCCTTTAAATTCCTTATGTCGTAAAGATGTTCCTTTTATATGGTCTAACCAGTGCGAAAATTCATTTAAGTTAATGAAAAAAGCGTTAATATCACCACCCGTTTTACAATACCCAGACTTTTCAAATGAAAACGAGTTCATTTTACAAACTGATGCTTCAGGTATTGCTGTAGGAGCAGTCCTTTGTAATAAAGACATGCGACCAGTCGCTTATGCGAGTCGACCATTAAATAAAGCTGAAAAAAACTACCCAACTATCCAGAAGGAGTTACTTGCGATAGTATGGGGAATAAAATATTTTAGGCCATATCTTTTAGGTAAGAAATTTACAATCATGACAGACCACAAACCATTGCTGTATTTATTTGGAATGAAAGATCCATCTAGCAGATTATTAAAGTTTCGGTTAACTTTAGAAGAATACGATTATAACATTATATACATAAAAGGAAAAGAAAATGCCGTAGCAGACGCATTGTCTAGAATACCAATAAATTCCGATGAGTTAAAACGAATTAATGAGAAAACAATCAATGTACTGACTAGAGCACAGAAAAGGCAATTAGAACAGACAAAAGACAGAAATGCCACTCCAATCACCAATAATGACACAGACTATCGGCCTGATCAACCGAGAATCGTAGAATTATTGAGGATGCCGAGTAGTGCAGTAGAAATAATATTAATAGAGGGAAAAGAGCTAAATAGGATTAGAAAACATGTGGGTATAGATGTAGAAACCGAGTGTTTTGCATTTTCCCAAAATAAGAAAGTATTATACATAAATCTTGATTTCAAGGAACAATATACGCGAGCCGTTTTTGTGGAGAAATTAAGTCAATTGAGTAAAAATATAAATGTCGACGAAATATGTATAATAAAAGGAAATAATAACGCGTTATTCATAAAAGAACTAATAGAAGAGATTAAAAGTAAAGAGAAGTGGACCGGTCCACGGATATGTATTTTACGAGGAGTAGAAAAAATTGATAATGAAAGAGATAGGAGATTTATTATTAATGATTATCACTTACTACCAACCAGCGGTCACGCAGGCGTGCGAAGAATGATAAACAATATTAAGAGGAAATATTTCTGGCCAAGCATGGAAGCAGACGTCAAAGACTTTGTAAATAAATGCGAAAAATGTCAAAAATCAAAATATTCGCGAAAAACCAAGGAGCCGATGGTAATAACCACCACAGCTTCATATGCTTTCGAAAAAGTGTTTTTAGATCTAGTTGGACCCTTAGATAAAGATATAGATGGTAATAATTATATACTTACGTTGCAGTGCGAATTAAGTAAATTTGTTGAGGCTTATCCTCTTCAAAATAAGGAAACGGTCACTGTCGCAAAGGCATTTGTTAATCAATTTATTTTAAGATTCGGAATCCCAAAAACAATAGCCACAGATAAAGGCACAGAATTTATGTCATCTACTATGACTGAAGTCTGTACACTTTTAGGAATTGAAAAATTAAACTCAACTTCATATCACCACGAGTCAATCGGTTCACTCGAAAATACGCATAAACATTTAGGCTCATTCTTAAGAATACAATGCGATAATTTCCCTGAAACGTGGAGCCATTGGCTACCCTTTTGGTGTTTTACTTTTAATAACACTATACATTCTTCTACAAAATATGCCCCGTATGAATTAGTTTTTGGAAAACCCAGTAACATTCCGAGTAGAATAAGTAGTAGTATAGAACCTTTATATAACCCAGATAATTATAGTTTAGAATTAAGATATCGTTTACAAGTAGCACACAGAGATGCGCGAAATAATTTGTTAAAAAGTAAAGAGATACGAAAAACTATGTATGACAAAAATGTAAACCAAGTGCGTTATGACAAAGGTGATTTAATATTGTTAAAAAATGAAACTGCGAATAAACTGGATACCTTGTATAATGGTCCATTTATTGTTATTGAAGATATAGAACCTAATGTAAAAATTATGAAAAACAATAAAGCAGAAATTGTACACAAAAACCGCACAAAATTGTTTAAAAAATAATGTATTACAAAATATATTACTAATTTTATATCTATAAACACTATTGTACTAGTAAGTAAAAAAAAAAAAAAAAAACATTTTAATTTCTTTTATATATTTTTTATTTTTTTCTTGTACCCCAGTGGTGTAGTGTATAAGTATTAATGTATAGCCTAAGCACTGTTATTCATGTATTAGTATTAAGTAGGAGTCGTAATAAACCATTCATGGCGTACACACGTGTTTTGATTGTCTTCCCGCAACCCACACACTTCAAACGATTTGCATGTAAGTTTCTTTTAGTTATGTATTTGTAAGTACCGTGGTTATTATAAATAAATATTTACCTACTGGAAAAATAACTTCGAGTCTAATTTTATTACTTTTACCGACGACAGTAGTGAATTATTAATAACAACTGCTAAAAGTGATGAATTTTAATTTTATATTCACATTTACCAAATCATGAGGTAATTATTAATAATAATGTTGGATAATTATTAATAATTTTCAATTAATCATACTTACCGCATATCACGACTATAATTGAGCTTATAATTAAAGACACACATAACCAAAATTCGCAGTTTTAAGTCCGCTGTTTTGACTTGCTGTAATTTAAAATGAGTGGGCCATCTTCCCATACAAATATGTGCTGTAGCAAAAAATAAAAATAAGGTCAAGAAGACTGTTACCCTAGACTACGTACTGCGTAGATCGCTCGGTGGACACGGTGAAGCATATGGTGGGCGTCTGCCCGGCTTGGGCGCAGTACCGCCGTGTCGGCGTGCAGGCGATTGGCGGCGGCGATCTCTCGCGTCCGGCCCTGGGGGCCTACTGACCTACTCCCTAAGCACGAAGGCCGTCGTTTCGGTCGAAGTGACGGGTGTTTCCAACTCCGTATCACTTACGGACAGAAGATCAGTTTGCAGCTGTCCCTACTCCCGATATATATTAGCTCGTCCAAAAAAGTTAGTTAATTGGCTGTAGGATTCACTAAGAAGTTTCGAACTACTTTCGGACGGGCCCGTATCTTCGTTGACGGAGTTAGAGAGTAAGACTCTAGGTCCAGGCCATGGTATGGAGCCAGATTGCATGGGTAGCCTCCTGAACCAGCCAACCACCTAGAAGAAGAAGGCGGCGCACGTGAGGGAGAGGCAATCTACGCGCCCTCATGGCACTAGTCACCCCAGGAGACGCCCTGGGTGCAGGGAATCCCAGGCCGATTCCCGGCTACCATGGGCGCGGGTTTGCGGATGCTAAGTAATGAGTAGCTCGTCCGGTAAGGACCAAGCCCGGGTCAACGGCGCGTTGTGTTCCACGCGCGCCTCAAAGAGATGTCAGCACCAACTGGTGGGGTCTGCAAGGGCTGATGCCTGCCAGGGGTGCGACTTGTTCGAAAGAGATACCGCGGCCCCTGGCACACAGGGAACTGAAGAAACTCGGGTGGGTTTTAGTCAGTAAAAGTCTGACACGCCCTCCCGCTCCACCCATTGCGGGAGAAGATATTTGATGATTTCCCACCCTACAAAAAAAAAAACTCTAGACTACTAATAATAGGTACTGAAATTCAACATAAGTAACGATATCAGTGCTATTTTTACCAAAAATAGTAGTGATACAGGCTTTATTACCTCATACATATTTGGCTATGTTTACCCAAACATAATACTGATACTAACATTATCCAAACATTACCAGAGTCAGCAATAGATACCACATAAACAATTTAGACAGAAATTAATTTCCATCTAGCGTGATTCGAAACTACGTCAAAGGCTTTATTTAGTGGTTACTCTCACGGTACAAACGAGACTACCCACGTACTCAAATGTTCCGGATTTGTCGGATATTCAGGTTTCGGATAATTCAAACGTTTCGGAAGCTTTGACGTTATGTAACGTTCAATGTAGGTGAAGTTTATTTAATCCATGCTATTACAAAGCTTTACTTAAATGTAACATCTGCCAAACTGCAAAACAATTTGTCGGTTATGGGTTATAGTGGAATCTTAGCCTAAACATTATTTAGAAAACATTAAGACTAAGATAATGGCTTTCTAGGCCACGGCTTCGTTAAAACCTTTCAATTACATTGCATTGCATTGCATTGAGATTGCACTGAACTAATTTATTTATGTGTTTAACTTGTTATTGTTTTAATTATTAGCGTATTATAATTTTCTTTGTAAAACATTCAGACACAATGTAAATTGTTATTGATTTGAATAAATGAATAAATGAATGAATTAACCTCAAATGTCAAATTAAAAAAAACATCTGTAAGGCAATTTGAATTTAGAAGTACTCAAATAAACTAAACAAAGTACTCATTTTGTAAGTGGCCCTACAAATTCAAGGTCGCTCGGCACGCTATGCACGGACTTCCTTTGAAGGATAAAATTAGTGATGAAGTTATCCGGAAAATAATTGAGAGTTACCGATATAGCTTGCAGGTAAGCAAGCTGAAGCGGCAGTGGGCTGGCCTTGTCTGTCGAAGGTTCGATGACCGATGGAGCAGACGAGTCCTGGGGGCCTGCTCTCTGACTCCGTCAACGAAAATACGGGCTCCGTCCGAAAGTAGTTCGTTACTTCGAAGTGAATCCTACAGCCGATTAATTATCTTTTTGGACAGGTAAAAACACATCGGGAGTAGGGACAGATGTCAAATCGTGGTGCCATTCATTCTTACTTCGAGCCCCGAACTAATCTTTTGTCTATCAGTGATACGGTGTAGGAAACGCCCGTAACTTCAGACGAAACTAAGGACTTCGTGCTTAGAGAGTAGGTCAGTAGGTCCCCAGGGCTGGACGCGAGAGATCGCCGCCGCCGATCGCCTCTCCAGAGGGCCTCCCTGGAGTGGAGATCGCGTATCGACATGCGTAGTGTGGGACGCCCCCCAGCTAGATGGACCGACGTCCTTAACAAGGCGGCTGGGACAGACTGGATACGGAAGGCGGAGAACAGTGATGTGCCGCAGAGGCCTTTGTTCAGCATTGGTTGATTACAAATTAGCATCCACAGGCACGTTTGCAGATCCATTTGTTGACATTTTCTTCTGACACTTTTGAAACAGACAGCTAGTCCAAGTACAAGTAGGTGCTTACATAATAGAGACGTGGCATAATACAATAAACTGTCGTACAAAGACGGTAATGTAAAGTAAATCTTGAATTACACTGCGACGCTATTCACTCTGCGCAAGCTCTTCTTTGAATTAACAGATGTTTCTGTGTACGTTAATTGATTCTAGTGAGAGCCACGGGAAACAAATTGCTGCAGAAGTGTACCACTTTAAGCTTGAAATGATGTCACTATTTAGCCTAGACTAGAACAGAAACCCTCGGAGCGCCCAAATTTTACACGGATGTTCTCAATAGACCAGGAGAAATAGCTAACTTCTGGAGGGAGGTGGGCTGGCTGGAATAACCACCGATGGCTGCCATGGCTCACGCACAATGGTCCACTTAAAGGACTAAGTGCGGAAACCAAACCCAATAACATAGAACATAGATGTCACTATTTCATTTTATCCAAACTTTTATATAAAATTTGATAAAAAATATTTTACGTACTTTATTTTGGGGAATAGCTCATAACGTACATATATGTATGTTTTTGGAATGTGCTGATTAGCTTACACTTTCATTTGATACCCACCACTGCATCTTTGAAAGATATTTTCTTTTTAAGTTCATTACTTTGTTTCATTCATATTCAATTTAATTCAAAATCAAAATCAAAATATTTTATTTCACGTAAACCTGCAAGGGCACTTATGAAACGTCAGAAGCTAGGTGCACGGTTCCAATTTGTCGCTTCCTATGGAGAAGAGCCGGCAAGAAACTCCACGGTTACTCTTTTAAAAATAATTGGATTTTATAATGTTTTCACCGTAAACACTAGAAATAAGGACAAACTACGTGCTCCTTTTCACCGGCTTCATAAGGTTCATAATTCATTTGTTGGGCTTGGTATAAACTTTTATAACAAGCTTCCCTCTGCTTTGCTAGATTTGCCTTTTGATGCGTTTAAAGCTCAAATAAAGTCCACCCTGTGTTTAAAGGCTTACTATTCCATCAACGACTATTTAAATGACAAAAATAGTTGGTCGCTGTGATTAACTCAAGACAATGTTTATGTTCTTTCTCCAGAATTGTACCTAGAGACAGGTTATATGGGTTCATATAATTATTGATATATATATTTTTATTGACTAAGTAATAGTTATTGACATGTTCTACTCTAACAATTTTTTTTTTTTTTATGAGGAGTTGTATGGCATTATGGTTAGCTAGCGACCTCGACAATTGATAATTCTATTCTTGCCTGAGTAACCGGCAGCAAGTTCGTCATGCTCCCGTAGATGTCACTGCTTGCGGTAGCGTTGGGGATCGGGTTACCTCTTTCCCTCAAATATGGCGAGGGGGGTAATGGCTGATCTTTGCGTTATGCTCGTGAACGGGTGCTGCTTGTGGTGACTGGTCGTCTTGCTGACCATGATTTTGTTATTGTTGCTAATAATTACCTACTTGTTTATTTATTTTACGTCGATGGTCCTAGGTTATCATTTGTAAACATAATCCAGCATTGCTTATGTAAGCTATCACGCCATTTATACCAGGAGACTTTTATTTTGGTATATGCTTTGTTTACTTTTTATTTTTTGTGCTTGAGTTAATTTTTCACTTTATTTGTTGGTATATTGGCATGGCTAGCTGACATAAATGACAATTTTTTTAGTTCTGTGTCTCGTAATGTTGATTACTTTGCCTGTGTATGTATAGAATCAAGTCTATCCGACTAAACAGACAGCTGTGCTGCTGGGGAGTTTGTTCCGCCACTTCTTCTTCCCAGCTAAAGCACTAGGAAGTGGTGAAGGGTGGGCGTTTTGGGGGACTGTCTCATGTACTTTGACGTTCGAAAAGTGCTGATTCTCAGCCTAATTTGAATAAATGACTTTTGATTTTGATTTTGATTTTTTCAAATTACAGTGATATTAGGTATGGGAGGACAGTGCAGGCCTGTCAATAAGTACCAGGTACTTTAGAGGAATGAAAATAAAGAATAGAAACTGTAGGCCTACAACGTTCTCTCATTCACAATATGTAAAAGAATCTACATAAGTAAAATTAACCTATTTAAACCAAGTGATATGATTTCCATGAGAATCACTAATAAATACTCGATATTACAAGTGTTGTATAATGTCAAATAATGACGAGAATATGTCAGAAAGTGTAAAAAATAAAATTAATAAAATTAACATTGTAATTTGGAAGAAGTTAATAGACGCTCACATAGATATGGTGCTAATGAGTTACCAGGGAAGCCACATGTGCAGAAGGAATTAACGCCAAACTTCCTTGTCTTCAACGTAGTCTTTTATCTTATAATATGCTTTTTTGATAAGGACACGTTAATTTGACCTCACATAGCCTACAAACAGCTGACGACCAAGACAACTCCAACGATACCTCATTTGTCAAATGATTACCTATACATATACCTACAAACACACATACATACATACATACCGGTCAAATCATAACCATCCTTTTTGCTTCGCCGAAGTCTGCTGAAAAATAAATCTCCTTATTCAAAAGCTTGGATGTATTTAAAACGGTTCCCGCTAATCTGTGCAATATAAACCAATTTAAATTATCAGTAATTAATCAGTGCTGAATATTCCGATGATATAAAATAATACGTAGGTGAATAAAGGATAAAATACCACGTATCTACCTATTGTTTGCGAAGCGTCCACGTGCAGTGTCGAAAACAATGCGAGGCTATTCAAATAGACTGCCATCACTACACAGCCGGGTTCGGAGAATTTTTCACAATTTCGAATTTTGTCGCTTCCAAAACGAATTGTTTGGAACGTTTTTGATAAAGTTTCTACCTTTATGTTTTGTTTTGACCTGAATATTTTACAGATAAATATTCTTGCGATTTATGAACAAGACAAGCCGTGTTCCTCATGGGGTTTTCTATTGGCAAATTTGATAAACATTTATACAGATGTTAACACCACCTTCACTTCATAAAGAAAAAAAAATAACAATATTATTCCATACATATTCGTATCAAGTTTCAAGTTTATAAACCACAACGATTAGATCTTTCGTATGAACAAAATTTCACCTTTCCACCCCCAAGGAGTAGAATTTCCGAAACCGCTTCCTTAGTGCTATCGTTACGAGGAATCATCATCATCATCATATCAGCCGAAAGAAGTCCACTGCTGGACATAAGCCTCCCCCAAAAGGGGGGATTTGGCGACCGCAGTATGGTGGTAAAATGCATATAGAACGTTGCTGCCCATTCTCTAGTAAGTCCCTTAGACGACACCCATGGGAAGAAATGGGACGGTGCTATTCTTTTACGTCCGGCACCACACGGAACGAGGAATGCTTGTGCAAATTTTCTTGATACTACACCCAGCATTTTAGATTGTCCGACTAATCTAAATATAAGGTGTAAAAAATACCTATCACATTGTCATTGTAATCTACGCATTATGTACATCAATCTAAGTAACATTGAGCTTAAATTATTGCTCAGAAACTACTTTTATTTTTGGTGGACGGCAGCGCGCGATGTTACGCACGCAAAACATTGTGGTTTTGGGTTTATGCAACGGAGTTGTGGCCTGGGTGGTGTGGCTGTGGTATGGGTATTAAAATTGAGTTTTATCAATACCTACATGTTTTCGTAAAAGAAGTAAAAGAAGTGCTAGGAAATAGCGTGATTATTTATCGCCTACAGACTGACTCGCATCCTTATTGTGTAACCATAAATCAGAATCTGAATCGTGTCATTGTCTGCTTAGCAAAGTGAACAACGCCATGAATGTTGTGGAACTGTCAAAATCAAAGCGATTCCTACTGATAGTGTATTATGCAATTACCCTATTCTTCTTTTTGGGTGGGAAATCATCAAATAACTTCTCCCGCTCTGGGTGAAGCAGCAGAGCGTGTCAAACTTTTACTGACTAAAACCCACCCGTGTTCCCTCAGTTGCCTGTGTGCCAGGGGCGAAGGTATCTCTTTCGAACAACCCGCACCCATGCAATTACCCCTCAGACTTGAAGGGAATATCTATCATACATTTAAATCGTTTGAGACTGCTTAGGTGCGGGGGAGATCCGCCACTACTTCTTGGGCAGGCGTGCCCATATTATATGGCAATAAAAATATAAAATAAGTATCAGTAACAATATTCCAAAAAAGGCTAAAAGTACACCTAATACAAAAATGTTTTTACTCAGTCAAAGAATATCTAGAGTTTAGCTTAAAATAACGATTTCCTCTCTAGTACAAAAGTCGATCAACAAGAGGCGATCTGTCCTATAATACAATAACATTTAGTCTATCTTTTATAATTTGCACTACCTGAAAAGGATGACATTAATTTTGCTGAATAATTGTATTAAATTCGTTATTATTGACATTTAATTTTGACATACTATAATTTCTCAATTTAATTGTACAATATAAAAATAATAATTAAGTACTAAAATTGTTCCATGCATGCTATTTTAGAATGATAAGGGCAGGCGAATGATATAATTATTGCAATGCTTGTAAAAGATTGCTAAGTTATAAGTACTAACACAAGATAACACCAACATTATTGTACATTTAGTTCGCAATAAACGTTTTGACTTTGACTTTTGACTTTGCCTTTGGCCTTGTGTGATGTTCACGTTGAACAAGTCCTGATTGTCAGTCTAGTTTAAATAAATGTCTTTTTATTTTGATTTAGACAAACATAAACAGACAAAATTAAAAAAAAAACTTTTGTAATATTGTTTTTTAAATATTCAATGTATGGTTTTGACTTCGCTACGATTTTATTATACGTATAGAAAACAATTCGTAGCATCTTAAGTAGAATAAATCTAAAGAGGGTTGAGTAGACTTACACTAATCTTACGACTTCAACTTCCAAAAGTAACTTCCAGATTACCTAATGTCGAACGTGGGAGTTAGAAGTTTCCAGAAACGTCTTCATTGTTATACCTACATATTTGTGTAGATAAGTAGGTACACCCTTCTGCGTCACAGTTGAAATACATATGTGGGTAGTCGTGTGTAAATGTATACCTACTACAGCTTGAGAGATATATTTGGTTTCAAAGAAAACACGCTGCCTATGTTTTCCGAAGTTGAATGACCGAATCTTGAAATGTTTGATACATTATTTTTTGGTTTAATCAAGGGGAAATGCTCGTTGAAGGTGATCGCAGAGATAAATAGTGTTTCCCAAATTAACCAACGCACAGACAGTTAATATCATTTAGTTTACCTACGTTCAATTTAAACTTTTACTAAACGAAATAAAATATATTGTACAAAGCCCGGTCATACGATATAAAGTAATTAATTTACATGAACAACGTAACAAAAAATAAAATTCAGCAACCCGTAGTCCCAACAATCCGTTTATTTTAGAAGCTCGTTACAAAATTCTGTTGATAACTTTATCCTAATTTAATAATTGTAACGAAACAAATATTTGTTTTTTCCCGAATTTTTTAACGTTATTTAAACATATTATAGATTGTATTTTCTCTCTCTCTCTCTTCAATCATTCATGATTTTCATTAATTTAACAACACGCGGGCACGTATATAGACAGACGTCAGTCTGTCTTCTTAACTACGCAATAGATTTTGACGTGATTTTCACCAGCATGTAGAGAATTGATCCCGCCAAATGTATGTGTAGGTATCTACCCTACATTGATATTAAGCTGACACATTATTAAAAAATCTTTATTTTGTTGTGCGAAGTAGCTGATCGCTAATACCAGAATATGCCTCTCGGTCTGAATCAACGAGTACGTTAATTTGTTCATAATGTACAGTGATTGAGACATTTTGAAGCAGGTCCAGCTATTCTCATCTAATTTATGAGAAAGTAAACCACCAAGGAGGTTTTTTTAAAAAAAACTTGTTACAAAAATCTAGAATTTTCGCCTGCCCAATCAATGGGGTAGTGGAGAACTCCAGATTTGGGGCAAGCTCGGCAGCCGGGCGTGTTTGATTTCATCATATTGGGCTTTTTTATTCTGGGTATTTCTGTGTCACAACCCAGAATTTAATATTGGGCACGCAGAATATAGCATATACCCGTTGTGCACGCACGCACATTCCTATTTATATCACGATGTAAAGTTATAAGTGTGAAACACTGGGATGTACTGGAAGTTTCAAACGCAAATCTGGCCGAAAACAGTGCAATAAAATAACATTTACTGGTGACTGCCATGTTTTCAGATCAAGGCGCCTAGCCTTTTCCCAACTATATTTGGGTCGGCTTCCAGTCTTATTTTACATGGAGCGACTGTCTGAATGATATCGCAACCCAAAAAGTAGGACAGAAACAACCAAAATAGACCAATAACAACCTACTGGTTATGGGTTTATGTTGGTTGTTTGACGGTGAGCAAATTTGTTGGTGTAAACTACTGTGTACAACAACAAATCTGCTCATCGTTTCTAGGATTATAAGTAACATGCAGGTACCTACCTACCCACCTATGACGCACAACTAAATACGTCAATAGTTCCACGCGTCACCATTTATTGAGGTTACCAAAACCGGACCAAAGGTTTACTTCAATGTCTTTACTTCGAAAAGGTGAGCTTGGGTACAAACATAAACCCTTAGATAAACAAGGTGTAGTGTGCCCTAAAGTGAAAAGGGTTTTTCTTCAAAGAGGATAAGGTGTGTACCCTGACAATCCGCGGTCCCAAACTGTTGAAGTACATATTTTTCATACATAAATGACGTAAGCTCTTTTCTTAAGAGGGTAGGTTCTAAATAGGTGTGCACTTTACCATCAGGTTGGTTCTGATCCAAATTGATTTGGATATTATTAGCATGATCAATAACATGTATGTATTTTAATATATCTACCTACATGTTGTTTCTAATTATTGTTATTTGTAATTATTTCATCACCACTGCCCTCTAAACGGTGAAGGACATCGTTTGGAAATGTGACATCTACCAAACCCGCTCTAGGCCCGCGTGGTATATTAAATTTGGTCAAGTTTTGATTAGTGGTTTATGAGTTAGCTTCAAGAGTAAGTATTTTTTCCACTTAGTTTATGTCAATGAGATTATGTTTAACAAAGATTGTAGACAATTAAATGTATCTTTGTCAAGTTTACTCTGAAATCAAAACCAAGATACTAGAGTAACCTTACAAACTCTGGCATCACAATCTAGGGCTCAGTGACGCAATAAAGTTGCAATGATGACGTTGTACACTTGCGTGTCTACCACCATATTAATGACGTTAAACATGTTTTGCATAAAATGTTCTAAATACTTATCGTTGGGTATCATAAGTTTAGAAAACACAGGAGCTTTCAAGTTTAAAAGATCCTTTCGTTTATGGTTAATGTTTTCACGTCAAATGAATTATGATAGTACAATAGACAATCACAATCGATTTGCTCACAAATTCACACAAGTGTGTGGTGTGTGTGTATGTGTAGTGATAATATTACATTACCTTCACAAATACACCAACCTGGACTGTTCCGTTCTGTGTATACCTAATTCTCACACTGTTTATTCAACATGCTAATAATCAGGCAACATGACGCTTTCTACTTCTACGAAGAATAGACAGTGCTTTTTCAATACAAAATGACATTTCGTTTCTCCATTTTTGACATCGCATCTTAGACTGATATCCTTCTACAATCTCTCATTTTATCATTAGTTTTTAACGATCTCTGTCTAGGTCCTCACAAATGTAGACTATTTCAGAAGAGTATTTCTTCCCAAACTGTCAAAATCACACTGACTACAAACTTTCTACTCGACAGCCACAAAGTAGGTATATACGATTATCTACAAAATCATGATTCGTTTAGAACGCATAACTGTGATACCTAATTAATAGAAAAACATGGCGATCTTCTCCTTTTTTTCATCATTTGTTAATAGTCACGTCTATTCTTCCGTTGACAAATCGGTGCCTCGTGCTGAGCCTGCTGATCATTTGGCGATCTCTAGTGGTATCAAATTATTTGCCCTCGACTACACACATTACAAACAATAGAAAACGAGACGTATAATAAGGTAAACTTTATTTCGCTTGGATTTTTCCATCTGGAATTTTTCAGTAGCACCCCCGAGGTACCCCACAGGGGAGACGTTTGCCCAACATTGGAATAAAACAGATTAAAAAAAGGACACGCACTAAAATATAATCTGTGAACAAACCAACTGACTCGATCTTCCAGCCGATCTATTCTGTTAAAATCTCACCTTGAGAACGTAGGTGAATTTTATTGAGCTGCAATTCCATCTAACACTATATACTCATGACAGCTCACTTGAAGCTCACTTCACCCAAGTTATCACGGTGAGATTTTTACAGAATAGCACTGCTGTACTCCAAGGCGCATACACTTGTGACAGACATAATGACATTGTAGAAATAGAACAGAACACGCTAGGCATTTAACGAGAGAAAATTCAAAACAAAGCTATTAAAAGTAGCTAAAGCGTATTCATATTTAATTAGGGAACGAGTTTGTGTTGTTCATTGTCTTCAGGACTAAACTGGAAAGGCGTTAATTATTCTCACAATGGACTAGATAACTCTCCGGTAATGAAGGAAATTTTAAACTGGAGCGTCGGTTTGCGAAATTTTGATTGTATTGTACAGACGCCAGCACATCAAGCTACCCCCCCAATCTTTCAAATTTTTAGATAGATTTTCAACTTTATTACGTCAGCAAAAGTTCATGTTCAATTGGGAAAATTTTACAGTTTGGGGTAACTTGATGTGCTGGCCGCTTGTGCTGGCGGCCTGATCCGACTCGGCTGGGCAGCGTTCGGGAAGCTTCGCATTATCTTCTCGTCCCACATACCGCAGTGTCTCAAAACGAAAGTCTTTGACCAGTGCGCGTTGCCAGTGACATATGGAACCGAAACGTGGTCGCTCACAATGGGCCTCATAAGAAGGCTTAAAGTCACCCAAAGGGCAATGGAGAGGGCTATGCTTGGAGTTTCTCTGCGTTATCGAATCAGGAATGGAGAGATCCCCAGGAGAACCAAGATAACCGACATAGCCCGAAAAATTGCCAAACTTAAGTGGCAGTGGGCAGGGCACATTGCTCGCAAAACAGATGGCCGATGGAGCCGAAAAGTTCTGGAGTGACGACCGCGTACCGAAAGACGTAAAGTTGGAAGGCCTCCCACAAGGTAGACCGATGACCTTTTTAGGGCCGCAGGAGACCGCTGGATGCGCGAAGCACAGAAGCGGTCGAAGTGGTGGAGCTTGGTGAGGCCTATGTCCAGCAATAGACGTCTTTCGGCTGAAATGATGATGATAATGATGATGTGCTGACGTCTGTACATCACAATAGCTTTATTTGCGGGCTTAGCCCACGTTGTCATGGACGTAATAAAATAGTGCCGAGAGTAGAAAATCGAACAATGTGTTATTTCGACGCGCTGAGACTCACCTTCGCTGCACTCTCTGTTGGATTCTGAACGCTCGGTTCAACACAGAGAGTTAAAAATCCAGTGCGCGATAAAATCCTTCCGTGATTTTATTACATCCGTCTGGACGTCGACTTACAGCGGAGGATAAAGAAAGTGGGAGAAATAGAATCTGCTTAGTCTTTTCTCTTTATGTTGGGTTCGGCTTCCAGTTTAACCGGTCGCAGCTGAATACCAGTACTTTACATGGAGCGACTGCCTATCCGACGTCGACAACCCATTTACTGAGAAAAAGCTAGCCCTTGGTATGACTGCATGGTTGTCAGGTTTTTGGGCTTCTGAGTACCCGTAACGACTGTCAAATGGTAGCTGGGAGCAACGGTTTAACGTGCTTTACGAGGCACGGAAGGGGTCTCGATAATTTTGTGATGGATGGTCACCCATCCACGGATCGACCTCGGCAGGCATACCTTTGATCAACCAATGCAGCTGTTTTTATTGAGCCGATTGCCCCGTGCGTTCACCACCTAAAGAGCTTCCGTAAACTAAATACCTCTTGCCTAGATCAGCAAAAAAGTCTAATAGTATTAACGATAACGTTATACTCGATAGTACCTACAGCATTCTGTGTAAGATAACCGGAGTTTATTTTAATCGGATGGCCAAAAGCATCTACCTGTGATGTAATAAAATCTTACTACCATCATGAAACCCATTTGCCAAATGATAACGATAATATCGCTTGAAGAGTGATCATTATTAGGTACTGTCTATGAAGGCTCGGTATAATAGACAGTTTTGGAAATGATGAATAGGATATAATGAGTCGGAGTGAGTAGGGGATGCTAAGGGTTGTTATATAGAATCGGAAGATTGAAGATCCAAGCTTTCTAACATTCGTTTGGTGTGAATTTATTTATTCATTACTTCGAGGCGGACTTAATGCAATGTGCATTTTCTACCAGTCAACATTTGGGTGATGCAGAGACAAACAGTGGTAGGTGCAATTACGAAAATCGAGTTAGTAAGTAGTATTTAATAATATGAAGATACACATATATCTATAACACAAATAAATATACAGAAATAAATCTATTTATATGTAGTAATACGTGAACCAAAAACTTTGTCCTTTTGCTTCGCCCAAGTTCATAAATCTATAGGTATCTTGTAGGTATCAGAATTACAATTAATAAGTAGGCAGAGAATGTTAAGCGAATACCACCACGTAAAAACATTGCGGCTGGATTTTATCGCATACTGGATCTTCAACGCTCTGTGCTAAGCGCCGAGAGTTGAAAATCGAAAAGTGTGTTTTTTCGACGCGCTGAA
The DNA here is from genome assembly GCA_949091785.1 of Polymixis lichenea. Lineage (NCBI taxonomy): Eukaryota > Metazoa > Arthropoda > Insecta > Lepidoptera > Noctuidae > Polymixis > Polymixis lichenea. The sequence goes on along the minus strand of OX420943.1, from coordinate 16,212,184 downwards.
ATGCACGATAAAATCCCGCCACTAAATTTTTACGTGAGAACGTGTTCTTAGCTAATTTTATAGCCCTGAATTTAAAATCTTTATCTTTTATGAATGTTCCGTGTCGTGCCGGACGTAAAGAATAGCACCATTCCATCTCTTCCCGTGGGTGTCATAGGAGGCGACTCACAGACTTAGTAGAGAATGGGCAGCAGCGTTCTCTATGCATTTTACCATCATACTGCGATCGCCAAACCACCTGCCAAGCGTGGCGATTTTGGCAAATCGCCCAATTAGGGGAGGCCTATGTCCAGCAGTGGACGTCTTTCAGCTGAAATGATGATGATGATGTTTTATGACCGCTGATGAACATAAAATCCTTTAAAGCTTTGACAAAACATTTCCAAGAAATTATAATTCAATAATAACAGCATCCTATAGAAGAGCAAAACAATTCCATTTTATAATTATTCAATAAAACTTTGAAAGACAAACTGCCTTTGACAAGTGATTAGCTTAAACACAAGTCGAAAGGCTTAAGGAAATTAAATACCATTTTGTTTTGTGTTCGGGTCGTCATTACCGGTTTAAAATTAATATGGAATGGGGTGGTAACGCTTTGTTCTGTAAGGGCGGAAAGTTTTAGGATTTATCTGTTTTGGATGAAATATGGGATGAGTCTGTGTTTTTTTTTGTAGACTCATCGAGGTCCGATGACAATTGAATAATTAAAAAAAAACAAAACAAAACTGAAAAATCACGCTTTTGTAGTTAGCAGAACTAAAAAAATTAAAATGAATAAAAGTTTAAAAAACTAAAAAACACTTTAAAAACCAAACTAAAAAAGTAGAAAATAATTTAATTCTATTAAAAAGCGTGGGTTGTTCGATATTAATTGATTATAAAAATAGCTCAAAAAGCACTCCGCGAATTTTAATAGAATTAACTGAAGGTAACAGGAAGAGATTAGTTCGTTAAGTGACATAACATCACGTCTTATTTCCCCGGAGGGTTATTCAGAGGTGGTGGTATAATACATCCACATTACCCCAGTTATGTTTAAGTCCTATGTAACAGGGGCGAGCTTATCGCCATCAACTGGACATAAGCCCAGTCCGGGCTGCTACTAAAAAATTTGAGATAACCAAGCCAAATAAAGTTAACCTTACTATTTATGTACGTCTCACTTTCTATAATTTGTAAATGTGTCTATTCAGAGGCGCATCTCATTCAGTCATGAGCGAAACATTTGACTAGACGTTAAATATAAGCACAATACAGGCAATACTTCAATCAATTGTACAAAGAGGTGCAACTCTGTGTTAAGACGAGGCAAAAGTTGCATGCATTAATAACACGAATTTACTTGTAAACAAAAGTCGCATGCAATTATTGAATGGCAAAACTTGCATTCAATTATAATGGAAATTACAGACGTGCAAACACTTGCATGCAACTCGTGAATGGCAATGATTGAACGTGGTAAAAGGCAAGCGATTACTGCTCATTCCAGAAACTTATATCGTTGCAATGGGGCTTATAGTATTCTAAGTAATGTTATCGAACAAAATCCTCGCCACGCTTCAATATCATGAAAGACAAGTTTTCTACAAAGTTCTCTTGTAACACCCAGTTTAACTCCTCAGAGTTAAACTGGGTGTTAGTTCAACTATGGTTTTGGCAGTGTTTAATGGATGTTGTTATAATAACGATTTTCTCTCAAACTTTATTTCCATTACCTATACCTATAATACAGATTCAGCTTTCGAAAATGATCGTACTATTCTGCTAATTAATTTCAATCCCTAACCACAGCCGCCACTCGCTTCAACTTGTCACGCTCAAAGCGTTGCATGTATAGTATTGCATGTATAGCTAGCGTGTTTGCAGGACAGACTCAGTGAAACAATTCCGAACAAGTTAACACAAGCCTTTCCTCACGATTGCGTACGTATTGCGGGAATTCAGGATGCAGATTTCCCACAAAGCATTTTCTCTTTAATGGTAACTATTTAAAAGTTCTTTGTCAGAGCGTCTCAACAAACTTAAAGCACGAGACTCACTGACTAAAAGTAAACGCATACAGCTTAAACCAAGCTGTATGTATTTACTTTCAGTCAGTGAGTCTGAGAACAGGTTTACAAGTCATGTACTATTTTCTAAGTTACCTATAGGAATAATATTGAACAGATTGAAGGTACGAATAGTAGGTAGGTATTAACCACGGAAGTGGTGGTATTAACATAGGGGTCTCAAAAATATACCGTTGAAAATCGTCGGTTATTTAAAATAAAGTTTATTTGCGCGTCCGAAGTCCGGGGTGTCACCCTGTATTAAATTATGGATACAGAAATAGTGTTAAAATGGATGGTCATCTTTTGAGTTTTCTGTATTTATCTTAACATGACATTAGGCCTGTAATCCCGAAGTGTTAAGCAGAGGTGCACCTTTAGTACACCAACATTCCGCCTGTTATAATATTACAAGGATGTCCAAAAATCTTAAATACATGTCAGTATATAAAAACCCTCACATAAATTATCGTGTCACGCCAATTAAAACCTCTAATCTACGATCATACGTATAGAACATCCGAGAGTCCTTAATGAACGTGGCAGTCGCCACGGGCTCAAGTTTGTCACGTAATTGCATTACATGCCTAGCTAACGTGTTTGCTGGACATGCTTCACAAGAAACACGTTTAAGTGAATTAATGTTGAAAAGGGTATCAAGAATGTGTCAAGGAATATTCATGTTAGCGTGACGTCAGAATCCTTTAGTGAACTAAGCTTTGACCATTTCATAGAACTCTAGAGGGTGTACAGTCACTAGACAGTTTGGCGACAATATCTGATTTAATGATTCATGCACTAATATAGGTCGTCAAGATGACGGCAAATAAACAGGATAAATTTTGAACCAGGGCGCAAACTGAAACCATGAATTCAGCATAGCAGTCTAGACACCCCTAGCGCAGAAAGTTTTCGTCGGGAATACAAAAATAAATCAGCTGTTTCATAGAAAAGTGCAATACCGACGCGGTCATGTATGGAACAGCAGATTTTTTTTGGGGGCGTCTATAATGATATGCTGAATTCATGGTTACAGTTTGCGCACTTGTTAAAAATTTACCTTGTATGTGGTCATTTTTGTGGAGGGCATAAACAAGTGCAAGCGCAAATATGTGACAACGAAGAAACTCCGTAACTGTCTGGCCTGCATCGGTTTCAAAAAGATGTTTCACCTGCACCCTAATTGCGTAACACACGATGAATCATAATCTGTTTCATTTTGACAGTTCAACAATATTCATTGCGTTATTTACGTTGTTGAGCAGACACATTTTTCGAACATATGAAGCATTGGATTAGCAATCTGTTTCAAAAGGATTTAGATAATGATTGTTCGAGCGTTACGAAAATCTTAGAATGCAATAATATCGGACATGTTTTGCGTTATAAATATGTGCCTAATCTCGTACTGTGGAGATAGGGGTACGATAAGTTACTATGGACTGCTCGCCATCTAATGTCATAACTGTGAAATTCCTTAGTAATTTAATTTTAGTACACGACTGTACACACTGTATAAATAAATAACAAATTTTAATTGCAAGTTGATATCGGTACGTTTTATGTGATAGTCGCTTACCCGTGTTGTATCGTTGCGTAATTAAATTATTCAATTTTAATTACCCTACGATGTAACTTTTATGCCATAATTTTATCTAAATATACTGACCGTCTACCATAAGCTGCTATATGGCTTGTTTTCAATTATGCATAGTACCTTACTTATATTAGTTTAGAGTGCTGTGAACGACTAGCAGTATCACTGATGGGAGGGAGTAGGTTCTGCCGACATTAGTGTCGGCAGAACCTACTCCCTCCTGACAACGTGACAACTACCTAGAACCGGACAGTAGGTATAATAAATTATGAATGATTTCATGAGGCTCTTCACTCTTTACGATTTATATCTACATTTAAAAAAATCGTTTCATAACACCAATTTGTTCCGAAGTAAAACACTGAACAAAAAGATTCCAATAATCGTAAAACAAATAAAGAACACTAATTTTATGCGTTCGAACAAAATCAATAACAACAAATTTAACATTAAATCGACTTCTGATTCAATATAAATATAATTTTACCTCCAGCTATTGGCTTCCAACGCCTGGCACACGTGATAATAACGCTAATTAACTCGATTTTATACTCTGGAGAGGGGATTTGATACTCCGTAACAACGTTTTGCAGTATTATATAGTCGTTACGTAGGTATAATTAATTTACAAGTACAACATAACGAAGGAAAGTTCTACATACATAAGTATTAAACAGTTCTTATGAATATTTAATCGACTATTAATATGTAAATTCTTCATAAGGAGAAGATGAGTTAAGAGAGTGTAGAGATGCAATTACAAATAAATTCCTGACAATTAAGTAATCTCTTATGTATAATAGAGATCCAGAATCTAAGTTGATTAAATGGCATGTTCGTACAAAATAGTCCCACAAAACAAAGCCCAGTAGCAGGCGTAATTATTAATACTAAATGTAATAAATATTCATTGTTTTGTTTTTTCATACTCTTAAACCATCGTCTGATATGATCGCCAAATTACAGGTCTGACCATCGCATCGCGCGAGTAATGGGAAGCGGTCCTGTAAGGACCAAGCCCGGGTCGACGGCGCGTGGTGTTCCACGCGCGCCTCAAAGAGATGTCAGCACCAACTGGTGGGGTCAGCAAGGGCCGTTGCCTGCCAGGGATGCGGGTTGTTCGAAAGAGATACCGTCACCTCTGTCACACAGGCAACTGAGGGAAAACGGGTGGGTTTTAGTCAGTAAAAATCTGACACGCCCTCCTACGCCAACCAGGGTGCTTACTCTGGAATATAATTCCGGTAGATCGACATTGGGCAAACGTCAGTTGGTTGAGTTAAGCGTCAGAGATTGGCTAGACTCAGTGAGTCCAGCCAATCTCTGACGTTGGACTGACAATTCTAATGTCGATCTATCGGAATTATATTCGAGAGTAAGCATCCAGAGCGGGAGAAGTTATTTGATGAATACCCACCCTCAAAAAAAAATCCTTCGCCCCGCGCCGCACCAATCTTTCTTCTAATTTGAACTTCTATGTAATTTTTTCGCACACCTACTAATTTTATTTTAAACTGTTTGCTGATCAATAACACTCTGGTTAAACAAAAGCGATTCCCGCGAATTGATCCCAGCAGTCCAAAGATCGGGACTAAAAAGTGATAATGAATGATATGTAAAAAAAAATACTAAAAATAACAAGTCACGTGAGTGAAACCGCGAGCGCAGGTACTTTCATAAAATTCTTAAATATTCAATTTACTGTCCAAGACCAGATAGTGGTAGACTACTGAATAACTCCTAATTATCAATATTCCAAGTACATCAAATCTTCAAGTTCAGGCACTTGGCAATCTGTATGAAAAGTCTGTAAGTCATAGCCCTTCGTGGCCGCTCGGCGGATTAGCGAGCAATCTCCGAGCGACCGGCGCTCCCACTAACTTTAATTAGCTGTCCGTCTTAGACATCTGTTTTCATAATTTGCAAGGCAAATACGGCTGCCGTACTTATTGAGCATTGCTCCTGTACTTAAAGGGGCATTCACATAGGCGCATTGAAAGAGAAGGGTATTTTTTTTAATCTTTATTTATTTACAGGGTTTTTTCTATAAAGCATATGTCACCCCGATTATCTAATACAATAAGTATAATAAAACTAGCCTACCCGAAACCTTATACCCATAATAATAATATGATAAAGTGTTCTGCACCCTAATTGCGTAACTCACGATTAATCATAATCGGTTTCATTTTGACAGTTCAACAATATTCATTGCGTTATTTACGTTGTTGAGCAGACACATTTTTCGAACATATGAAGCAATGGTTTAACAATCTGTTTCAAAACGAAACAGATTATGATTAATCGTGAGTTACGCAATTAGGGTGCTGGTCTCATCTGACAATGGTGAGGCTAGAACGCTATTAAAAAAACCTACATTAAAATTATTGTGAAACGCTTGACGTCTTTGGACTACAATACGACCACACTCAGTCAAGATGTGATGCACATCTTCTATGACTCCACAGACTGAACAATTGGGTGACTCAATTTTACGCATTGTAAATCCAAAACTATTGAGAGGAGCGTGTCCGGATCGGAGTCTCAAAGCCATCACAACTTCTTGTCTATTCATCCTGCCCTCGCTGAACCAAAGCATACGTGGGAGAAATGGTGGAATCGTCCTTTACCAAATGCCCTTCGTTAAGGATCTTTTATCAAAATATTCTGACCAAGATTGAATACATCTGTCTCTTACTAGGGATAAAACCTCAGTATGCCATGGAGGACTAGTATAAAATTCTCCATCAGATGCAGCTTCATTGGCCAAACGGTTAGCCATCCCATTACCATCCAGTCCAACGTGAGAAGGAATCCATTGCAATACTACTATTTTATGTTTCTCAACGAGTTCAGTGATGGGTCTTAAGATAGTATACGCCAGTGGAAGTCCCCTGAACGGTGAAGTGCTCGGACATCTCATCAGATGAAGGAGCACTTTTCGAGTCAGTGAAAATGACAAACCGATCACCGTCCAAAGATTTAATGCAGGCCAAAGCTTCATCGATAGCGATTAACTCCAAGTGCACTATTGAAACCTTTGATAAAATACAGAATTTAAAAAGGTACCAACTTGCGAGTCAAAAAAGGCTGCGTCACAATTGTTCTCAAGTCTAGAACCGACCGTATACACACAGTAAAAGCCTGAATATTGTGCATTAAGAGATTTACAACATATTGATCACAGATTATCAATACTTAGGTTTATCAACCGAATCCACACTAGGTTTTATAATACGTGATAAGTCCATATTGTTGACCCAAGTATCCATGGAGAACATGCCAATTTTACTACTGCAGTACATTTGTTCTTGATTTAAAACGTCGTAAGACATAACTAACAGTGGTTCTTTCTTATTTCTCCAATAAGGATTATTACTGCAAAGACCATGAAGATTGTCCAATAATCCGACTAAAGGAAAATCGTAACACTTAGCTTTTAGGTAAAATTTACCAGCTAAATATCGGCGGCGAATAAAAAGAGGAGGCAATTCGGATTCCATGACGTGAACCGGAGTGCTTTTGATAAAGCCCCCTATTAGCCGCAGGCAAATGTTTTGTAATCTATCCAGTTTGGTTAAATGTGTGTCGGCGCTTTGTCCAGTAAAAAGCTACCAAAGTCGATGCGACTACGAAAAAGAGAAATAAATAACCGTCTTAACTGGTTGGGATGAACACCCCATCCGGGTCCCACTAAAACCTTAAAAATATTGATCAGTTTAAGTACTCGCTCACGAACCTCATTTATATGTTTCTTCCATCAGAGACCCCTATCCAGCCATAATCCTAAATATTTCACATTGTCTACTACGTCCAACAAAGTACCACTTAAACGGACATCTATAACTGGTCTACGAAAACCGAAAGAGAAGGGTATACTCAGATGTATATACATCATGTTGAAAGGATCAATGAAAGGCGACTTACAACAAGTATTTATAAGGCAGATGTGAGTGGAAACTCCAGGAGTTGCCCTAGACTAGAAGGACATATAGTGACCTTCTTGGCGATGTTCTTCAGAAAAGTCAGGTGCATGTATGATTTGATGTATGAACGTAAACGAAGCAAAAGAAGTATGTAAGTGTCGTAGCAGGTATAATGACGTTCTTTAGTTTCTCCCTACCCCAATGGGAAGTTACGTATGCATGTATTTTAGTGATCCGAGATTGTGTTAACTTTTGTCTCCACAATTTCAAATTCACATACACACAATTCCAATTCACTAATTGAAAATGCATAATACCTACAAGTATTAAACTTTTTTCAGGCGACTGTGCATCTAAGTGAAGTATGATATTATTGTTGCTTGGGTTGTTCGAAAGAGACCCCGCGGCCCCTGGCACACAGGCAACTGAGGGAACACGGGTGGGTTTTAGTCAGTAAAAGTCTGACACGCCCTCCCGCTCCGCCCAGAGCGGGAGAAGTTATTTGATGATTTCCCAACCAAAAAAAAAAACACGCTCGTAGAGAAAACAAAAATGCCTTTTATAGTAATACTTTTACTACTTTAATACTTTTATTAACAAGTTTTAGACAGATCACTGAAAAATCCTAACACAATTTCAGTTTATTTTCAATATCAGCTTGCTGCGAACTAACATCGGTTTACGTTTAATATTCCGCCTCTCAAATACCTCCGAGTATTTCAAGTAATTAACTTAGTTGAAAGGGCTGCCAACATTGATCGTTAGCGGCTATTAGCCGAGTAGCCTCGATAGTTCGTCTTAAAACCATTACCGAATTGTTATTTCAGTATAATTACTAGACAATTGAACTTCGATTGGGCTGTCAGTTCGTTTATTTACTCTTTGGTGGTTTTAATCAAACCAAAGAGCTAGTACCTCTTTGGTTTATGATCGCTAGCAAGTTTGCACGTTGTTCTAGAGATGTAAAAAAGACCTTATTTCGTGTATATTGCACCTCATTTTACACGTGCAGCCTGTGAGTGGATTACACTCAAAAATCGTACAGCACCCTTCGCTTTGAATATAATAATGCGTTCCGGGTGCTGATACGGCCGTTCCGCTTCTGTAGCGCATCAAGGATGTTTGCTGAAACTCGGGTGGATTGCTTCTACGCTACGATGCGAAAAAGTTGCGCTTCCCTGGTGCGCCGGATGCGGGCCAGCCCCAACATCATACTGCGGTGTATCGCGAGCAGACTGGACTGCTTGTGTGTGAATCGCTGCTGCAAACTCTCTACTTCGGTGTTGAGCTTGTAGCAGGGATTCGCATTGTAACTATATGGCAGTGTAAGTTAAGTGTGTAGGTTATGTTTACTAACATAGGGTTAAGAAATATTGTTACTAACACATTTGAGTCATTTGTTACTTGTTTTCTTTGAAGATAAATAAATTAAAAATTACCAATTGAACTCAAATGGTGGATAAATAGGGCTTTTGGAGGGATGGGTTAAATTGTTGCCGGGCATGTAAATTGACTTAATAAAACAGCTGAAAAGCAAAGCCACGCGGTTTCTACAGGAAAAACATTTTTTCATGTAAAAATTAAGTTACTGAAAGCCGTGCGTCGCTTATTCTGTTTGCCTTAATGGCTCATGTAGATGCAGATAGTAAATTGGTACATTTATTTTGCTGGATGATTCTGAAACACTCACACGTATCATTCTCTGGCCACAATCCCAATTTATTTGGGGTCGGCGCAACATGTCTTCTTCATCCATACTTCTTTATCAGTTGTTATCTCGGTAGTCACCCCTATCTAGCCAAATATTCTTTCACATAGTCCATCCATAGTTTTTTTTTTCCTTTTGGCAATTGAGCCGATGTTGACTATTCTGCCAGTGTCGCGTTTAGACGGCAGCGCAGCGGCAGTCCGTCAACTTTGCACTTTGTAGTAGGTCTACAGTTGTTCTTCCTCTACTCTTATAGCCATCATAATAATTGCCAGTGTCGTAACATCTCTAATGTCTTTGGTCACTAGCCCTGACATTAACCAGTAATGGACAAAAATTGTAAACTTTTTCTATTGGAATACAGGGCTTTTGGCTACTTTGTATGTGTGCATTTTATGTCTATTTTTTATAATGTGCGTTTTGTTTGTGCAGACTAAATAATTTTATCTTTCTTTCCATCCACATTCATATTCAAACCATTCCTCACGACATTTTCCTCATTCTTCCGTATCACCTGCCCACACCATGACAACCGATTTCCACACGACTTTTCAAAATACATACATTTCAAAACACCTACCTATCTATACTTGTATTATAGAATTCATGTCAAGTCATGAAAGAAATCACTAACGTTTTCTATAAAATAAGTAAGTACATGATGTCTGTCACCCAATAAAATATATCTTGATATTCCAAGCCTACATGTTGTACACAGAAATAAAAAATGTACTTACTTTTAAAAGTATTTTTTTATGATGAGCACGTATTCCTTGTCATTTCTTTTCGTACATTTTTACAGCCGTCGCGCGTTGCGTCGTACGTAAACACGAGTCAAAAGAGTCAAATTTCAATATCTTGAGTGATCACGCAAACAAGATTTTTATTTTCGTAAAATTCTTGGAAATATGTAGGTACTTAATTGTAACAGTAGCTTTATTATAAAGTTCCAATGCTACGAGTATAGTGTCGCGATGACGCGAACTACACTTTTCACGCTCTCTGTTCTACAGCGACACGTCGAGCCGTATACTAGACAGAGTGCGCGAAGTAAAGAAAGAAGAAAAAAGAAGGAAGAAAGAAGACAGAAGAAATAAGTTCTTATTAATAGGCACACAGTATTACAGCAAAAAAAAGGAAATTCGAAATATCATGTCATGTCATTCGTAAACTAGCATTAAAGTGTGCGCCAATAAGGCTCAGTTCAGCAAAAATGGCAGTCAACTAATGCCTGACGCTGGTTTTCACCTGGACCTGAGCGTGTCAGTGTAATTCGCGTCATCGTGACATTGTAGCCGTAGCATAATTATGAATACTTATTGGGTTTTCTCTGGTCTAGCGGCGTTTTGATTTTAGTTTTTTTGGTACATAGTCATTGTTCACGCAAACGCTATGCGCAGTGCGGCATTTTTAAATGTGTACTTCTATTGACATAGTTCGTGCTGCATTTTTAAATATGTACTTCTATCGAAATACCTACATTTGTAGAAAATTGTAAAAAATCCAAAACGTATGGTCAGTGATATAGTGTTCACTATGTTAAAATGTATTTTACTGCGTGCGGCTTTGCATTCCGAACATTTCACACATTCTACATTGCATTACATTTTCCTGAAACACCAGTGTGTCACAAAACTGGGAATACGTTCGTGGATTTAAAATTATATATATTAGGGCAAATTTTTAAGCACCGACGCAAAAAAGAGGGGTTTTATAAGTTTGACCGCTATGTGTGTATGTCTGTGTGGCACCGTAGCTTTTAAGCAGGTGAACCGAAATATGGGTGCAGTTTTTTTTTAATTCAAGAGTAGGTTTTCTAGCGGTGGTTCTTAGACATGTTTTATCAAAAGCAGTTCAGCCGTTTCTAGGTCATCAGCTGTTTTGTTAGCAGCATCTCTTAGACGTATAAAGCGTATTTACTTTACTTTCAAACATACGTGTGACATAAAATTTGAAACACCCATGTATGCTATTTATCTATGCAAGATTATGGAATTCTTGATCTTATGCCCAGATATCCAGCACAACAACTTACCAAAGTCTCATCACAATCGGTCGAGCCATTTTCGAGTTTTTGCGAGACTAACCCACGACAGTTATTTTTGATTCGTAGATAGAAGATTTTCAGATTTAGAAAATACAATATCGTAATAAGAGTGACATTGCAATGACTTACTACTTAATAGTGTTACGTGGATCGAATTTCCTAATAATAAAACCCTATCTTGATAGAACCATGTGTTCAATATATCACAGTTAATCAATATGCGAACGGTTCGTGTAATAAAGTTAGCTAACCCCCTGAGAAAACGGGCGTCAATTTCAGCTGGCAACACACTAAAACAAGTTTAAGGACCTCTATGTACTTAATATGGGTTGTTGTATATTCGCCACAAAGTAAATTTGCCACATTTTGTACATTCCATACATTGAAAGTATATTCACCACTTGCATAAAAAATATGTGTAAATTCGTCACAAGTACATAGGTACATCATTTTTGCATACAATACTGGTAGCAAGCAAAGTTATTGGTTTTTAGCGCTCGAAATGAAAATGATTTCTAAAATGATGAAAGTACGATAACCTAGCATTTTAAAGACTTGTAACATATGCGATCTTAGGTCTATGATTACATTTAAGTCAGTGGTATGTTGAATCTTTTCAAAGAATTACTGTGGTAGATATATTATTAGACATAGATATAATTAATAGCTCATTTTTTAAATTTATTTTTTACTAGATGTGAAGTATTTAAGTTGTAATATTAAACTTATTTTATCTTTCGTTATGTTACAGGTCAAATCAGCTTATTGCAATAAAAATATATTTCGTTGTAAGAGTAAAACTGTGATTTTTTTAGGTAGACGTAAATTAACATTTAAAAAATCGTGATTACTACTGTGATTTAATTATCTTTCTATTGTTTTTGTTATAATTGTAATGTTGTAAGCAAATCAGCCACTTACAATACATGTTTATAAGGATTAGGCGTGTCACGCAGGTCACGCTGCCCTTGACAACGTGGCCTAAAAAACGAACAAAACCAGACAATATTAGCGTTTATTTTAGTTGTAAGTAAAATTATGATTTTTATGTGAATTTCTGTGATTATGAAAAATAAATAAATAAAGTTTTATTCTACTTATTGTTTGATTTTTCTGCTGTCTGTACGGAAATAAACAATATGGCGAATTTACTTCATTAAAATAAAACTGTGGCGAATTAACACATACTTTTTTTCGTGGTGAATTTACTTTGTGGCGAATGTACAACAACCCCTTAATATTAAATATGTTGTTACATAGTAGAGATGGGCTTAAACGTTAAAAAAAAATAACACTGCTAAATGCTAATGCTAACAATAATTAACACTTGAAATTAGCAGTTATTTTTAGCAACTGTTAAATTTAATCACAGACAGATTGTTAACATAATTAATTCTCATTTCCTTCATACTTTTCACAGGCTTAGCACTGTCAACTTTTTCTGTTGGCGTATTTATAATGAGAATCAATTTATTAAATATTTTTTTAGTATCAATAATTTTTAATCATCGTTTTTTTATGTATGACTTCTTGCACCTCTGTTCTACACTGTTCGTTCATTGTTGGTAAAAGTGTATTTGAAAGATATTTTCTTTATCTTCATTACTAATACGAATACTAGACTCGAGTCAGTCGGATTCGCATAATAGAATCGAGTCAGCGAGTACAAGATCGATTCTTCCTGACTCGAGTACCGGAATCGAGTCCGGAATACTCGAATCAAAATAAATTGGTATTCAAGTAGACGAGTCCAAAACAGGAATCGAGTCTGACTCGAGTCAAGCCGTACTGGGCACATCGCTACCTATTACCTAGATAACAAACAAGTAAATATTATACTTCGTAACGAAGATCAGTCTTTTTTAACACTAGTTAAATGTAACATTTAACATTTAGCAGTTAATTAAATGTTGTGAGTTCATGTTTGTGGGTTGACTGTTAAATTTAACCACTATCTCAGAATTTATTTAACAGGTGTTGACACTAAAAAAATTTAACAGTGTTAATTAGCAGCTTATTAATTTTAGACCCATCTCTATTACATCGGTTTTGCCATTAATTTTAGCATTGAATTTTTCATACCTTCATAAATTTTGCTTCGGTTTTTTTGTAATTATGTATTTGAGTACCTATTCGGAATAGGTATGAGCTCAAACTTTAAAACCAATGTTTTCAAATTTTCAGCTCTTTTATATCAAAAGAATATGTAGGTACCTACTTAGGCAAGATTTAAGCATAACGTGCGACATGTATCGATTGACTATAGGTGCACTTCTGCCTTACCCTTCGTGGAATACGGGCGTGGTGTTGTTTATGTGTGTTTATTCATAAGAGACAGAAACAGAAAAATGCTAAAGAAAATTCAGAAAACTCTACAACAAATAACTTTAATTTCGGAAGACGGTAACAAAACATTAAAATACATATCCAAAGTCACCAACTTCCGAAATTAAAGTTATTTTTCACTTTGTAGTGGTTTTTCGGAAGCCGGTTGTTATTTTTTTGAAAAAGTTTTTATTTTTTACTTTTTAGTTATAGTACCTACCCGACTAATTTGAAATTTCATCATCCTTGGGGTCAAAACAATGCATATTTATGCGATAGCTGCAATCGCGGGTGATTTACTGTTATTTTTTGAAGAGTTCCGTTGTCTATCACCGAAAGGCATCTTCAGATCTATATTAAATTGAAATGGGACCACACGGAAAGCACCAGCTTTCAAATAAAAAAAGAATCATCAAAATCAGTACACCCAGTCGAAGGTTCTGAGGTAACAAACCTTTAAAAAAAACATACAGCCGAATTGAGAACCTCCTCCTTTTTTGGAAGTCGGTTAAAAATGCCTAGAAGGCTAAAAGTCCATAAAGTGTGGAGTGAAATGAAGTTCATCTTGTAAATAGTGCCTATCCAGAAACAGTATAAACACGAAGAGAAACCAATCTCGCAGTTTCGTTGCTATTAGTCACAATGCAAATGAGGCACAATTTGTTAAAATTACAACACTCCAAAGTTACTTAAGGCTCGTTTCCGAAGATACCCGACTAATTACGATACTGCCCGAAGTCCTTATTCATGAGCTCTTCAAGCGAGGTCGTGGGACGGAGTTACAAATTGCGGTAATACTAATGCTAAATGCTAATAAGGAGACAAGGTCATGTCAGATAGATGGGAAAGATGAACCTTGACCCCATGAAAGTAATTACAGGAAAAGGATGGTGAGTAATACTTTGAGTAACAATGTATTTCGATGAAACTGAGAGGCAAGCTCTAGAGCATGGACTATCGGAATCTTTTTCCAATACCGGTTTTGTTTCGATATAATTTTTTTTAATACCGATATTCCGGTATTTCGATATTTTTCCGATATTATGGCAAAAAAAAATGATCAAATTTTGTTTTAACGTTTTTAGGGATCAAATATTACAAATAAGAGACTTTTACAAAGTAAATCAACGACATTTATTATTTAAAATCTTTTATTACAGTTTTATAAAATAACTAGAATTTTAAAAGTCTCAAACTTAAGAAAACTATTTCTTAACATACTCTGCTATGTCATAAAATTAGAAAATCAACACAAGTTAAAATGAGTAACATAGTATATAGGTAAATATTAGGTTGGGGAAAAAGTCTTTTCGCATTATAGTATGTATGAACTTGTAATAAAATCTCTTTGGCTATACTATTTGTATCTGGCTGGTTTTGGTATCATTGAAAGTTTAAATTTTAAAGAACATAATTCCAAATTCAAATTAGGAAAATGTGTGATTTTCATTTGTTTTTCGTACCGTCAAGATGAGTGAATCTAATGAAGAAATTCGATACATTTTAAAATTTTACTACAAAAAAGGTAAAAATGCAACGCAAGCCGCGAAAAAAAATTGCGATATTTATGGACCTAGTGTAGTGTCTGAGAGTAGCACAAATTTAGTTTAAGCATTTTCAATCCGGAAATTTTGATGTCAAAGATGCACGTCGCTCTGGTCGCCCTATTACGGATAAAATGGATGCCATTTTTGAAAAAGTGGAGCAAGATCGGCATACCAGTAGTTACGACGTAGCTGAAGAACTGGAAATTGACCACAAAACAGTTTTGGCGCATTTGAAAAAAACTGGGTACACAAAAAAGCTCGACATTTGGGTACCTCACGAGCTCACTGAAATAAACCTAATGAACCGTGTACTCATTTGTGATTCTTTATTACGACGTAATGAAACCGAACCATTTTTGAAGAAGCTGATAACTGGTGATGAAAAGTGGATCACGTATGACAAGAACGTGGGAAAAAGGTCGTGGTCAAAGGCCGGTCAGGCTTCACAGACTGTGGCGAAACCCGGGTTAACTCGCAACAAGGTGATGCTGTGTGTGTGGTGGGATTGGAAGGGCATTATTCATTATGAGCTGTTACCACCAGGCAGGACCATCGATTCTGAACTCTACTGCGAACAACTGATGAGATTAAAGCAAGAAGTTGAGAGAAAGCGGCCGGAATTAATCAACAGAAGGGGTGTGGTTTTTCATCACGATAACGCTAGACCTCACACATCTTTAGCCACCCAACAAAAATTAAGAGAGTTTGGCTGGGAGGTGTTAATGCATCCGCCGTATAGTCCTGACCTTGCACCTTCAGATTTCCACCTGTTTCGGTCTCTTCAGAATTTTTTAGGCAGTGTCAGGTTAACATCACGAGAGGACTGCCAAAACCACTTGTCGCGGTATTTTGACCAGAAGTCCCAAAATTTCTATAGCAATGGGATCATGTCCATACCTACAAGATGGCAAAAAGTTATCGAACAAAATGGTACCTACATACTTTAGTTAAATGTAAATAAACTTTATTAAAAAATGTTTTGAATTTTCTTAAAAAATGCGAAGAAACTTTTTCCCCAACCTATTATTACAATAAACGCAAGGAAATGGATCTAAAACTGGTGGGGTGACTACACAGTCATCTTATGGCTTCAAAGACGAAGACTACGGCAATTCACGAGATTGCGATTGCTGAAATATGGAACGTAAGTAGCAGAGCGCATCCAAGGTATCGTCTTTGAGAGACGATCTAATTTTGTTTCACGTATATGCCGTAGACGAGAACACTCTTTCAGACTCTACACTCGTGGGGGGTATCGTCAGTAAATGTCTGTACGCCATGTCTAAATAGAATCCGCGGTTACCACCATTTTCAAACAATGCTATTTAATTTGAATTAACTTATTCTTATCATTTTCACCATAGCCACCACCTCTGTTAGCTTCATCTTCTGTTTCATTTCTATTACGCATATTTGTATTTTTCTCCTTCAACGACTTCAATTTCTTTAATTAGTTCTTTCGCAAAATCAACGCTTTTGAAATCTGCACTCACGCTGTTGGCGCTATTATCTGAGGAAAAATCATCCATGACCACAGATTCATTTTCTAAATTTTGAGTTAGTGAATAAATTTCCTCCACCATTTCTGGGATTTTTGGAAACTCGGCGGTAGCAACTTCACTGAAATATGTTTCAGGATTTTGGAGATACTGCAAAGTACATGCAATAGAAAGTCGTCTTTGGGAAATGCGCACGGGCAATGATCTTGCGAGATGTCTTGACAGTGTAGAATTTTGATTATCTAATTTACGCAGCATAAATTTCATAGCGGTATCAGCAGTTAATTGCATCATGCCGGCACAGTGCTTCGACTGTCACTTTGATAATATTCAGACTTTTCTGGATATTGTCCAAGGTATCAAACTCTGTGTGAACTTGATATCAGAGTTCATGTCAATCAGTGCTTTGGAAATCGGCTAGTAGCTGGATGGAGTTATTTTCCCGTATCCTGTTTTACATGTTTCTGTAGAAACATGTCATTCTTCACTGGAGAATTTTTGAATATTTTGACTACTGCACGTACTTTACTGATGACACTTTTATAGTCATTATTAGGCTCGTTGGGGTTTGACTCCACTGGTATTACTTCAAATCCTCCGATTTCGTCTTCAGCACTATCTGCATCGTTCTCGAATTTGAAGTCTCTTCCACCAGCAGTACCAGGGGATCGCACATTTTCCGCGCAGCCTTGCTTGTATAATACGTCAAGTACAGCTAATTGAATACCATGTGCAAGGCAGCCATGATTATAAGCGCGCAGGCTTCTTCCAGCTTTTAACATGACGCTGGCGCCATCAGTGACGATTGTTCTAAAGAAAGCTGGAAACCGAAAACGAAACGTGAGCCATCTGTGAACTCAACTCCTATGTAAATGTTCATATTTCTGGCGTTACGAGATGATGTCCGTTCATCAAAACTCAAAGAAAACTTTTTACCAAGATTTTTTATATCAAATATCGGAAACCCGATATCAGTGACATCCAATATCGGTTTTTCAATATCGGATTTTTGGTCCGATAATCCGATTTTTCAATATTATCGAAAACCGATATCCATGCTCTAGCAAGCTCGTATATCACCTAGAATTCCCCTGGCACTGAAACCTTAACAAGTTTCTGATTGGTAACTTCATGATGGTAGTTGTGATTAGGTATAATCACTATCCAATCATATAGTTATCATGAGAGTTCACGCAGAGCTATTAAAAACGTTGGTAAAACGACAGAGCCATAATAAACTAGAAGCCGTTAGTAGACCGCAACTTTTGAGTTGTAGGTGAAAGGTTCAAACCCTGAGAGGCGCAATACTTTATGTACATTATTCCATCATCATTACTCTCGAAACGGTAAAGGAAAATATCGTGAGGAAATAGGCATGTCCAAGAACCAAAAAATCTAAGAAATGTGACATCTAGCACCAACCGCATAAGGCGCGCGTGGCGGATTATAGCCCACTCCCTCTCACAGAGAAGAGGCCTGTGTCTGAGCAGAGGGAACATTATGAGCTGTTTATGTAGTCTCCTCAGGCCCCGTCCACGGTCTCGTCGAGGCATGCGACTTGCGTCAAGTTAGACGCGCGTTCTTCACTTGTTTCCATCCGTCACTTCGCAAGTCTTGTCGCGATGACTTGTGGCATGATCTAAGCAAAATCTTTCATTCGTTTTCTCCACAGTCGCTGTCGTAAGATGCTTGTCGCTTGAGCGTAAGGCTCGTGGCCTCATGGGTACAGCTTAAACTTTTGGTCTGTTTAACATTGAGTAATGTCGGTCTCAAAATTTGGTCAAGGAGGATTGATAGCAGATTTCCGTGTACTAATAACATATAGGTACTTTTAGCACTTTGTATGTAACTAAGTAGAATTTATGCCTGATTTAAAAAGGATCACATCAATTGGATAAGTCGATCGTTTTACCGTACTAACGGACATACAGACAAACAGAGAGACAATGCGTTTTAGATAGGTATGTAAAGACGATAATGCGTACTTTACGTTCTACGAAATAAACAGAAGTTACTTTATAAACTAACTTATGACTTCTGGCACAACTTACTTAACTAAAACATAGTCTCGTGTTACAAACTCTAGGAGGAAGTTCTCATTCAGTTTTCATATATAACTTGCACCACTAGTTACCAGGAATTTCTCGGATTAATACCTAAAAGCTTCCTTTACACTAGTAAAGAAAGCCTGAAAGGCTTGTAGCACTAAGAAGAAAGGTTTTAATAAGACAACTAAGTCTTTATAACACTTTATTACCAAGGAGCCTGTGGAGACGGACTAACGGATTAAGGTGAATCTAGTCGACATTTTTCCCATATAAACTTCGGGAGCGAATTACTCCACTGTTCGGCAATGTACATCAAAAATTAAACATGGTATGGTTTTGTCTCATTATTAATATAGTCTGTATGGAAACAGAAAAGTAAAATAAAAATTCATTAAAAAGTTAGGAGCCAACTAAGATTCATTTTTCTTGCTAATTTAACCTAATTTTGGGCGTGTTTAAGTAATAAAAGAAGTGTAAAATGTGAAAAACCAAGTCGGTACCGACAAAGCTCAAATATTCGTCATTGATTTATGCTGTGGTTTTTTCATAAAACCCAATCTTCCAAAGGACTGTTCTTAATTTTTTACACGCCTGTTGTACTATAAATGATCCTGCATCTCACGCAATAATATTGTGCGTGTAGACTAGTTTCTAACTACTCATCACCTCTGTCGTACACGATGCCTGGTGAGACAGCGTGCGTTTTAGCAAGGCCCATCAGTGAGTTCGAGCTCGCGACTTGGTTCCCCTTAAGTGCCAATTTCACAAATGAAACTAAACGCGATCAGCATATTTAAACATTATTCAAGAGCTGTAAGTGTAATCATTGTTGTAGAATATTGAAACTGACAGTTCTTGAACGCAGTTTAGATGTGTTGACTGTGTTCAGTTACATTGGTGAAATCCGCCCTTAGCGAGCTGTTTTGATTCCATATTTGTGTGCACGAACCAAACGTACTGTTTATGTTTTTCTTAAGTCCCATGTAAAGGAGGTGAGCTTACTGATTGATTTGATTTATTAACATTAAAAAATAATTAAGAAAATGCTGATCAGCTGTATATCTTAAACATCATCAAATCAATTTGTCTAATTATTTTCGGGCTTACCGGGAGGTAAAGAAAGTGGGAGAAATAAAACTAGGTGTCCATCATCTACCTAGCCTTTTTCAAACTATGTTGAGGCTTTCGGTCTTACCGGTTAAGTGCCAGTTTTTTTACATGGAGTGACTGCCTATCTGACCTCCACAACAGAGTTACTGGGTAACACGATACCCCTTGATAAAACTGGTTGTCAGAGTTTCGGGCTTCTAACGACCTGTAACGATTGTCAAAAACCCACGAATGGCAGCCGTAATCAACGGCTTTACGTGCTTTCTGAGGCACGGTGTCACCCATAGACGGACCAACCGCGGCAAGTGTAGCTTACCCTGATAGAACGACCAATGCGGCTGTTATTACTCAGTCACAAGCCCATATTTATCATCATATTTGCTTAATAAATAAGCTCTCGTTCATCTTTAAAATGAATCATCGTATTTCTATTCTGTACCATTCATTTAAGAACTCCTCTATTCCTCATACAGAAACACGTTCAGTTTAAATTATTCTCTCAGTTTTCAAAGTAAGCACTAACAACTTGTTTCCTTAGTATATACCTCGCACGTTGAATGCGATAGTTAAGCGCAAGTGCTGGCAGATTGTGGGAGAATTTGCTTTAATGACGAAATTGTGGCGAGAAGCGAGTTCGATACATTCATCAAAATTTAGGTTGTTTTTGTTCGGGTTTATGATTACTTTCAAACACAATAGAACGCCTGAAATCCACATACGAATTAAGCAAAGGTGTAGGTACCTACAGCACATCCAGATATTTGTCCAGATACTTAAGTCCCATGTTATAGGGGGCGAGCCTATCAACCGGGTACAAATCTAGACCCCGGGCTGATACTGAGAAATTCCTGATGGGATAAGGTAACCCTTTCTGGTATCTGCCAGGGGTGCGGGTTGTTCGAAAGAGATACCGTGGCCCCTGGCACACAGGCAACTGAAGGAACACGGGTGGGTTTTGGTCAGTAAAAGTCTGACACGCCCTCCTGCTCCACCCAGAGCGGGAGAAGTCATTTGATGGAATCCCACCCTCAAAAACACAAAAAAAACTTTTTTGGTATAGACTTGCACCAAAATGTATTTCTAATCCAGGTACCCGGGAGTCAATAGGGATATCGGGTTGAGTTTTACGGAATCTTTTGGCTTTTCAATGATATTGACAGGAGAGCGTTGTCGGAAAACATTTGTGGAATTATATTGAAAAACAAGATGGCGTCGATAGTTTCAATATTGGCGTCGCGTCAAAAGATCGTTGTAGAGAGTGTTTCACGAAAGAATTCGCTTCGCCGTAACGTTGGTAGTTCGGAAATTCATTGTTTTAAGGTGGATGCAACAAGGTTGCTCGCGAAATTCAAATTTTCTTCCGTGATTCGCGACCGTTACAAATACGGCTTTACAGAACTGTTATAATTCTGTAAAGCCTAATCTTTATCAATAAAAAGACAACACATAAAACAAAAAAAACAACCCTCTAAGTTCATATAATCCCATTGAAAAAGTCCTCTTTAACAGATATCTTCATTGTACAGACAGGGGTGCCAACATTACGGCGAAAGGAATTCTTTTGTGAAACGCACTATGCAGCTATGGAAAGAGACCGCCACAGAAAATACAACTCTCTACAAAACCGAACTTTGCAATATTTTAATTCGAGCTGTAGATATATTTCATATTTCTTGTTGTTATTGTTTTTTTTGTTCGATTTATATCACTTTTTAGTTCGTAACAACTTTTCCAAAAAATGGTTAAGATCGTCACGTCGTCTACACTGAGATTTATAAATTAACACAAAAGCCAAACTCGGGAAAAAATATCACGTATTAAAAAAGAAGAGGTGTTCTCCTTTACACCCCAGGGAAAACAAGACTGAATAAAAAATACAACCGACGTGAATAAATCTGGTTGGGATAGTACTCAAGTGAGCTTCGTTTGATATGAGGTGGAACGGAATGTAGACACATGTTCGAGACGGCACCCCACAATGATAAAATAACATTCGACGATGTTACTTGAACGAATATCCCAAAAATTTGAATAACCTATACTTTCTACAGATAATATCACAAAATAAAATTGGAGTAAAGAATGTTTTCTCTTGTTCTTTTTTCATAAACGCAGATTCAATTATGTGAAACTTTCTTTTGTTTTTGATTACAAAACGCAATATTAAACTGAATTTTTGCCGCCATCGCTCAAATAGTTTAAAAACTTTTCGCGAGCAAAGCAAAAGAGAACTCAGTACCATAGCATTAAGAGGTAGGGTTACTTTACCTAGCGCTGCTCAAAGATAAATATTCGTGGGTGGAAGCGACTTATTAGCAGCATAGCCGTTATAAACGAGGCCCATTTAGGGGGAAAGTTGGGGTTGTTCACACAGGTCACGTCTCCCCTGACCTGCGTCGATCGATATCCACTGAATAAATAACTGTACTTATGTTTGTTTGTTCGTTTGTAACCTTGTGTTCCGCCTTCTGAAAGGCGGCGAATTGAATTTCCTCCTACAATCTATTTTTTATGATATTTTCCTACAATTTTATTGTGTTTGCTCCTGCGGGTTTTGTTTATTTCAGCATATGTACCGGCAAAACGTTTTGATGCCGTATATAATCACACAGTATACAGGGTTATTTGTAAAACACCGGTAACCTCTCCGGACTATATTACTAACATCATAAACAACAACTTTTGTTCTACGACTTTTTACAAAACATAATACATTTACCAAAAACAAACCTTAAATATTTCGTTGTCCTATGTAACACATTTCAACTCTGTATTTTGCTGTACCTACATACATTGCCGCGCACTGTCCTCGTAGTAATACTTTTGGGTTAGTAACTCGCTACGCCACGGTTCCCGCCTTTTTACGCAAAAGCCAAATTATACCTACAATCGAACATTTGACATGGAAATAACCTTGATATTTCACGGTACCTATGCACTAAACACCGTAATGAAAACAAACTAACAATGACATCTCACATTTTCTGTAAAGTTACAACGGTATAGCACTTGATAAAAGTATTTTGTATACGTACGTTTGGGAATCGTATGGCGTATTGGCGACACGCTTCCGAAACATTGTCATCACACCTAGCTAGCATTCGCACCATTTCCGTGTACTCGACATTGGAATATTGATACGCCATCATGTAAAGATAATTACGTATACGTCTGCACTGCCGAATTTCACTACAAGGCCCGTAATGACGCGACGCAAGCGCATCAAAGCAAACGAATGACTGAAGGCCGCCCGTAAATAGGTCAAGTTCAAGCGCCCCCGCCGCCCCCTACCCCGCTCCCCTCGCTATTGTCGGTACTACCTATCGCTTTCTTTTGCTTCGCATAGACTTCGTAACATTTAGAGCGTTGAATTTAAATATTTTTATTTTTGTATGTAAATCTGATGAATTAAAATATGATGAATTTTTAAAAGTCATAGAACAAAAGTTGTTGATTATGATGTTAGTAACGTAGTCCTGAGAGGTTACCGGTGTTTTACAAATAACCCTGTATATTCGTTTGTTGTGGTATAGAATATAACTGTAAAATGGTGTTATGTGAGGGCTGTTTTAAAAAGAAACCAAGCGTCAATCTCAATTTTAAGACTAGTTTAGAGAAAAATAAGTGTAAAAGCTTGAATCGATATTCAATACGCACAAAATATATTCGTTTTCTTTTTGCTTTTGGCTTTTGCGACGCAAACCAAACAAGAATAAAAACGAAGACGTAGTGTTTTGACTTGGCGACCGAACTTACTGACATACATCTGTGTATGTATAATGGATATCGTAATTATTGTTAGTAGTAGTTTTAATCACCAATAATAAAAAAATATTATCTTTCTGCACTCCTTCTCCATATAAACTACGGAACGGTTGGCGCAGCGGTTAAGCGATTGACTGCTGCGCTGCGTGTCGCGGGGTCTATTCCCGCATGGAACAATTATTGGTATGACCTACAAGTAGTTGTTCCGGGTCTGGCTGTTTGTGTATGTGAATTTAAATGTTTGTAAACCCACCCACAATACAGGAGAAATTCCTAGTGCGAAGCAACGTTAATTTTTTTTGCCTTTTGCTTAATTTGCCTAATTTCACACTTCTCCATCCGCGTAATTTTCGTGAAAATGGGCACAAAGTTTTTGCTTCACGTATTAATATTATAGATAGATGCTACTTTTGGCAGAAACATTGCTACAAATTTTTATGCTTATGCATCTTTATCTGTTTCCCCTGATCCCCGTATGAAGGCCAGCTGATATTAAATGTTACCTGCACCGGTGCCCTTTCCCTCTTAAAGGCCATAGGTCAAAGGCTCGGCAACAGATTTGAATATAACTTCATCTTTATGCCTAACTTGCTCCTTTTGACAAGTAATGAAATAATAAAGCTTTATGAAAACCGAGTCAGTTACGTGAACTACAACCATTATTTTAAAGACGCCTGCCTTTTGGTATTATCTTTGGTCATTAGCTGCGCCTCGCGGTTTCACTCGCAAAAGTCTCGATCCCGGGGAAATATCAGGATTAAAAGTACTTTGTCTTAATTCAAGTCATGGTTTACTAATGTGCCAAATTTCATCTAAATCAGGTCAGCCATTGTAGCGTGAAAGCGTAACATACAAAAACGCATTTTTTTTTTTAATAATATTAGCTTGAATAAGTGACACCTTTCGTTACCTACAAACAGAATAGGTGGTATTATGTATGAGGAAAAAATAGAAATTAGTATATTGGAATGTGAA
Source organism: Polymixis lichenea (assembly GCA_949091785.1). NCBI lineage: Eukaryota > Metazoa > Arthropoda > Insecta > Lepidoptera > Noctuidae > Polymixis > Polymixis lichenea. The sequence goes on along the minus strand of OX420943.1, from coordinate 16,187,586 downwards.
TGAGAATCATTTGAGGGATCAAGGTGTAAGTTATAATAAGTAAGTTCAAGGGGCAAGTATTATACTTGCCTTTTTAATGCACATCTTTAGACTTTAATTTACTTTTGAGTTAATGAAGAACTGCAAAATCCTCACTTTTATAGCTCCTGAATGGCGAAGCTAAGGGAAATCCCGAAACAAGCACGTGAGTAAAACCATAAATAACAATAAACGTGTTTAAGTGTCTCACGAAAGTAATACATAAAAACAAGAAAAAACAACGTTGACACGCAACACGCTATTATTGGAAAACGTACAACTTTTACAACAAGGCTTTTGTTTTTCTTTAGTATATACTGGACTTTCATCTTACAAAAAAATCATCCGAACAACAGAGTCTAGGGATTTACTATGATTAATACACCGAAGCTACGAAAATAATAGGACCTACACCTGATTTTTTCTGAAAAGTTCCGCATAGCTGTACGGCTACGTACATAGGCTGCATGTGGCAACAAAATTAGTACAAGCTGCCTACTTATTCTACTGATAAAATCAAAATAAAAAGTCATTTAAACAAATTAGGCTGAGAATCAGCACTTTTCGAACGTCAAAATACGTAAGACAGTACCCCAAAACGCCCACACTTCACCACTTCCTAGTGCTTTAGCTGGGAAGAAGAAGTAGCGCAACAAACTCCCCAGCAGCAACGCTGTCTGTTTAGTTAGATAGACTTGATTCTATACATACATAGGCAAAGCAATGAGCATTACGAGACAAAGAACATTAATTAAATAATTAGTCATATGTCAGCTAGCCATGCCAATATATCAACAAATAAAAGGAAAACTTACAACTCCGACTTACTACTATTTATCGTCGGATCAAACATTGAGCTACTTCTTCTTAACACTCGTCAGTCGGTCGTGGTCCGATTTTTGGAATGTAATGTACACATAAACAGGGGATCGCATACAGCATTAATTTGGTCAGTGCTTCTCATGGTTGAGCGTCCGCGTGTTCTAGTGCCCTCCACTCTAACACCGACAGACACCCTAGGCCTCAAATCTGCTATTACAATAGTGTCAGAATGGTCTATCATTGATTTCATAATTATTGATTTTGACAACTTTGGTAAAGAAATTACATTTATTGGTAATCTCGTACATACTGACATAATACAATGATATGTACATAAATGAAATCGGGCATGAATAAATGTTCAAATTTAGTAGTCGTTTTTGGAAAATCATTTCTTCTAACGGGTTTTATAATAATGGCAATACGTCAATGCCATTATAACACATATCTGTTACGAGACCATTGACCGACCAATGATCGACCATTATGAATTTAGCAGATTACGAACTTTTAGCAAAATGACAATAGGATCGTGTTGGAATGACGAATTTATAAAAATAGCAGACTTGGGCCCCAGCTTTCGTTTAGGTCGATGACTGCCATCTAACTTATTTACTTTACTTTTCGATACGAAGTCATCAGGCTAACAATAGACTGTGCCTACTCCCATTCAAGCCATTAACCTCTGTTGTTATTCAAACATGTTGGCGTTATATATTTTTAGCCAGTGTTTGACAAACGACGTAGCTTTGTTATATATAGATTCCTATTTAATACGATTTTGAATGTCATTATTTAGATACCGAAGTTTGATGGTGACTCTTAATATAAAGACGTCCCTTTGAATTAGACTGACCGATAAACATCGAACAAACTTCGTAAGGTTTTTTGAACTACATTATTTTTAGGAGGTTTTTGCGTTCAATCCACTAAGTGACATTATTGTGGGACTTTCTTAGTAATGATTATAGTTGTATCCGTTCTCGAACGAAATCAAACCTTTATAGTCGCGTAATAAAACCATAACTATTCTTCAAATAATTTGTTTAAAATTTTGTTAATCGGCATAATCGCCAGTTATGTTTAAGTCACATGTAATACGGGGCGACCCTATTGCCATCAACCGGCCACAAATCCAGTATCCAGGCTGCTACTGAGAAGTTCAAAAGTGTTTAAATATATATAAACCACTTTAGAAGTTTAGATCATATGTACAAATAACAACTAAATAACACAAGTTAACCCGAAAGCCCGACTTTCAGCCATTGATCCAACTTCAGGCATGTCTGGTAACTCTATTTGGATCACTTAGTTAGGCAAAAATCCAATTACTAAGGAACATTGAACTCAAAGGAGACACGGTAAGTCCGCCTGCTTGCGTGTGAGCAAATTGAATCCTTCACTTTCAAGAGCTCATTTACGTTCTCTTCAAACATTAATAGAATAACTGAATTGGAATAAACATGTCTAGTTAGCTTTGAAGAAAGTTCGGGTTTGAAGGTGGCTGAGCGCGGCTTGCGAGGCGGCCGCGGTTTGCCCTCCATCGTATTCTTCACTGAACTTTGTTTTGAACTGGTCTAACAACTTAGATAATGAGAGCGGTTGAATGTTCACTCGAAAGAGATAACTAGTTTTGTCAGTCATTTTCACGACTGTACCTCACTTCAATATCTCGAGAGTTTTATGTAACAGACATTCCGTCAACACAGATTTAATGAGCCAAATATAAGAGTCTCGAGAACGTTACAAAAAAATACACTTCTCTAATCGGCTCAAGACTGAAGAAAGCTTTTACAAAAAGACATTTTTGAGAAAATCCGAAGAACGAGGTCAGACTTAAAGCAATTATTTCGATGGAGGTTACAAACGGTACAAAATGATAGAATAACCAGGAAAATGGGGGAGGAGTGGGCACTCACAATAAAAGGACAAAGTTTGAGAGTGTGTAGTAGGTGCGTAAATTGCCTATAAATTTTCTCGTCCCCTTTTGGACTTTATCTGAGGAAAAATATTTCTACGGTTACGTAAAAACTTTTTATAGATCTTTTTATTTGGAAGATAGATACGTTTGCCCACGCCAACGAGACGGATTTATTTGTACTGTGAAATATTTGGTTTTAAAATCTTGCCGGAGTTTTGGCCTGGCTTGTTTTGTTTTGGCTTGCAGAGAAGGACAAAGGCGTATTTTGTTGTAGTTTAATCTTCTGTTCTAGAACGCGAATATGCGCATTTCAATTTAAGTAAAGTAGATAATTATAAAAATAGTTCGTCTAGAGTACCGTAGGTATTGATTGAAAAGAAAATACTGAGTCAAGCTGTGAATGATAAAAAACTAGCTTTTTCCAGTGACTTCGCCCGCGTGGAGGTCGAAAATTATCCCTCGGGAACATACTAACGGGATAAAAAGTATTCTATGAGTTAATCCAAATCTGTTCAGCTATTTTTGCATAATTGAGTAACAAACATCCAAGCCTCACAGTTTCACATTTGTAATATTAGTAGGATACGTAATTCTTATCATTGTCAGTGTTATCATCACCTCTGAACTTCTCCGATAGAAGTCTTGATTTAATTTAAAGTCTTGTTTCAACAAAGATCAAAGTGTCGACTTAGCGAATGTTGAAAATTCTCACAGTTACTACCTCCCCCGGTGGCTGGGCGGAAAGTTGTGTGTACTTGGCAGTGAAGGGCCTACGCCGTGCCAAGTGTTGACAATTGTTTCACGTGTCACTTTTATTTTTTAATTCTCTGCGTAGACGTATTTCGAAAGCTCAGAAAATAAGTTCAAACAAAGTACAGTCGATAAAAGAGGTTAATATGCAGACAATGTTTATTGATCTTTCAGGGTAGGGAGGGCGTTTTGGAGAACTGTCTTATGTATTCTGACTAGGGATTGCAATCCCGCAAAACGGGATCATGCATTCCCGCGGGACCCCGCTTCTTTTATTAATCTGCTAGATCCCGCACCTTCAAAGCGCGGGTCCGCGGATCCCGCATCTTTAAAATTATGTTATAAAATCAAATTGAAACTACAGATTTTTGTATAAAAATCAACTTTTATTAAACATTTCTTACATTAAGCAACAGAAATTATTTATTTTTCTATTAAGTATAAGTAATTAGTAATGCCGTGCAGTGCGGTACCGGACGTAAAAGAATAGCACCATCCCATTTCTGCCCGTGGGTGTCGTAGAAGGCGACTAAGGGACTTATTAGAGAATGATGATGATGAATTAGTAATTTAATAATTATTTATACTCAATTAATAGAAAATAAATAATTTATGTAAGAAATTTCCAATAAAAGTCGATTTTTACACAAAAATCTGTAGTTTCGATTTGATTTTATAACATAATTTCAAAGATGGATTGAGTAATCCCGCATATCAATCCCGCAGGATTGAATGAGGTGCGGGATTGCAATCCCTAATTCTGACGTTCGAAAAGTGCTGATTCTCAGCCTAATTTTGATAAATCACTTTTGATTTTGATTTTTCAGAAAGTAAAACAGCACCCTAATTGCGTAACACACTGTTAACCAGAATCTGAATCATTTTGAAGATTATTGCTATTCCATTCTTTCATATGTTCGAAAAAATTGTCTGCTTTGCAACGAAAATAACGCCATGAATGCTGTTGAACTGTCAAAATGAAAGCGATTCCTACTGACAGTGTATTAGGACGATTCCTACTGACAATTACCCCTCTGTTTTGAACGAGTGATGCCAAAAGGTCTTGAAAAAAATGGATACTAATGATGTACTAATCTAACAAACTAGTGGGAAGGAACTCGACGTACTCAAACTTACTTCGAGAATATCAGGAACTTCCATAAAACGAATTTACAACACTGAAGATCAACTATGGAATAATTAAACCATGAAAGAACTTCTAAACTGCTACAAAACTAGCACGCTTATTTCTGCTAAGCTAAGTATAGTACCTAAATGCTTTTAAACCTGCCTTACCTGACTAATACGAAACGCTTGTGATCGATGAACAAAGATACGTTTTATAAAGATATTTTTGAATATACCGCCTGATGTACGTAGTCTGCTCTATCGAAACAGCGTTGGCTCACACACATTCCACAAAACAGTCTAATAGAATGAATGAATGAATGAATGTGTAAAAATATCCTAATGGTCTGACATATAAAAATCAATTAAGGCACAAGATAAAACTGTTCTGTCGATTTTTTTTTCTCTTCCACAAATGCGCCTTAAATATATGAAGATTACAACGTCTGAATAAAATCTTTATGAGATACTGGTATCTGTTCTAGAAAATCCTGTCATGCAGATTACCAGGCCCTCCCAAAAATGGTGTTGATAATAGATGTCTTATTTTAATTATAGTGTGCCCTTTTCCCTGCCTAGGTGCACCGCAAATCCAAGAATTCAGTCGATTATCTCAATGCTGGATATACTTTTCGCTTCTTTTAAGATGTCAGTATCGACGGAGTCCGCTATAGAAGTTTATTTAGTTAAGAAAACTGGCAAACGCTGCTAAAGCAATCTACGTTGGAATGAATTAATTAATATAGAACCAGTAATTTAATTTAGCAGTTTTAAGTTACGAAGCTATAGCTAGAAGCACTTTATTAAAATGACTGCCGTTCTATTTAAGTGGTTTTCCAATTAATTTCTAGTCTAGAAAGCTGTTAGCACAAAACTTGCTTGGTAATATTTTTTTTACGTTAAGACCAAACACGTCATTACTTTGACACGTTTTACAACATCATTTCTGCCGAAAGACGTCCACTGCTGGACATAGGCCTCTCCTAAGCTCCGCCATTTAGACCAATTCTGTGCTTCCCGCATCTAGCAAATGTCTGCGGCCTTCACAAGGTCATCGGTCCACCTTGTGGGAGGCCTTCCAACTCTACGTCTTCCGGTACGCGGTCGCCACTATAGAACCTATCAGCCCCATCAGCCATCTGTTCTGAGCCCTGCCCACAGTCACTTATGTTTGGCAATTCTTCGGGCTATGTCGGTTGCCTTGGTTCTCCTGCGGATCTCATGATTCCTGGTTCGATGACGTTTAACATCAAATCCCAGTGAATTGAAACTTAGGTAATTGCGGTTTAAACTATCTAACTTTCACATAGACAAATACATAAAGGTCGTAAACTATTTACAAGGTCGACTATACATGCTTCAGTTAGAGCGTTCTACGTCAAATTTCTGGCCATATATATAAGATTTTTCAACTGTCACAATAATTTAAAAAAAGGCGTTTGCTTTTTTAGCGGATTTACTAGCTCCAGTGATTTATCTCTATTTAGTTTTTTTTTTAGGTGGGAAATCATCAAATAACTTCTCCCGCTCTGGGCGGAGCGGGAGGGCGTGTCAGACTTTTACTGACTAAAACCCACCCGTGTTCCCTCAGTTGCCTGTGTGCCAGGGGCCGCGGTATCTCTTTCGAACAACCCGCACCCCTGGCAGGCATCGGCCCTTGCGGGCCCCATCAGTTGCTGCTGACTGGCTCTCTTTGAGGCGCGCGTGGAACACAACGCGCCATCTCTACTTAGTTCACATCCCTCAGCCAGATGTAAGAATCTATACATGTAATAAAATAGTAACAAAGAATTTTGATTAATTTGTCTGTTTGTCCGGATTGCCACAAAAACAGCTGATCGGATTTGGATGAAAGCCACACAGATAGTTATATAGTCTTTTATTCCCGGTAGTACGTTCGTGGGATAATTTCCGCGCGATAAAACCGCGGGCAAAAGCTAGTACATAATAAAGATGGCCATGACATCTGATGACGTCACTCTATATAGGTAACCTTCAACTATCTTTTCAAAGGTTTTCTTGGATATTTATTCAATGTTGCCCAAGATTCAGGCTGTGTCTAGTTAGGGACCAAGGTATTGTTGGTCCCAAACTCTCGCCTTCAAAAGTAATTTTTAATGTTGAAATAAACTATTTTTACTTTACCTAGTTACGAATCTACTGAACTCTATCTGAACCTAGCCGCAATAGCCAACCCTACTTATAATTTAAAGAAACTTCGCAATAAGACTTCAGAGGTAGGGTGGGAGACGCGGGGAGTAATTTATAATACAACGAGGTCACACGTACCTAGAAGTGACCTTAATGTATTCTTCAAGGGGAACCTTTGTGGTGTCAGATGACCAATGCTATCTTCCGCAGGTGTAAACCTACCCTTCCAAGGTTCCACTTTGCAAGGAAATAGTTATACTTTTGTGTTGGTGTCATGATATATTTGATTTGGAACTGTTAAACCGAAAAATCTAGTGTGGATACAATTTATCTCACAAAGAAATCGTAGAGAATTGAACCTTTATTCACTCCCCACTGACCCAACGGATGTTCTCCTGTCCAAATTATAATTCTCGGCGAAATGTGGGTGTACAATGCATGATGATAAGTCTATAACCTCAGCATATATTTTAAATGATCGATAAAACATGTGTATAAAAAATTAATAAAACTACTATAAGTTATTTCTACTCGACTTATGTAAATAAATCTTTATTTAGGATTCTCAATATAGTATCTTAAAAGCTTAACTATTAATAAATTTCACATGCACACATATTGATTAAATTAATGCGCTGCGTAAAAGTATGTCGGCCGCAAGTGTGGTTATCGGAATTTGACGTTACACGTGCGATCAAAAACAGGCTAACAATTTAACAACTTTTAGCGGTCAGCTTTTGATATACTTAGGTTAACGTATTTTCCGAGGCACGGAGAGTTCCGATGTAGCCATGAATCGACCTCGGCAAGCCTATAGCTTAACCTTCGATCGACCCGTGTGGTTGTCATTATATAATTTTAATAACAATATTTTTTTAAATGTTTTTAAATGTTTCTATATTTTTTAAATTAATATTTTAAAATATAATTTTTATGTGTATTTTGTGAAATAAAGGAGATCTTGGATCCTGCTCCTGATGCCAATGGGCCACTATTTTTATATTTTTAAATGTTTTTGTATGATTTTTGTAAATATATTTAAAAATATATACTTAATAAGTACTAAAAAAGCAAAAATAAATAATAAAGTTTTCAGTTTCAGTTCAATTAGGACTAGATTTTGTTGCCTGTTGCAGGAAGTCGTTGGCATATCTATTAGAAAAACTCTTGGTGCCTCTCCACCGTCCACCCTCTAATTATCTTCTTTTTCTTACTACAATACTCATAGACTCATTTATAGAAAAAAATCCGTTTGGTGCCGGACGTAAAAGAACAGCACCATCCCATATCTTCCCGTGGGTGTCGTAGAAAGCGACTAAGGGACTTACGAGTGAATGAGCAGCAGCGTTCTCTATGCATTTTACCACCATACTGCGATCGCTAACCCGCTTGCCAAGCGTGGCGATCATGGCAAAACCCTCTTTTGGGGGAGGTCTATGTCCAGCAGTGGACGTCTTTCGGCTGAAATAATGAATGATGATAGAAAAATATGTATCTTTTCTATAAATGTTCACAGAAAGATTTAGACGTGAAAACGTCATTTCGCCATAGACTTGTGGTAAGTACAACTTTTTTGACAAAAATGTCGTTCGATTTCAATCTCTAATAACTACGACACTTTTGTATAAATAAAGAAGCCTATCTGACTGAATACAGTGTATAGTATCCTATGTATACTCGGCTGGATATATATAGGATTTTCTAAGTTGACAGGCTGGTTAATTAATTGATTGATTGATTGACTGAGTCAGTATCACAATTGATATAGCTGTACATAAAAACCAGCCATGGTATATTAGTATCGTTTCATAAGCCACGTGATGTTTTTTTAAAAATAAAGTCTTTGAATGTGAAAAATAATCAAATAGGTATCTACCTATTAAATTTAGTTCAAAGCCATTTCATCTGTAGGTATGTACAAAAAATTATAAGTCCTGCTATCAGATTATTCTTATTTATTTAATTCGATTGAAATTCAAATTTCGTATCTGAATACATTAATTTTCTTTTCCATGCTTTTGTTTCCAATATTTCACTAGATTGTCGAATAAAAAATGTTTCAGATTATTCATCGGGGCGAACTTGCCCCGAATATGGTAAATTATAAAAAACTTCAGTTGAAACACATCGACCAAAGGCAAATACACAAAAACAGTGGTTTTAATGGTTTACAGTTGAAATGTGCTTGGAAATAGTTTTAAAATGTAAAATAAATTGATTTCAACGTCTGTACACGTGTAAACATAGCACAAAAATGTGCATTTAATTGTAACGAGATTTCTATGGTGCTACGCTGCTACGAAACGCGCTACGAGATGGCTACGAGTCTACGGGTAACATGTATTTCGTAGAATCGTTTTCTGTTTGATGCCATTGCATCATTATACTGAGAATTCCCGACTGCTTTTTATGCAAGCTAATGACTAAATACCGGATAGATATTACCGATATTAGTATAGCATTATAGTGGTGATGGATTAGCACCATGCTGAATATTCAAAAGTATATTTTAGTTTGTGCAAAGATTAAAAAAATTGTAAGAATACAATTATTTAAAATTACATTCCTTTTACAGAAACCACTACTAATACTAACAATGTATCATTTCTGGTTTCATTCAATAACTTTGAACTAACTTTATCTAAACGTTTCCTCCATTACGCTAAAAAAAAACAACACAGGACGACGGAAGCACTTTGTTTGTCATCTTTTCAATAATATTGTTATAAAAGATACCTTATGCTCGCTTCATCTTACCTGCTTGTTTTATAACGACCACTGAATATTACTATCTGAAACTGACAGCGAGAAAAATAAAGAGCTACCAGGTAACTGTTAGGAATCGTCCACCTTGCTCTAGAATTCTAGATATTTGAATAAGTGTTAGGTAATATATTTGTAGAGCAGAAATGAGTATATCTATGTTGTATTGATATAATAGGATAGAACTAATAATGATAATTGGCAGAATAGAAATTAACTTCATCATCCTTTTGTCAATTTATTTAGCATTGGCGACGCAGGGCCTTCTATTAAATCAATTTAATGGGAAAAACCATTAAGTACTTGAAATGTTTGATCAATCTTTTTTGTGGCCATAAAATGAACCGAAATATACAAACATTGTTAGTCATTACACAAAGCAAGATCGTTGAGTTTTTCGACCACTCAGTACTTGACCTGCAAGGTTTCAACATGCAACCTTTTGTAGTAATTATAAGAGAAATGTATAAAATTATGAGATAAGCCAAAGACGAATTTAAAAGGCAGAAAAAAACAAGTAAGCGTCGGTTTAGAAAAAAGGAGTACGTCAGGAACTTATGATTTAAAAACGTTAAGCGATTTTCTTATAATTATTTATTTTATCTGAAAGATATTGATGTACAGTCACCAAAAGAGATAAATAAGCAGGATCGTTGGATATGGTTAAAGTTTAGTAAGAAACCGATGGATGTTGTCGAATGGCATTTAATTATACACCGTACATTTTTATGGTTGTTTTCCCGCAGCGAAATGGTTTTGGCTTGGTAATACAATCGTTTTATAAACAAATAAAATATTAGAAACAAGCAATGGCAGATTAACCATTGTGAAAAATCACCACGTGCGAGAGTTTATTTTGCTTTGAACATTTATGCATCGCTGTTCCCTTTGTCGGCGGTGCGTGTGATTCGAGTAGTATCTACCAGTTACCTCTAGTGTTACTATTGAGTAGTGTTTTATAGAGTTGATGAATATTTTGTTAATTATTTTAAAACAAAAAATTCTTATTTTTTTTACTTTTACTCTATGCATCGACAGTACTCCTTATGGCAAGTTGATCTGCCGCGGGAAAACAACCATTTCAATTTCACGGTGTATAAATGAACTGTTTGTTTTCTATTAATTGAATAAAAATGTATTCGAAAGCATCCCTCGGTTTCTTACTAAGTTCAACTATAGCCGATGACCGTGGTTACTTATCTCTTTTGATGGCCGTATCTCTCCCACAAAACCACAACCTAACAAGCTACCTAAAATAGAAGATAAATTGCAAGCTTTACATATAATGTCTTTTTAATCACCTCCCAGATACGTCACTCTCACCGCAGCTTAAATCGAGCTCAGTAAATTGCTTATGGGTTTCGGTGAGAGCCGCACGGGAACGCAAAATACCGGGCGGTATCGAACGAAACTGATATCCACGGATTTCAACAGCAATTGTGTAATTAGTGAGGTTTTTCACACTCTTTACTTCTCTGGGTTTTAGCAAATAATCATACTGTTACATAGCTTGAGAGTACCCAAAATTTGAAAGCAAAATGTATGAGTTTTACTCCCGGATTTTTAAAATCAAAATCAAAAGTCATTTATTCAAATTAAGCTGGTGTCAGCACTTTTTAAAAGTCAAAATTACATAAGACAGTCCCCAAAACGCCCGCCCTTCACCACTTCCTAGTGCTTTAGCTGGGAAGAAGAAATGACGCAACAAACTCCCGCAGCACAGCTGTCTGTTCTGTTAGAAGAACTTGATTTTATACAATAGTTACGTAATTAACGTTACGAAACATACAATTAAAATATTTGCCATATGTCAGCTAGCAGATGCCAATATACCAAAAATAATAATTTAAAAAATTTACTCAAGCAGATATAAATAATAAAAACAAAAACATAAACAGAACTTAAAACTTTTGAAACGCTGATCAATTTCCAGTTGTATTTTTTTGCGCTACCGGCTGCAGCCGCCATTAAAATCCAGCTGTGGTTGGTACTGGATACTGACCAGTACACCGATTGCATTATGGTCATATTACATCAATCCAGTGTCAATGGATTCCAGCGCTGGATTTGAAATACTGTATCAATTTAAATCGTACCCACCACCAGTCGTACTCAGCACTACTCCTCCGCATTTATTATGCGCATAGCTAAAGTGTAGAACTCTCTGCCTGCATCTGTCTTCCCTTCCACATTTAACCCGTCTACTTTCAAAATAAGAGTGAACAGGCATCTTCTGAGCACGCTCGTTCCATCATAGACCTCATCAATTGCTCCATCAAGCATGGTCGAGGTCAAGAACAAGCCCATTCGGTAATAAAAAATCAGTACCTACTTATTAGTAAAATATTTTTTTTAAACATACGAAAAGGGCCGATTTTTAACTAAAACATTAAATATAAACATTGAGCAGCCGGGTAATAGAGTGATTACTAAAATAAACTTTACCAAAATCGAGGATACCACATTACCCACGATTTCCGGGAAGCCGACCTAAATCAAGTCCAATTTGCCAAAACTTTACACCCAGTTTTGACAGTTCATTTGTCCTTATTCCTAAGGCAGCCTTATTCTTATCACGTTACATTTCCAACTCGAAACCGGGACGTTTGTCTGTTTATCTTAACGGCCTAAACCCATTCTCAAACAAATATTCAGTGTTATTCCGCGACTGAACACTCGTTGTCGTGGAAACCGTTTTAGTACACCCTATATCTACCATTGAAGTACCCTGTAAGACGCGTTTACATTGATAGAGTAAATGTTGCAGGGAATACTACCAGTGTGTATGTAGGTAGGTACTGTTTCCCCACCAAATTGTAAGCCTTGTTTACATTGGTAGTGAAATCTGTTTACAATTCCTGGCTTACTGCCGCAAGCACTTATTAAATTTGAAATGAAAGGTAACATATCGAGGGGTGAAAGGCTATTTGTTTGAAGCGACATTTTGGATGATATTGAGTTATATACCCAATAACTAACTGAATACTGTATATAACTCAATATCGACCAAAATGTCGCTTCAAACAAATAGCCTTTCGCCCCTCTATATATAATTTCCTCCGTGACTACTCAAACTCAAAGCATTTATTTCAAATTATACAATTACAGGTACTTTTGAATTGTCAAAGGGTCTGTCAGACAGAAAGATGGACCCAGTTGCCCATTCTAAAGCGTGGTATGCAAACCTTTGGCGAAGAACGGGCAAGATACTCCATGGGACTATTTTAAGTCAAAATATTGTTACAAAAATTGGTTACATCATTCATATGGAAATTATACATGTGAGAACGATGTAAAAAGATGTGCACATTAAAAGTGTCCGCAAAAAAAAACAAATCAATTCCAAAATTTAAATAAGCCTTGAAGCTAAGAGATGACTAGTCCCTACTGACAGCGCCCGTTCACTAACATGACAGTGGATATTTACTGTCCTAAACCCAAACGCGCCCTAGCCAATGTAAACGACGTCACATAACTGTGGTTTCAACAAATAAATCTAGAAATATGAATATAGTAAATGTTTAGTACAGCAGCAAGGAGGCTTTATTTATTTTAAGCACGTTTTGTTTTGAAGTGCTCAAGGAAAGCAATTTCAGAAGATAGAAAAGTTGCCTCACACTTTCATTTAACTTGAGGACACGGCACAAAACTTAGATCGATCATTTGTTCGCCCAAGGTCCTGTCATATTTTTGGAACGGTTACCTGGTTTGTGTGGCATGGACCTTTTTAAATATTCGGGACGTTCTTCGTCTCTTTTTATGTAAAATTATGGTTACCTTATGCGGAGCCGGAAAAGAAAATGTATGTACTTATACTTAACATAACATCACACCTGTAATTCTTAAAAGGGTCAGGCAGAGGTGTACCTTAGCATTCACCCACATTTCGCCAGTTATGGCTGAGTCTCATGTATGTATTGCACATATATTGCAAGCCCTTTTAAGATGCAGGTTTTTATTTCCTGGTTATTATTTAAGTTTGCGTAGATAGTTATGAGGTACCTATAAAATTAAGTTCCGTGTGTTGCCGGACGTAAAAGAATAGCACCATCCCATTTCTTCCCGTGGGTGTCATAGAAGGCGAGTAAAGGACTTACTAGAGAATGGGCAGCAGCGTTCTCTATGCATTTTACCACCATACTGCGATCGCCAACCCGCCTGCCAAGCGTGGCGATTATGACAAAACCCCCCCTTTTGGGGGAGGCCTATGTCCAGCAATGGACGTCTTTCGGCTGAAGTGATAAAATTAAGTACGTTTTTTTTTTGGGAATGACATCTCGCAGTTGAGGTTATCGTCCACTTAACCGAGCTTGCCTAAAAAACTTAAAACCGGAGCGACTGCTCGCTAAGGACACCCCTTGTGGGGTACGGACCTCGGCTTAGGGCATCGCTGGTAGAAGGCAGCAAGGTATGAATTAAGTGTTTCTCTCTACCCATTCCATTTCCTCAAAAGAAAAGAAAAGAAAAAAACGTTTATTTGCGGTAAACATGACGCAAAAACCAGGAACACACAAAAAAAAAAAATGTTGAGGGAAACATGCGTCACATCCACACAAAACGGCTATCGCACAGCATTTTGCTGCAACCCTATGCAAGACAGAGCCCCAGCGCTGGTAATGACGTCGCCCGGTGCATCAAACAATTAACATCGAACTTATAGAAAATTAATATAATTAATGTGAATGTGACAGAAATTATACAAGAATATAAAGAAGAACAAAAAATATAAAAAGGAAATAGACAAAAGTGCTACGAGAATATCATCCTCAATAAACATTTTACTCTAGTACCTAGTGGCAACATTTCGAAGCGTCATCCATAGACAAATTCGGACACCACCAATTTACATAGTCTTCACATGATCTGACCAAGATTATGTTTGGACTTTGAAAGAGACTTTGACCTCTGCGTTTGTTTCGGCCTTTCTTCTCAGAGTATTTAGATAGGAAACACCGACCTCATCTAGTTTTAAAATATGATTGACGTGTACAAACCTACTCAAAGAAATTAAAACATTTATCAATACGAAAAATTACTTTTCAACCAAAATACCAATCCATCCCGAAAGACATTAAAAAAAAATGATTACACTTACGCCCCGCGCATATTTTGGTAGTCAACTCTGTTCCTTAAAAGCTTTTCATTTCCTACCGCTCTGCGCTCCGCAAAAGTATAGCGTAAAATTTAATCACAGTAGAGCCTTGAATACTCTCGCAACTTTTCTAATTATCATAACGGAGATAAACAGCAGTTGTGTGTGTTGCTTCTATCACAAAAGTTCCCTTGCTGGAATTATGAATAGGTGAATATGCCTAGGGTCGGGACGGCTGGGCCAACAATACGAGGCCACATAGCCCCGTATCATTGTGGCCCCGGGATTTATGTTCCCACTCACGCGTAATGTGCACTTCCGAATACCGAAGTAATGAGTCTCAACTTTGAATTTGGAGCCACATTTAACTAAGTTTAAATGCGTTCCACTGTTTCACTGGCTTTTGTGAGATTAGACTGTTAAACTTGTCATTATACCAACTTAATGGTACGTAGATCCATTTCATTAAATTCAATGTGTTATAAAGTCGTAACTTTGTTGAGATAAAGATATTTTTGAATTTAATAATCCAGCTATTTAATCTGTATTCATGAAAATAATGAGAGAATTAACCGACCGAGACTGTATGATGGAAAATGAGCAGAAAGTTTTTCTTTTTATGACTTCGATCTAGATATGAAAGGTCTCTATAAAAAGACTTTGAATGGAACAACTTGGAGTTGAGTGGCTTTGACACGGGCTGTTCGGCTCGATAAACTGTGGTAATGACACTCAATGAAAGACGGCGGCTATCCTGCTGTGAATAAATGAAGATAGCGTCGCGAAATGCGATTGCATCGTTCAACGATTCTACCGATTTATTTATATTTTGTAGGTGTGATGAACAAAGCCGACCCATTTGCATAATGCTGAAAAATATGGTGTTTAGATTACAATAGCGTGGGTGATTTTTAAAAAAATTGTATTGATTGGAAACATAACATATCTACGTAGGTATCTATCAAATAATTGCACATAACTAAAGACGCCAACAATTTGTGGTGACTTTGATAATACCCAAAAACTTCAATAGGTTCCAAAGACACCAAACAACTTTCACATTTTTTTAAATTATTTTTTACACTACCTAAATAAATCTCTTGCCCCCAAAATGGGGAGGCATTTTTATAGAAAGTCGATTAAATATATCATTTGTTATTAATGAAGTCGTCAAACACAATGTTATTTGTTATTATATACAGCAATCAACCCCGAAAGTGTTTCTAATCACTAAAACACAGTACTTTGAGTAAGTAAATGTATGTACCTAATATTCTGATGTAAATAACATAAACCAAATAACTGCATTGTAAATTCAACACAAAGTACTTTCAATTTATTTGAGCAGCTCATCTCGCACTGCAGGCACTCGAAACTTTATGTAACAGCAGTCGTAGATATTCTTGGAACGGATCCAAAACTCAAGGATATCCTGTTATATAACCATAATAGATACTCACCAAGTCCTCGTCGTCATCGGTGAAAATGTTGCTACGCTCCTGGGCCGTCATGTCGCCGTTTTACAAAATACAATGCAATATTCATCCATGGTTCACACACACAACACCAGATGCATCACTGTTAAACACTGCAACTGCATCCAAAACTCCTTCGACAAACCTCCTTGGTAATTCATGTTCGAACTTTACACTAAATAAAAAAATTATATAAGTTTCTCTTTTCAAAATTATGAATCCGATGTTCAATTATGTTCGAAAAATAAGGGAAACATCGACAGTTACACGAGAGCGGCCGGCACAACCTCTCTGTGCGAGATTTGGGCGCTTACTGCGGTGG
The DNA here is from genome assembly GCA_949091785.1 of Polymixis lichenea. Taxonomy (NCBI): domain Eukaryota; kingdom Metazoa; phylum Arthropoda; class Insecta; order Lepidoptera; family Noctuidae; genus Polymixis; species Polymixis lichenea. The sequence continues at coordinate 16,171,144 of OX420943.1, read as the reverse complement.
AGGGCGGGCAAAGAAAGCACTGCAGCGTCTCGTAACCATGGTAACGGCAAGGCTTTCACGCCACCGCAGCGGAGCGCGTATGCATTGTAGACAATCACCCACGAGGGAAGTGAATTAGAGTAATTTTATATCGATTTCTGCAGTGTGCCTATAAACATCCAGATTCATAGCTTTTGCAGTGCGACTAAGCGTTTTACTTCCTGAAAATATTTCTTTTTTTCCTTTAGGATTAAAAGCTTTTAGTTAATATATGATTAAAGTAAATTTGTATTGTATATGACGTAGATAAATAAGGTACACATTTAAAATAGTGAGCTTTTGCAAACATTTTCCTTTTGCACAGCAATCGGAACAAAAAACAAGAACCAACAAATAGGTACTTCAGTCCCTCACCTTGGCTTTGCATATTGAATTATAGTACTATGTATACCTACTGTTATTACTCACAATCAATCGAGCGCCTATAGAATGAGCATGCTATGGGCGCTCAATTGATTGTGAGCTAATAGAGCTAGGGTCTGTAGGCACTCAACAGTCACTATTACGCAATGAATACGGACTTATGATACTCACAAATGCTGACATTGAACAACGAAAACATAATATCTGGGTTTATATATTATTAAAATATGTAGGTACTATTGCGCCTTATTTTTTAAGTGGTTGTTTGGTCTGGTAAGTATCGCAATAAAATATTATTGTATTCGTAAAAGATTTTTTTTAAAACGGTGTTGAGATTTTGTAATAGGAAATTTGTCTTTCATCCTACTATTCCGGCTTTCCTATTTATATATGTATATACTAGCTGACCCAGCAAACGTTGTTTTGCCTTATAAGTTATTTAGGGTGAACAACCCTTATCACTTAGGGGTATGAAAAATAGATAGTAGCCGATTCTCAGACCTATTAAATACGCATATAAAATTTGGTAAAAATCGGTAAAGCCGTTTTGGAGGAGTACGGTAACTAACATTGTGACATGGAAATTTTATACATAAAATATAATATTAAAAATGTAAAAGTTTGTATGCTTAGATGTTTGGATGTTTGTTACTAAATCACGCAAAAACGGCCGAACAGATTTGGAAATTTGGCGTAAAGATAGTTTAGCTTTCTCAATTAAGCTAAACAATAAACAAAAAATCTTCTAGAAAGACCGACAACCAGTCTTACCAAGGGGTATCATATTACCCGTTGACTAGGTCGTGCTGGTCAGATAGGCAGTCAATTCATGTAAAATACTGGTTATCCGGTTAGACTAGAAGCAAACCAAAAAATTATTGAGAAGAAGCTAGGCAGATGATGAGGACCACTAGAAACACACTCGCTCAAGTGAAATAATACCGACTCGTCAGTTTCATGGCTGCACGGAGTTAATTAACCCTACACGACTCTTGATAACAGATGAGCTGTGAGAGCAGCTCCAAATTTCGCAATCATCATGAAGCTCTCACCTGAGGTGTTAAGTGTTAATTGATACCCACCAAAAACATTTTCATGTAAAATGTTGCCAAGACGAGACCATATAACTCGCACTGTCAAAAAGTAATCAGATCTCATGTAGCCAAGCTTCTAACTCTACACGCCCTAACTCTATAAGACCTAACTTCAGAAACTCTACGCCTTAATCAAAATATGAGGCTTGGCCATTTCGCTACATTCACATGGGCGTAAGATGAAATTTTAATCCACTGTTCATTACTTTTCTGTTAAACAATAGTTCTTGTAGTAACGAAACGGCCAAGCCACATATTTTGACTAAGGTGTAGAGTTTGTGAAATTACGCCTTCTAGAGTTAGGGCATGTAGGGTTAAAAGCTTGGCTCTACATGAGAGAGATCTGATAACTTTCTAACAGTGCGAGTCACATGGTCTCGTCTTGGCAACATTTTACATGAAAATGTTTTTGGTGGGATTTCACTTGTTTTTGTTAGTTGCTTGTGAATTTATTTTTTATTTTTTTGGGGTAACCTTAATTTTTTTCACTATTTATAATAACAAGGAGTCCCTATATACATTTTCAGACCTAGAGCGTCAAAATTACGGAAGTCTCATACAAACTTCCATCCCCTAGTTTAAGGGGTTGTGGGATAAAAATTCCAAGTTTTAGATTTGTTTTTGTTGTTTGTGTACTAATACTAGCTTACATACCATATTTCAGCTTTCTAGGACATTAGGAAGTACCCTAAGAATTTTGATGATCATCAGTGAGTCAGTGACGAAATCAGGGGTTTTTAGATATCAATATAATCTAAAGTATAAGAACTATGCAATTAAAACTTTATAAGTTTAATAAATCCGCTATTGACAACATATCCCGAGAATTTTGTTTATCTGGTGTAATCAAAACCCAAGTTATAAGGGTTCAAAAAAACGATGAAGCGCTTCGAGAAAAGGTAGGGAGTGCCCTTGCGCTCCGCTTGGGCCGTCTTGGCCGGCACGACTGTGCCCCCAGCTTATTATTTGTCTGCTTATCGTGACGTAACAGTCACGTTGATGTTTATTAACCGACTTTCAAAAGGAGGAGGTTCTCAATTCGTCGGAACCTTTTTTTTATGTATGTTCCCCGATTACTTGAAGATGGCTGGATCGATTTCTTTTCCCAGGTGGTCCCTTGATCATCAAGTCAGGATCTGATGATGGGATCCTGGAGAAACAGAGAGAACTCTTCAAATTTTATAGGCACACTTGAAGCAATTAGTGTAGTTTTTGGAAGAGTACTTTCTTGTAGTCAGTCTTATCGTCCCCACTGCAGGGACTCAGGCCTCCTCTCGTCGAGAGGTAGTGGGCCTTAATCCACCCGTGGGCCCAGTGCAGAGGCAGATGTCACAATTCTTTAATTTTTTGGTTCTAAGACATGCCGGTTTCCTCTCGATGTTTTCCTCCATCGTGTTCGTTACCACTGGGCCACCACTGCTCACGTTTATTTATAGAGGTATAAATATTTGAGCACGGTCGTTGTGTAAGTGTTCGATTCCCAGATCGAGCATAGTGTTTATTTATTCAATGCTTTAAGCACACAAATGTATAGGTGGAGTGTTATTGGGTTGGATTTAAAAATGTATAGATCCATTAGAAACTTTGTCCAGCAGTAACTTGGAGTCTGAATTTGTGCAGTATTATTGCAATAGGCTCACCGCCTAATACATGGGCCTAGACTTAGGCTCCGGCCCCGTGCTTCACCTAGCTTCTCTACCTGGGTTTTTTTTTGAGGGCGGGCAATCATCAAATAACTTCTCCCGCTCTGGGTGGAGCAGAAGGGCGTGTCAGACTTTTACTGACTAAAACCCACCCGTGTTCCTTCAGTTGCCTGTGTGCCAGGGGCCGCGGTATCTCTTTCGAACATCCCGCACCCCTGCCAGGCATCGGCCCTTGCGGACCCCACCAGTTGGTGCTGACATCTCTTTGAGGCGCGCGTGGAACACAACGCGCCGTCGACCCGCGCTTGGTCCTTACCGGACAGCGAGTTACCCATTACTCGCCATCCGCAAGCACGCGCCTACGGTGGCAGGCAATCAGCCTGGGATTCCCAACGCCCTGGGCGTGAGGGCGCATATACTGCCCCTCCCTCACGTGCACCGCCGCCCTCATATGTCATACCTTCACGTTTAACAGCTTGGGTACGACTTAACCATTACTCATGAACTTAACTCGAGTATCAGTATGACGTAACACGTGTAGTTGATCATATTGGTTTCCTAACAGATATGCTTTTGAGCATGAAATAACACACAACACACACTTGGACTATTATAACACTAGCTTTTGCCAGCGGCTTCGCCCGCGTAGAGGTTGGTAGTTATCTCACGGTAACGTCCTACCGGGATAAAAAATCCTATGTGTTAATCCAGATTATTAACTATTTGTGTGACAAATTTCATCCAAATCCGTTCAGCAATTTTCTTGCGTGATTGAGTAATAAACATCCAGACATAGGTACTAAATTTCACATTTAATATATTAGATAGTAGGATCTGGGGGCACGGTAGTGCCCCTGTCAAGACGAGCCAAGCGGTTCTTATTTTCCTCATATGGCAGTAAAAATATTAGCCAATCAGCAAGTACCTACCAGGGTAATATTTCCCATTTTTAACCGACAATGGCTGAAAAAAATATTTAGTTTAGTTTGCATTTAATTTAATAATCACGAAAAACCAGCATAAATGCGCCGTTGCTAACCCACGTGGGAGAACGCTCTTCAGAGACAAATTGTTTGATTACATTTTTGGTGGGCGTACTATAGATATACCTTTGCACAACCCTTCGGGGCAACGAGGCGTGATGTTATGTAATGTGTTGTTTGGTACGAAAATACTTCACAGTAGGTTCCTGCCCACCGTAACCCGGCACCACAGATAAGCTTACCACAATGCAATTAAAACAATTAGGCAAAAAGTGTGCCCATTAAACAACGGATAATGAATTCAGACGAGAACGGCCCGGTCCAAAGAGTACACAGTATATGGTCACAGTATTACAATATAGGAAATATTGTAATACTGTGATATGGTCCGGTCGACGACCGGTACCTACTAATGGCGATGCGCGGTGTCGTCTCACATGGTGTTAATCTTAGCACTCTTCGACGTTCAAACTTGATTACTTAGCTTATTTTGTTAGTTTCCCCCCTATTTGAGATATTTTACATTTCTGAGGAAATACTGCGTGATAAATAATTTGTTCTCAATTTTACACGACTGCGCGACAGCTAAGACAGTGTTATATTCTTCACATGTATGTGTGTATTTTCTTTTTATGTGGGAATCTTTACACCCTCAAAGCATCTTAACGTTTGAATGGAAATAACGGAGTTTTTGACGTCAATAAGTAGTCTTGGAAAAAATGGTTAGTAATGTGACCACGTGAAGTATGAAAATAACTACGCTTTGGCATTGGCAAATCATTCAATACTGATCGACTTCTTCACAATTAAAAAGAGCCTGTAAACGGTTTAATTGAAATGAATGCTTTTAGTTTAAGACTTAAAAATGTAATTTAATAACATTTTGGAAGGGGTGACTAGAATCAATTTTATTTTAATGTAAATGTTGACGTTCAAAAGTGCCATTAAAGTGCCCATTTAAAATAAATGCTTTGACTTTGACTTGGAATAAAAAGACGCGTTTCTTAAAAAAATACCATATACCTGCAATCATCGATTCAGACATTACTTCAAATTCCCATCTTGAGTCTGGCAGGCCGAAATAAGATAGGTTTTTGTTTTTTTAATAAAAAAAAAAAAAAAATAATTCAAGTCACAACGTCTATGGTTTACTATTTCCTTTTACCTACAAAAACAAAGTTACTAAGTTAATTCATTAGTGTTACGATCTGAACAAATCTTCACGGCTCGAGGATTTTACAAGGCGCCATTTTCATTTGCGTGCAGACAGCAGACGACTTCGTCGTTATGGCTGAAATTACGAGCTAGCCATAATACGGTCAACTTATAATGATGATAATAAAAGGCCGAGGGGTTTAGCTCATTTGAATGTCTGACGCATGAGATTATAGACCGGGATTATCAATGAAAGGCGTATTTAGTCTTTTTTTTTTGTTAGTTTTCATTGTCCACTCTTTCCATAGTTCGCGAGCCCACGCTCGGAGGACGTGACCTCCTAGTTTTGGTGGAATCTGTCCAGATCATCCCGCTATCCACTCATTGCACTACTTCTATGCTATATGGGCCCAGAGTTTGCCGGGCATGCGGCAGACATATCCTAACCAGTTCCATTTAAGTGGGCAGCGTTTTGAGCCACGGCAACTATATTTGTTTTTCTTGTACCTAGAGGATCAATGCGATTATTTGCGAATTAGGCTTGTAACCGGAATTAGGATGGCGTTAAGAGTGCCAATCAAGTGAAAAATGGTCATTTAAGTCGATAACGAAATGTTAAATATCTGGGTCATGCTAAAACAATAATTTTAACATGCTGATAACAATGTTAAATAACTCGGAAGTACGTAGTAGTATTTTGATAAGTGGAGTGGTGTTTTGAGTGAGGTTTGTGTTCAACGATTGTTTTTTGAAGGAAAATCTCTCTCTTTGTTGAGTACACGACACGTAGATAAACACTAGCTAATTTAATTTGACCCTGTATTATGTACAAGTACTTATGTAAAAAGGGAAAGAACTCATTGAGCATTCGTCCTCATCACTGTGAATTGGAAAAGTGCTAAAAGGCTGGCAGCATTCACTTGAGCATTGCCACGTTGGTTTGTTCGAGTGGTTCATACTGCTTAGTACGTTTAATTAAAAGCTTGTTTTAATTTAAAAAAATACGTAAATCTTTTGTGCTTTTAACTTTCGAATTTGTGATATGACATGTGATTTGTGAATAAGTGTTTTATCGCATTTTCCGCTGCTTCATTGCATATTTATTTATTTTATTTATTATTTGTATACATACACACAGTAAAATATATTCGAGATACGGCATCATTATACAATTGAGTACAAAGGTACTGCTTATTTCATTATCCGCTGCATATTTTTATTGCTTCAGGTTTTATTGTCTCCTTTCTGGCTGCGTTTCATTGTTTCATCTGTTTTCCATAACGGAGCTGTTTTGTAAAACGTCTAGCGGTTATATGTACATATACTAGTTTATTAAAACTAATTTTAAAACACAAAACGTGTGTTAACAAATTAGCTACAGCATAACATTGACAAAAGAATAAATGCAAGCGACGCTAATACCATATATTATAACAGTATAAAACAATGTCGTTTTACGCATCCGTCCGTGTTTTCGCTTGGTTTTTAACTGCACAATAGATTTTGATGTGGCTTTCACCATCAAGCACGCTAAAACCGTTGCTCCCGGCTGTCATTCGTGGATTTTTGACAGTCGTTACTGGTCATCAACAGCCCGAAAGTCTAACAACCAGTCTTACCAAGGGGTATCGTATTACCCGGTAACTGGGTTGTGGAGGTCAGATAGGCACACGCTTCATATATAGTACTGGTATTCAGCTGAAACCGGTTAGACTGGAAATTATTCCGGATGGTTTATGTGTCTACTGTCTATAATACATAGTAGGTACTACTATATCTTAAATATAGCACAAAAGTTTCAATGTTTTGTCGTATCGATTGTCGCCACATTAGTAGATGGCACACGTAGCAGGGGTGGTTCGTTAGTCCTTAATATAATCAGCCTCTTAGCCCTCTTGTTAGGGATGAACGTAATAATACCTACAGTGTTCTTACAATGTGAGGGTTGGCGCCAAGAAGACGCGTCCCTCCGGCGCCGGCACGATTATTAGACGTTTTCTTTTGAAACCTAAGTATTGGGACGAAATATTTTATCTTTATTGACTTCTGATGGCTGTGATTAAGATAAAAATTGGGCTTTTTACTTATGATAATTTTCTTCTTTTTGTGAGGATTGACTACCTACTACAATTTTTTAACCAGTTACTAAGTCCTGGACCAGGGTGTGCAGTTGGTTGTGTATGGTGAGCAGGAAAGAAGATGAGGCATCGCGTGGGAAGTCTCGACACTGGTGATGGGTTTTGGAAGGGTCATACCTCTATTTCGCCAGATTTTTTCTACGGCGGCCCACCCGAAACCGCAATCGGTTAAGAGAGATTTCCAGATTGGCCACTGCAGCTCGTGTCCAGGTTGCATATTATGTTCTGCCAAAGTATGATATGCTGGCGTGTTGTTCCACAATTCATAAACTTTGGTCCACCACAATGTCTTGTTACAATGTATACAAAATTGGGAAAGGATTTTCGAGTTAATTGAACCGAGAAGTAAAATCATCCCCACTTTATTACGCCTTTTCTTTATTTTTATTTTTAGTATTAGTACCGAGTTTCGACAGAGCCTTATTTTTTTTCCATACAAACTTTGACACCCCTTAAACTCGGGATATTTTTTTAAATTGTACAAACTACAACCTCTTTTATTTACTTGGGTAGATATTCGTGCCAAGTTTAGATGCCATGTTAACAAGTAATAATTCGATGGTGAATGCCAACTGGCAGAGGTGTTTTAGACACTCATAATGGGGGGGCGCACCAACCGACGATTATATACTGATTTGATACTTGTATGCATTATGCAAGTGCACCCAAGGACAATCGGTATATACGGGGTAATTTTTTAACCAGTGCAAAACCAGTAACCATGAATTCAGCAAAAAAAATCAGCTGTTTCATAGAAAAGTGCAATATCTTCGCGGTGAAAATGTATCGAACAGCTGATTTTTTTTTGTATAACCGACGAAAAATTTCTGCGCTAGAATGATATGCTGAAGACATGGTTACAGTCTGCACACTGGTTTAAAATGTATCTTGTATACCTAATATGTTTTGTGATACTCACATGATCATAGGACCTCAAAAACGGGGCTTAGAGATTTTTCTAGAAAATCTGATACCTACCCAAGCATAATGGGCATTGTGACATTGCAGAGGGTAAAAAAAGTATGACTCAACACTCCGCCATCCACTAGTGCGGCTTGCCAAATACCCAAGGTCACCCCCTAGAACGCTATGCAGACATGACGCCATTTTATTGGTGAAAACAGCATAGCGTGCCAATGTTAACTTCGTTTCAGCCTATTTTACTACTAAAACTTCGTACCTCCTTTCCTTTTTTCAACAACTGACAGATAAACAGGTACTGATTGTACCATTTGCATCAATTTGCATTTCGTTTTTTGATGCCAGAAAAATGGATGAAAAGTATGAAATTTTATCCATCTTTTGTGGCCTTCATTTCTATTCGGTGTAAGTTGCTGCTCGCAAAACGGGGGCGGAGAACATCGTAAGGAAACCGGTATGTGCTAGAACCAAAAAGAATGGGCCCGAATGGTTGATTTGTGGCAGCGATCAACTATTAATAAACTCACGTACGTCTTCTACTTACACGGTTCCTACAATCATTTTTACGCTTGTTGAACGAGAAAATCGCTAGTTGCTTCCGAGAGCGACGACTCTGACGACGAGGAAACTATAGCTATGATCGATTCGCTACGACGCCGACGCAAACGAAAGCTACCTCTGATGTGAACGTGGTGATAGTAAATCAACGAAGCTGAAAATAATTGCAATACACAGGGTCAAATCAAATTGGTTGGCAATACTTTTCCCACGTGTGGGGGTATCCATATAGAAAACTAATGAAACAAAAAAAACGAAACAGTGTGGATCAACTCAGATGTTATTACGAATATCCAAAAACCATAATTTAACATAATAGACCTTTGGTGATTGCCTTAATGTAGCTACATGTTACAGTTTTGAACAAAGTTCGAAAGAAGGTTTTTTCCATTATTTTTAAGATACCAGTGGCGAAAACAGCATATAACACGATACCTACCGGCTTCCCTCTCGGGATTCGCAGCAGCAACTCTATCGCTATTAAAAAATGGCACGTCAATAGTGGCTACTGTTGTCAAAAAATATAGTTACACTACGGGTATTTAATTCACCATAACATTCAAACAACAAAAATGGTTATTTTTATCTTTTTAACAACAGAAACAAAATGTTCTAAATTAAACCGGCGCCAAAACGTTAGAATCGGGAACTAAAAATTCATACAACAGCGATCCCGTAATGATGTCACTTTAGGTCATGTGGCACCGCTTGATATGGACGAGAGCAAGCCACTGTACAACGGGTTATGACAGAGACAGAAATAGAAAAATGAGTCAGCGAGAACGAGATGGACGAATATAGCAAATTATTTGGTTTTCAGCTGTTTAATTTCATTGTATTTAATTCTTTACATTCCTATATTAATTTTAGAATGATAGTAAGTATTCTTTATTGAAAAGTCAGTAAGTTAAAACCGACTCCGCTTCAGCTTCTCTCTTTTCAAAATTTACACCTCGCCGCTGATTTATATATTTTTTTTTACCCAACACGTGAGTAAAGTATTTCCAGCTAACTTAATTTGACCCTATAAATGCAAACCAAAAAGGCTAAGTGAGTATAGTAGTACCTAGACTTAAAAGGGAGTTTCACCAAAAAAAAAATATCCATGTAGTCACTCAATAATCCTAAAGCTTAGCACGTATCATCTGATTGATCGCTCGTTCGCAATAGACGCACTCTGCGTGCCGAATTGCCGATCTGACCAATTTGTTCAATATGTTCACACGACAGTGGCTAATGGTCGCAGGTTCAGAGCCAGAAGATTGATCGCCACACTGATACTGGGAACCTACATTAGGCGCCTCGGCTGCCCTATATATTACTGGGTTTCGGCCCAGTAAAAGACGTAAATATTTAGTTTTTCGTAAAATCGTGACTTCCATTGTAACATAACGTCACGTCTGTATTCAACAAAGGGTTAGCAAAGATATACCTATAGTACACTTACATTTCGTAATAGGCCTAGCCTATTGCCATCAACTAAGCACAAATCGAGACTTTTAAATAGTAAAGAGAGTACAAATGTCTCTCAAGAGTCACACTGATAATTCCTACAGCCAAGAAAGTACCCATTTGGAACTTACTATGTTTTGGAATGGTTAATTATTTTGTTTATGAGCGTTACTAGGTTTTTGAAACCACGTACGAATAGCGATAAAGGGTAATTATTAATGTTAATATGGGCCAAACACAGTATGTGCGGTTTTGGCAATTTTGCAAAGGACATCCAGGTGGTGAACAATTTAAACCCAAAAATTCAACTGCCGGCCAGAAAAAGATAAAATGGTTTTCTGATGGGAAATAACAAACACCCTCTACATTTTTACTAAAACAACGAAAGTCTACAATTAACTCCCCAACCACTATTTGATCATATTTTATTTCAAACTAGCTGCCCCGGCGAACTTCGTACCGCCTCAAAATCAATAAATTTTGTGTTAACTTATCAGCAAAACATCTGACTCATTGCGAATGATCTCCTACCAAGTTATGACAACCTGATTCTTCGAAGGCATAAAGCGCTTTCCAGATGACACACTTTATGTTAGGTGAGCGTATTTCGAAGGCATAAAGTGTTTTCTAGCTGACACACCTTTGTGAGGTGAGTTTCTACCGAGTTCTGACAACCTCGAACATCGAAGGCATAAAGCTTTTTCTAGCTGACGCATCGACATATGGTGAGCTCCAACTAATTTATGACAACCTGGTACTTCGAAGGCATAAAGTATTTTCTAGCTGACACACCTGTGTTAGGTGAGCTTCTACTGAGTTATGGCAACTTGGTACTTCGAAGGCATAAATCGTTTTCCTGTTGACAGACACACTTATTTTGGGCGAGTTTACTTCGAAGCAGGAAGCATTTCTAGTTGACACATCTGTGTTAGGTGAGCTTCTACCGACTCATGACAATCTGGTTCTTCGAAGTAATAAAGCGTTTTCCAGTTGACACACTTGTTAGGTGAGCGTACTTCGAAGGCATAAAGCGTTTTCTAGCTGACACACCTGTATTAGGAGAGCTTCTACCGAGTTATGACAACCAGAGGGGTAATTGCGCAATACACTATCAGTAGGAATCGCTTTAATTTTGACAGTTCCATAACATTCATGGCGTTGTTTATTGTAAACAACACCATGAATGTTATGGCTAAGCAATGGCTCTGCTTAGCAATGGCGAAGCAGACAATTTTTTAAACATATGAAAGAATGAACTTCCAATAACCTTCAAAATGAATCAGATTCAGATTAATAGTTTGTTACGTACGTACTACCTGGTACTTCGAAGGCATAAATGCATTTTCTAGCTGACACACCTATATTAGGTGAGCTACATTTGCACGGACATAATAATATCGCGGCGGGATTTTTCACGCAATGGATTAGCAACTCCCGGTGTTGAACCGAGCATTGAGAAGTGCAGTGCGAGTCAAAAATCGCGGTGGGGAATATCGAAAATCGCGGTGGGGAATATCGAAAATCACTGTGATTTTCGATGTACTGAGACTCACTTGCACTGCACTCTGTTGAATTCTCAATGCTCGTTTCAATACCGACAGTTGAAAATCCAGGGTGCGATAAAATCTTGCGGCGATTTTAATACGTTCGTGTGTATTTCGACTTAGGTGTGCTAATACTGAGTTATGACAACCCGGTACGTGTAGCGTTTTCTAACTAACACGAAAATTGTATGAAAAATTTAATAGTACTTATTTATTTTTGTTCGTGTATTTTCCCCGTGTTTAAATGGTTATTCTGTTTTTCGGGGCGGAGAAAAATCCAACAAATCAAAGATCATAAAAATCGGTCCAGCCATTCTTGAGTTATAAATGGTGTAACTAATCCGACTTTGTATTATGTATACTTATAGATGTTTAGAGCATTGCATTTAAAAATACCAACTTTTAATTGTGTTTTAGTTTGTGTGTTTTATCACTACATAGTATAAAACAAAGTCGCCTTCTCTGTCCCTATAACCCGATGTATGCTTAAATCTTTAAAACTCCGCAACGGATTTTGATGCGGGTTTTTTTAATAGATAGAGTGATTCAAAAGGAAGGTTTATATGTATAATACACCGACCTCCACGCGAGCGAAGCCGCTGGCAAAAGCTAGTTAAATATAAAACACACAAACTGTCACCTACAACATAGGTCTGCAGTTAAGCATTAAGCACTTTTTGGCATTTTCAATCACAAATAGGAGCCGAAGGGTTAATTGTAGACTTTTGTTTTAACAGTAAAGAGTACTCAAGATGTTATTTCCCATAAGAAAACAGTATAATTTTCTTCCTAGATGCACTTTAATTTTTGCTACGAAATGAATAAATGTATCAATTTCAACAGTGACAACAGTTATCTCGTAGGTACGACACCTGCCGACATAAAAACTCTCAAATCAGTCGAGCTCATCCTGAAAACGTCTCCTCCTAGCCGCTCTCGAACCCATTAATACTGATTGATATCGACGGCTAAATTGAAGTGACTATCTTAACAGCCATTCATCACTTCCGTAAATTGCAATCTACGTCTCTTTACAAACACGTTCATTCATCAGGCAATCAATGCTACTCCAATTAATTTGCCAGTATAGTGTTTACTATATGTGGAGGATTCATTCGTCACTCAACATCGTCTGCTTTTATATAAGCGTTCGCGTAAGGCTTCCGCAGACAAGCGCGACGCGACAGCTTGACGACGCGACTTCGACAGAATATTTTCCACAAACTTTCCATAAAAATTGATCCACCAGAGTCGCGTCTCTTCTGTCTGCAGGAGCCTTTAATCGTCGCCTATTGGCCTGGGGTCCCAAAATAAGGTCAGCTAGATATTTATTTAATTAATAAAAGTTTATGTACAAGTAAAACAATACCGTTCAAAGGCAGCTGTCTGAGGCATATGCATGAATGTTAATGGCAAATGGCAGGTGCAGAATATGGTTTTTTTTTTTTTTTTTTTTCTGGGTGGGAAATCATCAAATAACTTCTCCCGCTCTGGGTGGAGCGGGAGGGCGTGTCAGACTTTTACTGACTAAAACCCACCCGTGTTCCCTCAGTTGCCTGTGTGCCAGGGGCGGCGGTATCTCTTTCGAACAACCCGCACCCCCGGCAGGCATCGGCCCTTGCGGGCCCCTCTGTTGCTGCTGACATCTCTTTGAGGCGCGCGTGGAACACAACGCGCCGTCGACCCGGGCTTGGTCCTTACCGGACAGCGAGGCACCCATTACTCGCCATCCGCAAGCCCGCGCCTACGGTGGCCGGGAATCAGCCTGGGATTCCCGACGCCCAGGGCGTCTCCTGCGAAGGCCACGGCTGTGAGGGCGCATGTACTGCATCTCCCTCACGTGCGCCGCCTCCCTCTTTGCGAGCATAACTGCTTCGCTGAAGGAGGCGACTGCCAGCCATGCCCTCTCGCTCCGTACCAGGGCCTGGACCAGGGTCGGACGCGAGAGATCGCCGCCGCCGATCACCTTCGCGAGGACACGGCGGTGCTCAGGCCAGGCCAGGCAGACCTCCACCGTATATTCCAACGTGTCCCCCAGGCAATTTACACAATGGTGACATCCGGGCGTTTCCTCCCGCCCTATCCGAAACAGGAACCTCCCGAAACAGCCATGACCGGTGAGGACCTGTGTCAGGCGGAAGGTGAGGACGCCATGCCGCCTCTCAAGCCACTCCTCAAAGAGGGGACTTACCGCCGCAATCGCGGCGTGCCCAGTGCAGAATATGGTTAGCTAACAAAATCAAAATCAAAAGTCATTTATTCAAACTAGGCTGAGAGTCAGCTCTTTTTGAACGTCAAAAGTACATAGACAGTCCCCCAAAACACCCGCCCTTCACCACTTCCTAGTGCTTTAGCTAGAAAGAAGAAGTGGTGCAACAAACTCCCCAGCAGCACAGCTGTCTGTCAAGGCGGAGATTTCTGGAAAACGTTCAAAAAGGTAGTTTTTTAAAGCAGTGTATCTCTTTAACCGTAAATAATTTTGAAATCTTTTCTTTTTTGCATAAAGTGATGGAACTCAAAACATAATTAAATATACTCGTACATCAAAAAAATCATCAAAGTCACCTCTTAATTATCTTTAAAAGCAGTTTATCCCTTCAATAGCCATTATAAACATAATTTAAAATATACCATAAAATTCCAAATGCCAAACTGCATCCAGTGATCGATTATTTATTATAAAGTAGTTATTTTCTAATTTAAACGATTTTATTTGCAGTTTTACGACATCCGCTTGCTCATTTGTTATTCGATTTTATAAAATATACCCGTAACAGATTGCAATTAGAACTATTATTATCGGTCATAACGACAATATTTAAAATTACCAATGCCTGAAGTTGGAAGAATTTGATTCTATACAATAATCTGTAAGTAATTAACATTCAACAATAAATGAAAATTTCATTATAAAAAGGTAATAACTGAACAAAATACGAACAAATAAATAAAAATACTGGGTGGGAGGGACGCGCAGACTGTTGCCATGGATTCACTACATGATTTTGGAAGCCCATGGGTTGAAATTTTACGTCAGTTATTTAAAAATAAAAATTAAGTGTTCCATACTTTTTGACAGATTTTGCATTTTTTTAAGTAACAGTAGATTTTTTTTATAGTCGATGAATATCAAAGCTAGGGAGCCTAGAATCAGGTGCTGAATTTATGGTACCAGTTTGCGAGTCGATGTCACGCCACCCATTAAAATAATTTTCGATTTAGTCGTCGTTTTATAGGCCCAGATGAAATTAAAGCAAGTGGACTGTATTTTATAAAGGTTTATTAGGTGGTTCACAATTATAGCAGAATCAAAGGAAATATCCGAGCGCGGTCGTGTCCAACGATGCAATGCCCCGAAGCTGTCGCCTTTCGGTCCCCGTGCCGCGCCGTGCCGCGCCGCTTGTTGACAACGTCGTAGTATGTTCATGGGATTTGGATGTATGTGTGTGAACAGTCGCTTTTATACAACTGAACTAACCAAATCCTCGTTGTTATGTTTTAATAGCTCCAAAGGCTTTAGAACCGTTTTAACTGTCGTTAGTCGAATCATAATTTTCACACCAAAACTCCAGCCGCCCACGAAAATCAAATTCTCTTACGACTTTTGCAAATTGCAAGTCAGTGCAAGGTTGTATGTTGATTCAAATATGATTCGCGAACATAACAAATATGGCTTAACATAATTATAATCATTGAGTCATCAATTCATTCAATTCATCAAATTTCATTGAATTCAATTGACTGACTAATTCATGGAAAAGTCTTTCAATCGAATTTAATGAAGTTATAGAGAGTTGTATTGATTGATGACTTCAATCCATTGATACAGAAAACCAAAGATGCACAGTCTCGAACTTTGGCACAGTTAAAGTTTATGTGAAGAAGAGTGCAGGAAGCTAATTTTTTTTTATTGTGACCAAAATTCGTATATGCATAATAATTATGGTCAAATTTCGACCACTGGACGACCACTAGTTTATGTAAGGGGCGTCCGTTAATTACGTGAGGCAATTTTGGCGATTTTTGGACCCACCCCCGCTCTGATGAGACGTCGTGAAATTTGGCTCGACCTTCCCCCCTTCCCATAATCCCACGTAAGATATTTCAAATACGTGTTTTTAGTGTAAAAACGTTAATATGTGCTTATTTGCGTTGGATTTATGCGTTGCATTTGGCTGGCCTGGCTGGCCGGCGGCGGTTTAACCATCGAGGAACTACTGTGCTACTTTGTGGCGTTCGAATAACCGCGATAAATCTCATTTTGTAGGATTTAGCCATATTGGCGGAAAACATGCTTTACATTATTTAACCCGGTTTTCTCGTAATGTTATATTGTTTATTTGCGGAAAAAAATTAAATTACATAAAATTTGCCGAGACACCCCTCTCCCCCCTTGAGATTGGGTGAGATTCGACTCGACCCCCTCCCCCTAAACGCCTCACGTAATTAATGGACACCCCCTAATATAATAATGCCAAATCATTGCATACCTAATATTCCCAACATGTTGTCTGAAAATCGTCATGAGGGTGACGTTTGATCATTGTTTTACAAGAAACAATGTATTGATTTTGAAACTAAAACATGTCATCTTCTTTACTAATAATGATTTAATATACTTCTAATGCGATACAAAACATGTAGCGGAAAAACATTACAAAAATCAATCAAATAATAACAATTATTATTCAATCGCTTCTCATTTAATAATAATCTTTAAAAGAGAGATTGAATATTCTCTGCACAATATAGCTTAGGCTGAAATGGAGTAAGGTCACGGATTTTGACAGCGGAGGCGACCGGCCAAATACACTGAACGGAGGCAAGGAAGAATAAAACGGAACAATATATTATGTTATAATGACACACCAAAAAGAAACCATTCCAGAACATCTAACACACTGAAAATTGAAGTAGATATCATAAGCAAAGAAGCGACCAATTTATTTACCTCATTTATTACCAACCAGAAGAGCTCAACCGAGTGAACCGATCTAATGGGCTGTAAAATGAAATCACTCACGTAGAAACAACTCAAAGCAGACGCTGTAAGGTATTCAACACCTTGTTTCGAAGTGAGTAAACATTTCATTTCCGAAAAATCTCTGTAAGCAAGTACTAACTTAAGGGTGATAAAAAAAATCACTCATCAACCGCCGAGTTCGCAATTTCCTTTCGGAACTGAAAAAGTAAATAGACAGCAATCAGACGAAGAAAAATGAGTTAGTAACGGGCTTATTTTGTGTGTATGTTGACATACTTAGAAAACAAATAAATATGTTATAGCAATGCAGAATAGGTAAGCGGTTTTATTCCATTTTAATATTTTTTTAAATGTAATTTCTGTGCGGAAGTGAGACAGCTATTATGATCCGGGGACTACTGCACTATTTCAATGAAAATTGGAAACAACGTTTATTATAAACAATGGTGAAGCAAAATTATGAAACAAAAAAAAACACTCCATATACTGAGTGGAGTGTATGAAGTGTTTTTTCGCGCTGCCGAGGGATGAAATTAAAAAACAAGGATGCGCGTAAGGCGTAAGCTTGTAAGTAAATTATTCAAAATAATTGTTAGATCCCATAATTAACTTTCTACAGAGATGCAGGCTGATAAGGCGAGCAAGAGACGAGCTCACCATAGCCTGTAAGATGCTCCGTGGCACTATTGATGCGCCTGATCTGCATGGTGAGCTGGCTCGCCTCTTTGTCCAAAACAATTACTGCAATGGCATAAAGTACAGGCTGTATGCTGTGCCTACGTGTCGCACCGTTGCGCATGCTAAGTCTCCAGTAGGTTCCTCCACCTGGCTGCAAATAATGATCTTGTATATACCCATTATTTACACCAACAACATCCCCATTTTATGTCCAGGCAAATCACTGTCCATTCCATGGTTGCCTGGAAAAGATCGCGGAAAGCGATAAGGCCGCTCATTGCATATTTTATAGTGTCATTTGTTTTTTTTTTGTAATGTGTTTTTGTGATAAAAAATAAAGAATATATACATAAATAAATCCTTTCAATTCTAAACCAAAAGCGATTCGTTTGCGGATGATTGGACTAAGATGGTATTGGCTTATCAGAAGTAGGTACTTGTATTATGAGAGGGATTTATGAAAGTGTTAACCTTTTTATAATATAACCTCAACTTTATGATTTTCTACTCCTCTTTTACGTTTTTATCTCAGGTTTTTACAACCTTACATCACTTACGGTACAAATAGAGAACATCTATCCCTCTAGAGATGCCAACTTACCACCCAATACGACGGCTTGAACGACGACGCGCCTACGCACTTTTTATGAGCAAAACTAACTGAAATACCGCATACAGCTACAACTTTATTAGGCTGTTTAAGCTATTCTCATACGTCAACAAAACACACACAAACAAATTCAACACGTACAAATCTATAACGGGTGTAAAAGAAGTCTAGTGTTTCCGACACTGTGATATTTTTTTGTACTGGACCATACCTGAGAATCTTTTGGTTCTGGAAATATTGAAGATCTAAGTTCCAACATATTTTTACTTTTTTCACGAGACAAGTTTTATAAGTGGTCAAAAGGTTTTGGAGTGGTACCCGCTTCCCGAAAGACGCAGCGTTGGAAGGCCTCCAACAAGGTGGGCCGATGACCTGAAAGCCGCAGGAATCCGCTGGTGGCGAAAAACGCAGAACCGGTCGAATTGCTCGAAGATGGCCTTTGTCCGGCAGTGAACGTTTTTCGGCTAAAATTATAATGAAGTTTTAAATGCCAGTGTAGTGGCGTGTGATTTTCTGATCATAGAGCCACGAGAGTTGGAAATTTAAATGGAGGAAAGTTGCCAAAAATATTCAAATTACGATGATCTTTGCTCTTCATTAAGGTTTGTTTCAGATTACTGCAATTTTTCGGATTTAGAGAGTAATGGCTTATTGGCTTGGAACAAACTGGCTTTGTAGGTATTTTAAATTCACTTGAAACTGCAATCGGCCAGGGGCCATTGAACTATTACGTAAGCAGATTTTTTGGAATTATTAACACCCCCTCCTCCTCGTCAGCAAAAGTAAGCAAAGCTTTTACCCCCCTCACATGCTCACATAAACATTGGTAGGTACATGCATTTTTCAATGTGTTCTGGTTTATTTATTGATTCATGAGCAGCAGTTATAAGTCTGGAAATAAGGAATAGGCTTGGAATAGAGGACTATAACGGATATAATATTTATTTAAGCAAATTTTACGGTATTCAGTTATTATAATCTTTATAAACGAACAAAACAAACTTCTTTTAAAATTTTTGGTATATCAATTCAAATTAACAGTCTTCAGTCCATGACACACGAATCCATGACTCTAACGAGGATAAGTCTTCGATGACATTGGATGTTTGCTGCTCAATGTTGTGTGTCTGCTCACTTGCGTGTGATTTAGGAATATCATCATTGTTTTCTTCGAGCCATTCATAGACAAGTAGGGTTGCCATATGTGTTCAAACCAAAATCGACTAAATTTTGTAGAAAATCCAAAAAAGTAAAAAATATATACTGCTGTCGTAATCACCTCCAGACTCCCCCATCCCCTATGTCATCAAAAATAAGCAAAGCAAAGACCCCCCGTCCCTCTGTAGTGCTTACGTAATACTTGAATGGCCCCCAAGCTTTATCTTTAGTTTTAACAACGGTATACTACTCTGACCCTTGACAAAGAGTAGACTAATTAGTTTGCTCTTTAGCAAGTCAAAAAAAAATCTTCAGTCGTAGCTCAAAACGACGAAGATTAGAAAAAAAGCGCTTTACTAATGACTTAGCCACTTACAATCAATTATGTAAACGACTAATACTTTCAGTACGCAGATCAATCAATGTCAACCGGTCTCTTAGCTTATCCTTCGTTATTAAACTTCGTTCGCACAGCATCGTCTGCCAATTTTCCTGCAGTGAATACCTATTATAAATTATTTTTTCCTTTACCCTGAGAGGGTGATTAGATTACCCGTTTTTTCTCCTGTGTCGAAAAGGCGAGTCGTATAACAACAATATAAATTCCTGTAATTCTAATCAGAGCTCAGCTTGAAAGCTTGTTTTTTTATTCGATCTTTTTCTTATCTACCGTAGGTAACTATTAACGTAGGTGTACTCCATTTGAGATAATTTAATTAAGCCGTCGGTTGAAGATTATTTTCAACCAGCGTTAGGATGACAAACTTATAATACGGCCTAAAATAAAAATAAAAATATAAACCGACACTATCTTAATTTTGTTTCGAGGCGATATAAATTCTTAACGCCATAGAGTGCCAATAAAAGCTTTTTCTTTCACTTTTTTTCTTAATCGGTCAACCAACAATTGTTTACACCGTTACAATTTTAAAATAATATTTTACCAAAATCTAAGGTTGGTGTTACAATTTTGTAATGGGTTAGGACCGCAGCCCCATAAACGTAATAATTGAGCACAATTATTACGTTTGTACTTAATTATTAATTTTATAGTAGCAACTATAAAATTAATAACTAAGTACAAAATCAAAGACCCAAGTAGAAAGTAAGGTGACGTAATAAGAGTTTAAAAATAACAAAAAAAATCAAATCAAATAAAAATTGCCCTCAAATATATCTAAAACAAACAGCAATAAATAATAACTGTTAAAAAAAAAAACATCAAATAAAAATAAACACCAACCCTCTTAAAGAGAAGCCTGTGTAAAACTGTCAGAGTAATGGCCAATGAGTAATGTCTCTGTCTGTCATAAATAGGCTGTTTACCCTTACCCCCATATTTATAAATGTTGCTTAAAATTAAGAGATGTTTAAACTTCCAAAATGTATGGTTAAACAGACGCTAATAATTACGTAACTTTAAGCAACGTTTATAAATATGGGAGTAAGTATAAACAGCGTGTTTATGACAGCTTAACACAGGCTTCTCTTTCTACACCAGGAAAAATTTATTCGATCCACCACACTGAAAAAAAGACAGCAACAGTTGAACAACTCCAGCTCTGAAGATACACTTCAGTCTTTATACGCCGTTATATGTTAGGAGACGACGGAACAAGTGCACTCATCTACTAACACACTCGTCCGTGTTTCAGCGTTCTTGTTACTCAAAGCCACTTCGTATTCAGCGAGATTTCAGACCAGTGTTTGGCGGGCGGCCCTTTGTGGAAAAGTTGGCAAAAAGTGGTTAATTTGTAGTTTTGTGAACACTTTATATGGTATGGTATGTAAGTACCAACTGGTTAAGTGATTAATTTGTAGTTTTGTGAACACGTTATATGGTATGGTATGTAAGTACCACCTGGTTTGACTTCATGTATGTAAGTACCACCTGGTTTGACTTCGTGTATGTAAGTACCACCTGGTTTGACTTCATGTATGTAAGTACCACCTGGTTTGACTTCATATTAAACAGATGTTAACCTAATAACCAATAATTTTAATGTAACTTTAATTTATTTTTAATGCAATGATTTTAATATGTAATGTTTTAATGTATAATGAATCCTTATGTATATTTTTATGTAATTCGTAGTGCTTAATATGGTAATAATTTCCTGAAATAAATGAATATTTGATTTTATTTATGTTGGCATTATAAGTAATTTAAGTGGAAATTACGTTAATTGGAAACAAGCATTTGAACAGACCATACACGCAGTATACGCAGTGTACACGCAGCATCTTGTACACAAGAAATTTACAAATCAAATGTATATTTCTAGACATGACCTCCTCAACTAGTCAGAAAACGTCAATAAATAAACAGGACATCAATCCTTATGAATTACGTTCTTGAGAAGATTGTGCAATCAACCGCTCTTCAGTGGTACTGACGTACCTACTTATATGTCTACCTTAGAGGCTGGCGGCTAGGTGCACGGGTCGATCGATCAGGTTAACTACGCTTCCATTCGCGACCATCCGTACACACCAAGACCGCCGTTGGTCCCGGCTGTCATTCGTGAATCTTTGGCAGTCGTTACGGGTCGTCAGAAGCCCAAAAGTCTGACAACCAGTCTTACCAAGGATATCGTATTACTCAGTAACTGGGCTGTGGAGGTCAAATAGGCAGTCGCTCCATGTAAAATACTGGTACTCAGCTACATCCGGTTAGTCTGGAAACCAACATAGTTGGAAAGACTAGGCAGATGATAAGTTGTTTAGTCTATATCGAAGAACCTGACGAGGAAATAAAGGCTAAGTATCACTAAACTTTTCTCGGCTCATAAAGCATAATACCTTTTGCCTGGTAAAACAACCTATAGGTATATGTACCTGGTTTAATGGCTGCTGACGTCACAGGCATAAAAGGTTTCCCTGTAAGGGGAACATAAATATGTTAAATGTCATATAGTATATATTACTTAATTTTTATCCTACTACGTTTCCACGTTCGCGAATATGGTAGGAGTGTTACGAAAATCTATCTTCTATTTATATAAAAATGAATCGCCGAAATGTATGTACGCACATAACTTCCGAACGACTACACCAAATTGGATGATTCTTTTTCTTATGTACTCCTTATTGTCAGGACAAGGTCTGTATATAAGAAAATTAAAACAAAAATAGATTAGATCAGAATTATTTTTTACAATCTAATACAAAAAGGGATTGACTGGAAGCCGACCCCAACATGGTTGGGAAAAGGCTAGGCAGATGATGATGATGATGATGACAAAAAGGGATTGACGGTTGGTGACAGAATACTTTGACAGATCTTTGACGAAATCATCAACCAACTGATTTCATTTTACTGGAAGGGTTATATTTCCTCAGTCGCGACTGGAGAAATAAAATATGACGGTACGAAGTTCGCCGGGTTAGCCTGTCAGGACAAGGTTTGTATATAAGAAAATTAAAAAAAAAATAGATTTAATCAGAATTAATTTTTACAATCTAATACAAAAAGTGATTGACGGTATGTGACAGAAGACTTTAACAGATCTTTGACGAAACAATCGACCAACTAATTTGATTTTACCAGTCGCGACTGGAGAAATAAAATATGGCGGTACGAAGTTCGCCGGGTCAGCTAGTATATTCATATTTTTATTCATTACTGGCTGACCCGACAGACGTTGTCCTGTCTTAACTATGCATATTTTTACATATTTTTTTCATTTTCTAACACAACAAAAAAATAACTAGCAAAATTGGTCCAGCTGTTCACGTGTGATGCCGATGACGTGACCAAGGGAAATAGGGATTCATTTATAGATATACAGATTTATGGTGGGGAAATTAATTGTTTATCAAATTGTTTAATTGTATAACAACACTTAAAATTAGTAATTGTGTTATGGGCATTTTATGTAACTGCCTAAGAAGTTCTTCTTTGTTATGAATTGAATAAACTTACAATAAAAATATTTCCTATATGTACAGACGCCAGCACATCAAGCTACCCCAAACTGTCAAATTTCTTTGATAGATTTTCAACATTATGACATAAGAATAAGGTTCATATTCAATTGGAAAAATTTGACAGTTTGGGGTAGCTTGATGTGCTGGCGTGTGTGCAAGTCAAGGAAATTATTTATTTCGTTAACAATATATTTTCTTGGCTCAACACACAAGCTACCTATGTGAAATGTTGCAAATATTTTTCCTGTTTTGTTACGTTTCAAAGGAATTTATCGAGTCTAACACATACTTATGTGAATATACCGAATACATACCCAAATACAAAGAACTACCGAGTATTATTTTAGTTTCGTTCTAATAAATCATCTCTGTTTGACTTACCTACAAAATTAACTGTCAGCGTTATTTATAGATTCTAGTTAAATTATTTGTAGGTCACGCCACGAAGTAAGTCATAAACGGGATAAACATGTATTTATAAAACCGAAACAAACAGAATTATTCTTAGACCATTTTTATTTAGTGGGTAAAAATATAAATACAGTCCTGTTCTCTTAAAACTAACAAAATATTTTGAGAAAAATATTTTCACACCACCTTATGATCAATTCTAGTAATTATGAACGTTCAAAATCTAGTCGCAGTGTCATCTTGGCGACAATCAAATGTCAAAATCTTGTCAAAAATGTATCTGAAACTCGAGGTATTTTTGATAGATTGAGACTGAGTTCAGACTGTGAACGTTCTTAAAATTACGAGAATTGCCTTGGTGTATGCTGTCAAATTATACACGTCATGCAAATCTAACCAATAGCAATTCACCAAAGCCCTAGGCTCTAGGCGGGCTTTAATATTATACTGAATTTCATTATAACTCGCTGGTCAATAATGGGATTTAAATTTGGAACCATAACTTAAAAAATCTTATGAAAAGTTTTACCACTTAATATAAATTGATTTTCTGTCAAAGTATGAGTAGCTCAAGATCTCACTGAGTAGGTTTTCGTTGCCATCAACGAACAATATATTGAAATTAAATAATTTAAAAGAGATAGGTGTTATAGTGAAATAATTAGTAACAATAATGTTAAGGTATTATCTATAAAAATAAAACAAAACCGGATGCAAAACTGAATACCTGCATTTTACATGGAGCGACTGCCTATCTGACCTTCACAACTCAGTCACTGGTCCCCCCTTGGTCAGACTGGTTGTCAGACTTTCGGGATTCTGACGACCCGTAACGACTGTCAAAGATCCACAAATGACAGCTGGGACCAACGGCGTAACGTGCTTTCCCAGGCACGGTGGGGTCTGGGTATGTAATGATGGTCACCCATCCACGGACGAACCGTGGAAAGCGTAGCTTAACCTGATCGATCGACCCGTGTGGCTAATATTACTTAGCTTTAAGCTCTTCTAAATGAGGCTAAGTAAAAGAGAATAATAAAAAAACAATAAATCAATATGCCAAGCCCTTTCCCAACGTTAGGGTCGACTCCAACGTTAGGGTCGACTTCCAGTCTACCAGGATGCACCTGGGCCCCAATTTTATATTATCATCGTCATCATTTCAGACGAAAGACGTCCACTGCTGGACATAGGCCTCCCCAAAAAAAACAGAAATTGGGGGTTTTGCCATAATCGCCACGCTTGGCAGGTGGGTTGGCGATCGCATTATGGTGGTAAAATGCAGAGAAAACGCCGCTACCCATTCTCAGGTAAGTCCCTTAGTCGCCTTCTACGACACCCACGGGAAGAAATGGGATGGTGTTATTCTTTACGTCCGGCACCACACGGAACAACAATTCTGTATCGTTATAATGATTTCCCAAGGAATCGTACTACGTTCCAACTACGTCAATATCGTTTTTTTTAGAAACCAATGTAACGGTAAGGAATCGGAATGTCATAATAACATTCTGTATGTTCCAAGACAATTTGTCCATACTATTAATACGATATTATCAGAATTCGTGTGATTGACGTGGTTACGAGTAAGGAATCGTAGTGAATTCAGTAGCTTTTTTTTATGTATGTTCGGGCATAACTCCGTCATTATCAAAGGTCGGAGTAGGTAGATTGATTTTATATACTTGCGTCAAGATATTATTATATGGACATGCCATTTTATCCATAATGTGCGGGAACAACTGGAAAAAGTTCCGGAATTGGAATTATGGAATAAAATAAAATAAAAAACATACAGATAGGCTAACAAAATCGTTTATTATATGAATGCTTATTATATGAATCGTTTATTATTAAAAAAACACTGGTAGCGTAGATTTATATTATTAATACGTTTTGCACCTTAAGCACAAATTCGTGCTAATTTCAAAATTCCGGAACAAATATCACAATAAATATGAAGTTCCGGTATTTTGGAGGCATATCCATATTATCCTCTACGTTTGACGTCAACGACCTTATTTCAATCTATCTACTCCGACCTCTGGTCATTATTGACGGATTTGCAAAATTTATTTTTTGTTCGAAAGAGGTTTATTCCGAAATGGTTCCATTTAAATTTCTTAAAGATCTGATAGTGCGTTTTGGAGACAGACAATGGAACTCTTAAAAAAATAACAGCAAATCAACCGCGATAGCTGCTATCGGATAAATATGCATTGTTTTGATTTGATTGACTTTGAGAGTACCCCAAGGATAGTGAAATTTCGAATTGGTGTGAGGTAGGTACTATAACTAAAAGGTGAAAAATAAAAACTCATTCAAAAAAAAAAAAATCAACCAACTTCCAAAAAAACACTATAAAGTGAAAAATAACTTTAATTTCAGAAGACGGTGACAAAAAATTAATATACTTATCCAAAGACATCGCCTTCTGAAATTAAAGTTATTTTACACTGTAATGTTTTTTGGGAAGTCAGTTGTTTTTTTTTTAATTTTGCATCACCAATATATCGCAGCTTTATACCCTATAGCTCATAGACAAAACTACATATTTAGGTAATTTATGACGTAGGTATCAACGGAACGATGTTATTTATGGCTGTTTATGATAACACTATAACGAGCTCCCATGGCGTTTATGAGCTTCCAAAGGCGAGGCAAGTAGTACTTAACTGACATTATTTTATCTGTACCTACTTAATGAAAATATTCGAGGAGGCACCTTAATATGATCATTTTCCGTTAATAATACAGATATATGATCTTCTTCGCTGTTTAGAAGAAGGGCCCTCAAGACCCTTATGTGAACAATGCTAATTAGTAATTATAATTATTTGAGCTTATGAAGATAAGATCACATTTCAAGATATACTTACAATTATGTAATTAATAGCTTTTGTTAGCGGTTTCGCCCACGTGGATGTCGGAAATTATCCCACGGGAACGTACTAACGGGATAAAAGTGTGTTTTAAGCCAGGTTAGAAACTATTAGTTTGCTAAATATCATCCAAATCCATTCAGTCATTTTTGCATGATTGAATAACAAATGTCCATCATCTAAACACCCACAAATACAGAAACATTCACATTTATAATATTCGGAGGATAATGAGCCACTCTCTCTCTCTCTCTCTCTCTCCCTCTGTCTAGTTGTGAGTTTCTTAGCAAAATAAGTGTAGTGTACTTGGTCAAAAAAGAAAACGATGGAATAGAATCGAAAAAATCATGAATGGTGGAAATTGATCATTCCAAGAAATCTTCCTAATTCTTCGATTGTAGTCGGCTGAGCCTAATCGGCGATTGCTTGGATTGTATGTTGCAGTGGTTTGATGCCTTCTCTTGCTACGGTGTAACCTAGGAACTAGACTTCTGTTTTGCCTAGGTTGCATTTGGCGGTTTTGTGACTTCTAAAACCCAGCTGACCAAACCCAGAAGACTGGCTGTCAGACTTTCGGGCTTCTGACGACCCGTAACGACTGTCTAAGATCCAAAAATGTCAGCCGGGACCAACAGCTTATCGTGCTTTTCGAGGGGCGGAGGGGTTGTGGTAGGTGTGTAAAAAATAAAGATGACAAACGTTATTTAGCGCATTACACATAATGTACCTAATATTAATTTCTTAAAATACCTAATAAAGTTAGCAATCAGTTTTATTATGTCTAGACTCTAAATAGGAATGATGACTAATATTTAAAATGTTCGAGCAAATAATTTTATTTCAAAGAAGGCACAGTTAAATGAGAAAATCTTCATGCCATTGTTTTCTAGTCTCTGCAGTACTGATACTTCTGTTTCTTACACGATTATCAAAACGTGGTGTCAGTTCTTCTCAGGACTGTTTGCTTCCGTGTTTCTTTAAGAGATGTCAAAAACCTGGTTGTGTGCTGTGATGAATGGTAGCTACGAGTAACATATATCAAACAGCAATTCAGTTGGGTGTATTCAACAGGCAAAAGATAATTAATAAATTGTAACTGGAGTAGGTACTGTTAGCCCAATCATCAACCCATGTTTTATCAAGGTTCGGCTTCCAATCTAACCGGATGCAAAACCCAATGACTGGGTGGTAACATGCTACCCCTTGATAAGACTGGTCTTCGGACTTTTGGGCTTCTGACTACCCGTAACGACTGTCAAAGATGTAGGTATGACAGCCGTACCAACGGTTTAAAGTGCTTACAGAGGCACGTAGACCGACCGTGACAAGTACGTAGCTTAATCTTTGGTCGACCATTGCAGCTGTTATCATTTAGGGGGCGGGGCGTCCATTAGTTACGTGAGTCAATTTTGGCGAGTTTTCGACCCCCACCCCCGCTCTGGTGGGATGTCGTTAGATTTGGCTCGACCCTTCCCCCCTTCCCATGATCTCACGTGAGATATTTCAAATACGTGGTTTTAGTGTAAAAACGTAAATCTGTGCTTATTTGCGTTGGATTTATGCATTGCATTTGGCTGGCTTTGCTGGCCAGTGGCGGTTTTACCATCGAGGAGCTACTGTGCTACTTTGTGGCGTTCGCATAACCACGATAAATATTATTTTGTAGGATTTAGCCATATTGACGGAACAAAATGTTTTATATAATTTAGCCTGGTTTTTTCGTAATGTTCCATTGTTTCTTTGCAGAAAAAATATAAAATAAAATGATATTTCCCGACACCCTCTCACCCCTAAGTGAGATTGGGTGAGATTGGGTGAGATTCGACTCGACCCCCTCCCCCCTCTAAACACCTCACGTAATTAATGGACGCTCCCTTAGCTACGACTCTACGAGCCCCTCCACCATCCTATGTCTTATCAAGAAAGCTTATTATAGCGCTCTATGAAAAACTGACTACAGAGGCAAACAGAAGTGACACTACAAATTGTACTCACATTGGGCCAAGTAAACTAGGAATTAATCGTACTTACAGCATATCAGTCTGGGGGCATACGGGGTGTGGGGGATAACCTACGACATACAACTCGTTAACGCAACCGATGCCGCTAACGATTTTTTGGTCGTAGGTTCGAACCCTTACACGCTTTACTGTGTAAATTATTTCATCACCTCAAAACGGTAAAGGAAAACAGCATGAGGAAACCGCCATGGCTTAGAACCACAATTCGAAGACATGACATTTACTAACCCGCACTGGGCCCGCGTGCTGGATAAATGCCGCTCCCTCAAAGGAGGCCTGTGTTCCAGCAGTGCAAAATTATAGGCTGATTTTGTGTGTGGTTTGTATTAACGGTTAAAAAGGTCTTGGGATCTCCAACTTTGTGTTTTAGGACGCCCGTGTACCACCAGAGGGAACATTATAAGCTGTTTATGTATGTATAAACAGCTTATAATGTTAAGCTGATAAGTCAAAGTCAAAGCATTTATTTCAAATACGCACTTAACTTTGAACGTCAATTTTTACATTAAAATAGAATTGATTCTAGTCGCCCCTTCCAAAATGTAGTTTCGTATGAAGAAGAATGGGCAATTAACTCCACCGTTACTCTTCTAAAATATTTTAAGTACAATATTTAACATAGTACATTCATTATATAATTATGTGCGAAAACGATGCACCCAGAATAAAATTACCATACCAAAATAGGTAAAAAGAATGAAATTGAAAAAATACGGATAAACTAATTTTATCATAGAAACATGGTGCTCACATATTTACAAACATTGTAAAAAGTAAGTATACGATTTACCTAGAATATTAACAAGTAATAAGTCAGTGTGTGACTTAAAGTAGTCACTGAGTGTAAATCAATGTCATAATATAATTAATTATACAATTCAATTAGCAACCAGTTTGATTTTGTCTAAACTCTAGATTGTCCTATGGAGCAGGACATGCATGTTTCCAAGCATAGTAAATAAGTAAGTACAGTCTAATAACACTCACCTACTTTACAGCAGGAAGTATCAAGCATGTTACCTTTTAAGTAATGAGGCGATCACTAGCTAAGTAAATGGTCGCAATAGTGTTCACATGTAAGTTGGTCGCTATCCCGACAAGTAGGCACGGTGACCAGTTTAACCCGTTCCAGACGCCCACTCTTTTACTTTATAACTTGAGCACACGACAACAAGTACCTAGTGTTTATTTATAATTAAATAGCAACCCGCCCCTGCTTCGCTCAGTTTTTATGACTTGACAAAACATGAAGATTTCTTTATTATAATTATCTAAGTGAAATATTTATCTTCCGAAATAAATGATCTCAGTTTGGTTGAATACTGCATGGAAATCTGTTACTTGGTTTAGAAGAACGTGGGCACACAGACGGACACCAAAAGCGACTTCAATTTAGAATATGTGTGTCTATACATAGCTATTTTTTATCGTTTTAATCCTTTTAAAAGGGTAATTGTACTCATCATTATGAACAACTATCTAAAAGTTGTTCATAATGATGAGTACAATGACCGTTTTTAAAGGATTAAAACGATCAAAAAGTAAACATGTATACTCGTAAACTCCAAAAGTGTCTCACATCAAGCATGTTTTTGCTAATTACTGAAAATCTGGTTTTCAAATTACATTTTGTGTAACTCCTATGCAGGGACCGAATTACCGGTATTTCTTCTATAACGCTACCAATTACCGACATGTTTACAATAAAAAAGTAAAGATAATAATAATACCGATACCCAAAGTCAGTTAACGTTATCTAAATACCAGTATTAATATCGGTAAAAGTAACGATTCTTATACCGGTAATTTATACATCTATCTTCTTCTATGACGGTGGGGAGACTAGCATGTATCGGTGTATGCACAGAAACAATAATAAATACACGCCGAACGTGCGGCTACCTTTGGCGTGTATAGAATATTGTTTCTGTGCTGCAGAAAATTATAACAAATAGGGTGGCAGGGTCATCAACGCGAAAACTGAAAACATGAACTATCTTCAGTCTATTTACAATATTGGTGCCGATTCTCCTGTACACCAAACTAAATTAACTAAGTGCTAGTTTAGTTCGTTTGTTTAATATAGTCTATGAGAATCATGAAGGTAATCTGCAAAAAAAAAACTAAATTTAAAAACAATTTTGACACAATTAAAATCGTATTTGACAATCACGACTCCACGTGGTATTTCTTTTTATTAGCTTCGCAACGTGGTACTTGTTTGCCCTACCCTGTGACTTTTTTTAGGGCCGAAGGCGTGCAAGTGGGGCAGCCTCGACGTTTTTTATATGGAATTTTTCACTTTTTGACTTATAGAAAACTATATTTGTAATTATTACCCACAAGTTAAGTTTTAGAGCTTTATGGATCTAATAAAAGGGGTTGAAATTTTCTGTATTTTGCGATAAGATACCATTTTCGAGATATAAGCAAAAGAAAAGAAAAAAGATACAGCAGGTACTGTTTTTGCACCTGATGTCGACTCCACACCTTTTTAATCGCGATTAAAAATAGTCAGATTTAGTTGGACAATCAAAATTTTGGGTTAAAAACCTCAAATTAAGAATAGCAAAATTGCCGTTTTCACTAAATTAATAACCCAGTACCATCTTAGTGCTGTCAAACTAAACTATAGTTAAAATATGTCTTTTCAGTCAATTTCAGAATGGGCAATCGTCATTTGACAGGAATAAATAAAATTTTGGTGATTCTTAGTCTAGTTTAGAGGCATTTGTGACAAGAAAATCGGCACCATTGTTCCTGTGCTGCAGAAAATTATAATAAACGTGGTGACACAAATTGAAAAAAACTACTTAAACTAGCTGCGACCGAATATTGCTATAAAACGAGATATTCCTGTCTCCAAAAAGGTATACTCGCCCACATGTTTCTGGATCCAATGAAATTGTCCTTGACGACGACTTTATGAGGAACGTAAAATATGAGAAAGGTTTTAATATTATATCCAGAGATGTATGGTCGACTGTACCTACATAAAGACATTTAATTAGTCTTAGTCATTAAAAACTAACAATATAGTTATAATAATACGGTTTAAGTTGAAAGGTTGAAACTTCTTTCGACCCATAAAAGTATTTTTTACACAAACAACAAGTTGATAAATCAAAGGCAGTAGACATAGGTACGTTCGGCGTACGCGACGCTATGTTTGTGTGTCGTATGATTTTGAAATTAAATTTGCGCGAGCGCGAGTCTTATCGTATTCGTATCTTTTCGCTCGTCGTAACATGCGTTGTTGCCGCTCCGCTTAGAAGAGACGAATGCAAGGCGCGCAAGGCGCTTGATTTGGTTTTGGCTACGTCGCACAAAATGGTGCTTCTTGTTAGATTTTAGCGGAGTAACGATATTGGTAACGCTATTAAAATACCGCTATTAAAATCCTATGATTTAACGGTAATTTTAACGTTAAATATTTAATGGAATGGAACGAAATGTTTTGGTAGTTTTCCGGTAATTTATTGGTAACACCTTCCCTGCTCAATATGGACACTTTTTAGTCAATTTCGTCATTTGAAAAGGGAGATCCAGACAACAGATAAAATCTTAATCTTATATATAATATTTTAATAATGTGATCAAACTAATATAATCCATGACCAAAAACCGCGCAAAATTGCAAAAGCAGAGAGTTATTCGTCGATATACACATACGAAAACACTTTATTTAATGAATTTGAATAGACATTTGTAATAAATTTAAATAGAGCAACAAAATAATTAAAAAAACACTTTGATCCCTTCGTGGTTAGACTCATATAAAATTTAATTAATATAATGTTTGGACTTAAAAGACACCATAAGCTCTTTTTGATTGTTCCAGCATTTCTTCTCCGGGATCAGGCACCTAAGAAACGCCGGCTCCATTTTGATTTAAAATATCGACCAAACTATTTAAGAGTAAATGTGTGCTTACGGAAATAAAAATCATTTGATCATTTCATTTCGAATCTTGTATCAAGAATACAAGACAGCCAGGACAAATAATGAGAAAATATACGAAATGCAGCATACGCACATACATAAATCTATCCATCAAGTATAGGCTTAGTCATACGTAGAGCAGATTGCTCTCAAATTAATACGTAATGAGTGAGGTCATATAACATGGAACATCGTAACAAGCAATTATGAAGCGTAACGAAGCAACAATACAACAATAGCTTCGTATAACCGTGAGACTGAGAGAGGAGCTATCTCATTGTTTTCATGTCTATCGCTCAATCTACACGTCTTTCTTTCACTCTGTCCGCGACGGACGGACAAGATAGATCTTCTTTGTGCCTACAACAAGTTCAAGAGAGATAAGCTAGAGGAAACGATGGTATAACTAATCGCAAACAGGGATCTGTGTCAGACGAACCTTATGACTTAATGCAATGTGTTAATAAGAAGAGGGTAGTTCACAGTAGCACGTTGCACTAAGACCATGTTAAAAATCCAATGCACGATAAAATACCTCCGCGATATTTAAGTGTAAGATTAAGTGGGTACTGCGGTTTTTTATTCCTATATTTTCGACGCATAATTATGTAGATACAGTAGAACTCTCGTCATCGGTAACGCTTTCATCTTGAGCTGGCTTAGCGACGCAGTTAGAGTAGAAAAGAGGCCAGCTTTCATTGGTCCCGGTACCACAAGGTATATTACACAAAGATATTCAATCATTTCAATAGTTATGAACTCATTTTTCTATTATTTTAGGTTCTGCATCAGTTATAACAAACAATGGATAGGTATACCCACCTCATACAATGGAAACACAAATTGCATTGGCAGCAGTGCGCATTGTCACCGTTAGTTTTAATAGACCTACCTACCTGTACGCAATGACCCCTAACCATGACACTTTAATGTTCATTTGTTCATGTCTGGATCTCTACTTTGCTAGCGATTTTGTATAACTTTTAAACACCATCAGCTTTTACCAACGTAGGTATGTTTGGTTTTAGAAGTTACGTGAGGCCAGGCTCAGATCACGCCAGGCGTTTAGATCTTGGCTACTCAGATGCTTCATTTTGCCCAACTGATGAGTAGCAAGTAGCACTTGTCAACTGGTCACCTACACCTTGTAGATTACCTATCCTTTTGTTCTGTGGGAAAATCCTCAGGATCCGTCTGGGAACAACGTAGGGTTATGTCGAACTCCTATTAACTAAAACCTCACTTTTCCTTCTTCTACCATGTGTCGGAGGCCCGGGAGATACTTGTCTATTCGCCGCACTTCCGACTAATATCAGCCCGCCATGCCTAGCGAGCCCCATCACAAAGTGCGACCGATCTCATGACCGTACATCCTCCCATTAAGGCGCGCATACTGCATGCCAGAGCCTGACTGCTCGAGTGACGATACAGCATTTTACCTACTCACTACCTATTGATACCATGCAGTATACATACAATTACGCTACAATTCCTTCAGAACAAAATGTATCTTCTAATGTATATCGTCTTTGTACTACAAAACAACTAATTCTGGGTCTTGATACATACCATACCGTGACACAAGTAATTATCCGTCATCATGGCGGAACTTTATCAATAAAAACTAAAATGGTACCATTTTCGACTTGACCTTGTACGATGACGATTAATTCCCCGATCGGGACAGTCAGTAGGTTGCGTCGCTGAACCGGCCTTGCCACCATGACGTAACCAACCTGTATGCCTTCGAGTCTTCGAGCCGGCGACCGCGCGAGCGCAGCGCATCTCGTTCGAAAATTGAATTTCTTTAAACACGCGAAACAAATCGATAATAAATTTAATCGTTGCTATTAGTGTTAACTGCCAGTGATTCTATGAAGGCGTAGTGTTCGGTGATGCAACTGTGATTGTGGAGTGAAGATGATATAATTCAGTTGGAAGTTAAAGATTGGTTT
This sequence comes from Polymixis lichenea, assembly GCA_949091785.1. Taxonomy (NCBI): domain Eukaryota; kingdom Metazoa; phylum Arthropoda; class Insecta; order Lepidoptera; family Noctuidae; genus Polymixis; species Polymixis lichenea. Next base: position 16,136,683 of record OX420943.1, on the reverse strand, counting down.
TGTAAGAAATACCTAGTCAAGTTTACGTGGGACGAAGTAAGTTTTTTTACTTTTTTTTTGTTTTCGATATTGGTATCTACCATATCTATATGGGACCAGTGAATTCTTATAGATATGGGTATATAGGCACCACTTGTGTTGATGCGCTTATAGTTACGTACTTAGAATCCATTTAAAGCTTACAAGCAATGTCATAAATAAACACTTAGTTAACCAATACGTGACTAATTAGTTATAATTAACTTAGGTAAGGCATAACTATTATCATTAAACTAATCATCATAGGTATTTTAAGGTTTTTCGGTATCTTTAAATCCGATAATACCCGTATTTGAGAACAAAACTCAATATTACTTTGACCATATTTCGTAGAAGTGTCATAGATCCTGTTTGAAGATGTTTATGGGCACATCTAGAATAGAATTAATTAATTAAAGATGAAACCAGTTCGTTGCCCCGTGTTTTGGCTGTTGGCGAGACAAGCTGTAATCAAATGATAATTTTATGATCGTTACATTGGCGCCATTTGATATTTGGCTAATATGAAAGACTAAGAACGGATAGATGAACACTAATATGATATATGTCCTTATCACACAACCTGCTCAATAACGTATCAACGTCGATGTCATGCAAAACCTAACATAAAGTACGTCATTATAGCCTAGAGTCTAGTCGGACAACAATATTATAATAGTTTCCATTTTATCTAGCTGGCCAAAAGTGTGAATTGACTTTGGAACCTTAACAAAAAATCTTCTGAAAACTTTTATTTAAAAAAAAAAAAAAAGCGTGGGGTGCTTGATATTAATTGATTATAAAAATACCTCAAAAAGCACCCCACTCTTTTTAATAGAATTAAATTATTTTCTACTTTTAGTTTGGTTTTTAAAGCGGTTTTTTAGTTTTTATTAAACTATTATTTATTTTATATTTTTTAGTTTTGCTAACTACAAAAGCGTGTTTTTCTATTTTTTTAAATAAAAGTTTTCAGAAGATTTTTTGTTAAGGTTCCAAAGTCAATTCACACTTTTGGCCAGCTAGATAAAATGGAAACTAGTATAATATTGTTGTCCGACTAGACCCTAGGCTATAATGACGTACTTTATTTTAGGTTTTGCATGACATCGACGTTGATACGTTATTGAGCAGGTTGTGTGATAAGGACATATATCATATTAGTGTTCATCTATCCGTTCTTAGTCTTTTTTATTGAATTGTCATAGGTCCTCGATAAGTCTACAAAGTTTAAATGAAATCTGACCGTTTAAAGTGGGTCAAAATAGCGTCCAAAGGAGTCGGTTACATACAAACATACAAACAAACAAACATACAAGTGAAGCTAATATAAAGCGTGTAAAAAAAGGCGTGATAAGTACAGTATTCTCCTCGGGAATAAAAGAGTCTTCGTGTTGTCCGTGAGCTAGAATCCTGAGTGCAGCGAGGAATTCTAGTGGAATTTCCTCGCTCTAGATTTTAAGTAAGTACCTTTATAGTCTAAACACCATAAGGGTTAATTAACTCTAGAACCGAGAATCCTTTCTTATGCTCTAGATTCAATATAACGCCCGTGACGTCAGATTCTCCGTGACATAATAAAACAAGTTTATTCCCTCAATGAATAATCTATTAGTAGATAGTAGCATGTAGTACGTAAAAAGGTTCTAAAAAAGTCTCATTGAAACTTGGTATACCTACTCAATTTACATAATTATTCGCTTATAGTTTTGGAATATTTTGTTCTGCATCTTTTTCCCCGTTGTGCTAACATTCTATAAGACACTTTAAATGATGATATCACTTGTATTTCCTTCAATATGAAGTGCTTTTATAAGTTTTATGAATTTGGAGAGTGGACTGTGAGATGCTGTAAAAACTCTGTCTACCGGTCAAATACTTCCAGTGTCGTAAAAAAATATTGAGGGATTGCTATCGTTGATTTTCACTATTTAAAAGCTTCTTCAAACAGACGCGACGCGACACTTGTAGAAAAATTTCCATGAAGTGTTCATAGAAATTGTTCTACGTCGCGCTAGTCTGCACAAGCCTTGATACCCCTCTCTAACTAGTAGTAGTAGAATATCGTGGGTGAAATTAGGTTGGGTGATCTTCAAATTGGTGATCTAACCGGAATGCCATAAATTTTTCTTTATTTTAAATTAAGTCGAAGAACTGTGTCTCTTTTTTGTCCACTTCTGCTGTTCCCTTCTAACGTCAGTACCAAAATTGAAATAAAGAAGTGCGAGTCATATTAGGTTTCTGTATGACGTGTTTGCTTTCCAAACAAAAATTTAGTACACGTCACACAGTGGATTCGATATGCGTATTCGATAAAATCCCACAAGAACATTTCTGGAACGGATACCATTCATAAAAAAAATAAACAATACTTGTTCTGAATAACTATAATAATATCTATAATCTGAATCTCGAAAACGGCTCCAACGATTTTCATAAAATTTAGTATGCAGGGGGTTTCGGGGGCGATAAACCTATCTAGCAAGGTTTCATTTTTAGAAAACGAAGAAAAGAAATACCGAGCAAAGCTCGTTCATCCCGATATTAATATTTTTATTTACGAATAATAAATAATAAAATAATAAATCTTTATTTCCAGTTTTACAATTTTAGGGTTACCACTTGGTATACATTAAGATTTTACTCTAATAAATTGTAGTTGCACACAGAGTTATAAACCTCTGTCACCCAAGCTAAGATTAAACTTGTGTTATGGGTGACAGGGCTCTCAAGTTAACACTAATTAGAAAGTAAAATTTCGGAACTTCACAGAGTAGGTACAATAGACAAAAATTAAAGAAAATAAAGACTGAAGCTAATACAAACTAACTAATTAAAGAAAGAACCATTTGTATAATGTGTGTGTGTGAGGGGTGTATGTGTGTATGTGTAAGTTTGTATGAGTGTGTGTTTGTGTTGTATGTGAGTTATGTTGTGCGGAGTTGTGTCTGTAGTGTCGTTTGTGTCGGTGGGTGTATTTGACGATATGCAGGACGGGGTGTATTTTAGGGTCAAAGGGGGTTAAATCTGCGTATTGAGAATGTTTTCAACCTCGTCATAGTTAAGGGTCATTATCCAATTACGGACCTTACCTTTACACTCAAATTTATTGGCCGTGTAGATGTTACATTGCTTGTTCACCAAGTTATAGATACGACTGCCAAGGATTCTAAAATGACGTCCCGCAAGTTTCGTTCTGTGCCTCTCTATGGGGCACACATCCATAGACCTACGTTTTTTCAAGCGATCATGATCCAGCTGTAAAGAAGTGTGTCTGCGTAGCGTACTGTTTAGCACAAAGAGCTGCCTCACGGTCAAGACCTGACATTCATTGTACAATTAAGCCGTACTATACCGATAGTGTTTAAAGGTCATAACTTTTAGGACAGCTCTCTGAGCCCTCTCCAACTGTATCATACTTGTTTTCGAAGCACCGCCCCAGACTGTTATGCCGAACGTTAATATTGACTGGCAAAGTGATAAATAAACCATACGTAAAGTATCTGCATCAGCACAGTACCGCAGGCTTTTAAACACTGTAATAAGTTTTCTAACTCTGCCAGACAATGCCCCTATCTGAGCATTCCATGATATGAGGTTGTCTATAAGCACGCCTAGGTATTTCACGCTGGTTTTTCTTGTCAGAGAAAGGCAGGAGCATTGGTTTGGGTAAGCATTACAATTAGTATGCGCTTTAACTGAAAGTGTGTTGTCGGGTTGCGAATTAGATTTGAGGGAGAAAGTGATAAAGTTGGTTTTGAATGAAATACTATTCTATTTAGTTATTTTTATTACTTATTTAGTATGTTAGTTGAGGTCCCTTAAAATTGTAATGTTACGTATGAAATAAACATTTTATTTACTGTATACGAATGCTCTAGAAATTTTGTAGCCGTTTTACGCCCACATTGAAAGTAGACCCGTTGCAAGTCGTAATGTTGAAAAACAAATGCTCCTTTAATGTCCTGACAACAATTAGCTACTTGTAAATATTGACAATATCGTTATGGAATTCCAGTTTAGTCCGTAGAATATTTTCTTGTTTTTCAAAGTAAGTAAAATAATTCGGTACATAGGTGGAATTAATGCTTGAGGCATTTTCTACCAGTCAACCTAAGGGAAGAGACAAAACATGGCACGTGCAACATTAGAGATAGATAGCACGAAATACACTATAAAATTGATGAATACTTAGATAAATGCATATAAAAAAGTAAAGCAGAAATGTCGATCGATAGAGGATAATCTTCTGTGCATTATATTTTTATCATATTAATTAATTAAATCCTACTTCCTACAAATATTATAAATGTGAAAGTTTGTGAAGATGTTTGGATATTTGTTACTGAAACACGCTAAAACGGCTAAACGGATTGGGATGAAATTTGGCAAACACATAGTTTGTAACCTGAAATAACACATAGGATACTTTTTTTTGCCGATATTACATTCCCGCGGGATAGTTTCCGACCTGAACGCGGCCGAAGCCGCTGGCAAAAGCTAGTTGAATCTAACTGCTGTAGGTACCTATCTCGTTCTATAGAATTAAAGAAAGAAAATGTATTTAGTGTGAGTCGCACAGGAAGGTCACAAACGAAACGGAACACAATTGTAAAAATATTAAAAAAAAACAAAATGATTTAAAAGAAATCTTCGTAAAAACTACTTTACTTAAACAGTTTGTGCTTAAGTAAAGTAGTTTTTACGAAGATTTTAGATTTTAAAATTAGTTTTTAGAGCATTATTCATCACCTGAAAAGATTGTAATTAAATACATTTTGTAAATACTTAATAGGGTAACTACTCCAACACAAATGTTGCCAGCTCATTTTGTACACAATAAGCCATTTTACACACTCGACTAAGTAACATAATTGCTACGCCACGAATACACGGAGCACTAAACTTCACTGTACCTACTAATATAATTACTGGCAACACTGTTGGCTAAAGTCAAGAGCACTTGAAAGACGAAATTCGTACTTAATGCTTCGAAAAAAGGCGCTGTTGATCTGATTTTTTTTACTTTGAACATATTTTATACAATTGATGATGATAACACGCGCGGACAAAGAATACTTAAAACTTAAATTATTCTTAAAATAATAGAGCTAGTGGCACGAATAAAACTGTATGTTGTAGAATCATAATTTACCCGGTTAATAAAACAACACCAAATATTAGTAGGTACCATTGTTAAGTGTAATTATTAAAATTACATTAAAAAAAATATGAAATAAGTTTCAACGTTGAAAAAATAATAGTTTTTACCTCACATACAATACAAAAACGAACTTAAAAACAAAATTATAATATAAAGATAGTTTAATGCATGATAATGCATGTACCATTATTGATTTGCAATTTACTGGTATTGTCGTCGTCAACCCTTATGGGTTGACGACGACCGCGTGCGAGTGTATTTATCCACATCTGTCGCACCTTGTGGTAAAAATTATACAAAACCTTGAAACATACCGTGTACAAGTTGCTCTTGACCGGGTATTACTGAAAATGGCCAGTAATATGCGTCAGGCCGTCAGGTGCATATTGTAATGCAAATGGTGCTAGCAGCTGCACTATGCGGTGTGCATCACTTAAAGTACCAAACGCAGGTAGGTACGAATGTATTATGCATTCTGCGGGCATCATTGTCCCAATGGTACGATTGTGAATAATTATTGTGTGCCATTGATTTGCAGGCAAAACGCTGACGCATTTTTTTTTGACATTGGAAATCATCACATAATCCCGCTCTGGGTAGAGCGGGGAAGTCAGACTTTAACTGACTAAAACCCACCCGTGTTCCTTCAGTTGCATGTGTGCCAGGGGCCACGGTATCTCTTTCGAACAACGCTCCTACCGTACCCCTGGCAGGACGCCGACACGATGCATTAATTGCTGCTTGTTTTCCTGTAACTATCGAATTTACATAATAATCTATGTACTCTGTCTAACATAATAATAATATACACTCACATAACGTATATTTTCTATGATAGATAAAATTGTATACGATAAAAATGTTCAAAGCCTTAAAGCGGGCCGTCCACTGCTACATAGGATGTGACCGAAGAGGTTCATCACGTTCCCCACGTATGCTCAGACGTAAACATATCGTGGCGGGATTGTTTCGCTCCCTGGATTTTCAACGCAATGCTTAGTGCCGCAATGAGTTTAAAATCTAACAGTGTGGTTTTTGAAGCGCTGGGATGCGCTCTGTTTGATTTTCAACTCTTGGCTCAACACCGAGAGTTGAAAATCCAGTATGTGATATAATCTAGCCGCGATACGAATGTGGGCTAGCGTGGTAGCCGGCGGCGGCGTGATGAGTTGTATCTCTTATTGATATTTTTTATTATTTATCTCTTTTACGTTTCTTGGTCGTCGCATTCGCACACTCGCTCATAAGCCCTACTACAAAACTATTCGTTAGTTATCTAATCGTTGCTCGCCAACTCGTTTCTAGTTTCTATCTCTCCTCGCTTGTCGCTTATCGTCGGCAGTGGGACAGGTACCTAATAAAGCTTTATAACGTTAAACAGTGTTCTAGTGTATAATTTTACTCGATATGTTACGGTTAATATCCGTTTTAACGGTTACCATTAGCGTTACCTAATTGAGTGAGTATAAGTACTTATTATCAAAGGAGTAGTAAAAAGAAAGAATAGAAAGAAAAGAAAAATAAGAGTGAATGAACAGTAGGTATGTCTTAATTCCATTATGTATTAAAATTACAATATATTTACTAACATTTATTTTAGTGATATTTGCTTTCGTGGTAGGTATGTAAGTATATTCTCATATTGTATGTTTATTAGAGAATTGTTTTTGAATTATGTGTTTTGTTTTCCCTTCTAATCTTACACACGTTGTCTACATCTATATTTTTTCTACTTTTTTGTCGCAGGTAGGTATGCAGCAAGAGATTTCTCTAGAAATAAGCATCACCTTTGTACTTATATATTCGTTCCTTTCTTCTTGTCTGTTTATACACCGTGACATTTTAGTCGTCTTACAACGACAGCCCACTTCATGTACCCAATGACTACTTATCATTTATAAAAATATAAAATATTTTTGAACATTTGCATAATTCAAAAAATTCAAATATCATCCACTAAGACGCAAGACGTAGTTTGAAACACCCTTTTATGGAGGTGGAATTAATGATAGAATGTAATGGTAGGTAGGTAGATATCTTCTACCGTGTGATACGTAAACATTATTAACAGGGAGGGTGTTTCATAATTCTAAAGCATTATTTATTTTTCTTTGTACCTATTATCTTAATTAATGGTAACAATGTTTTAATCGCGCCTATAGGTATTTTATGACGGATACATTGAGTGGACCACCTTTGTAAGACGACTAAAATGTCACGGTGTATATGTATACATAAATGGTTAAATAAATAAAACTTCTAATCCTAAACCGTACAAAATCGTAGGATAGGTCCTCACTAAATAACCCTTGAAGTAGGCAAGAATTTTAATAGCCACTAAACATAGTTATTAATATGGCGATGGCGTCGTGTTTCTGACGCGGCTTAGTTTTATGGCGCAAACAGCTTATCAGACGAGTGTACTTGTGAACTAAATTGACGTAAATAGGCCGAAAAGAATTCGTTAAGGAGTTTATTTACGTAGTAAACAAACCTAAGGATATTTTTGTTTGTTGTTTAAGCCAGGATGTTTCGAAAACTGATACAAAATGTTAATCTAATACGTTAGTAGTAGTATGCCTATATGCTTAACTAAAGACCTAACTCCTTAGTGTTATTACAGTGCACTACTAACTTGATAAACATGTGGTGAAAATAATGTAACAAAAAAAAAAGAACCCGACTGCTACTAAAGGGTTCGCAACAATCAATTTTCACCAGTTTGCAAGTATTCTAATGCAGCTTGAGGCAGTTAGTTCAGTTAAATCTCAGATTTGATACCACACTGCATCAGACTGCTTCTAAAGTGAGCTTGTTGTGTACTTTTTTGCTGCTGTCGGGTATTTAGCAATCATCTCTTCAAGTCCTTTATTTTGATAGGTACATTAGCATAATTTTCTAATCAAGAACGCACTTATCGACGTCGAAAACCCGCCATTTTGATTTTATGAGATAAAATCTAGTCTAAGTTGCGCGACCTCAAAACGTCAAAAGATACCTCACTATCTAAAATCCATGCAACCGGTAGGATTCTCCGAGGGTATAAATAATCCCACATACAAAGATACTTTAATATATACTCGTGAAAACATAACATGTCTTTGCAGTCGCGCAGTCAGGTAAAAATCTTTCCCCTATCCTTTCTATATTATACAACTTAAGAAAATTTTGAACTAAGTCACAACTTCTTATGTGCCTTATTCTGGTTATATCTTTCTTCTCTCGTTATCGTCCTAACTGGAGAAAAAAAAGCTATGCTTACCATGGTAAAAATAATTACTAGTTGGCAATGGTGAATTAAAGAATTGTCACTTGTAAAGGCAATTTTCTAGTACCTACGTACAAAAGATCGTAGGAGAATAAACTAAGATCAAAATCAAAATCAAAAGTCATTTATTCAAATTAGGCTGAGGATCAGCACTTTTCGAACGTCAACATACATAAGATAGTTCCCCAAAACGCCCACCCTTCACCTAAAACCTATCGAACTTAAAATCAAACAAAATAATAGTCCCTCTTATCTTATTATAAAAGTCGCTTAAAGTAAAAAAAGTAAAAAAAAAATAAGGTTAACCAGACGCTAAGCATTACTTAATTTAATCCAAATAAGGAGAGACCAACTTGGAACCAAGACTACAAAACCAATCAAAATAACCACACAGAAATAAACCACACTTGTATTCTATCCCATTCGCAAAAGCTTCGAAAGCCCAAAGCCCCTGTTCCACCGCTTGGCGATCAACGAGAAGCGAAGTAGAGCTAGTAACTAAAAACAAATTGGTGAACGAGTTGGGTGAGCAACAAGCAACGAGTGCGCAACAGTGACGAGCGAGTACTCGCTGCACATGTACTGTGAGAGGGTCTTGCGAGCTCTCCGTACCTGGACGAGAAAAATAAACCAGAGTTTGTCGTGTTTCAATATAATTCCTATATTATTACTTTTTTATCTTGTCTTCTTCGTTTATCATCTATATCACATATATCATTCTTCGCTCATCTAACTCCTACCGTTTTTTCTGCTGTTAAATTTCTACATTAACTTGACCGGGCGAATGTAAGTAAGTTATTTTATTATCAGCCTGCACTAAATTAGGTCGCATTATAACCGACAACCTTTAAAATAAGCATGACTCCCTCAGCGAGAGTTCTCCCTAAGCGAGCATCGCGAAACGAGTACACTCCACGATAGCTCTTGTTGCTGCCACAAACGAGTACTCACCGGCGATGTGAACAATCAATGATAAACTATGAATATAATATGTATCTCTTTTACTTACATAAGTTACATGGGACCTAATATCTTTTGTTTCTTAAGGTGAATCTAGTCGACATTTTTTCCATACAAACTTCCTCCACTGTTCGACATTGTACATAAAAAATTAAACATGGTATGGTTTTGTGTCATTATTAATATTGTCTGTACGGAAACAGGTACTAAAATAAAAAGCCATTAAACAGTAAGGAGCCAACAAAGATTCGTTTTTCTTGCTAATTTAACCTAACTTTGGGCGTGTTTAAGTAATAAAAGAAGTGTAAAATTTGAAAAACCAAGTCGGTACCGACAAAGCTCGAATATCGAAAAGTTCAATAAACTTTATTGGTCATTGATTGTTCTTAATTTTTTACGCGCCTGTTGTACTATAAATGATCCTGCATCTCACTCAATAATGTTGTGCGTGTAGACTAGCAACTAACTGCTCATCACTGATACTACCACTGTCGGACACGATGGTGGACCTGGTGAGACAGCGTGCTTTTTAGCCAGGCCCATCAGTGAGTTCGAACCCGCGACTAAGTTCCCCTTAAGAGGTCGCTCTCGCACACTCGCTCATAAGCCCACCGACTGAACTATCCAAGCTACACACTCTCGCTATACGTTGCTCGCCCACTTGTTTCTAGTTGCTAGCGTTACTCGCTTGTCCATATCGTTGTCGGTAGAACAGGTGCCTAGACATCGTCGTGACATCGACACGCAAACTGTAACTATGAATTCAGCACTTGATTCTAGCGTAGCGTACCCCCTAGCGTAGAATTTTTTCGTCGGTTATCAAAAATATAATTTAATACTGACTGGGAGGTTCAGAATCATGTACAGTGGGTTCACTGTACATCTCTTTCACTCACTCGGAACCTACAATGTTTTGTACATTTCTAGAGCGAGATAATCGTTGATAGCTAGTCGCTTCTTCCTCGGTGGTGGAACAAGTGCCTAAAGTCAGTTTATTTCTGTAGCAGCCTTTGGTAAAGTTTAAAGTCGAAGTTGGTCTTCGTATCTTTAGTGTAGCTACAAAAATAAACCACAGTTTCTACAGAAATACGAGATCAAAGTGCTAGTTAGTATGAAAGACTTTATGTAGCTATTATGTTTAACCAGTATTGTTGTATTTAAAATTTAAACCCGGGCCAACATTACTTTTAACTAGCTTATTGCCCGCGACTTAGATCCAGTGGATTTCGGACTTTCACCTGACCCAACTTCAATTCCCTTTTAAAGCATTACAAGGCACTGTGAAGAACTTATTATTATCATTCACAATCACATCTCACTCTTCGTCGTTCTTATTGGCAAAGACGACATGGTTGGCGTAATGGCTGAGCGATCGACTGCTGCGCAGCGTGTCGCGGGTTCGATCCCCGCACGGAACAAATATTTGTATGATCTGCAAGGAATTGTTCCGGGTCTGGGTGTTTGTGCTTGTAAGTTTTCTATGTTTGTAAACACACCCACGATACAGGAAGAAATTCCTAATGTGGGGCAACGTTTTTTTTAAAAAAAAGAAAAAAGAAAGAAAGAAAGGACTATTGCGGTAAAAATATGTTTTTCTTTGCCGATTGTGGCCCCTGACTACAACCAACTATGACATCTGTAAACTTGGATTAAAAGCTCACTTGGTTGCTCTCACTTCAAGTGCAAACTCACTTGATCTGAAAGTGGTATTCTGAAAATATTAAATGGTTCCGAAGTATGAGAGCTACCAGAGGTATATTGACCCACTGCAGTTTAGTCGCACGAAAGTATAAAAAGAGAAGACTTAAAAAACAAAATGATGTCGTATCTAGGCCAAATACTGTGTATTTTAATTCTAATACGGGCATGGCTATAGTCTTGATTGCTCACAAGTCACAATGTCCATTGACACAAACAGAAGACACACGTGTCCACACCCATTTAAGCAATAGCTACTTTTTCAAGTAGCGAGCCTTATGGCCAGGTGTACAAATTCCCCGCATATTTTTATCGCATCCTACTACTGACATAAATGTATAAGTTTGGATATTTAAATGTTTGTTGCTCAATAGCACAAAAACGGACGAAATTTGGCACACCGATATTTAAGCTTTTAGCGATTTATAAGCTGGATTAATACACGATACTTTTTATCCTTGTAGTATGTTCTCGTGGAATAATTTCCGATCTCCGCGCGGGCAAAGCCGCTGGCAAAAGCTAGTATAAATATAAAGTAGAGAAGGCCACCTTTAGCTACTTAGCTACCTTTTTATAAAGTCCCGACCTTGGCCCGTTCACCCGGACCCTCTCCCTCCTGCAACCTTTACAGCGTTCAGCGAACCGTAGCGTCGCTTCCTCAACGACCATTATTAACTAAACCGTCAATGTATTCAATACTAACGTCGCCGAAGACCTAATGAGCTTGGTCGTGTAGTGCGACGATTAGGTGTGCTACCTAGGTACCTGAAATAGCACATCGTGTTTTGATAGCGAACGTTTCGGTTGTGTGTTGTGCATAGATAGTTTTGTGTTGGTTTGTTCTGTGAGTGGCTGGGTGAAGGAGCAGTGGATAGTGAACAATGGACCTAGGTTACTTCAAGACAGTTCCAGGTGATAATGTATGCAAAATGCTATCGGCCTATAATGTTCACAGCTGGGACACAGGCCTCGTCTCTGTGAGAGAGTGGGCCATAAGCCGCCACGCGGTCCCAGTACGGGTTGGTGTTTGTCACATGTCTTTGAATTGACATGGCGGTTTCCTCACGATGTTTTCTTTCACCGTTTTTAGAGCAGTGGTGATGAAATCAAATACACAAAGTTAAGCGTCTTTTCCTGGGTTCGAACTCCCAACCTACTCGTAAGTCAGGGGCCGATACTGGGCCACCAAAATCAAAATCAAAATCAAAAGTCATTTATTCAAATTAGGCTGAGAATCAGCACTTTCCGAACGTCAAAATACATGAGACAGTCCCCCAAAACGCCCACCCTTCACCACTGTTTTCACCGCGTTAATATTGTAGCTGTGGTGATTTCAAAAAGAACTAGCTAGCTCTGTCTCGAACCCTACGTTGTCAAATCTACCGTCAACCCGTCTTCACAGCGAACATGATACTGCTTCATAGCAGATCTAAATCAAAATTATTAGAAATGGCTGCATATTACCACGTTTGCATTGACGTAAAAATATCGCGGCAAGATTTTATCGTGCACTGGATTTCCAACTCTCGGTATGGAACTGAGCGTTGAGAATCCACCACAGTGCATCCCAGCGGGACGAAAAAACGCACTTCGATTTTCAACTCTCGGCCATAAGAATTGCGCAAAACGTCGTTTTGTATTGTGTTTTTTAAGTAGATAAACCGGATGAAAAAATTTGAAAAAAATATATTACATAGTTCATACCTTGATCTAGATATTCCGGCCATGCGATACACGTTTACTTGCATTTTACTGCATCCACTTAAATCGCAAAGACAAGTCTAAATGATGGTCGGATTCTTATTTCATTTGAGTTATATAAAGCTTTGAACAATAAAACTTATACCATAATAAAGGTCGTAAAAAATATGATAAAATCCGGCCGTCATATTATGGACTATGAAAATACATTTATAACAAATCTAAAATCCAGAGTTTTTATCTTTACATGCGCGCGCCCCGTGTCGTTTAGTCCCGAGCGGAACGTGTTGGACGTCGGACGTGTGCCAATCTTTTGAACCCGTCACCCCCCGCTATGATCTGTTACCGGCAGAGCTTAAAATTGTTTGGAAATAATAATACGTAATAATAAGCCAAATATAGGTATATTTATGTATTAGCAAGCTTCATTTCGTAGGAAATTAAAGTAGTTAATATTTTGTCAAACAAAATGGGAAACTACAGAAAGTAAAAACTTTCGATCCAGCGCTGGCTCTTCGAAGGCTAGTAAACAAAAAAGAATAAGGATGGTTTGACAATATTATTATTTACCTACATTCATTACATTTTACGCGTAATAGATTAATATATTTATTTATTATAGATAACCTACTATTAGCGGTTTGCAAATCTATGTACCTACGCGTAATAGATTTGTAAACCGCAAATAGGCGTACACGCCTATTTCTACAGATCAGAATTGGTACCCTATGTCCGTGTAAATAAAGACGCCACGTGCGCAAAAGCTAGAATGGTTCATTTTTCTCGCGGAATAGATTTACCAACATGTCATACAGCATAAAGCCGCCACGCGCACAAATTGTATAATGGTTTATTTACTGTTTTCAAATATCAAAGAGGTAGGTTAAGAAACAAAAAATTTGATGATTGCCTGGATAGGCACTGTATATGATAACACTATGACCTTGAGCTGGTCCAGCGTAACACGAACATTATGCTGCTTCTTCTTTGTATTTTACTTTCGGAGCGGAGCAGTGCAGGATAGATAGATTCCTAGATTACGTAGGTACTTATTTTTGTATTTCTTAACATGTGCTTTGTTTTATTATTTAAGTTTGCAGGGCTTGTTCTGCGTTGTTAATGTGTGCGGCGGCCGTCATATTGCTGCGGCCAGCCGTCACAAAACTGCGTCTGTCATATTACTTCGACCGTCATATTACTGCGTCCGTCATATTACTTCGACCGTCATATTCCTTCGACCGACACAAAACTGCGGCCGTCATATTACTTCGACCGTCATATTACTTCGACCGTCATATTACTTCGACCGCCACAAAACGGCGGCCGTCATATTGCGGCGGCCGTTATATTGGTGGCGGCCATCATATTGCGGAGGCCGTCATATTGCGAAGGCCGTCATATTGCGGAGGCCGTCCTATTGCAGTGGCCGTCATATTGCGGCGGCCGTCACAAAACTGCGGCCGTCACATTACTGCGTCCGTCATATTACTTCGACCGTCATATTACTTCGACCGACACAAAACTGCGGCCGTCACAAAAGTGCGTCCGTCATATTGCGGCGGCCGTCACAAAACTGCGGCTGTCATATTACTTCGACCGTCACAAAACTGTGGCCGTCATATTGCGGCGGCCGTCATTTTGCGGCGGCCGTCATATTGCGGCTGCCGTCATATTGCGGCTGCCGTCATATTGCGGCGGCCGTCATATTGAGGTAGCCATCATATAGCGGCGGCCGTCATATAGCGGCGGCCGTCATATAGCGGCTGCCGTCATATTGCGGCGGCCGTCAAATTGCGGCGGCCGTCAAATTGCGGCGGCCGTCATATTGCGGCGGCCGTCATATTGTGGCGGCCGTCATATAGCGGCGGCCGTCATGTAGCGGCTGCCGTCATATAGCGGCGGCCGTCATATAGTGGCGGCCGTCATATAGCGGCGGCCGTCATATAGCGGCGGCCGTCATATTGTGAAGGCCGTCATATTGCGGAGGCCGTCATATTGCAGTGGCCGTCATATTGCGGAGGCCGTCACAAAACTGCGGCCGTCATATTGCGGCGGCCGTCATATTGTGGAGGCCGTCATATTGCGGAGGCCGTCATCTGGTGGCGGCCGTCATATTGCGGCGGCCGTCATCTTGCGGCGGCCGTCATATTGCGGCGGCCGTCATATTGCGGCGGCCGTCATATTGCGGCGGCCGTCATATTGCGGCGGCTGTCATGTTACTGCGGCCGTCATTTCACGGAGGCCGTCACAAATCCATCTTGGATTTACATTTTGATCAGCGGCCTCGAAAACCATGACAGAACAGTTAGAAAGAAAAATAATAAATATAAGTCCACGTTCACATGGACGTAATTTCCCGAGCTGGATTTTCAACTCTCGGTAGTAAGCCGAAGGTTGAGAATCCAACACAGTGCAACTTAGCGCGTTGAAAATCTAACAGTGTGGTTTGCTGTTCGATTTTCATCTCTCGGTACGCACCGTAGTCCGTACATAGTTTTGTATGTAGGTATAGGTACATAAATATGAAAATAAATAAAAAAGTGCAACTAAAAAACTACGACGGTTAAATCCAATTAGGGGGACCGTCGTAGTTTTTTAGTTGCACTTTTTACATTCAGACTGGAAGTACTCTTCTTACAACTTGGCGAATTGTGGGTGTACTAATACACCACTGCCCAACCCCTCTGAAAGAATACAGGCGGTATGTTACGAAGAAATCTCATTTCCGCAACTTATTATAAAAATACTTACTAGTATTCTAGTAAGTATTTTTTTTACTATTGTAAAACAAACTTTTACTAATCGTAATCAGTTCAAGTTGATCTATTGTATTGGTCTATTCGGTGACATAGTTAATACTGACCAGACCAGCCACGCCTGGCGCGCGCGTCGCTCGCGCATTGTAACTAGTTACGTCTCGCTACTCGTTTCGGGGTCTGAGGTAAGCGTTAAATGCCTACCGCGCTCGGCTCACCTCGCCTTAAAGTTCCAATGCACGTAAAAAGATCCCGTCGCGTTATGTTTACGTCCGTGCCAACGTGGACTAGGGATCTTATGGCGCTGGGGGCCTAGTCTCTAACTCCGTCAACAAAGATACGGGCCCGTCCGAAAGCAGTTCAAAACTTCTTAGTGAATCCTACAGCCAATTAACTAACTTTTTTATACGGGCAAAAACATATAGGAAGTAGGGACAGAAATTCTTTGTTCGGGCTCCAAACTAATCTTCTGTCCGTAAGCGACCGAAACGACGGACTTCGTGCTTAGGGAGTAGGCCCCCGAGTACGAAATCGAAACTAAAGCCGCTATCTTGTTTTTTCAATACATTTCACAAAACAACCGCACAAATGTTTACCAACAGCGTCCTGCTATCAATGTCAATCGACTGCCAAAAGATCCTTGTTGCAGTACGAAACGCATGGTAAAGCTAATTTCAGTTTGAAAAACGAAGATTTAAGTAATCATTGCAAACTAAAGCTGGTAGGAAGATACTACTTACCGGTACTTACTACTTATTGCATTTGTGCTTATGTGTGCAAGTAATCTGTACAGCTGGAATAGTTATAGTTATGATTAAGAATAAAAAAATTACTACCTACCCTAAACGTTGTTAAAAATCTATCGATTCGTGATCGATAGGATTTTTATACAAAAATTCATTAAAATTTCGATGGAAACATATAATTTTATGTTCATGTACATTCGTACATATTTCTTCAATAAATAGGTTAACTTATGTTGTAAATAAACAAACAATTGCACACTTACTCACTTTCTTAGACAATCCGATTGATTTTGAAGGAAATTTCTAATTCTCATGTTTGAAAAATTCGTATGTTCGAAAACGTAATTATGAAAATTGACAAAATGGAAGGCATTGCAATTGTTAGTGTGTTACGCAATGACAAATGATTTTATTATAAGTAAGTAGGTTGAACAAAAAAACATTACACACATTTTAAAAACTAGATGAGATCGGCGTTTTCTATCTGACTACTCTGACAAGAAAGGCCGAAAGAAAATCAAAGTCACAGTCTCTTTTAAAATCCAGACATAATCTTGGTCAGATCATGTGAATACCATATAAATTATGGTGTCTAAAATGGTATATTGAGGAAAGAACAACACAGATTGAGTGAACCGGTCTGGTTAACCCGCTGAACATAATTTTCGTTATACTTACAAAAACTAAATCTTTGGCTTTAGTATGGGCATGAGAGAAGGAGAAATGAAATGTATGTGACTGAAAGAACGCTGAATATAAATGTAGATAGCTGCAGAGGGGAGGGGAGATGAAGAAAATAACAGAATGATGGATTGAATGAGTAATGGTAAGATAGCAAAAAGGGTAGAATGATAGCGTGAACGTTGACAGGGGAGAATGGAAGAAGAAAACGTGTTAAGGCTTCTTCAAATAGGCGCGCCTCTCATAGAAGAATTTCTATGAAAACTTCATGAAAATTATTACAAGTGTTACGTCGTGCTGTCGTGTCGCCCTGTCTGAAGAAGCCTTTACGCCGACCCCAAGTAACAAAATACATGGGCAGGGAGATTATGACCAAGAGACCAATAGACCAAGGAGTCTTCCCGGATCTCATGAAACACAGTAAAGTAGTTCCTTTGTCCAAATCCAGTGATAGCAAAGAACCCAACAATTGTAGGCCTGTGTCAATTCTGCCAGTTCTCAGTAAGGTGTTTGCAAAGTTAATTCTCAATCAAACGTTACGTCACTTTAATAAAAATGCCAGCTTTCATGAACAACAGCACGGTTACACTAAAGGGCATTGTACTACTGACGCTGGTGCCACTCTAATAAGATCATTTTTAACGCCTGGGAAGAAGCAAAAGATGACATTGGAATCTTTTGGGACCTCTCCATGGCGTTCGAATGCGTAAACCATGAGACACTTCTGCTGAAACTGGAGCACTATGGGATTAGAAATACACATCTTGATTTACTAAGATCATACCTGAAAGACAGAAAAGTTCAAGTTTAAGTAAACGGCATAAACTCATCAGGGTCTGAAATGGCAATGGCATTGGCAAGGCATTCTTCAAGGTTCAATATTGGGTCGATTCCTCTTTTTAATTTACATCAATGATTTATCCCATTTACTTCTAAATCAACCGAAGATGGTGTTATTTGCAGATAGAGACACATTGATATTTAAAATAGACCGAGGGTCACAAAATCTTGACGACGTGAATAACTCTATTCTTCAGGTCCAAGATTGGTTTACGGTAACTAATTTGGTACTAAATGGCACAAAAACGAAATGCATTAGATTTAAATTACCAAATGTTAGAAGTAGCGAATGTGACATCATATTGAATGGAGAAAAACTGGAATTTGTTAATCGAACGGTGTTACTAGGAATCACGCTACACGAGAAATTACAATGGGGACCTCATATAACATCTCTTGCGGGGCGGCTAAGCTCCGCCGCTTATGCTGCTAGCAAGATCAGACAGTTAACAGATGTAGAAACCGCGCGTTTGGTCTGTTTTAGCTACTTCCACAGCATTATGTCGTATGGCATTTTACTGTGGAGTCGGGCTGCTGACATTGAATCAATCTTTATTTTGCAAAAGAGAGCTGTCAGAGCCATTTATATTGTACGTCGCCGCGAATCCGTCGCGGAACTTTTTTAGAGGATTGCTATTACGACGTTACCTTGTCAATTTATTTATGAGAATATCATGTACTTATGTAAGAAAAATCAATTTTTTTTTTATAAAATAAGTGAAAGAAATAATTTTAATACTAGAAACAAAGACAAAATAGATCAGCCATTTTTCAGATTAGCTAAAGTACATACATCTTTTATGGGGTACTGTGTTAAATGTTGTAACCAAATACCTTGTGATATAATGCAATTAAATTAAAGGAAATTTAAAACTCATATTAAAAGTAAACTTTGTAAACAAGCATATTACAAATTAGAGGATTATATACAAGATAAGAATTTTATTAGATTATATACAAGAAAGATAAGAATAAAAGAAAGAAACATGCTGGTCCTGCCCAGCGTTGCTAGGTTACTTTTGTAACCTTTTAGGTGATTTTTAACTCCTTCAGTTTACTTCTAGGTTACACGACTCGATAGGTTACTTTTAGGTGATCTTGCGGAATTTGTAGAATTGATTTCTTCCTTGAAACGGAACGCAATGTTGCCAGTGTTGGCTAATGTAAAACTTCGCGCAACTCCTAAAAATGAGTCCTTCCCTCTTGCTGCTCGCAATAATGTATATGTACCAATCACACATTTCTGTTACTTTCACGTTCAATCGGATGGATTCGTTCTTGTTCGAGTTCATCCATGCTTTGCCGCGCGCTCCTTTGTCAAAACTAAAATCAAATATAATAAGAATGGGGTAAGGATGAGGTATAAGGATTAGGCATATTTCTATCCACTTTTAGTTCACTTGCAAATTACAATAAATAACCTTAATTGCACCTGTTTGAAAAAAGTAGCTGGTAAATGCAACTTACAATGGTAAATTACTCAATTATGTATATTTCTGTATGTTTCTGTCTTCATTTAATCTTACTACTGGAAAAAAAATTAGATTGTTATTTTTCACACTAAAAGGTTACTTTTTTTATCCATGTCAGGTAACTTTTTACAAGACCTGGTTGGCAACACTGGTCCTGCCCCACAGGACAATCTAGAGTCTAGACAAAATCAAACTGGTTGCTAATTAAATATTGTTTAATTAATTATATTTATGACATTGATTTACACTCAGTGATTACTTTAACTCACACACTGACTTATTACTTGCTAATATTCTAGGAAAATTGTATACTTACTTTTACAATGTTTGTAAATATGTGAGCACCATGTATCTATCATAAAATTAATTTATCCGTAATTACTTCACTTTCATTCTTTTTACCTTTTTACTTTGGTATGGTATTTTTTTTCTGGGTGCATCGTTTTCACACATAATTATATAATGAATGTATGTTAAATATTGTGTTTAAAACATTTTAAAAGAGTAACGGTGGAGTTTCTTGCCCATTCTTATCCATACGAAAATACATTTTGGAAGGGGCGACTAGAATCAATTCTTTTTTTAATGTAAATACTGACGTTCAAAGGTGCCTTTTATGTGCCTATTTGAAAAAAATGCTTTGACTTTGACTTTGTGGATCATTTATGTTACGCAGTTAATAAATCTTTAATATCAAAAAGCCAAATACAATTTGTCCATCTCAAACAAACATAAAAAGAAGTACAATGTTATGCATTACTTGAGACAGAGTAAACGTCTGTGTCTGTGCTAGTAGAAACTGTGTTACAGACACAGGCGCCTTCCCTTACAGTTCATTAACAATTTGCTGCACTTTGTAGGAGTATTTAGTAAGCACCAAGTTGCCTAGCATTTATTGTTACTATGTAAAAATTGTAGGATCTATCGTCCTAAGTACCTATTTTCATATATACCTTTTACCCTTTTCAGGAATACCGATGAGAAGATGACGAGAAAGTTTCTATTCTGCTTCCCCTTGAGGGTGGGCAATATTATATTCGGATACATTGTTATAGTAAGTATTACTGGTCCTTATTTACATTTATATGAAAGTGTATTGCTTTTCTTTTGTGAGCCATAGGAGCATATTACTCAAGGGTTTTGGAAGTGGTATGTCCAATTGAAAGGTACCTTTTGTATTACTTACAGTTCGTTTTTTTTATCAATTAGTAATTTGACAGGTGTACGTAATGTCAAACTCCTATACCTACCAAAAAAGCAAATACAAAAGACTTGAAATGTCAGATTCGTTTCTGGGATTAAAAAATGAAGTTGAATGAAGTGTTGTAGTGTTATTCTGAAAGTAAAATAAAAACGTAACTAATAATTGTTCTTCAATAATATTATTAGAGTCTCTCCTCAAATAAGCATTACAGTGCCACTTTCATACAAGTGTCCAAACATATTCATGAGTAAACATAATTCTAGAATAAATGTGGTATAGATATCTCAGCCTGTCATCGCCTAATATAGACATGTGATTTGAAAGCGCCTAGCGTAGGTCGTAGACTCGACACACTCGTAGTTTTGTATTCGCGTTTGAGGCTTTGCAGCTTTGCCTTCATTATTCTATCAGGCGTTTAACCAACTCAAGTGCTTGTAAGTTGTAGTTTACTTGCCTGTTCAATTAGATAGCGTATATTTCCTGTCATAGCAATATGTACCTATATACCTTATGTTTAATGAGTAGGTAATTCGAATAACTTGAAGTAAATCAAGTCAAAAACCTAGTTATATTAAAAAAACGTAGGTAACTAGGTAGGTATGTAATATTACCTAACCTACCTACTTGTACATAACCTTGATAATAAACTTAAAACGAGTTTTGGAATGTAGGTACCTTTCGTAATCATAAGAAACTCTCTCCATCAATGTCTGTTTTCACTCTATATTATTATTGTCTACGCCGTTTGTTTATTGTTGGAAAGTACCACGTGGAAGTGGCGGAGTCTCTTACTACAAGCAATTGCTTGCTTAATTTAAAGGTGACTCTAAACGTCGCGTCGTAAACAAACGCACTTATGTTAATTGAAGTAAATATTTTAATTACCTACCTACTCTCTTAACGTAAAATTTGAATTAATAAGTTCAAATGAGTTAAATTGACATGAGTTTTTCACACAATATGGAAATTTAAAAATAGAATCATATTATAACAATTTTTCTCCAACAAAATAATGTTAAAAACTTTTTTTACCAATACGATAATGGCCAGTTTTTGTTTTATTGGATTTCTCTAATAATCTCTTGTCCGCGTATGAGGCGCCCTCCATTTTTATAGCATTACGAAACTATTTGTTACTCTTTTAATTATCATCTTTTATTTAGTAGGTTCAATCCCAATGTAGATAAAGTAGTGAAACTGCACATAACTAGATATTACAACACTCGTGTGATACTCTCATAATTACCCTCTCATTATACATGCAACAGTTTCACAAACTAATATTATTTTAATGTTCTAAAACAAAACTTCTCTTTGTTACAGCTGATAGCAATAGCTACTGTAGCCTTCCACTTATACCAGCTGGGTCTGAACGTGACCAACAACTATTTCGAGAAAGATGACAAATTCAGAAACTTTGAGAACTTGGAGAGCATATTTGGGTCCACAAAAGATCCGCTGGAGATGATCATAGTGCTCACGTATTACCTAACGTACATCACTATAGCAATGATGCTGTTTCTATTTGGGATTATGTTCACTTGTGGTGCTTATAAGGTAAGAGACACTGTTGAATTTTTCCAAGGAAAATCAATAAAACAATACGATTTTAAATAAGAAGTACCTTGTTGTAATTATTTTTGCTAATCTCTTCTATTTAGCAGAATATCAACTTAAATATAAATATCAAATTCTTCATTTTGTCTTCACAAACTCATCATCTGCCTTTACCCAACTATGTTGGGGTCAGCTTCCAGTCAACCCGGATGCAGCTGAATACCAGTATTTTACCTGGAGCGACTATCTATTTGAACTCCACAACCCAGTTACTGTGTAGTTATCCGTGACGTTTCTCTTCACAAGCTATAGCATCATATTCATTTAAGGCCCTGTTAATTTTAAATAATGTCGTTATGAGCGATAATAGTTATTATTGCAATCCGATACGGGTTAAAATCTGTTGTAATGAATACGAATAATAAATGAGTAAACGTACGTCGTAAAAGTGCAAATAAAATCGTATAAAATTAGATATTAACTATTTAATAATAAATAATCCATCACTGGATGCAGTTTGGCATTTGAAATTTTATGGTATATTTTTAATTATAATTAGAATTGTTATTGACGGGATAAACCGATTTTAAAGATAATCAAGAGGCGACTTTGATGATTTTTTTGATTCAATAAAGTATGTTTTATTATTTTGAGTTCCATCACCGTATGCAAAATAAACTTGAAAATACCATATATTTTTTGCTTTCAAAAATATTTACGGTTAAAGAGATACACTGGTTTTAAAAACCACCTTTTTGATCGTTTTCAAAAAATCTCCGCCTTAAACAAGCTTAAAACTAAGCGACACTAGATTGTGAGAGACTGGTGTCTGCACTAGGAATACTTATAAAGCAGATCACCAATGTGCTACGAATGGATTTTTGTCAGTGGTCAATCATAAGGGGTTCGAACTAACAATGTTGATCTATTGATTCAGGTGGGTAGGTAGGTCAACAGGGTGACTGGTCAACCATTCTCTACCAGTCCACTAAAGTATGTACTAGGTCCCTTAATATTATAAACATTATGCAGCCAAATACCTGCGGCGTAACTGCATTACACAAAGGAGAAAGAGCTTCATTTAATTTTATATTGGCTTCTAAAAATGTCGTCTGAAACTCGCTACTGCTGGAGTAAAGAAAAGATCAAGCATTGTTCTATTTAGGCTAAGCCCGCACTGCGAATCTCACGTTATTCTCGCGATTTTTAATATCACGGTTAATATTCGAGAGTACCTACGGAATTTTACGAATAAAATTCCTCCCGATTTTTCAGTCTATGCATCGCAGTTCTATGCAGATCTCAGCTGAGACGCAAGTCTACAATGGACAACAGACCTGAAACGTACCTGTTTTATTTCTAATTATATTTCGCAATGCGAAACTACACAGATTTACTTACCGCGCGAATTTTAAATCACGATTGTGTGGAGATACACACATAATAGGGTATTACATCTATTTCTGAAAAGTGTCACAATTAGATTCTATTGTGCGAATAAACCACAAAAATTTTTTTTTTTTCTTATTCAATCTAGTGCCATAAAATTTCATTTAAATACATTTTCAAATTTCAGCTTTTATTTGGTTATTTTATGAACTAAAACTAACATTTTCCAACTCCTTTTTGCCTAAGCTATCTCAACAATATATTTTTAGATTTTTTCTCTTGTAGAGTAAAATTACCCTAATATAAATAAATAGATACAACTATTTTATTTCGGAGAGCTAAGAAAAAAAGTCCATAAATCGATAGTAACAGGTTTGCACTTAAAATACTATTGTTAGTATAAACTTGTGAATTAATGAGAAGACCACCCATCAACTAGACACAACGAGAACCTATATAAGGAGAATTATGATCCTGCCAGGGGTGCGGGTTGTCCTGCCAGGGGTGCGGGTTGTCCTGCCAGGGGTGCGGGTTGTTCGAAAGAGATACCGCAGCCCCTGACACACAGGCAACTAAGGGAACACGGGTGGGTTTTAGTGAGTAAATGTCTGACACCTGCTCCACCCAGAGCGCGAGAAGTTATTTGATGAGTCGCACCCAAAAAAAAATAGGAGAATTATGATACCATGTGCTACAGAATGACGATAAATATTTCGCGTGATTTTTTATCGCAGTGTGTCCTTAGCCTTAGGACCAACATAGCAACACGGTACGAATCTCACTGTGATACAATCTTCTTTACTTAAAAGGAGAAACAACAAACAATGGAATTGTTCACACCGCTCCGATGCTGCACTGATATCGATATTTTATTCAAGATCATTCGATATAATTGTGTCGGATCGAGAAAACATCGAGCGGAGTCGGTACTCTATTACATATAAAACATTGCGCGGCTTGCATATAAAATGTTGGTAATTTGATAGCTATCAGGAAATAACAAGTCGCCTTCATAAACTGAAAACTATTCCAACCACCATTTACAAATTAGGTTGCATAGGTTCAGCATCTAACGCTCGTCCATTCAACTTCTTTTTTGTTCCATGACGTGAATCGTGACTCGCTACGATTCGAGGCACAGGCACGCCATCATACAGCCAATAACGTCAATCGATCCACGCACAAAGCCAATACCTTACGTAACTCGATCACGGAATTAGAGAGGCCTCAATAAACGTCAACAAATTAAATAACAACTATTCAAATAAGTTAAGTAAAAGATCCGAAATTAGTTTTCACACAAAATTTCCTACTATTAAAGCTGGTAATACTTATCAACTTTCATTTGAGATTGGCGTTACGAAACAAACCTAATCGATGCAGCAATTAGGTATTATAGATACTTTTGTAATCCGAATAGAAAGAAGGAAGAGAAATCAGTCAAACGATTTAACGGTCAGCGATTATTATTATCGCGCGATTTTTCTATTTATTGATAACGTACCTTATAAATAACCATGAGATTAAGGTCTCTGAGAGGCCAAACACAAACACACTTAGTTTTACATCGGTCTGAGGAAGGTTGTAAAGTTCCCTCAACCTGCATAGAAAACGGGGATCCCTGACCAGACGGGTGGCGTCTTGTGGTTAACTGCTAATGTTAGTTGCGCGGTAAACTCCATTTAGGAGATGCAGGATTTTGCGTGACGTCAGTGTGATGCATAGTTCGCATGTAGATGTCACCACAATTTCAATTGATGAAGGTGGTTGTAGAATGTGTTACCATACATTTCCGATTTTATACGCAATGTGCGATTACTCGCTGGTATGCGTATGGGTCTCTCAGCGAGTAATCTGGCCGCCATGCGAGCACCACTGAGCGTATCTTTGATAGCTCTTGTCGCTGCAACAAATTGGTGGAGAAAGAGTTCTCGGTAGCGTAAACAGTTAGCGTTCAACCATTAATATAATTATGTATCTCTTTTATTTACACGGTACCTACAATCTTTTGTACGCTTCTTGAGCGAGAAAATCGTAGACAGCTTTCTCGTCGGTGGGACAGGAGGTTTGCTTGCTGCTCTGTTGTTCGGTTTGACATGGCTCGGCACAGCCGGGCGGCAAAATATACATTCTATGTTGCCGACCGGCTTGTGCCGAAATATGTCAACCCGAAAATTACTGTGTGTTGGTGCATCTCCCTACATTTCTCTGTTATCTTTTACGCTTTATTCTCTGTCACCTATAATGTTATGTTACTGATTTCTCTTTTGTTTTAAATTTCAGGCAAACCACTGTCTGGTGACGACGTTCTTCGTGTACAGTTTCTTCCACCTGTTCTTTTCGATAATATTGATCGTGTGGGAGGCGCTATCTGACGGATGGATACAGCTTGGACTAATTGCCCTGTCTGATCGTAAGTCTATGAAATCTGAAATTGTTTGCTTTTTATAAGGTAAGGTAAGTTATCTCTAGAAGCACAATCAACAAGAGGCGTTTGCTCAGGAGACGGTGAACCTACGGTGACTATGGGAGTGGTTAATAATGACGAATCTCTGGTATTATTGGTCTATCTACAAAAAAGTTTAAATTATATACAGGGAGACTTTGAAAATCATCGACAAAATTCAAGGGGATTTTCTACACAATAACATGAATAACTTTTACTATGGAATCAATGTCAAATACGCTAAAAAAAATCGACCTTCCCATTTAAGTGTGAAAATGATTGTGATTCCCTTTACAAGATGGTAA
The DNA here is from genome assembly GCA_949091785.1 of Polymixis lichenea. Classification (NCBI taxonomy): domain Eukaryota; kingdom Metazoa; phylum Arthropoda; class Insecta; order Lepidoptera; family Noctuidae; genus Polymixis; species Polymixis lichenea. Next base: position 16,110,478 of record OX420943.1, on the reverse strand, counting down.
CTTTTAAGCTGCATAGCTAGCATACAAATCGGAAAAAACTGAAAACAAGAATTTCTTACGTTAACACTAGTATAACTTCTATAGCGGTAATATCATAAATGGATAGTTATCTTCTTCTACTTCCTTGGGCCGCAACTACCGATAAGTTAATTACTGTGTTTGTGACTAGTTTCTTATATCACAAGAGAGTTATGTATGAAGCGTACTCCATTTCAAGCTCGATCCTATATCAATTCGATCCTATTCAAATCGTCGGCACGGTTGGCGCAGTGGTTAAGCGATTGACTGCTGCGCTGCGTGTCGCGGGTTCGATTCCCGCACGGAACAAATATTTGTATGACCTACAAGTAGTTGTTCCGGGTCTGGCTGTTTGTGGATGTGAGTTTAAATGTTTGTAAACGCACCGGCAATACAGTGGAAATTCCTAGTGTGGGGCAAAGTTTAAAAAAAAAATGTGCTGTTGTTTTGTATTGTTGTTAGGTACGCCGTGTTATCTCATATACTTAATCATCATCATCTCAGCCTAGGGTTCCCAACTTTATGTACGAGAAATGAAGTATATTAAAATGGGAGAAATATAATGAACAATATTTTACAAAAGAATACAGTATTTATTTTTTTGTCATTTTAAAAACACATTTTTTGGAGCTTCTTGCACAATTGCAAAACAAAAAACGGTTATTTTTTGTAAAAAAGCGACTTTAATTTATACGACCGCACGCCCGCGCGAGGGCGCATATACTGCCTCTCCCTCACGTGCGCTGCCTCCCTCTTCGCAAGCATCACTGCTTCGCAGGAGGTGACGGCTACCTATGCACTGTCGCTCCGTACCATGGTCTGGACCAGAGCCGGACGCGAGAGATCCCCGCCTTATGCGAAACAGGAAGCTCCTGAAACAATCGTGTCCGGTGAGGACCTGCGTCACGCGGAAGGTGAGGACGCCGTGGCGCCTCGACAGAATTACAATAATTTATCTTTTTTTTTTCAGTGCTCCTGATAGTTTGTCTATTCAGCGTCAAATATCTGATGGAAGCGATTCGGACAGGGAACATCTACAGTCGGCCCGGAGAAGTTTATTATAAATATTAATTTATTTTTAAAAGGGATGCGCTAATATAGTCCGTGAAATTTAGATGACTTACGTTTTTTTACAAGTTGCAGGCCAGAATATGATTCACGACTGTAATAGATATGATTGTACAGAATTATAATCACTAGTGGTCTCGCAGTGGTCGAAATTCGACCATAATTCATTTAAATAGAAATATGTACTATCGAGGAAACTAAAATCTATACACCGTAAGGACTATTATTGCTTGCAGCGCTCAGCCGCTATAGTAACGCTTGCTAACAGATGTGGTCATTGTGTGCACGGGATTTTGTTTTCAAATTGGTCAGATGTAAGTGCCCTCGATTTATTATGTAAAAAAAAATTGCTTTCTGAACTTCCTCTCCATATAAACTTTAACCCCCATATGTATAAACGTTACATAAAATTAAGAAATGATTAGCGTCTGTTTAACCATACATTTTTGACGTTAAAACATCCTAACTTTAAGCAACGTTTATAAATAAGGAGGTAATTGTGCCAAATTTCATACTCCTCTATTTTCGTAAAAAGGAGTGCAAAGTTTTTGCTTCACGTGTTATTATAAGTGTAGATTAAAATCAGCAATACAACTTCTTAAGTTAGAACTGGCATCGAATATCATAATTTCATGAAATTGTCATTCAATAGGGTAATATGAACTTAGAGAGACATCATTATGATTTTTGTAATTATTATTAGGTATATGTATAAATAAATATTTGTTACGGCCGGGACTCATATTTAGATCAACATTTATAACCTGCAAATTGCAAAAAAAACGTAAGAATATTTTCGCGGATTACCCTGGACGTACAGTTTTATTAATCCCCTTTGACCGAGTCACAAAACACGCAGTTTAGATCTAAGTGATATTTAATTTTTCTTTGATTTTTATTTTTATAGATCTGAAGACTGATTCTTCGTTCTATGGCTCAGAGACCAGAGGGGCAATTCTCGTACCTAATTTTAAGAACGTTCACAGTCTGGGTCTCAGTGCCATTTTGTATAAAATACTTCTAGTTTCCATACATTTTGAAAAGTTTTTGACATTTGATTGTCGCCGAGATGAGACTGCGACTAGATTATAAACGTTTTTAATTACGAGAATTGGCCTTCTGATACAAGGGTTCACTGTACTCATCTCTCATTGTACTCGGAGCAAGCTTAAAAATCGTGAAATTCATCAACCGTTCCATCACGTAGATCGAGGAAATGTAACAGCTGTTTATATTTCACGATTACAATAGGGTTTCATAATGAGGAGTGCAATGACCCCTTTTCAGGTTTAGGTAAACAAAAACTATGCTTGAATTTTATATTTTTTAAATACCTATGGATGTCGTCGGTTGTACAAATAAGATTTACAATCACATTCTATATACGTATTAAGTATAATTTTAAATGGCAATATTTTTGTAACTGTTAATTTTCTAAGAATAAATCCAGTCAAGATGGACGCTCAATTTATGGTCAGGCTTTATTAGCGATGTGCCCAAATATAATGTTTTAATATTTCATTAGTTGGACTCTAACTGTATGTTACCGTTAGTAACTCGAAAGTAAAGCGTCTTGATTGATGCTGTACCTGGAAACTACGTATCAAACTATGTCATCTTGCTTCGATACAATCTAGATTATAAAAAGAGGATATTATCTGATTGTTATAGTTACTCTGAATTACTGTTAATTTTAAGTGAACTGCAGAAGGTTGTAAGCTCTTAAAATACACAATGCATGGTGTCTCAAGTCTGAAGATATTCAGATAATTCTAAGATTATAATTCTAAGATTTTACATACAGAATAATAGGTAATAATATTACAAAAATGATGAAGATGTAAATAATTTGTTAGTCCCAGACACATTTTATTTATTAAAAAATAACACAACTCTAGAAATCACAACGATCTTACATAATCTAACTGAGATAAGACGCATTTCGCAAAACAGGTTTAACAATAACTATCATACTAACACTCAAACATTCCAAATTAACCAATCATTCGAAATAAATTATTTAATAAATAGCAATAAATAATATCTTTCATAACTAGAAATCTATCGAAATTTATATAATAATAAACTGTCTAATTGCGAATCTGCTGGTGTTCTATTTATTTCTCTTCTCCTTCGTTTCCCTAGCATCATGGGGACTACCATGGCCATTGTAGCAGGCACCATACCGGCACCAACAGCAGCAAGTAGTGTTGAACTATCTGGTGACATATTTGAAACGATTTTCCTTTTAACAAGCCTATTTCTATTAATCACAGGCCTAAATTGAGTCATTGCAACTTCTAAATCATTCTTCTTATCCATGTCCCTTTTAGCTTCTTCAACAGTTTGGAAGCTCTTCTCAACTTCCAGCAGACCGCCGTGTGATGTCGTCATGTTGGTGTGAGCTTTATCCACAGGTAGCACTGTTAACGCAACAGCTTGATGTGAAGTCATAGTTGATACATCTGCACGGTCGTCAGCAGCAACTGCAGGATTTAAGGAACGTTGCCGCTTCTTGTTCCTGTATCCTTTAGTAGTTGATAACAAAACCCATTGGCCATCACCATGTGGCGGTCTTGAAACACGATCATTTTCATATTCTGGACCTCCAGCATACACTACTTGAGTAGGTCGTCTAAAAGGACGCTTCTGTGATGAACTTGAGGATTGGTGAAGAGCTTCATACTCGTAAGGAAAATTAGTGGGTCGATGGTCGGTCACTACAGAATCAGGCATGCCGTAGTACATTGCATCGTCATCGGAATAATGATCTTGATGATCACAGTTTGGCTTGTGTGGACGTCTGCCTTCATCCGGGGCCCATGATGACGGATAGTTTGCTTGTTGTGGCTTAGTCCATGATGGTTTTAATGGGACTTCCGATTCATATTCCGAAGCTAGGTGCAATTTATTATTAATATAACCGGGCCGACTGGATGATGGTCTCTTCTGGGGCTTGTAGTTGTAATTATTCCCGGAATCTTGAGATGAACTAAATCTGTCATCATTATGGAACCTATCGTCATTATGAAACCTGTCATCGTTATGAAACTTATCATCGTTATGAAACTTATCATCGTTATGGAACCTATCGTCACTAGGAAATCTATCATCACTAGGAAATCTATCGTCATTAGGAAACCTATCATTACTAGGGAATCGATTTTCATCTTCGTTCCAGTGATTCGGTTTCTGTTTTTTAACATTGGGTTTCCATTTTGAAATTTTACTCGAAGACCATGCGACAGGCTCCAAGGTTACCCACCCGTCTTTATCATCGTATGGGTGTTTGTGTTGTTTTACTTTCAGACGATTCCAAGTAGTGTAAACCTTGCCATTTCCATCTTCTTCATTAGCGTCACTGTTCATTGAAGTGAATCGATCAGCTTTTATTTTATCCTTTTTAAGTTTTGCAGCTAGAGCAGATATAGCTTGTAAACGATCCTGGGGAAGGTCACCGTAGTCTTTAAGCTTATCTGCAGTTAGAATATAATCATCCAATGCTTCCTCTTCTTCGCTATTAAAACCATCTTGACAAGAAGGGCCGTAACATCTTGGGCGGTTTCCATCAAAGTCATGTACGATGTGTGTCATAAGATTCTTAATTTCAGCGTTATCCTTATTTTTATGTTCATAAGTCATCTCTTCCCATTTTTCCTCAGGAGTGATGGTATCGCGTGCATTTTCTATAATCGTTATAGGATCCTTTCCAGGCACATCCAGTTGGTACGTTTTAATTTTTTTGTCATATTTTTCTATTTGAGTTGGATCATCGGTGTTTGCAAGCGCAAGGGCAAGAACGCAAAAAACGAATAGTTGCACTGTTATTTTCATTGTGTTATTTTCACTTTCGTTGGTTCGCGTGTCGGCGCGCGGGCACGGCGCGCTAGTACTGAGCGCCGGCGAGCGCCGCAGCCCACTGATATAGTTTTGATTGTGGTGGATGCATAGTAACCCTCCCTGCGCTCAAATGCAATGCTGATTCAGTTCGGTCACGACGAATGAGCGAGATAATTATGTGGCGATTGTCGTTTGCCGGCGACTATCTTAATTGACTATCGCAACTCTCAGGGCCGTGACCCGAGCGCGGGTGAAACCGTTTTTCATTTTATGGGATATTTTCTCCACGGATAATAGGAAAGTTTCGCGGTTCACACACGACTCGGTGATATTATGATTCAAATCTCTACGCAAATCGACTACAAAGACATGCAGGCCTAAGTTTCTAAGTACAATCTTATAATCTCTTTGTTAGTACTTGAGCAGTAAAACCGTTCGTGTATACGTACAATTAAGTATTAAAATACCAAAGCAATTATCTGCAGTAATTATTTACAAACATTTATTAATGATCTGCTTGTCATTTGCTTTATTATGCATGATTCAAATCAAGGTATAATTAAATGCAATTTATCAACTTTTACAAACTTTCTACCACAAATCATCACAACAAAGCAACAATAAGGAACTTAATAAGCTCATGACGCAACAATAAGAATACAGAAACTGAGAGAAAAAGTCTGCGATTTAAAAACACTTGCTTATGCAATGGTAGATATACGTGCTGTAGCAAACACAGCACATTCAATGTCAGGAGTCGATAAGAGCGATGAAATCGATTGATCAAACCCTAGTGACATAATCGAGTGGAGGCTTTCAAAACTAAGCAGTGGATGACCTAAAACGTGTGGCTCACTTAGTCTATTTCCTTCTTGTCGTGGTTGCTCTCTCCATAATAGCAAGCCCACTTATTATCCGTATCTTGATGCTGATCAACTTCGCTCTAATTATACGCTGCACTTTTACCAGCCGGTCGGACTCCATAGTAACGTGCACGTGGAGCGATATGAAATATTGTTCGTTATGTATTTCTTAGAGATATGATTGTTATTGTTTGCGCTGTAGGATGCAATTTAGAACGAATTAAGAGCAATATCCGGATGACTTTCTGTTTGTGTTTTATTAAGTTTATCGAGGACAGTTTTTTTGTCTTTTCTAATGATTTTATTGACGGAATAATAGACTGCCTCGTAGTTGTAGTGGTCGCAAGCGCTACTGCCGAGCATGACGTCTTGTGTTCGATTCCCTATCTGGAATTTCTCAGTAGCAGCCCGGAGTCTGGATTTGTGCCCGGTTGATGGAAATAAGCTCGCCCCTATTATACAGGATAAGTTTTTAACCAGTGCGTAAACTATAACCAAGAATTCAGCATATCATTTTAGACCCCCAGCGCAGAAATTTTTCGTCGGTTATTAAAAAAAAAACAGCTGTTTCATAGAAAAATGCAATACCTACGCGGTCAAAATGTATTGAACAATTGATTTTTAAATCTTATCCTGTATTTCTATACAGGATAAGATAACATAAACATATAGGTACATAACATAATGTGGATTAAGCTAGTATAGCTACAACTCAGCCAAACCCTTCGAAGAAACGAGGCGTGATCTTATGTTATGATGCATGATTTTCATCTTTCTCCTTAAGGTGAATCTAGTCCACATTTTTCCCATACAAACTTCGGGAGTGTATTACTCCACTGTTGACAATGTACATCAAAAATTAAACACGGTATGGTTTTGTGTCATTATTAATATTGTCTGTACGGAAACAGAATACTAAAATAAAAAGCCATTAAAAAGTTATGAGTCAACAAAGATTCGTTTTTCTTGCTAATTTAACCTAACTTTAGGCGTGTTTAAGTAGTAAAAGAAGTGTAAAATCTGCAAACCAAGTCGGTACCAACAAAGCTCAAATATCGAAAAGTTCAATAAACTTTATCGGTCATTGATTTATGTAGTGGTTTTTTCATAAAATCCGATCTTCCGGAGGACTGTTCTTAATTTTTTACGCTCCTGTTGTACTATAAATGATCCTGAATCTCGCTCAATAATGTTGTGCGTGTAGACTAGCGTCTAACTGCTCATCACTGATACTACCACTCTCGGACATGATGCCTGGTGAGACAGCGTGCTTTTTAGCCAGGCCCATCAGTGAGTTCGAGCCCGCGACTAGGCCTTAAATAACATTTCGTGACCAGACGAGTGTTCTTTTAAAATAAAAACTAAATATGTAAAACAGAAAATTGTTCGAACCACTCATCGTCATCACACTTTTGATAATTATGATGATGTTGATACATTCGCAAATTATCTCCCACGTTATTTTTGAACCAAAACTTACGTAACCACAATGTAACGTTGATATTGTGGAGAAAGGAAGTAACTTTGAAGAATAATATAATAGGACGGTGGTTATAAGAAATTTCGTCGTATATGTCATGCATTACGTTCGAACGAAGATGCGTTCAAGCGAGCAAAGACGCCTAATGGATCAATGTACAATAGTATGCCTTTATTACCCGCACCCGCTTGAGAAATAAAGCCTTCAATAATGAATACGTAATAAATCTAATATATAAAATTCTCGTGTCACAGTTTTCGTTGCCATACTCCTCCGAAACGGCTTGACCGATTTTGATGAAACTTTTTGTGCTTATCCGGTATCTATGAGAATCGGCCAACATCTATTTTTCATCCCCCTAAATGTTAGGGGTAGTCCACCCCTAAATAATTTATAAGGCAAAACAACGTTTGCTGGGTCAGCTAGTTCATTATAAATTGCTAAGTATACAGAATGTTTTTCTCAGTACTCAACACTCAATTATTGATTGCATTCCATATTTATTAATTTCAATATGTATTACATACATGGTATAAACAGCAAAAGATCAATATGGACCCTGTTGGGCACAGCAAAAATAAGGGGAGAGGAAAAGGGCTTTGTAGAAATTTAAGCAATTCGATACAATATTATTATAAACTAGCTTCTGCCTGCAACTTCGTTCGCGTCAAATTTCTTGCTCCCCCGACCCACCCCGTCGCTCGCCTCGCCTGCCCGTGCGAGTACTTCGTATTCGTGACGTTTTTCTCTTTGCTTGGCTCCTAAGGGTCTTCGCGTGATGTTATATAAGCTACAACCTTCCTCGATAAATGGCCTATTCAACACTAAAAGAATTTTTCAAATCGGACCAGAAGTTCCTCAGATTAGCGCGTTCAAGCAAACAAACAAACAAACTCTTCAGCTTTATTATTAGTATATAGATATAGATTATTAGATGTTTTATTGGGTGTAATTACGTATAATAACGTACAGGTATATATATATATATATCCATATATATATTATGAGATTTGTGTATTATATTATACGCTCATTGATCACACTCAAAAAATACTGAACGAATTTTCATGCGGTTTTCACCAATAGACTTTGATTCATGACGAAGGTTTAAATATATAATTATTATGATTATGTGAAATATGACGATAATTGTTAATTTCCGACCTCGAAGGCGCTAAAAAAAGCTAGTATCAGATAATTTATAGTTTAGTGTAAGTAATAAAAAAAATATTTGTAAGGTTTTCGTAATTAGTTATTCTATAGCTTCAGGAAGGAACAGTAAAATGGGAAGAAAAAGCATGGAGATATCTAATAAATAAGATTTAGAAATCACACTATTGTCCATTTGTAAGCTGTAGAAAGCATAAAGGAATTGTCTGGCGTTAAATGAGAATAGGAGAAGTGTCGCCACGACCGTGACAAGACACCGAGTTGGCACCACTGTGTGGTAAGTACCTACCCACCTACCTACCTAGTGCCTGCATTAAGTTTAATGATATAACTAGCAAACCGCCCCTGATTCGCACGGTTTTAGCAACTTGAAAAAACATCGATAAGTAGTTCTTTATTATTTATAAGTTTACTAGCTTTTGCCAGCGGCTTCGCCCGCGTGGAGGTCGGTTTATTATACATATAAACCTTCCTCTTAAATCACTCTATATATTAAAAAAACCCGCATCAAAATCCGTTGCGTAGTTTTAAAGATTTAAGCATACATAGGGATATAGGGACAGCGAAAGCGACTTTGTTTTATACTATGTAGTGATTATCAATGTATTATATTTATAAGTTTATTATCAATGTATTATACAGGACTAGCTTCCACCCGGGGTTTCACCCGCGTGGAAGTCGGAAATGATCCCGCGGGAAGGTACCACCGGAATAAAAAGTATCCTATGTGTTAATCTAGGTTATAATCTATCAGTGTGCCCAATTTCATCTATATCCGTTTAGCCGTTTTTACGTGAAAGAGTAACAAACATCCATATATACAAACTTTCGCGTTTTTAATATCAGTAAGGATATATGTGTTGACAGCAGTGGGGACCCACTTACCACCGGGTAACGGCCGCAACTTACGAGTTGTAGGTCGTAGGTTGGAACCCCGACAGACGGTTTACTTTGTGTGCCTGACGGGGTTCGAACTCACGACCTACAACTCGTAAGTCAGGGCTGATAAAACTGAACCACCACTGCTCACAGGTAGGCATGATATCACCATCATCATTTTAACCAGCTTATAATGTTCCGGACGTAAAATATATCACCACCCCATTTCTTCCCATGGGTGTCGTAGAAGGCGACTAAGGGACTTACTAGAGAATGGGCAGCAGCGTTCTCTATGCATTTGACCCCCATACTGCGATCGCCAACCCTCCTGCCAAGCGTGGCGATTATGGCAAATGCCCCCCTTTTGGGGGAGTCTTATGTCCAGCAGTGGACGTCTTTCGGCTGGTGTTATGAATGTTCCCACTGCTGGGACAAAGGCCTCCTCTCTGTCATAGGTGTGGGCCTTAATCCACCATGCTGGCCCAGTGCAGGTTGGTAGATGTCACATGTCTCCGAATGGTATAGTATGGCGTGACAATATACCGGCCAAATACTTACTCCAGTGTAACAGTGACAAAATACAACAAATTATTTATTGACAAGCTGTCCTTTATCTCTTTCAAAGACAAGAAATTAATTAATGATTGGCCTTCATTCCTTGACCTATTTCTATCACGACGTTAACAGAGTCAGACACAAGTTTCAGTAACTATTGGATAACCCGTCAACAACAAAACTTTCCCCTTTATATTAATTGGCATCTGTTAGATTAACAATTTACAATGGGTTCAATTTCAGAATCAACTACAAAAAACTCTTTATGTATTTAATAGCAGTTTTTCTTGCTAACCACAGCAAAACTATGCCATAGCTACTTTCAAAAAAGGTCCTCAACGAGGTACCTACTACATCCATTTATAAAATTATTTGGTGAATTTTCTTAAAGTTATCCCTAACCAATTTTTGGAGCTCCTCGCAGATACTTATACCTTTTCGATATTTTTGCTAAGAACGCTATGACTGTTTTTTATATGCCATTCATGAAAACTCGCAATAGACTTCAAAATTTCCAGGGCTTCCTTCAAAATTACCGATTTGCTACCTAGTACGAGTATACGTAATAGGTACTTCACTGATATACTTATAAAAGAAAGAAAGCTTCGTTGCAGCGAACTGTTTACGTTCTACGGCGACCATTGTTGTATTCGCTTTCTTTGTCAAAGTGCAGCAACACAACAGCGGACTTCCGATATTGTTGTCTGTTACAAAAAAAGCGCCTCAGGTTAGCCAAAGACTAGTGGTGGTATCTGGTGATAAATGAATCTGAATACCTTGTTGGTTCGACAGGGAATAGCAAACTGCTAGATTAAAAAGCTGTTTTTCTGGAATGTCTCCTATCGGATTGTATTTTGAAAATGAGTGAAAGAATATTTTTTGGTGCAGATCTTGAGCTGAGTCTTTAGTTTCAATGAGAACTCTAAACGCCACTCTCTAGGGACTCTGCCGTTAACCATAATACAGTATGACCATGAGAATAGATTGCTCGATAGACTTTATCGTGTGTATATTGTCTCCTTTGTGTACATTCCTTAATTATTTCATCCCTTTCCTTAAGAGCATTCTCCCCACGCGGGCTGGCAACGGCGCATTTATGGCTGTTTGTCGTGATTATTTCATTGAATACAAACAAAAGTTAACATTTTTTCAGCCATGCACTAGATCGTTGGTATTTTCAAGTTTGTATGCTATTTTTTTTACAGTTATTTTAGAATTTGGTTATAAAATTCGACATACCGTCAACTATTTTCTATTTGCATTACCAAGTACGACTAAATGTTTTTTATGAAAGGGTAAATATTTAAAATAATTATAAATACCAACGATCTAGTTCTTGGCTAAAAAAAATAGTAGGTACTTTTGTTAGTTTTTAATGAAATAATCACGAAAAACTACTATAAATACGTTGTTGCCAGCCCGCGTAGAATATTCGAATGCTCTTAATACTTGCCGGGGAGTCTGTTGAGCCATTCTTCTTCCCAGCAATGCACTTCAAAGCACTAGGACATGGTAAAAGGCGAGGGTTTTGGAGTACTGTCTTATATAGGTTCGCGATGTTCATAAAGTGTTGGATTCTGTCTTTTGATTTTGACCTGTATTTGTTTTATTTCTTTCTAATTCCTCTATTCTTCTGTTTTCATATGAGCACTCCTATTCTTTGTATCTCTGACATTCCTTACTTCTCTTTCTTACTTATAGTTCTTCTGTTTTCTGCTATACAACCGCTCTTCTCCTTATTTTCTCTCTTCTCTCTATAGATAGAAAAAGTGTATTATTCAGTACAAGCATTCTTAGCCGATAGGTTATCTTAATTGAACAACTAATTCAGTTCATATAATACCTATATTAAAATGTACGGCTACATTGAGCTAAAATATTCACGTATGGATGGTATGGATTTAGTATCTAAATTCATTGCAAATAAACTACATAAATCTATTCTATTACAACCCGCTACTTTTCTAAGACCATCGTAAACAAACCGTTGTGTCCCCAGCACAAGTGAACCGTTATTATTTATTACTTTATTACGTATCCGTCTTTATTCCGAGTACAATTGCATCACGGTCGAAAGCGTAATTGCCACCAAATGTTATAAAAGCGAGAAACAAAACACTTTCCACGACTTCGTGAACCAAAATAGTTTTTAATGGATGAATGGACTAGAGGCGTCTGTGGAGTCGAAAATTATTTAAATTTTCTAAATTATTATTTGGATGAAGCCAAATTAACAATCAAGGAAAATTGGGATGAAATAACCTAATAACAAGATAATTAAAAAAATGTTAAATGAAAGATGGCGTATGAAAGATTTCAAATTTAAAACTTACTGAAATCTATTTCCGTATCGTCAAAAAAAAAATCTAGAAAAAACTAAACTAAACTTAATTTAATTATGATTCAAATTCAAACTGCAATGGATGACATATTATGCTGCATTCGTTTTATCCTCAAAGTTAAATACTCATAGCACCTCTATTCCTTATGAGAAAGATCAAACAATGTTTTAAGTTCACCGCTCAAAACCATTATTCAAAAAGCATAACCGAAAAAAAAATACAAAAGAGATGACACTTTTACTTTATAATCCGTTAGATAACAATCGTGTAACTTTAAGAGTTAAGTACAACTTAACTTGAACTTAACGTTGGTTGGCGGCGTGACGGTCAAGGCTCGCTGCGGTTTCACTTTCTGATACTTTTCACCGTCCGCTCTCACGGCGCCCGCGCAGTGATTTAAAATAATAATAAACGCATTATGGGGCCATGACAACTGCATCGACCATGAAATGAATTACTCTTGAACTTCGAAAGGGTTTAGGTTGGTGTAGTTACTTACATTTTGTTTGGCGCTCTCTCTTTAATATAGGGTAACGTAAGTTGCCTTTCCTTTGTTCCTATCTTGGGTATGTTTATCAAAGGTTATGAACACATGTCTTATCTTCATCTACATTGCGTTCTACTTCACCAACCACATTGTTATGCATTAATAGTAGCCTATTATTGTCCAACTCCTAGGAAAGGAGAGAGAGCAGCGGTGGCCCAGTGGTAACTGCCGCGACTTACAAGTTGTAGGTCGTAAGTTCAAACCCAGATAGGCGCTCAAAACGTTGAAGGAAAACATCGTGAGGAAACCGGCAAAAATTCGAAAACATGTGACATCTACCCAGTGGCGTGCACAGAGTTTTTAGACAGGCTAGGCAGAAAATAAAAAACAAGCAAAAAAATTAGAATAACCGATTGCTGTACCCACACAGCATGCAACCTGTGACTGTGAGGCAATTAATTGAATTCATATAGATTTGTATTGAATTTACGATTAACTTTACCTTTAGTTTATATTAATTGCAAATCCGATGAAGGTACAACTACTTTTCACGATCACCTGTTTTTTTTTCACCGAAGGATAGTTTTGAAAACACATTATATTTTTCTTTTGATTTTTGATTTTGAGACTCTATTCATACAACAAATCAAATCAAAAGTTTTTTATTCAAACTAAGCTGAGAGTCAGCACTTTTTGAACGTCAAAATTACATAAGACATTCGCCCAAAAACACCCGCCCTTCACCACTTCCTAGTGCTTTAGCTGGGATAAGGAAGAATAAGTGGTACACCTTTACAACTTTCACAGTGAATGTTATCTTTTTTCTTTCCACACTATAATCATCGTTGAAATCTTAAATGCCTGCTATCATAACTCACAACCAAAACAAACAATGGCGGCAGAATATAAAAATAATACGAAAATGTAGTGACAATTCAATGAAACAATGCTACTTTTTAAAATAATCGCATAACCAACTTTGTTCGGAAAACATCGGGAAGTTTCGTAATTCGTCGTGTTGTAAGAAAGCCAGTGACGACCTTGTACGGATGTGTGCGTTATTTGTTACATTGTGTGCCACGTTTGTATAGAAACGCACACACAATAAATCTGCATGACCACGAGAGCATACATATAAAGTATTAAGACGCGAATAGTTCGTGCCTTTCCCGAGGCACTCAGTGGCGCTAGTGCATCGCAATGCGAAGTTGCGTCAAATTGTACGAACGAACGGGTATCGCATCGATGATACTAATGATACGACCGATGCTCGACAGGTGGAGCTGATTTATGAATACAGATTTTTTGTTTAGTGAGTTAAAGTAATATTAGCTTTAAATATTTATCCAATTTAGGTATCAAAATTAAAATCAAAATATTTTATTTCACATAAACCTGCAAGGGCACTTATGAAACGTCAGAAGCTAGGTGCACGGTTCCAATTTGTCGCTTCCTATGGAGAAGAGCTGGCAAGAAACTCCACGGTTACTCTTTTAAAAATAATTGGCTTTTAAAATGTTTTAAAATTACAGTGATATTAGGTATGGGAGGACAGTGCAGGCCTGTCAATAAGTACCAGGTACTTAAAGGAATGAAAATAAAGAATAGAAACTGTAGGCCTACAACGTTCTCTCATTCACAATATGTAAAAGAATCTACATAAGTAAAATCAACCTATTTAAACCAAGTGATATGATTTCCATGAGAATCACTAATAAATACTCGATATTACAAGTGTTGTATAATGTCAAATAATGACGAGAATATGTCAGAAAGTGTAAAAAATAAAATTAATAAAATTAACATTGTAATTTGGAAGCAGTTAATAGACGCTCACATAGTTATGGTGCTAATGAGTTACCAGGGAAGCCACATGTGCAGAAGGAATTAATGCCAAACTTCCTTGTCCTCAACGTAGTCTTTTATCTTATAATATGCTTTTTTGATAAGGACACGTTTGATGTGAGTTTTAAACTTTCCATCGCTAAGTTCTGTAACCGATTTTGGCAACTTGTTATAGAAGCGGATACTGTTTATTAGAAATGACTTGCTAGTTTTAGTTGATCTAAATTTTGGAATCAAAATTTCATCTTTACTACGTGTATTTAGGTTATGGAAGTCGCATCTTTTTTTGAAAAGACTTAAATTTTTGCGAACATACAAGATATTTTCTAGAGTTTAAAGAGAAGGCAGAGTTAGTATGTCAACTTCGTTGAATTTGTTTCTAAGAGACTCACGAGGCCCCATTTTATAGATTGCACGGATTGCCCTCTTTTGTAGAATGAAAACAGAATCTACGTCAGCTGCCGACCCCCACAGCAGAACGCCATAAGACATAATACTGTGAAAATAAGCAAAGTATACTAACCTAGCTGTGGCTACATCTGTCAACTGCCTTATTTTTCTTACTGCGTAAGCAGCTGAGCTTAATCTACTTGAAAGAGCTCTAATGTGGGCACCCCATTGCAATTTTGAATCTAAAGTAATTCCTAGAAATACAGTTTCCGAAATAGCATCTAGTTTCTTGCCATCAAGTTTTAAATTTAGCCCTACTTTGGGTACATTTGGTAATGAGAACTTAAGACATTTAGTTTTGTTCGCATTGAGTAAAAGATTATTAGCCGCAAACCATTTCGAGAGAACAGCTAGACTATCGTTGACATCCGTCTCTTTTGTATCTATTCTAAAATTATGAGAAGTGTCATCAACGAATAAAATTATATCCGAGAAGTTAGCCATCAGGTAAGGAAGGTCATTAATATAAACTAGAAATAAAAAAGGGCCAAGAATTGAACCTTGAGGCACGCCCATCTTAACTAGAGACCTCGAGGACGTTGCCCCGTTAACATTCACTTTTTGCTGCCTGTTTGATAAATAGGAAAGCACAAGATCAGCAGCTCGTCCATGAAGTCCGTAGTGGTGTAATTTACAGATGAGTGTATTGTGGTCAACGCAGTCAAACGCTTTTGAGAGGTCACAGAAAATGCCAATTGCATCCTGGGACTTCTCCCAGGATTCCAAAATGTGACTGATGAGTTGTACTCCCGCGTCAGTCGTTGACCTACCTTTCGTGAAACCAAACTGTCGACTATGTAAAACCCCATTTGAGTTAAAATGTGACAACATCTGGTCTAGCATGATTTTTTCATAAATTTTGCTCAATGCTGGAAGCACAGATATAGGTCTATAATTAGAGGGATCACTCCTACTACCCGATTTGAAAATTGGTACTACTTTACTATGTTTCATTAAGTCAGGAAACGTACCAAGGTCTAAACATTGATTAAATAGTTAGGACAGGGGCAATTGTGTCAATGATATCTTCAAGAACCTTAACGGAAATGCCCCATAAGTCTTCAGTGCTTTTTATGTTAAGACTTTTAAATGCTGTTTTAATTGTGGCAATCGAAATGGGTTTGAATTCAAAATTTGGAATGTCCTTACTGAAGTTTTCTTTAAGAAGAGATTCAGCTAATACAGATGATGACGGGAGAGATTTCGTAACCTCTATTGGGATGTTGGTAAAGAAATGTTCTAAAGTTTCAGCAAATTTTAACTTATCTGAAATTGTTTCATTATCAATTTTTAGAGCTAACTCAATCTGATCTCGCTGTTGTGTGTTTCCAATTTCTTTGTTAATTACCTGCCACACAGCTTTTATTTTATTTTAAGAAATACAAATTTTGTTACTTATTAATTTAGATTTAGCTTGAGCGCAGACTCTTTTAAATATCTTAGAATAGTTTCTTACATAATTATGAAGGGCCTGATCAGAAGTCAATGATTTATCGTGATACAAATTATATAAGATATCTCTGCTTTTTCGAATGCCAGCTGTGGCCCATTCGCTTAATTTTGGTTTAGCAGTGATTGTGACTTTTTTTACAGGACATGCTTTATTGAATTCTTGGCATACTATAGAAAAAAATGTGCCATAGTTTATATTGGGATCTTGTGAATCAAAACTTGCTGTTGAGAGATTGCTAAGAACATTATTTTTAAAGAATTAATTACAGTATTATTAGAAGTACTAGATAATACTGTTTCGGCACTTAACCTAGTCTCAGTTTACATTGCGAAGATCGCCCAGAGGACACGGTGGAGCATACGGTGGAGGTCTGCCCGGCTTGGGCGGAGCACCGCCGTGTCCTCGTGGAGGTGATCGGCGGCGGCGATCTCTCGCGTCCGACCCTGGTCCAGGCCATGGTACGGAGCGAGAGGGCATGGCTGGCAGTCGCCTCCTTCAGCGAAGCAGTTATGCTCGCAAAGAGGGAGGCGGCGCACGTGAGGAAGATGCAGTACATGCGCCCTCACAGCCGTGGCCTTCGCAGGAGACGCCCTGGGCGTCGGGAATCCCAGGCTGATTCCCGGCCACCGTAGGCACGGGCTTGCGGACGGCGAGTAATGGGTAGCTCGCTGTCCGGTAAGGACCAAGCCCGGGTCGACGGCGCGTTGTGTTCCACGCGCGCCTCAAAGAGATGTCAGCAGCAACAGATGGGGCCCGCAAGGGCCGATGCCTGCTAGGGGTGCGGGTTGTTCGAAAGAGATACCGCCGCCCCTGGCACACAGGCAACTGAGGGAACACGGGTGGGTTTTAGTCAGTAAAAGTCTGACACGCCCTCCCGCTCCACCCAGAGCGGGAGAAGTTATTTGATGATTTCCCAACCAAAAAAAAAAAAAACCTAGTCTCAGTTAAATCATCAATAACTGCGTGTATATTGTAAGCTAACAAAGTAGCTAATACATGTTGACTTTTCTTGGGAAGAAACATATGTTCCCGAACTATTACAAAGTCTCTAACAAAATTGTTAGTATCAAAATACAATAAACGGTCACTATGACGACATGTCAAAATATGCATTAAATTATTTAAGCTAAAAATGTAATCATTTTCTTGGTAGGGTAGGTAGTGTCTTTCTGTCTTTATGGACTGCACGCCACTGCATCTCCATCTACTGGCGTGGTAGATTACGGCCCAGTCCCACTCAGGAAGAGGAGGCCTGTGTCCCAGCAGTGGGAACATGAACATGCTGGGAAAGGCCTATGCTCATTCAAAGAATACATGAGCATTTATCATCGCGCTTGCTCAAGGTGGATTGGCGAAATCAAACTAAAACTCCTGTTTTCTCACGATATTTTCCTTCCCCAATGTCAGTGATGGCATAATTGTATATATATACGTTACTTATATAAAAGCATCCTTCATTGCATTCTTGGCCATACTACACCATCTTTTTGCGCTGTGCCGGTATGACCTATTCCTAAATAGTACTTGTCGATTTAAGAGAAGAAGTAAACATAATGAGTTCTAAATTACGGCATTGATTGAAGTGTATTCCCACTAGTCGCCTGAGCGACCTAGTATCGAGCCAAGATGGATAAAAGTATTTCTATTTCGGATTAAGTTAGGTCGCGCTAAATCCCTTTGGGAATTTCGTGGTATCTTCGATTGGGTCGCGCCCGTGTCGTAATGCTCCCGTTTGGTAACGCTACATTGACTTACCTCTAGCAGTGTATCGCATGCACCAGGTACAGTCAGTGTGTTAAGTCAAATTTTAAGGAATGTAAATGTCACCGTAAAATTGTAAATACCGTTAGAATAACATTTATCTCGCGAGATTGTGAACTGTCGATAGATTGTGAATTGTAACATACTGCTTACAGTTTAACGCATTATTTTTTCGGTAGCTTATAATCTATCGAAGTAAAGCCGTCAAATTGTGAACTGGTATCAAGACAGATAGTACCTTGCGCTATTACTAAATAGTCAAGTAACTGCCACTAAATTCGAAATAGCGCTCGCGCGCGGTTGGTTGCAATTCTATCCTAATCTATACAATTCGGTCGGTAAGCAGTATGGTTAGATTATAAACTAAAGGTGTTCACAATCATACGGTGACATAAATATTTGTTTGAAATGAAATAAATAAGTTAAGATTTTTGTAGTGTATATTTATAATGTATCGTTTAAACATATATTCAATCATTTAAACTAAGCAAAGAAAAATCAACAACATACGTTAGTACTAAATACAATACGTATAATTTATTTATTCATTCAAAATGCGTCTAATTGTGACTCATCATCTGCCTAGCCTTTCCCCAACTATGTTGGGGTCGGCTTTCTGTCTAACCCGATGCAGCTGAATACCTAATTGTGACTAGTTATACAAAAACCAATTAAATAAAATATAAAATCGACGGAATATACATCTAAAATTAGAACTGAACTCTGCATTGCAGATTTGTATGAATCATTTTTAATATTTTTTAAACCTGGCAGTCTTATGAAATGAAGTTTCATTTGGTTTGTTTTCCACACATTGCAAATTGCGCTGACTGAAGCATAATCATTGCACACACTTTTTTTAGTTTTCAACAAATCCAGCTTTTTTAATGTAAATCAAAACTAACTGTGCTCCCCCGCATGTAACAACAATTCTTCACCTCTTTTACTGTGATTCTTAAACATAATAATTTTCCTTAGGTTACCTACTTAAATTGTAAAATAAAATGAACATTAAATAAATTTGGCACACCAGAACTTTCGACTCTGACCGTACGAGGTACGCTCAGATACGTAATATATATAAACATTATTAAAACGGGAGCGTTACCAAACGGGCGCGACCCCTTCGGTTACCATTTCGTTTATTTTTCGAATTGACTTTTGTTGACTTCACTTCTTATTTCTGAATTTAGCTGAAAAGAAAGTCTTTCTTTTTATCTTCATTCCTTTTCTACGTTACGGTATGTGGATTAATTTGGCTCTCTTCTTCAATGCTAAACAAGCCTCTGCATAAGTGGTAAATAAAGTTTACTGTATTGTTTTTTACTAGATTAATTAGTCACATGTGTGAATCAGCAGCATTAGCACATTCGAGAATGGGTGTAGTCGAACTCGTAGTAGTTTCACCACTTTTGACATCACTTAGGTACACTAATAGGCCTTATCGTAATGTCCGTTTTCTTAATGTGCACGTTACATTCAATCTTTAGATGATGAAGCAATTACTTGGCCAACTTTTTTCCCAACAGCTGAGGGAACATGGGTGGGTTTTAGTCAGTAAAAGTCTGACACGCCCTCCTGCTCCACCCAAAGCGGGAGAAGTCATTTGATGATTTTCCACCCACAAAAAAAAAAACCAACACCAGCAGTGAAACATTGGCTCTAATTTAAAACTGAACGCCATCTATTGGCACATACTGACATCAGTATGAGAAGTAGTCCTCTGAATTAATCGTATAGAGCGCCATCTAGAAATGCAGTACGAAGCTTGTAAGAAAGTGCTTTGTGAAATAGTTCCAAGACATATCACTAGATGTCAGATGTTAATTTTTTGTAGCCCAGTGTAATATTTTTTAAGGGTTTGCATGATCATGTAATTTCATTATATTATCTGACGTAGTTTTTGTGAAGTGACGTTAATAATCCAACAGTCTGGAAGGCAGATAGGTGGTAATGCAAAAAATAATTGCAAGTATCAACGCCTACATATTTGGCTAATATTCCCTAAATTCAATGGAATAGTGGACATGAGTTCTACCCATTATCTTCACAAACAGTCCACTCTGCAGGACCTGCATGAAGAAAAACGAGATATCATACCACATACAGGACAAAGTATTTCGGAAACCCAGATACCCTCCGTGGCTGTCCACCAAGGCATTGCTGGCGCTTAAGGAGCTGAGGTGGACCGAATGAATGAGTTTCACACCGGACACAAAATACGCGAAGACGAACGTAAAGTTTTGACGTGAAATTGCAGACACGAACCCAACATAGGTAGGTACCTACTACTCATCATCATAATCAGCCGACTAAGGGCCTGAGCCCACTAACGGCAAGGCACGGCAAGGCATTGTTATACGACGAATAGAAATATAACTTACATGTAAGACAATAAAATTCAAATTTTAATGATGATGCCTAAGGTTGTCGCAGTATGCTTAAAGATCCCGCGGCATCGTTGCCGTTGAAATTTCAATTTTACTGTCATACTATTAAGTTATATTTTTATTCGTGGCTTAAAAATCCCTTGACATGCCGTGCCGCCAGTGGGTGTTCCCACTGCTGGGACTCAGGCCTGCTCTCTCCGAGAGGGAGTGGGACCATAACTAGAGATCGGATATTCGGATGCATATTTACCTAAAGTTGCGATGTTGGTTAATATGGAATGCGCTTTTGTATCGAAATAATCTTTATTTAATTTGTTTTTTTTTTTACTAACACACACACACACACACTTTTGATTATTTATTAACTTTTATAGACTATTTTAGCTCTTCTTGCCTGAAACACAGGATTACCTAGTTCAGGCACATAAGTCTTAGGAATATAATTTACATTTAAGCAAAACTGTACATATTCTTAAGCCTTGTAATTTTTGTAAATAAATATTATTATTATTATTACCACCCCCTCCCTTACAGCCTACATACATATATTTGCATAGGGGCTTAAACATGAATTCTAAATAAATATGTATCTGAATAGTTTTGCAATGCTAATATACACCTGACTAGTTATGCATTCCAGGTGTTCCTGGCATAAAAATATGTTTTTAAAAGCCGCTTCCATACTTTCACCAAAAATTAACTTTAGGTAAATATGCATCCGAATATCCGATCTCTAACCATAACCCATGTCGCAGGCCCAGTGCGGGTCGGTAGATGTGACATATCTTCGTTTTTTTGGTTCTAAGACCTGCTGTTTTCCTCACGATTTTTTCTTTCACCGTTTTGAGAGCAGTGCTGATGAAATAATTTACACAAAGAAAGCGCTTGTCTGGGTTCGAACCTACGACCTACAACTCAGGAAGTCGCGGCCGTTACCACTGGGCCCTACCTACTACTACCTACCTCATCATCTGCCTAGCCTTTTCCCAACTATATTGGGGTCGGCTTCCAGTCTAACCAGATGCAGCTGAATACCAGTATTTTACATGGAGCGACTGCCTATCTGACCTCCACAACCCAGTTATTGGGTAATACGATACCCCTTGGTAAGACTGGTCGTCAGACTTGCGGGCTTCTGAGTTATGACGACCCGTAACGATTGTCAAAGATCTACAAATGACAACCGGGACCAACGGCTTAACGTGCTTTCCGAGGCACGGAGAGGTCTTGGTATGTAAAGATGGTCACCCATCCACGGACCAACCGCGGCAAGCGTAGCTTAACTTGATCGATCGACCCGTGCAGCTAATATTACTTAGCCACAAGCCCTTCCTACTACTACCTACCTATAATCTCAAATTCATACCTATCTGAGTTTGCTCTGATGCTTTTTTATGCTCATTTCACTTAAAATTTCAATGAAAACATATGCCATCAATACAGGTAACCAGGCAGAAAATTTTACTTTCCTTGTCTATACTTACTTAGACGTTCAAGTATTGTATCAGCTATGGCATTATCATTATCTACTGGTTTTTTCTTTCTATTGTTGATTGTGTGTGTAGAACCAGAAGGATGTATTTAGTTACCGTTGGTTCCTCTAAAGGATTTAGAGTCTTGTTAAAGTGCTCTCATTGTATCAAAAGGTAAATCTTAAATAGTATTTTATAGCCTGCATTTGATCGAACCTCAAATAACTAAGTTTCATTTTTAATAATGCAAAATTGGAACAAGTTACTGAATTCACTCTCCTCGGTTTGTCTATATATACCCACATAAATTGGAAATCCCATATACAGAAAATAAGAGCTAAACTATCAAAATTTTCATATGCCCTGTGCGAAATAAAAAAAAACTACCAACCAGCAAACTGCACTTGTTACTTACTATGCATATGCTCAGGCATGGCTCAGCTATGGGGTCATGCTGTGGGGTAACAGTACCGATTCACAAACCATATTTATTTTACAAAAGAAATTAATTCGAATAATAACCAACATAGACCAAACAGATAGCTGCAAACCACACTTTCGAAAACACAAAATACTCACACTTCCCTGTTTATACATCTTAGAATTATGCAAATTTGTCAGAAAACACACAGAGTTCTACACAACTTGCGAAGAAACACAAACAAATACACCTTTCGACACAACAAAAACAAAATAAACATACCTCAATCCCGACTCAAAATGCACTCAACCGGCCCTTTAGTTATGTCCATAAAAATTTAAAACAAATTGCCAAATGACATCAGAGAAGACGTACAGAAAACAAATATATTTATTAATAAACTGAAACAATTTCTAGAATTCAAGACATACTACTCAGTAAAGGACTTTTTAGATGACAAATCGTTTACAAAATAAAATTATTCTCTCTATAATTCACCAAACATTATGAAATAAATATAACATAGGTAATACGGGACATAAAAACATAATTAACAATAATTAATGGAAATAATAACATAATTTAATATTAATGAAAATATTAATTACTAATAATACTAATATGCATAAGCAATACATAAAAATCAAAATAACAAATATACTATACCTATATACACAAACCTTATACTATATATATCTGTACATAATCATACATATATACAGATAATTATACATCTAATAATTTTATTATAATAATGAATTGAATTGCTTGCATTTGTACGTAGCCCTCTTCCTCTCTCCTAATTTTGCTGTGCCCAGTAAAACAGTGAGATCAATATGGATCCTGTCGATCCATATTCATCTCACTGTTTATACCATCTATGTAAAACATAATTATGGAATGCAATAAATAATTGAGAATCGAGAATTGAGAACGGTACTGTTCTTTCCTCTAATAAAATGAATGCACCTCTTTTTTACTAGCAGCAGTGGTGACTCAGTGGTAACGGCTCCGACTTACGAGTTGTAGGTCGTGGGCTCGAACCCAGGCGGGAGCTTTACTTTGTGTAATTTATTTAATAAAAAATAATAATAATACACATTGTCCTCGCGATATTTTCCTTGACCTTCTTGACATATACAGTTACTGTACAAAATATTATAAAATATTTCAAAAGAGTAACTATGAGGTTCTTGCCCATTTTTCCCCATACGAACCTTTCGGAATGGGCAACGCCCCTAAAAAAAAGAAAAGGCATATCATGCTTCATGTTCCTCAGAAATCCGCCACACATAACATTTAAAACCATTTGTCTTCCTCACGGTGACTGAACTCTATTATTTTCCTCATAAATGATGTCAATAGCATCATAACATCGTCGTGACATATTGTTATGTCACAATTACAACAGCCGCCCCAAATGTGTGCCTTACGGAACAGACAGTCAGCGAGGTAAACAAATGTTCCACTCAGTTTAACATTGTCGCCTACTTTTGACACTATTGTGGGTTATGCACTTTTGTTTTCTTGCATGGTACCTATTACTGGAATAGAATTTTGTGTTGGATCGCATCTGCGGTAACTATAGTATTGAGCACTGCTAGGTATAGGGAAGCAGCGCTACTACTACTCATTTATTGATGCAGGATCTCTGGATCAGTGGATTAGGTATCTATCAATGACTTTTATCCGTCTTAAGCAGGTACGTAAGTAGGTATCAAGTTATCGACTGCATCCCCCTTATTTTTAATTCTTAATGACTCTTAACGGTAATGCGTGGTTTAAATAAAGGGAAATAGGAACACTAAATTTTTTGTAAACATGACTTGCTTCAACAGTACCACCTATTAGAAGTAAAGCAGATATATAACTCAATTTTCTTTTTCAAAACCTATTATCACAAGCTATTCAAACCGGTCTACAAAAAAATCTAACCGTAACCTGACCCAAATAAAGTATCGACGACTAATGACATTATTTTCAAATGCTTACCTACGTCAATAAATAAACCATTACTCCAAATCTTATATAAGTGCACATACGCCTTCCAATTAATTCGATTTATTCGCAAAAAAATGGCATTTCGCCACTAAAACCCAACAACAATGGGACCATTAGGAGATGTCATCGTGCGTGCAAACAAAAGCAGCCGGGAAGAGATAAAACAACGGAACACGGACAAACCACTTCAAACTATCAGTAACCATTGTGGACACTACCTGGTTCCAGTCGCTTCTCAACCACCGAGTAAAATGGTTGCGATTTTCTTAGTAGTTACCTTAACCACGGCGGTGATATCCGCCGAGCATACGGGTGCATATTCATCACCGCAATACGCGAAAAAGATGTATCCGAAAAAAAGTTACGATACAAATGCATTGCTGCCTCGCGAGAAAGCACCGATAATTTTCAAAGAGGAACAGGATGATCCAGAATCTATTGCCAGATTTGACGACGGTAATGCCACGGCTCAGTCCGGGAGATCGTCATTCCTTGATGCGGCAGGCAGTTTCCTCAGTGGCACAGGAGGACAAGTGGTGACCAGCATAGCAAGGGACTTCATCGCCAGGTCCACAGGCAGCAGTCAGGTTGGTTTTGACTGCGCTACCCAGGTTCGTACTTATTGCACTTCTTCATAAAGTTGCACGCGTTTCTTGCATGAGTAAATCGCTTTTCGTTTGGAATCTTGAAGTTGAATAGTTTTAGTGTGAGTCATAATAACAAAGGGTAGGGGATGACGTAATCATCTGCGTTACTGAGAAAGTGCCTTTTTTGAAGTATTTCTTATCTTTTGCCGTTACCTTTATTTGTTATCTAAGTAGGAACAATTACTCAATACTTAGTGTTGAATAGCCATGATCAGACCGTGGTGATTTTTATATAAAACTTGAGAATTTCGAGTTTTATGCTGGCGCAATACTTTTATTTTCGAAAATAGTTGTAAAACGCTTCTCAAATATTGAAATTAACGACGACCCATATTGTACACTTCGTGATAGTGGCTCTACGCATAAAACTGTATTACCAGACCATCATTTTTAAACTACATAACATACATCAATAAACTTTCTAATGGTTTAACTTATTATTACTTTTGCAGGTTCTAAGCTTAAATTTGACAAACCTAGTGATCCTGATCGTGCTAAAAGCGTTGATCTTAGCAGCGGGCTTCTTCGGCGCGGGCGCATGGAAGGGCGGACATCACTACGGAAGGAGTCTTGATGGTAAGTAACACTTTCATTTTAAATACTTATCAGTCACGCTTGTAGGTAAATCTTAATGTAAAAGGTGCTGTAATAGATTGAAGTGAAGACTATAATATTTATTTCTCTCCTTAATCCACCACCAGATATATCGAAATCGGATTACAAAATATAATTGTTTCTACTACTTGGAATAGAAATCAATCTACGGTTTAAAACCTTCTTCGTCGATGATTCCAACCATTAGACATTGGTGCCAGAGCATCGACGCGCAGGTTGTAGCCTTTATTGCCAGTATTGCCATCCAGTACATGATTCTGAACCCCTAAAATATTTTTTTACCAACCGACAAAATAATTTTTTTTTTATTGTAAAAATAAATTGCTGTTCCATACATTTTGTCAGCGTAGGTATCGTACTTGTTTATGAAACAGCAGATATATTTTTTTTCACCACTGACGCAAACTTTCTACGCTAAGGGGTCTAAAACAATGTGCTGATTTTATGGCTACAGTTCGCACATCGATGTCCCAGCAGCCTAGGTACAGGGTTTCCGGTTATTAATGGATAACCTTGAAATGGTTCATGGTAGAACTAATGGCCATTCAGAAAAAACATTCACTTTCACACGCACACAAAAAAAAACTTTCAAAAAAGAAACAACCGACTTCCGAAAAAAACATTACAAACTGAAAAAATACTTTAATTTAGGAGGGCGGTGAAAAAAAAATACATATCCAAAGACACCGACTTCCAAAATTACAGTTATTTTTCACTTTGTAGTGTTTTTTCGGAAGTCGGTTGTTTTTCTTTTGAATTTTTTTTTTACAGAAAAAAAAGTTTTTTTCTGAAAGGTCATTAGTTATACCACTAAACATTTCAAGGTTATCCATTAATTACAGGACACCCTGTATAAACGTGAAAGATTTTCCGTTATTTTGTTGATTTTGATATCGCACATGATCACTGTCAGTCCTACTTAATGAACCCTTTGCATTTACTTAATACCAACTCTAGCAGATACATCCATCCCTTTACCGGACACCAATCAGGTGATCATGAATTATTTTGGCCATATCGTCCATCTGCCGTCCACCTTTCAAGGGCGCGAGACAAACAAACTGACCATATCCATAATCCAATAAAACCGTACGATGGGTTTGCCGTGTCCGGCTCGTAATCCCATTGCCACGGGATTATCTCTAGGCCCACCCGCCAAATGACCAGCAAATTGTATCAGCAAATGGACAATGTTACTTGAAACTTTCGATTCTAAACACTGTTATAACTAAACCCGGCGGTAGATAAGTATGGTCTCTCGTAACGGGAGAAAGCCAATTTATATTTTGAAATAGACTTTCAATTATGTGTTCTATGAGCATTGTTATTAGTAGTGAAGATAATTGATTTGCTTCTGTGTATTTATGGAGTACAACTAGTTCCGTGTGGTGCCGGACGTAAAAGAATAGCATCATCCCATTTCTTCCTGGGGGGGTGTCGTAGAAGGCGACTAAGGGACTTACTAGAGAATGGGCAGCAGCGTTCTCTATGCATTTTAGCACCATACTGCGATCGCCAACCCGCCTGCCAAGCGTGGCGATTATGGCAAATACCCCCTTTTGGGGGAGGCTTATGTCCAGCAGTGGACGTCTTTCGGCTGATATGACAAGAAGTCATTAATGTTAATAGCATGTAGTGGTATTCAAATTGGTGTGGGGTTGGGTATCATAACTAAAAAGTGAAAAAAAAAAACACTACAAAGTGAAAAATAACTTTAATTTCGGAAGTCGGTGGCAAAAAACTAAAATAAAAATCCGAAATAAAAGTTGTTTTTCACTTTGTAGTGTTTTTTTTTGGAAGCCTATTGTTTGAGTACAGTTACTTATCAAAGTATTTTCTTCTACATGATTACTATTTAGACAGCAAAAATGCGACCTACATAAGCGAAGACGAGATCCTGCTGTACCTGAGCTACCTTGCTGGCCAGCAGAAGAAGGACTACGGCTGCTTGTACCTGCTGTCGTGCCAGAAACCTCAGCAGGCTGCACTGTATTCCTCGGGAGCTGAACTGTTGCTGCAAGGGGTGAAGATGTTGCAAGGGTACATTTACCTTTTCCTAATCCAGTCGGGGTCAGCTTCCAGTCTAACCAGATGCAGCTGAATACCAGTATTTTATATGAAGTGACTTCCTATCTGACTTCCACAAACCACTACTTACTGTGAAACCTACCTATACCTCGTGACACTTGCGGCATTTTATAGTAAAGGCATTCTTATCGATATACAGGATAAGTTTTTAACCAGTACGCAAACTGTAACCATACATTCAAAAATTTTTCGTCAGTTATAAAAAAAAAACAGCTATTCCATACATTTTGACCGCGTAGGTATTGCACTTTTCTCTGAAACAGCTGATTTCTTTTTTGTATAGCCGGCGAAAAATTTCTGCGCTGGGGGTCTAGAATGATATGCTGAATTCATGGCTACAGTTTGTGCACTGGATAAAAACTTATCCAGTATATGGGGTCACTAGTTCACGTTTAATATCAGTATTTTTTCCCTTTGGTTAAGTTATTACAAGAACTGGTCCTTAACAGCACTAAACAGAGGGAAGTGGAAGGAGGGTAGAGAAGCCTTTGCCCTGCACTGGGCACAACAAGCTTTTAATAATTTTAATAATAATAATAAGTTATTAGATGTTGTTAACCCAATCACTTTCTAATCCCTATCATTAATTAGATTATTGTACATGATTAGGCAAATAATATTGTGTTTCATCATCGTCATCACATCATTTCAGCTGAAAGACGTCCACTGCTAGACATAGGCCTCCCCCAGGCTCCTCCACTTCGACCGGTCTTGTGCTTCCCACATCCAGCGGATTCCCGCGGCCTTCACAAGGTCATCGGTCCACCTTGTGGGAGGCTTTCCCACTCAACGTCTTCCGGTACGCGGTCACCACTCCAGAACCTTTCGGCCCCATCCCATGGCTCTCCTGCGGATTTCTTCATTCCTGATCCGATTGCGTAGAGAAACTCCGAGCATACCAAAGGGGTATGCTCGGCTGCCATTGCCCTTTGTGTGACTTTAAGCCTTCTGATAAGGCGCATATTGTGTTTATTACGATATTCACAGTGACCTAATTTTTTGTTAATGTAGGTATTAGATTAGGACATGGTTAAAGTAAATGGCGTAAAGAAAGAATTCAATTAATCTAAACTGAATCAGACCTGAATCAATCTACCTAGCCATTCCTAACTATGTTATGTTCGGATTACAGTCCAACCGGATACAGCTGAATAAAAGTATTTTACGACTGCCTATCTGACCTCCACAACCCAGATACTGTGTAATACAATACACCTTGACCCAGACCTGAATCTTTAAATTACAGGGAGAGTCCAGATCTGGAACCATACGCTGAAATATCGATGGGCATCAAGCAAGCGACTGAATGGGGGGAAGGAGGGATGAACTGCGAGACCAGATACAGATGTGGAGAATAAACGAAGGAATGAAGATAGGTCTAATGATTTGGATAAAATGATGATGATTTTGGTGATTGTTTTTTTTTTTCGGAGTGGTGTTTGTTATTGTGTTAAATGAGACAAACGAATTTTGGTTGACTTTAAAAAGTGTGTAAGTTGTATACTGAAAAGCATGAATGTTAAAGACACAGTAATATTTACAATAATATCTGTTTCTAGTATACTAAATATATGTTTCTAAGTAAGTCATAGAAATTCATTAAAATAAGATGTACTTAGTCATAATTATAAATAATTTAAATTAAATCGAAATAAGATTTTATTTTCAGGAAATGTAGGTTATTTCGAATTCGTATTTCGTAATATTAAACAAAATTTTTACAGGTAAACGGATGTAATCTTATTTAACATTTTAAAGATTTTTTTGATACAAAAAAAACTGGTTCCTTCCCATCATTTTCTCACACACTATACAAAATTAGCCCAAATCAGTCTAAGTCACATGTACTCTTCCAAGTCATAGGTCCATCATTGCCTAACTAGACTCCTTACAAAATATTTGCTTCTAAAGTCTAAGGCCGATTGTGAACTACACGGAATTTTACGGTCCATACATTTGCTAGATGATCATGTGTCATTTGTTTAAAAATCGAACCCCTGCTGCACCGTACCGTAAAACTTAGTGTACACTTCTAGCTTTCGTTTCTGGGATAACGGTTCCGTCATATTATAACGGTTCCGTCATATTATAACGGTTCCGTCATATTATCATGACAGTCATAAAAATCTGTCATTTTCCCAAGCTTCAGGGTCTCACATTCTCAAATTCAAATTTTCTTACGTTTCTGCAATTTGCAGATCATTGTCAAACTGTTTGTTGAACATAATATGATTCGGGATTGTAACAAATATGTTTTTTATTATGTTATTTACATACATACATCCATACATACATAAACTCACGCCTTTCCACATGGGGGTAAGCAGAAACTATAGAACGCCACCTGCTACAAATTAAATGTATTTAGAGGGTTGTTTTCATGACATCAATAATTTTGATTCCGGATTCCGTGAATACATACGTGTTACGGTCGCGAATCATATCTTAATTAACATACAACCTGGCACTGACCTCGAGAGTGCATGGGTAGCCGTCACCTCCTTCTGCCTCTTACTGCTTAATGCTCGCGAAGAGGGAGGCGGCGCACGTGAGGGAGAAGCAGTATATGCGCCCTCACGGCCCTCGTCACCGCAGGAGACGCCCTGGGCGTCGGGAATCCCAGGCTAATTCCCGGCCACCGTAAGCGCGGGCTTGCGGACGGCGAGTAATGGGTAGCTCGCTGTCCGGTAAGGACCAAGCCCGGGTCGACGGAGCGTTGTGTTCCACGCGCGCCGCAAAGAGATGTCAGCACCAACTAGTGGGATCGGCAAGGGCCGATGCCTGCCAGGGGTGCGGGTTGTTCGAAAGAGATACCGCGGGCCCTGGCACACAGGCAACTGAGGGAACAGGTGTGGGTTTTAGTCAGTAAAAGTCTGACACGCTCTCGATGTTATTAAGTTATAGAAAAAAAACTTGGCACTGACCTTCAAATAGCAAAAAAAAAATAATAATTTGAATTTCGTGGGCTACCCAGGTGCCTTCACGTCAAAAAATGCTGTATATTTGGACTGCCGTTATTGTGTGACCGTTTACCGCTTTTTTTAGGAAACCAAAGCATTACACCCACTTGCCAAGCTCTACTTTAGTATTAATGAAGGTACAGGACAGCCCGCGTAATTCAAAAGGACATCATTTATTTCGAACGGAAAAATTTAAGTACAGGCCAGAAATAAAATTGTTGTTTTCTTATGGAAAATTACAATTTTAACGTTTTTTAGGGCTGATTTTTCAATAGTCAGATAACTTTTATCTGAGGAATAAATATGACGGTTTGACAGCTTTGTATAGAAAATATGCCAAACTGTCAGATTTATTCTTCTGGTAAAAGTTATCTGACCATTGAAAAATTAGCCCGAAAGTCTACAATGAATGCTGCTATTTGAATTTGAAAGTACTACAAATCATATTTTTGCTAACAATAAGTACTTAGACTTTCATTTGCATCTTACAAACAGTTATTGCCTATGGTATAAATGGACATGATAATATTATTAATATGTAACAAAAATAAGATTTTTAGTTTTTTCACACTTAAATGGCATCGGAAGGGTTCATTGTATACTCTCGCTGTAACGGTAAAAAAATCTTGAAGGTTTTATTTACCATACGACTTTTTTTCTGGCTTTACTTTAATTTTTGGTTACAAATTTTCGAAACCTGAATGATGTCCTGAATGAATCGGAAAAATTTCGCGGTTACATTGAAGAAATTACCTTAAATAATGTTAAACTCGAGTTTGACAAGTACCCAACTTCATATTCACAATTCCGAAACCGGAAGTACCTATCTCTAGCCCAAAAAGAAATTCCCTTATATCACAACATTTTGAAGAACTAAGGAGCGTTTGCAGCCAGCACTCTGGGAGTTCGATCCGCAGGGTTGTTGGCTCGAGCTGCTCGGTATTCAGCGTAGGATACATAACCGTCGCCATCTTTATCGTCGGATTCCAGGGTACGATCAACCAGAGCTGAAATTATAAAGGTATACCGTTTGTACCTGATCTTCAGGATCTTTGGCCAGGCGAAGTGGTTGATGCGTAGTCTGTATGTGGATGAGAAAAGATTAGTATGGTAAACAAAATATTGATTGAAATATTTCTGCGTTCCCGAAAGAAATAAAAATAACCTCAATTTGCCAGCCTTTTCCCCAGCTATGTTGGGCTCGGCTTCCAGACACGGGAACAAAATAATTAATTACAAGTGCTATCAAATGGTAAGTAACATTAATGGAAAATGCTTCTCTATTCACCATACATAATCAACTTTCATCTGTCTAGCTTTTTCCCAATTATTTTTAGGGTCGGCTTACAGTCTAACCGGATGCTGTTATATATCAGTATTGTACATTAAGCAACTGCCTATTTGACCTCCACAACCCAGTGACTGGGTACCATGGTATCCTTGGTAAGGCTGGTTGTCAGACTTTTGGGCTTCTAACGACCCCATATGACTGTTATTCCACGAACGACAGCTTGGACCAACAGCGAGGCACGGAGGAGTCTCAGTATGTAAAGATGGTCACCTATCCACGGACAGACCGTGGCAAACGTAAACGTAACCTGAACGAACCGGTTCGTTCAGGTACGTTTGCCTATATTACTATACTATACTACTTAGTCTATATTACTTAGCCAACAAGCATAATAAAAAAAAAACAACCATTAAATATTCATTTTTTTTACCCCGTACGACATATTGAAGATTAAAGTTTTTGCCTCACAAGTCGGAATTTTATTGAATAAAATGCCTGTGGTTTTTCATTCTATACAACTTACCTATGTAAGCATCCAGATCATTTGCTTCGGGCTCTATAGACGAATCAGCATCTGGATCAGGAGCTTCATGCTCTATCGTGTGGTATACTGCCTGAAATACATTGAATTAAAATCATTAATAAAGAATATTGACATCTCAAAAACTAGGATTACTATAGGTAGGGATAAACTCTACAAAATAGGCAAATCTTAGATATCCACTGCTGGACATAAACCTCCCCATAATAGGCACATACGTGCTAGGAAACTGTAATT
Source organism: Polymixis lichenea (assembly GCA_949091785.1). Classification (NCBI taxonomy): domain Eukaryota; kingdom Metazoa; phylum Arthropoda; class Insecta; order Lepidoptera; family Noctuidae; genus Polymixis; species Polymixis lichenea. Next base: position 16,077,604 of record OX420943.1, on the reverse strand, counting down.
TATTAAGTAAATCGGCAAAGAGACTTAAAAAACAATCCGATCGGATCATCAAACACAGAACTTATTTTCTCATTGAGCATAACATATTCAGCTTTTAATGTTCGCACTGCTGGCACACAGGCCTCCTCTCTGTGACAAGGAGTGAGCCATAATCTCAGCAGAAACCCTGCAGCCCTGACGAAACCCTTACAAAACATTTCGCTAGCGTCACCTCGAGTACCCCTGTTGAAGCCTATGCCAGAAAAGGCGCCGAGTAAGGTTTTGTAACAGTGCCGATCGCGATTCAACAAGAACCGCTGCGGTACAGCTCCTGCGAGGCCTAAAGTGAGCCTGCGTGCCGCTATACCGAACACTCCGGTGTACATCACCCGCCTGCACTACATCACTAAGGCAGAGGCCATCGTAGAGTACGTGCCCCAGAAAACAAGATACACGCAGAGGGTGCAGTTACTGGAGTCTCGCCGCAAAGTCAACTTTAAGGCGTTCGTGGTGCGCGTGCCGAATTGTTATTTGCTCGTCGTCATGGAAGAGGACTTTTGGCCGCAGGACGTATCGTTCCGTCGCTTCCGCGGACAAGTTCCACAGGATAGCACAAAGTAAAGCTAGTGCAAGGTGAAATGCTACTTAAATGTGGTTTTTTATAATTATGTCTATAAGGTATATTATAGGTCGTTGTTGCCCGAATTAAATTATTTATTATTGTTATAATCCACCACGCGAGCGCACTGCGGGTTGGTAGAAATCACAAGTGTTCGAATGTTTGTCTGCTTTTCTTCTGAATTGATTCGAAAAGTACCTCGCGAAGAGGTCTGTGTCCCAACAGTGGGAACATTTTAGGCTGATTATGATGATTCTAAAAGAAGTTTCAAGGTTATCGGCTACTTCATTATTCTTCTCACCTTTAACAATTCCAGACCATCCAACATCGAATTCTTATCGAAGTCGTGAGCTGAGAAGTAATGGAACTCCAATTCTTCCGGCGTCATCTTTGACAACGCTTCTGCTGTGAGGACATGCGTATCTTCTTCTATATGTCTGCAATGAGTAGAATCATTGAATATCACATTCGTTATATATTTGCTAACAATCTTACGTTCCGCGCCGCAGACCAGAACGTCGTCACTTTTGTAATCATCACTTACTTAATGTCGTGCAACAGTTGCGTCTTTCTAGTAAGAATCATCCAAGACAAGACAGTTACCCTTGGGCTGGTACTCAGTTGAGTTCTAACAATGGAGATGGTGTGTTAATGATAGAGTCCGAATTTAGGAAACCCTTCTCATTTCATCATTTCTGCCTGACAGTTTATCTGTTGTAAGGCAAGGCTTATGTCGCTTACCATGACCCCTTCACCCCTTACTCATTTGGAGAAGTTCCAGTTAGCTTATTTGGCACTCATTTTTTTTCCTTTTTATTTCATCTTGCCCATTCGAAACTGAATAATAAATTTGACCTAACTTGCCAATACAACATGATTCGTCTTCGTCTTAAGTTACATTTATAATAATTACCTACTGAGTGCTAATTTCGGACTACACATAACATCACTTGACGTCTGTATTCCCCGTATGGTTAGGCAGTGAACTCACATTACGCCAGTTTATCTTTAATTTCAGACTAGCAACTTGTTATATGACTTACTTGGTATCGTGTAACAATTGTACATCTCCAGTGAGTGACTCCGAGCCCCGTGGCTTGTAATGGTGGTGTCTCTGCTCAACCGGGGTCTGTCCGTGTGGGTGATGCGGCCCGCGACGCATGCCCAATGTCATCGCGTTCAGCATTAGTACTAGACATGCTGGAAGGAGAAAAGGATTGGTGGGTTTTTATCTGAATAAACATATTTAGTACTACTATGATAAAAATCTCTGGCAATAGAGATCCAAATTAGAAATCGCTGCCTAGTTAACAGCCATGTGAAACGTCATATAGGCCAGTGATGACGAACCTCAAAAACTTCGTGCTATTTCTTCCAAATAAATATTAACTGTGGTCATGATGTATCAACAAACAACCTTGACTACCAAAAAAAATTGTGGCATACTTTCGCAATAACACTCTTTACTTGCAACTATAAGCTTTCATAACCTATTTTATTAACAAACAGTAATGTTAACATTAACAGTTTTATTTATGTGTGTAATTTTTTTAAAGCACATTAGCACGACTTCTGACTTAGGTTCAAAAATTTCTGGAGTGATGCCGTTGCATCTTTGCGATCTATCGAAATTGTACTCTTATTACAATCAATCTATACATAACAACATAAATATCGGACAACTTGTGTCAAAACTCATAGATCCTTCTGTCTAAAAGCTAACAATCGGCACGCGCCACAAATTCGTCGCATCAGTCGACAAATAACAGTGACAAATATTACAACAATCAGAGAACCAACAGTACTTAATACCTGTCTTTAATTTGCACTGCATTGTAGTTCGCAAAATAAAGGGTGGCAGCTGGGGTCCCCTCGTACCCCATGCGGTCCACGGGCGTCCCGCCGGGACCCAATATTCACACCTCATTTCACAAGAGTCCTGCCCATTACATTTGTCATCGCCTAGTCAAAAGCACGTCAAATTGAATATCTGCTGCGATTTCTGTTTGAAATTAGCTGTATTGTAATTTGCGTGTTTATTAAAATTCAAATGGCGTTTGTAATTTATGTATTGGAAAAAGTGGCGTCTGATTTTTTTTAGTTTTACAAATAATCAAATCTTGATATTTTTCACGGGCGGTGCTATATTAGTGAAAATCACGAAGTCGATTTTCAAACAAGATTTCTAGATACGAGACTTTTATGTTGCACATCCTCTCTCCACACTTGAGGGGCTTGTGGCTAAGTAACAATAGCTGCACGGGTCGATCGATCAGGTTAAGCTACGCTTGCCGCGGTTGGTCCGTAGATGGGTGACCATCTTTACATACCAAGACCCCTCCGTGCCTCGGAAAGCACGTTAAGCCGTTGGTCCCGGCTGTCATTTGTGGATCTTTGACAGTCGTTACGGGTCGAGTCGTACGTCAGAAGCCCGAAAGTCTGACAACCAGTCTTACCAAGGGGTATCGTATTACCCAGTTACTGGGTTGTGGAGGTCAGATAGGCAGTCGCTCCATGTAAAATACTGGTATTCAGCTGCATCCGGTTAGACTGGAAGCCGACCCCAACATAGTTGGGAAAAGGCTAGGCAGATGATGATCCTCTCTCCACACTTGTTTATATTATTGATAGATAGTAAGTTCAACATAAGTAAAAACAAACATAGCAAACAAAAAATGCCCCAATTTTCGGCCTACCCTGAATATGATAACTTTATCCTCTTACAAACATCCATTAAAACAAAAAGAACAGGTGCCGTCACCCTTTACATAAAAAAATCTATTACAAAGAACTTTCAATGTATCGAATGCATAATTTATTTTATCCCCTCGATTTGTGAACAGTTGGCATAGAGAAAGACGAGACTGGTCTTTAATCGGACCCCACTTTATTATAGAGCAGTATAAAGCCGTAATGGGGGACAAATTATGCACTCGCTGTGACAAGTGCGCTGTACATATGTCGGGGTGTCCGTAGCAAGCGGTGCTACAGACACGGAGACATACGGGACGTGTAGAATGGTGAATAAGTAAAACGTGTATGAAATAATTGAGCACAGCTTATGAAGGAAAACGAGAAAAATATAAATGTCAGTTGTCTGAAAACTTTACAGATTTTCTTTACAAGTTTTTTTATGATCAGAATTTCATTACATAAGTCTTTTTATATACCTACTACAGCTCGTTTTAGCGAGCAACGAGGTCGCCTGTTGTCTGCAAGCTGCAAGATGTGCCAGCACGTAACCAAATTCTGGGCTGACTGTATTTAGATTGCTATACACACGCTAAGAAGACGACGAGGTCGCCCAACTTCAACTTTGAATGATTTATAGGATAATATTCATCCAATAACTAATTTTATTCCTCTATTTGGAATTCTGGCTTTCCAAAAGGCGAAATCTTGGCATTTAATAGTCAAGACTTTAACATTCAGGGCTCACTATATTATAAATTTTCTTGACAATGACCAGAAAGACGACTAATAGAGAAATACGGAAGAAAACGTCTTGTAGTGCCGACCCCAAATAAATTGGGATAAGGCCAAGAGCATGATTATGATGTTGCAAATTCTCTTAACCCAAATATTCACCATCCAGTCGCCCAGTATGTCACAAGTATGAATGCACCAGGGTCTCGCGGCCTCCAGCTCGCCATATTATCGTCTGATAACACCCTAATCCCAAGCGATTACAATGGATCCGACGTCACGGGTCACAGACTCCTTTATTTTGTACTGAGCCTTGGTTACATTTTGGTTTTTGGACTACAATGCCAAATAATGGACTAATGAAGTGGGATTGGAGATAGGGATCTAAAAGTGGAGTAAGCTTATTAAAAGATTTCATGGCCATGTTCAGAAGGCGTAAATTGGTCAATGCTTGTGATTGAATTTTCACAAAAAAGACCGAAAGTTATTTCTGAATTTATGACTTTCCAAAGGAAACAAACCGTAAGATTTTCAGGATCTTGGTGGGTTTAAACTAAAGACAATTTGTAAGTAAAGAAAATTTTAATGAAAACTCGAATAGATATTATTAAGACATTCTAAGAGTTTTTAGGTTACTCCGCGATCTCCATATGGATACAGTGAAGTTAACTCTAAATTCCTTCGTCCAAAACCAAGAAAATTAATAGACTAGAATCAAATTCTTACCCTCTACTTTCATGTCTGCTGCATCACTCAGATTCTCACTTGTTTTCCTTTTAAAAACAAAATAACATCACAGTTTTCTATTATCACGTTTTGAGGCATCTGTCAATGGCTGACATTAGAAATCAATTTAACAGCGCACGCGCAAACAGTACAAGCAAACCAATACTTTATTTGTAGAATCCTAAAGACTATTATTGCTTGTCTCACGATCAGTTTCAGCGCATGTCAAGTTTCATCTTTTTGAGGGTGCCGTTGTTTCCAATACCCTCCGCTAGATGTCACTAAGAGTCTAGAAGGGACGAAATCGTAACATGCTGTTATTTTCACTTATCGAAATAGCCGTAGATTGAAAATCACAGAACTTAATTGGTTTCGGCGGAATGGGTCAGTAAGGGAAACCAGGAGAGTGGACACTATGGCCTGGAGTAAATTGTCACTGCACTTCTGTTAACTAAGAAACGATATTATTAACTTTTTGTTGGTCTAATTGTGAGACATGTCTACTTAGAGGTCTGGCGTTTAGATGTGTATTGGTATCACGAAGCTCGTTGCTTATTATTTTGACATCCTCGGCCTTTTACAGCTCAAGAAAGATATAAAAGTCGTAGTAGTAATGGAGTAATTAATGGTTTAGGAGGTTAAGTCCAGTGTCGTTGTTTTGGCCTAATTACGTGTGATTACAATATCGGATACTGAAATAATATTACTATACCTATATCAACTAGAACATTGGTTACTGATACTTGAAGTATTTTGCCACACATAATCAGCCTATAATGTTTCCGATGCTGAGCCTCCTCTCGGTGAGAAGGAGTGGGCCGTAATCGATGTCACATGTCTTCGAATTTCTGGTTCTAGAACATGCCGGTTCCCGCACGAGGTTTTCCTTCACCGTTTTGTGAGCAGTGGTAATGAAACGATACGGTACGGACGCTTTAATGTGCACGTCTTTTTACATCGTTCTCACATTGATAATTTCAACATAATGATGTAACCAACTTTTTGGAACATTACCATGATTTTAAAAGAGTGTCCATGGAGTTTCTTGCCCGTTCTTCTCCATAGGTACCTACGCTTTGGAATGGGCAATTAGCTTCATCTTTCTAACTCACCGACCTTGACAATTCAAAAGTGCCTGTAATTGGTTTATTTGAAATAAATGCTTTGAGTTTGAGTTTGAGTTTGAAATAAATTATACAAAATTAAACCGCCTGTCTGTGTTCGAAACTACATCATCGTAAGTAGCGGCCATTACCACTGGGCCACCACTGCTCCTTATTTTGACATACGATGTAAATTAATCATTTATTTAAAAGCAAGAACAGTTGGTCTTAACTAACTCAAAATAGCTATATCTTCCTATATCAAAACCAACAAACATAATCTAAGTAGCTACGTGTAAAATCCGCAACTCATCATGGTGTTTACAACCCTCTATTTTAGCTAACAACCCATACATACACCATAGCCACATACTTGTAAACAACGGAAAACTCATCTCAATCTCTCTGTCGATATTAACCTTTCAAATTTCTATATACGGCTCATTTTCTCTTAACTGCATTCTGAAATAGATCTTTATTCCTTTAAAGATAGGAACAGAATTTGCTGGCACAACAAGGCTTTTGTTCACGAGCACAATGTCTTATGTCTTTATCCGACAGTAAGATTGGAATTGAATCTTAAAAGGACTGGGGTGAAGTTGATTTTTGTTTGTAAAGTAGTTCAATAGAAGACTTTTTAGCATGGAAATGTTTATGTTTATAGCGATCTGTTGTGGGAAGTTAAAAAGAGACGGGCGTATGTAAGCGTGTGAGGGATTGTATGATCGATACACGAACAGGCTGCGTGTCCTCCGAAGGCTCTCCCTAATGGTCGTTTTCTTACATTTGCATGCTAATTGACTTCCCTCGCTGCGTTCCTTTTGTCGTAGCGTGTGTGACGTAAATTGAGACGAATTAACGTCTTGTTGGGAAGTAGATGAGCAGTTTAGTGCGACGGTAATAGTGAGACTATTTAGAAGAAATGTTTGAAATCGAATTGCATTGGGTTCTTATTTCAAATGCAAATGAATGTATCTGAATCGAGATTTATAGGAATCTAAATAAATTTGACTGCCTCATTGGTGTAATGATCATAAGCGATACTGCTAAGCATGTGCTCCTGGGTTCGATTTCCGGGTCGGGCTTAATGTTATTAGGTTTTAGTATTTGGAATTTTGCAGTAGCAGGCCGGAGTCTGGATTTGTGCCCGATCGATGGCAATAGGCTCGCCCCCTATTACGTGGGACTTAAACATAACTGGCGAAATGTGGGTGTACTATAGGTACGCCTCTGCCCGACCCTTTGAGGACGCAAGGCGTGATGTTATGTTATGTTAAATAGTTGCTATAATTACTTAAAGTTAGATTCCTCGAAAACAACAATTCCATGATAGCTATTGATGTAATTGAAATATAATTCTGACACAACAGCTCTCAAATCAATTCATTTTTCAAGGGCGATACCACTCAGGGGATTTGATCGACACTGAATTCAAATGACGCCGACGCGTCACAAAATAATTCTGTAAAGTGTAAACATGTCTACCTTGATAATGTTAAAAGCTAATGTAAATGTAGGTAATTGTTTATTTAATTTCAATCAAAATATACATAATGTACATATCACTACATATCACAAACTAAAGTCACTCCGCGGCGTCTGTCTGTCTATCTACTACGTAACTACCGAACGGATTTACATACGGCTTAACCAATCGACGAAGTGATTCATGAGGAAAGTTTAGTGTACATTTTATTATGATTTTTTTGTAACTTGGCTGAAATATGACGATAATTGTTGAAGATGTCGGAAAAAATCACGCCGACTGGAAGCTTCACTAACTTTTTTAACCAATAGATTTATGCATATAAAATAATTTATTACGGAATTATTGATTAACATATGGCATAGTTTTCTTATCCCGGTAGTACCTCTGCGTGGGATAATTTCCAACCTCCACGCGAGCGAATTCATGGGCAAAGGCAAACTTTGTACACCTTTTTACGAAAATTACGCGGGCGGAGGAGTACAAAATTTAGTGTTACAAAATTTTACATGGAGAATGAGTACAGAAACTTAATATGTATGGTTGAATTTTGACCTCTGGGTGAGCACTAGTATTAATAATATTTTGATCACCACACTTTAAAGAGTCTTAGTATTAAAGTATGTTAGAGGATAACAAATGTCTACATTTTAAACCTCCACAATATTTGATTTATAAGTAAAACACATCGCAAAATGAATCATAAATCTCTATGTTAGGAACAATAAATTTTCGGTTTTCTGTATCAAACGGAGATTTGCGGCGTAGGGCGGGTGTGGGCGGCGTTGCTAGGCAACCGCCCGGCCCAACCACCCTACTCCCCCCTACCCGGATCACTTTTAAACTTTCATGTCGGAAAGTTTTTAAGGTTTGCTTGTGGCTCTCGGATTCGCCATCTTTTTGTTTTAAGCCTCTTTCTGAGGAAAACAACATGAATAGGGTACACGTGCCCCTAAAATGTTCTTGAGAAAAATACTCAGAATCGGTACCTACCTAATTTGTTTAAGTAGATGTAAGGAAATTCTTTGACTCGTAAAATGTATATATAAATTTAACATAGGATGCGAACCAAGCGTCGTCTAATCCAATTAGAGAAGCGAAAGAAAAATATTTTCTACTAGCATTGAGAGGGATGATTTGATTTGTAAATATCATATTATTTTTTCTGAATTAGGTGAGTACTTGCTAGGAGAAACTGCACCTTATTACAATTGAAAAAGAAACAATAATTATTGTTATGATATAATCTTAATCTGAGCTGAACACTAGTATTTTACATGGAACGACTGCCTATCTGACATCCACAACCCAGTTACTGGGTAATATGATACCCCTTAGAAGACTGGTTGTCTTACGTAACGTACTTTTTAAAGCACGGAGGGGTTTCAATAGTTAATGGATGGTCACCCATCCACGAACCGACTGTGGCAAGCGTAGTTTAACCTTCGATCGCACTTAGCTACCTGCTGTAATAATAGCTAGTAATAACAACATGGTTAATTATTTAGTACGAAACACGAACATATAAAAAGTCAAAATAAATCTAGACAGCAATATAGCTATATAGTATATTTTTGCCTGTAAAGTGCTCGACATGCTTCAAAAAAAGATGAAACATTTTCCACGCTCATTTAATGTTGGAAAATGTCGAGACACTTACCTCGCCACTTACCTGTATGTGAAGACAATAATGCAGTTTAAACGGTTTTATAAAAACTGTAGGTAAGTATAAAATACTTAATATTTTAAAGGGTCTAAAATAGTGATAGTTAATGTGATTTAAATGCAAAAATGAATATTGCATGGATACATTTGAAGTAAAAATGAGTCAAAATTAGATGTTTGTTGATCTAACTTTGGCGGGGACAGTAACTTTGCACCGTCAACATAATTTAATAGATATTCTTGCCTCTACCCACTTTACAAACAACTAGTTTTTGCCCATGGCTTCAACCGCGTACAAGTCAGAAGTAATCCCATTACAAGGCTGTACTACCGGCATAAAAAGTATCAAGAGCATATGTCAAATTTCACCCAAATCCGCATAATCGTTTCAGTTCGTAATCATTTAATCACGTAGGCGAGGTGTGCAAAGGTAACAGAGAAATAGACAGAGTTTCTTTCGCATTTATAATAATAATATAAAATATAAGAAAACGTTAATAATATTTTTTATTCAATAATATTATTTATTATTTATTTTAAATAATAATAATTTATTTATTTCAAAAGTGTGGTACAATCTGTTACAGTAAATACAATTTTACAATTTAGGGTTAAAACGAATAGAAAGAAAGTAACATTGACACGTTTTTTTTTATATCGAATGGTTACGCTACACAGGTACCTAGTTAGAAACTTAAACCAAAAGCTAATCTGTTCTCTATTCAGTAATTCTAGTAGGTACCTCTACCTAACCATAAATAATTTCAACTCATTAAAAGTGAAGGTCATCCAACTTCCAAAAGCCGTAAATTTAGATCACTCATGTGATTTTTTTCTACCCAGAATGTAAAGTTTTTAAGTTGCGAGAGAGCTACGTACAAAATTGATGAGGGAACGTAACCACGCGAGCCGCGAAGCAGGCTGAGCCGGAGGTGCTTTTAGCCCGTAATTGGTGAGCTTTTAAGACTGCCGCGCGTTCGTTTGACGTCGTCCGTGTACTGCCAACGACTAAAACGAATATGGAACCGTTTTGCCGCGAAAAAATAACTGCAAACAAAAAAAATCTAGTCAGCCAGGTCGCCGTTTGAGTCTGCATAAAAACTCTTTACTCAAAAGTGAGATTGTATTTTCCGAGAAGGGATTTTGTTAGCTTGTTTTTTGGTTGTGTTAGTAATATTTTTTGAAATTACAGTGAAGTATACTGTACTTCTATTTATTTTACATTAATAGGTAATATTTCTGTACCTACTACATCAGATGTTACTTATTTAGGATAGGCCACATGCGGAATACATGATCACTTTGGAATTAAACATTCTCAGATTGTTTAACTTACTGATACTTTTCTACGTGATTGTACAAACCACTACAAAAATCGGACGTCGGAGTAAACATTTCGTCGAATACGGATTAACTTGATTAGGAACTTTAGGTTCTTGTTTTACCAACAAATATATAAAAAATCTATCCTAGATATAATACAACTGTGTACGATTTGGGAGCACACGCGACTAGAAAATATATTTAAAAATGTATCAAAACAACATGATCAAAACACAATGGCATCGGGCCAAGCCACGTGGCTGCAATAAAAAAGTTGAGAGTTCTAATTTCAAATTAACAGTGGGCGTAAGCGAACGCGCGCACCAAATTAGGCGGCAATTTTGACAGCGGGGTAACTTAGAATTTTCCTGTCAAAATATTTTTGCAAACAATTGACTTGTTCGCATTCAATATGATTTTTAACACCCACTTTTCAAATAACAAAACAAAACCACAATTAGCATAATAGTTAGTTGTTACTTTTTATTGTTAAAACACAATACGCTGCACAGTGAGTCTATGTTCCGCTTTTTTCTTTCAACGGACACGGTAAACGTTAAAAATAAATGCGATGGAAATAATTCATTACCCTAAGTGACCTGCCTAACAAATCTGGATCGTTAAATAAATTATTAATTAGTGAAAATGGTCCAAAAAGGATGAATTATGAAATTACCTCTCAAACGTTTCGTGGCGACCGAAAAGGGAATGCTTTCAAGAGCTTTATACACGATGATTCTATCTCTTTTTACACTCCGTGTTGCAGGGCAGGTGAAGGCACCCCTTTCAAGGGTCGCCTACACTCAGTCGTCGGTAAATTCAGTCCCTTCGTAATAAAAGGGTGCCCCATAAATGTATACCAACATTTTGTGTCGATATTAAAACATTATTTTTCTAAAACATTTTTAATACAGCAGTGTAAGTAGAACAAGAACAAAGTTTCCAAAAGAAAACTTGTTTTATTGAAGAAGAAATAATTAAAAATTAAAAGACCCTACCTAAATAAAAGCAATCTCTCTTACATAAAGCACAAGCATCAATAATTTGGTGAAGACAAATCGAAAAGTTAAAGGGTAAGGGGTATATTATAAAGTAAAATTGAAACGTTTCTCGAAACGACAGATAAATCGTGTGTCTACTTTAAATTGGCCTGTAGAGCTCCCCTTTCTCCCCTTGTCATCGCCTGAGGAATGGCAAGTGGAGAGGAGGTAGGGGTGTCTAGTAAACCTGGTTCTAAAAATTTATGTATTCGGGCATGGTTAAACGGCGGGGTCCGTACCGTCACAGCCATTAAAAACTTATTAAACATCATCTCGAGCAATTACTCCTCCCTCCCAAGTTGAGTAGACCCGCAACGCAACGCCCCCACCTGTCGCCCGGCTAGTGTTAGCTCTAAATAAAATCGAGGACGTATTTTACGCGCGTGATCTTATTGTAAAAAAGCGAGACGAAAATTTGCAAATTTCTTGTGAACGTGATATAGCACTTCTGTACTAAAGTGCCTACATTTTGGAAGAACCTTATTTTAAATATATGTAGGTACTTATGTATAAATGGATTCATCGACAAGCAGAAGAAGGCTTTTATCTTAGAAAATGCACTGAGATTATTGTGTAACACAGTATTAGGAAGATTATAATAATAATAAATAATAATAATTGACTGCTGCGCTGGGTGTAGCGGATTCGATTCCCGCACGGAACAAATATTTGTATGACCTACAAGTAGTTTTTCCGGGTCTGGCTGTTTGTGTATGTGAATTTTAAATGTTTGTAAACGCGGGCGCGTTTACAAACATTTAAAACTCTTCTCTAATTTCTACTGTTTTGTGGACAGAAAACAGGAGAAATTCGTTTAAAAAAAACAGATAAGTTTGACCACATTCATTGTATTATTTACGTGGCTGAGCAGAGAAATCTTCTTGTTTTTTTACTGATATAAGGTATTCAAAAGATTGATAATTGCTAAGACATATCTAATAGAAAAAAAAACTTTAATTGCGAAAGCTTTGCATCTGTAATTCAGTCATAGCAATCAGTGATCACTTCATGTATTATGTGATTGTATAGGTATATAGATCTGTACAACTTACCACAGACCACACACAAAACACAAACCCGTCAAAACACAAAACAAATGCTATAGATCTATTAACCTCAAAACGTTTGATTGACCAGCACGTGTAACCACCGCCTATATAAAGCTGCGTTCCCACAGCCGGTCTCCCGTCGGACACGACGACATGACGGCGGAAGCCGCGGCTGTCTAGCCACCGGAACCAGACACGTCGCCGGCAACGAACCGGAATTTATTTCACTATATTTTCACTATTCCGATATAAAATATCGGGAGCCGAAGATTATTAGCGTTAAATTAACGGAAGAAATTGATTTTGTAATGCTGGATTTTTTCATCTTTAATGTTTTATATATTTTTTGTCCCTTTTACCATTAGGGGAGCATTTTGGAATTATATATAGATTGATTATATTAAAATAAGATGTAAATAGATGGAGTGGAATGTTCTAGAAGATGTTCTTCTAAAGAAAATTAGATAATAGGCCCGGTGTTCAAAAATTTATGAAATCGTTGATCGGTAACTTATTTTGTTTGATAATCTCATGTTAACGGTTTTATTGGCATTTGCTACTAATAAAAATAAATTGTTTCAGTAAAACAACAACCGATTTTTTTTTTATAAAGTCTTCGAGCAACTTTCAATCCTTTGAATACCTTAATATCAGTTACTAACTGTTGAGCATCTAAATATACAAGGTGTCATTTTAATCACCGTTAACCTCATAACGGGTCATTTGTACTCATCATTATGAACCACTTTTACTATGGACCCAAACCTGTAATGCTATTCTGTAAAAATCTCACCGTGAAGACTAAGGTGAAGTGAGCTGTCATTCCATCTGGCACTCTGGTATGATTTATACTAATGACAGCTCACTTTAAGCTCACTTCACCCAACTTATCACGGTGAGATTTTTACAGAATAGCACTGCTGAAATCGCGAAAATAAAATCAGCTGTTCCTTACATTTTGACGAGTTATGCGAACATAAATGTAGGTAACAGCTGATTTTATTTTCGCGATTTCAGGTTTGGGCCAATAGTAAAAGTTGTTCATAATGATGAGTACAATGACGCCTTATGAGGTTAACGGTGATTTGAAAATTACACCCTGTATATATATATATTATTAATAGTTTATTTTCATCTTTTTTCATTCATATTACGGTCATCACCGGTGAAGGAAAACATCGTGAGGAAACCGGCATGTCCTAGAACCAAAAATTCGAAGATATGTGACATCTACCAACCGCACTGGGGCCGCGTGGTGGATTACGGCCCACTCCCTCTCACAGAGAAGAGGCCTGTGTCCCAGCAGTTGGAACGTTATAGGCTGATTATGATATTATAGTCATACCTTAAGGGGAAAGCTCCATGGTAGCCCACGAAATGCAAATTTTCTTACGTTTTTGCAATATGCAGGTCAGTGTCGGCCTGTACGTTGAACAAAATATGATTTCCGACCGTAACACGTATGTATTTACATAATTCCCTGACTGCGCCAGAAGGAGGGTTATGTTTTTCGGGTGTTTGTGTGTATGTATATTTCTTTGGCACGCTATGTAGCCTAAACGGCTTGATCGATTTCAGCTTGTGAGGTGCTGTTAGATTCGTCTTAATTTTGAGAGTGACACTGGGTATATCAAAATTGAAAAAAAGAATGGCCGATTTTTGGCACCATATTGTGTCTTAAAAAAAACTCAAAACCTATTGACTGGGGTATCAAAATAAAAGGATTCATAAATAAGTAGGTCTCATTAACGTCAAAAATAATTATATTAACTAGAAACTGGCAGGCATCTTCTTAAATTTAACAATAAAGACCTTTATTGCCTCAGACTGCATGAGATTGCTTATAGTATTCACTCTAATAGTCATCTTTTTAAAACAAGTTTCTTATTTCCATCTTTTTTAAATAAAGTTTACTTTTTAGGCAGTCGGGTTTATTGATTTTATAAATGTTCCTTAGCGCATCCTCCTAAACCGCCTACCTTTATTTTTTTATTTCAAAATCGGTATTTTCGAATACAAAAGAACACGATCTCAGGATCGGGATACAGGATCATTTATCCAAAAATAAAACAAGTTACATTTTTGCATAAATAAAGCTAAGAATACACATGCCACGTGCCGTCGATAAGTGGACATGAAAGCTATGCAATTTGCTTGCACAGCCCCTTGCCTGCACAATGACGGATTTCTATTTGTAGCGTATATGGCATAGTATTATAGTAAGAGCGAGGGCGGGTATGGGCGGACCCGACACATGGTCACAACAAATGTCACTCCAACTTCATGTTTTACAATCTTAATTTTCTTCTGTCACATATTTCTGAATACAGGGACGCGTTTGCTCTCCAGTAGAACAAAACACTTAGGCTAAACATACATAAAAACAGCAGCAGCAACAGTTACCGATTACTGACCCGTCCAACACCCAGTGCGAGTGCGGTGCTTCTGATCACACCATGCCTCGTTTGCCTGAGTGTCCTAGGAACCCGTTCACTTGCACCTCGGAGGACCTAAAGAATGCCACTGATGCGCAATCAACGTGGCCACCTACTGGACTCAAACTATTTAGTGGGAAAACAAAAAAAGGGAGACATAACATAGACACAATTTGACAAATTGTTGACATTGATTGTCGCTGAGTTTAGTTTGCTTCTAGGTTTTGAATGTTTTTAATTACGGGAATTGTCCTTCAAATAATAGCAAACTCTGTTTCATGGTAACAAAACACAAAAAAAATTGTTTACGTCTTTATGTGGTAGCAGTAAGCGCATTTTTAGTTTTTTTTTTTTTTTTTCTGGGTGGGAAATCATCAAATAACTTCTCCCGCTCTGGGTGGAGCGGGAGGGCGTGTCAGGCTTTTACTGACTAAAACCCACCCGTGTTCCCTCAGTTGCCTGTGTGCCAGGGGCGGCGGTATCTCTTTCGAACAACCCGCACCCCCGGCAGGCATCGGCCCTTGCGGGCCCCTCTGTTGCTGCTGACATCTCTTTGAGGCGCGCGTGGAACACCACGCGGCGTCGACCCGGGCTTGGTCCTTACCGGACAGCGAGCTACCCATTACTCGCCGTCCGCAAGCCCGTGCCTACGGTGGCCGGGAATCAGCCTGGGATTCCCGACGCCCAGGGCGTCTCCTGCGAAGGCCACGGCTGTGAGGGCGCATGTACTGCATCTCCCTCACGTGCGCCGCCTCCCTCTTTGCGAGCATAATTGCTTCACTGAAGGAGGCGACTGCCAGCCATGCCCTCTCGCTCCATACCATGGCCTGGACCAGGGTCGGACGCGAGAGATCGCCGCCGCCGATCACCTCCACGAGGACACGGCGTTGCTCCACCCAAGCTGGGCAGACCTCCACCGTATGCTCCACCGTGTCCTCTGGGCGATAGCGCATTTTTAGTTCAGGTATAAACAATGTACGGTTGACTGTACTGCTTAGTGGACTACGAATTATTAAGAACGTTCATCCCACGTGGGCTTGCAACAACGCATTTATAGAAGTTTTTGTGATTATTTCATTAAATACAAACCAAAGTATATTTTTTTTTAGCCAAGCACTAGATCGTTGGTATTTATAATTATTTTTACATTTACTCTTTCATAATAATACATTATGACATAAGTGCGGTAAGTTGCTGCAAGAAAACAGAGGCTGTAATTATCAAAGCGCACGTATGTCATACGACGTTTTATAACATATTTGCGAGGAAATAAATGAAACTCGGACTTTCTTAAACGAATAAATCTTTAATCACTTGTAAAAGCAGTAAGAAAATTTTTATCAATTTTTAAAATTGATTATTACGTTGCCAGTTGGCATTTTTTATGTTATCAAGTTATTATTATTAGTTACAATTTCACCAGTCTCTCTCCCTCACTCTCTTGAGTGAAAGTAGGAGAAACGAGACCACAGAGTTCTGCAGTCGGTGGCGGCGACGAAGGCGGCTGCGGCGGCGGCGACGATGGTGGAATGTACGCGAGTGTGCTCGTAGATGGTCGAGAGTCAACACTTGGCACCAAATTTATATTCCTTGTAATGTGGAGTTAATTTCTTCTTTATTTCTCATCGAGTCATCTATGTAGCCCTCGGCTACATTGTTCGACCACCACCCTCCATGGCGTTTTAGTGTCAATAAGTTCGCACCTGAATCGGCGAGCAATGTAGCCGAGGACCTTCTGAAACTGTGCCCTATGTATTCATGTGGATCATGCAAATTTAAGAAAGTGGCAATTTGTTTCGGCATTGCTCCAAATTTATTTATGCCAATGAGTTGGCTAGTTAGTGCATTTTCCATTTTGGTAATTTTGAAAAAATCTGTTAGCCATCGCTTTTGTTGAACGAAGTACTTCGTATTTCTTCACTATGCCGTGAAAAGGCCCCTGTATTGTGAACGATCTTGGAATTTAATTTTTTGTGTTTTTGACCTGGACAAGAAAAACCCGCCTATGGTTCTCGACATCATTAGTTGTGATGTTTGCCAACTCTTGACGTCTACATGCACCATTTATGCCGAATATTAATACAACCTGAAAAGAGATAAAAACAGCGTACAAAACACCTATATTGTAAAGAAATACGAAAGTGAAAGAAGTTAATAACAATAATTTAGTTTCAACTGACCTTTGTTGCCAAATGTCGGCAATCCGGAGCTTCTTTTAGGAACTTCTTGACATTGTCAGCCGAAAATACTTTCGACTTTTTACTCACATGGCCACTTGAGCGTCTTTTTAGAAATGCCAGCAAGTTGGAGTATGACTTGATCAATGCCATGTTTTGTTTTCACAGTGCTTTTTAGCATTGAATAGTAGCACCACAATGAGCTTGACTTATATTTTTGAGAAAGTTCCATGAAATAGGCTAAAAACACACTTTCTGAAAATGAATTTGCATCTTTGCTTGTTTTCCATAAGATGAAATTTTGATAAGTTTGTAAGTATCTATCGGTCGATTTTTCGGGCAAGAGGCTTAGAGTAGCCTTTTTCGCTGCCTCTGAGACTTCTGGTGGTGTCGAATTAATAAATTCATCATTACTTGACGACATTTTCAAATAAAAACAACACAGCGAAAAGAAAAAGCGCACGGAATAATTTTTACTTGTTCACAAATTAGCGATGCGTGCTTGCGTAAAAATTATTCCGTGCGCTTTTTCTTTTCGCTGTATTGTTTTTATTTGAAAATGGATGGTTCCGCAGTTATTAAAAGATATCCTTTGCACACGATACCCCAATTATTTATTATGATTCCATATTATTCAAAAAATATAAAGTTCTTTAAAACGCATAGCTCTAATTCAGTTTGGTAATAAAATACGTATTTAATCCAGTTTGCGTATCTTGATGATGTTCCAATACTTTAGAACTGAATTGGACGTAAGCGTATAATAGAACAATAGTGGCAGGAATTATTTTGTCACTGGTGTTTACCTAACAAGTAGTGTTAAACGAACTGGTGTGGAATAGGTGTCATAGCTAGAAATAAAAAATAAAAATATTTTTACACAAAAAAAAAACACTAAAAAGTAAAAAATTACTTTAATTCCAGTGGCAAAATACTAAAATACAAAACCTAAGCCATTGACTTCCAAAATCAAAGTTATTTTTCACTTTGTAAGTAGTGTTTTATATGAACTGTATCCAAACGAAAAGTTTATTGGACTATACAAGGGAGTACGACCTGTCCTTGTCATAAGAGACCCGGATTTTATAAAATGTGTGTTAATTATAGACGATGACTACTTCTCCGATAGGTGCTTGGAAAAACCAGTTCAAGTTTTCAACAAAAGTATATTCGTGATGAAACACACAACAAAAATGCCCACGCTGGCAAGCTATGAGGTTAACTCTCTCGCCGAGCTTCACAAAATCAAAGGTTTCCAAAAGGATTCCATACGTACAAAAGGCTGCGGATAGTTATTTACAATTTGTGGACCATTTGGTGAGCTATAAGATTGAGTACGAAATACATGATTTAAAAACAAAATACCTAATACTATTAATTGGAAATCTAGTTTTTGGTGTAAATCTCGACGCATTCCATGACAACAATGAATTTCAGAATGCTATGGATGCTATCTTGGATCCACAACTACAGTCTTCGCCTATACACACAATTTCATACATGTCCTCCTGTTGTAGACATGCTTACGCCTATTATACGACGAGAATTTGAAAAAGAGTATTCAGTGCGTTCTGCAATTGGATGACGACGTTAATTTGTACACCTGAGTTGACAAAACTGGAAGTCCTATCTTTATAGAAACTTTGATAGAACTAAAAGAAACCTCTAAAAGTAGAAACGGCCGTGTAATAGCAGATATAGATGACGAAGACGTTTTGCACCAAATTATGACTCTAAGTTAAGCCATTTACGAGTCATCTACCTCTCACACCTACTCTTTTAGCATTCATGATCCACGAGTTGGCGCTTAATCAGGACATTCAGGAGAAATGTTGCCAAAGAAGTCAGGAAAGTGTTTAAAAACTGGACTGAAGATGTCTATCCAAATACACATTCCCGAACACTAATGTAACAATAGACAAGAGGGTCTTCGTTTTTATGCCTTCTCATGGACTGAGCCGCGGTCCCAAGTACTTAACAAATCCTAATGGCCCAGAACGGCTTTCACCTTAAAACAAAGTGAAGATTCATCCATTATGTTTATTTTCCATCTGGAGATGGACCGAAAAAATGTTTAGGTTTGTATTTTTTTTCCTTTTTTTTTTCTTTATTTAAAAGTAATTATACTACAGAGGTGTTACTAAATTCTAAACTCGCCAAACTTTTACGTTTGATGGCGAGAGGCGGTCTTTTTCAGAACAATGAACCACCTTACGAACATAGCTACTAGTTATATTTATACTATTACGGTTTACTCTTGTACAATGTATTTAATTCTGTTTGCTATCCTGTATAAAGTAAGTCCTGGCCTGTTTGCTGTCCTGTCTGTCCTGTCTGTATCCTGTTAATAAGTTATAAACTTATAACCATTCTCACTCCCACGTTTACAACCACGCTAATAAAGGACTCCCAACAAACAAACGTACCTACTGGTGACTAGTACTTTTAGCGTCTAGCCCGCATATCACTGGAAGACTGAAAAATCTGAATTTTAACCGGTTTCAAAAAGGAGAAGGTTCTCAATTCGCTTGTTCTTTTTTTTGTTTTAGGTTACGGGATATCTCTGGCAGATTGTGTATCGATTTTGAACGTAATTTTTTAATGGATAGGGTATACGTTACATATAAATATCAACTTAGCTTTAGCAGTTATTGAGTTTGCTTCAATGTGGGGAGGTACCGTAGAAGCACTTGAGATCTGAGCCGTCCGTGAACCAGCTTCCCCCATAAGGCGCCAAAAGAGCCATGAAGCGCTACTACTTACGATACACCTCTGGCTCTTTCAGAAAAAACACACGAGATGTTATCTAAAGTTATCAGCATTTCACTATTTCTGATTACAGACATAAGGATCGCGAATCTGCTGACCCGTGACGACTGTCAAAGACCCACGAATGACAGCCGGGACAAATGGCTTAACGTGATTTCCGATTCACAAAAGTGACTTAATATGTGACGATGTTCAACCATCCATTGGCCAACCATGGCAAGCGTAGCTTAACCTGACTGATCTTCCCCTGCGGCAGTTATTACTTATTCAGAAGGCCCTACAACCTTTATTTATTTAAACCATCTTATATTGTCCCTGTACTTATATTCAAATCACAACAGCGATTCTTTGGCAATTGTATAAAATTCTGTATACCTAGCACGGATAGGGTGTCAATTACTCGTATAAGTACATAATATCCGGATGACCGAGCATTGCTCGTTTTTTTTTTAAGTTTTCTAAAAATGATACCTAGCTAGATCGATTTATCGCCCATGAAACCCCCTGCATACTAAATTTCATGAAAACCGTTGGAGCCGTTTCCGAGATTCAGATTATATATATACACATATATAAATACAGGATAAGTTTTTTGAAATTGTACGTCGGTTTTACAAAAAAAAAAATCAGCTGTTTCATAGAAAAGTGAGCGCGGACCTACGCGGTCAAAATGTATGGAACAGCCGATTTTTTTTGATTACAGACGAAAAATTTCCGCACTAGGGGTTCTAGAATGATATGCTGAATTAATTATTACAGTTTGCGCACTGGATAAAAACTTATCCTGTTTATACATTTTTACCGTATTTATTATATTAATTTTTATATAAATTTAGCGGTGACACGTTTGTTATGATTTGAATTTAAGAAACATTTGAAACACAAACAAACGTATAAATTCTTAGAGTATTTTATTTTGAGCTGAAACTATGTATAGTGTTTCTAGACTAGCTGTCATCTTTAGTGCTTAAGGATAGCAATAGGGTTTCTGTTACACCCTGTATATAATTATGTACTTTTGTGTAGGCGAGCGCGGGCACAACACATCGTGTTACGGTTTAATTGAGGAACATGAAACCGTTAACATTAAATAAAAATGAATACTTAAGTATGTGTAGTGATATACCGTGGAATTGCCACACAGACCACTGTGTGGCAATTCCGCAGCGGTTTGATGTTATATGTTTTTATTTTATTACGCATGCTGTTGGCGTCATCACGTCAAAGCCGGCTATCGTTGAAAACCAACGCTGGGGCTCTGTCTAGTGTAGGGTCGTAGTATTTTGCTGAGCGATGGTCGTTTTGCTTGGATATAACACTTATGTTCCTCCAACATGTTCATTTTGTGTTTGAGTTCTTTCTCTGCGCCACGTTTGCTGCAAATAAATGTATTTTCTTTCTTTCTTTCGGTGTAATACCCAATTAAGTAAATTATTTTATTTAAAACCATTGAAAATGCCATCACTTCGTTTTCCTAAATAAAAAGGAGGCTGGGCAAAACTAGTCCATGAACCGATACAAATGTAACGATCATTTTAAATTACGACGTCTTCGAAACCTGATGTACTTCTATAAATACACCTTCGGCAAAAGTCCTTTCTTAAAAATCGTGTGGTAAAAATGGTTCCAAGCAATTAAATGTTCAACATCACATTAAAAAAATATGAAGCAAGTTAAGAAACTAAACTAAAAACGACAGGTGTCGTGGGCTACCCTGTTGAAGTTAATTTTCCTTTCGTTGAATCTTATTTATTAAATTTCGGGCACAATTAAATAAATTAGCAACGATTGTGGAAAAAATCCACACACATACATACACTCAAAAAACATAACCCTTCTTCTAGCGCATTCGGTTAAAATAAAAGTGTAATGTCGGTCAACATGTTACAGATTTGTTTTAGTTTAGCTCTCATTCATCAATAGTGTTCAGAGTAACTTCCAATAAAGAATTCATTTCCAATAAAAAAAATACAGAAAATAAATAATAGATAAAAAAACACGCTTTAAAAATCAAACTAAAAAAGCAGAAAATAATTTCAATAAAAGGGGGGTGCTTTTTGAGGTATTTTTATAATCAATTATTTTTTTAAATCTATTATTTATTTTCCATTTTTTAGTTCTGCTAACTACAAAATTTTTCAGTATACTTAATTTATTTTACATTTTTTTTAACATTATGGAACAAATTTAGAAAATTATTGAATTTTCATCGGTCCTCGATAAGTCTACTAAGTTTAAATAAAATCTGACCATTTGAAGTGGGTCAAAATCAAGTCCAAAGGACTCGGTTACAAACATGCTTACAAACAAACATACAGGTGAAGTTAATAAAAGCGTGTTAATAATTTTAAGTCCACGTTCGCACAGACATAAAAATGATTTTTTCGCGCACTGGCTCTTCAACGCAGTGCTTAGCGCCGAGAGTTGAAAATCGAACAGTCTGCTTTGTCGACGCGTTGAAATGTCATCAGTTGGATTGTCAATGCTCAGTTATAAGAGAGTCGAAAATCCAGCGCGCCATAAAATCCCGCCACAATTTTTTTACGTCTGTGGAAGTGTGGTACAGCAGGCTTAGCACGACCAAAGATTTGTCGACGGAAGAATAGATATGACTATTAACTAAATGATGTACAACAGGAGAAAATAAAATATGTTCTTCTATTAATTATCACAGTTATGCGTTCTAAACGAATCATGATTTTGTAGATAATCGTATTATACTTTGTGGCCGTCGAGTAAAAGTTTGTTGTCAGTGTGATTTTGACAGTTTGGGAAGAAATAATATTCTTCTAAAATAGTCTACATATGAAAGGACCTAGACAAAGATCGTTAGAAACGAAAGACAAAATGACAGATTGTAGTAGGATATCTACGTTGCGATGTCAAAAATGGAGAAACGAAATGTGACTTTGTATAGAAAAAGCACTGTCTATTCTTCGTAGAAATAGAAAGCGTCATGCTAAGGATCGAGAAGCCGGCAGGACAGAAACTTGTCATCATTAGAGTTTCTTGCATAACAAAAATAGTTTCTGAGATAAAATAATTTTTCGTAAAAGTAAAGCAAAATTATGAATAAATGTCAAATTGTATATTAATGAGATAATGATTTTACATTTAATTTTTTTTACGATTCTGACATTTTTATAAGTTTTTGTCAATTTTGATAATTATTTATAATGAGTAGTTGAATATTTTAAATTTTGTTTTAGGTTTTTATGGTTTTTATGTTTCATATTTTAAAATAGTTTATAATTTAATTGTATGAGTGTGAAACTATGGACTTATGTCTGATATATTTTTACTATCTACTAGCCTTTCCATTACATAAAGAGATTATGTTTATAACAGAAATTTTGTAACTGTTATCATACGGCCCTGTGGCGCAATGGATAACGCGTCTGACTACGGATCAGAAGATTCCAGGTTCGAATCCTGGCAGGGTCGCAAAACCTATTTTTGTTTATCCAGTATTTTTCTCCACTTCTCTTATTTTATAACATAGCATTTCGCTTGTATTCTCCGGAGAGGTAGACAGAGCCGAACCTATGTATTTATTTCTTTAAATATTTATATTTAAAGAAATAAGTAAGCAAGGACTCGAATGTGTTGGTAACAATATTTCTTAACACATATGTTAGTAAACTTAACGTACACTGCTTTATAGTTAAATGCGAATTCCTGCTATAAACTCAACGCCGAATTGATGAATTTGGAGCAGCGATTCATGCACAAGCAATCCAGTCTGCTCGCGATACAACGCCGCCCGTTTAATGTTGGGGCTGCATGGCCCGCACCCGGCGCCCCAGGAAGGCGCATCGTTTTCACATCGTTGCGTAGAAGCAATCGACACGAGCTTTAGCAAACATCCCTGATGTGCTGTAGAAGCGGAACGGCCCCATCATCACCCGAAATGCATTATTATATTGTATGCGAAGGGCGCTGTACTTTTTTTCAGGTGTAATCGACCCACAGGCTGCACTTGTGTTGATGCAGTATTCACGAAACGCTCCACTTATTTTATACAACACATGACAATCTCTATATTAAACCAATAATAATACCAGCCAATTATAGTCCCACTGCAGGTTAAAGGACTCTTCTCATATCTACAGATTCTCTTTTATTATCTCTATAAACCGAGTTCAATAACATCAACATCCCCAAAGACATTTCATAAATAAGACGACGCAGCAAGTGGCGCCCACCGCCTCATTTAATACGAAGTTACAAGAATCACCAAAAAGGTCGGATAGTAAGTAATAGTGACACCCATGGGAAGAAATGGAATGGTGCTATTCTTTTACGTCCGGAACCACACGGAACTCCTATAGAAACGACTAATTGGAACCGTGCACCCAGCTTGTGACATTTCGTGTACCCGTGTAGGTTTATGTGAAATAAAATATTTTGATTTTCGTTTTTCTGACTACGAATCCTGATGATAATGCTGCTAAAACTAATACGATGACCACTTCTGGTAAAAGCTATCCTGCACAGTTAAATAAATGTTTATAATTCACTGTTACAAACGTTTTAGATAATTTGACATCTACATAAAAGAGCACACCGCCCTAATACGTCAAAGATTACCAACTTACATTACGCAGACATACAAAAACCTAATTATAAGTACCTGCTGCCACGACCCTACTTTTCCTCGAAATACATACGAACGCCAACCTTACCTATACATACGGGAAACTTAGCCAAAGCGCCAAGTCTTACTTCAAGGAGCGAGGAATCAATTAAAACTACTAATAAACTCCTAAGACTTCACTTCTCCCTCTACTTACTCCCCAAAAAGTTATCTTTAGTGTAAGATGAATTCTATTTTGCTTTGCCTTCCGTCAGTCCTTAATTAGGGGCGCGAAGAGTTTTGGATGCGAACAAATACGTTTTGTTTGAGACAGGTAACTACACAAGTAGGTAATAGGTACACCGAATATTAATTTAATTAACCTTTTGCAGACAGGAAACTTAGCATCTAGCGAGTGAATGCCCAAAGTACACCGAGACCTATAAACAAAACATTCTAAGGTCTACGCTGTAGCGATGAGGTATACGGTCTACGGACTACGATCGCTGAAAAATTTGCTTTAACTACAAATTAAATAGAATAGAATAGAATATTTTTTTTTTTGTTCACCGAAGGTACATGATACAATGTTCAGTTTAAAATGATCCTTATACTAACTACCTTAACTAGGCCATGTAAACAGTTTAAGTTATATTAATAAAGACTTTTTCATTTTACATTATCAACACATTCCATCAAACAATACAAGTTTACCATATCGAGAAGGAATTCAGTGAATAGTTTGAAATAGGCAACACAATGCATAATGTCAAGTTTAATAAAGTGGGATTATAAATTCGTCAAGCTCGAAGTCAATACAGTTAAATTTAAAAAAATATAAAATGATTTAGTACAAGTCAAGAGTAGACACAGAGATGTCATGTTATCAATTTAAATTCTCATCGTTCCAAAATTCGCCAATTGAGTAATAACATTTATTAACTCATAAAACAGTCAATTTTTTTTTAATAATGGAAATATTTAATTTTTATTACATTAGGTATTTTGTTAAATATGATCGGACCCATACATTTAACACTTTTCTTTAATAAGGCGGTATCCGAACCACTAACAATTAGCATATTTTTATATTGTCTCCTGATTGGCCGGTTTCTATTTAAACAGATATACATAATTAAAAGTTTAGCACTCTATTTTTCTCGTCATATGGAACAGTTATGCACGTCTTATCTTGTGTTGATAATGCAGTAACAAAATGACATTGATGTGCATAACTGCTGAGGTTAGAGGTTATCTATCATGCACACCTATCACTGCCAGTAACAATAATATTCGCCAGATATAATTAGAATTTCAGAAGACAGAATATAAAATACAAGAAAATTTTAAAATACTTCATTTGATAAAAGAAAATGTTCACGCCTGTTTTTCCGACGGTGTAGACAGGGCCAGGTCACATTAGTACACCCTCATTTCATAAGTTATTAGTCACATCGATAATACCCTGTAAGCTTTACAATTAATAGTGCAAAAATCTAGACGAGCTACTAAAGAGAATATACAACGTGTAACAGAAAGGGTATAATTATACATACCAAAGGCGCGGCTTCTTTGGATGATATTAAACGATATTGAAAGGGTTTTTTAATCCTATCTCTACATGTTCGTAAGTTATGAGAATTTTTAATACATTGATACCAGAAACCGAACTTTTCAAATTGAAATAAACACATCACTCGGAAGAGATTTATCGTAATATTGGCAAGTAACGTGGAAAGTAATTGAACTACGTAGTGCAATGACACGTTTGTTGATTTGAATTCAAGAAACATTTGAAACCGAAAATTTGGTGTCAATTCTTAGAGTATTTTATTTTGAGCTGAAACTATGCCAGCTGTTATCTTTAGTGCTTAAAGATAGCAATAGGGTTTCTGTTACACCCTGTATATGTAAAGTTATGTAACAGTGTGGTTCCGTTCCCAGAAATTGGACCAAAATGCCCAAACAGTTTTTTGTCGTACAATTAGCATATTGGTACATACATAATTACAAGCAAAAAAAACTTGAGAGAAAAAAGTATGGCCTAAAAGTCGATCGTAGCGTGTGTAGGTACTAATACTATATTTAGTTTAAAAAGCAGGAAATAAAAGTTAAATTTAAAAATTTAAAAACCCCCGACCCAAACAAAAACCTCTAAAAAGAAAAAAATATATTTAGTGGTATTTTAAGTTGTAGGTAATATTTTGATCAAAGCATTGTGACGTCGGGGGGCGACTAATGAAAACGCCAAACAGACGATGCCCAGCAATAATTAATGTAACTATGCTATTGTAGAAAGGATAACATTTTCATTAGTCGTCCCCCGACGTGACCATGCTTTGATCAAAATATTACCTACAACTTAAAGTACCACTAAAGTTTTTTTTTTACTTATTAGAGGTTTTTGTTTCAGTCGGGAGTTTTTAAATTTAACTTTTATTTCCTGCTTTTAAACTAAATATAGTAATAGTACCTACATTTACTACCTCCTTTGGCGTTATAATTAGCCGTCCCCCGACATGACAATGCTTTGACCAAAATATTACCTACAACTTAAAAGGCCAATAAATATTTTTTTTTTACTTTTTAGAAGTTTTTGTTTGGGTCGGAGGGTTTTTGAATTTTTAACTAAACTTTTATTTCCTGCTTTTTAAACGAAATATAGTAACAGTAAACACGCTACGATTGACACATGTCACGCTTAAATCTGCGCAACTTTACGTATGTTTCCCACAGTGAATTTTGTTACTAATTTATCCTCGTTCCTCGTCCTGATCACCAATTGTTTACAATCTATTCATTGAGACCTTTTCAATGAGCTCAAATGCGATACTTCTACTGTTTGTTGGTGAGTAACTTAGGTACCTATACTGCAAATTCCAGGTGATGCTCCAGCATCAGTTCAAGGTTCCTTTGTTCGTCTAATATCATCATCAAGCAATAGAATACCAAATTAAGACTCGATCAGACCCGTGGAAGATGCTCAAATCCCTTCATTAATCAGAAAAGAGCTGATGATTTTCAAACGGCTGAACCGATTCTGATGAAACATGTCTAAGAACCACTGCTCGAAAACCTAGATTTTTTTTAAACCGCACCAAAATCGGTTCACCCGCTTAAGAGATACAGTGCCACAGACTGACACACAGACACACATAGCGGTCAAAATTATAACGCCCCTCTTTTTGCGCGGGGTTTATAAACAGATCTCAAATGAGAACGACCAATTCGAAATGTACACCTAGCTTCTGACGTTTAATAATAGTGTCCTACATGGGCACTTCGGTTTCTGTGAAAGAAAATATTTCGATTTTGATTTATTTGAAGAACGACAATAAACTGGGTATCTAACGACTTCCACGAAAACGAAGTCACGGGCAGAAGCTAGTTACTGTATAATTTTGTGAACACATCTCAAAGTAAAGTAAAGTAAAGTTTAAAATCATTTGCATAGATTGCAGGTACAGTGAAGAAGATGACAGATAAAATATGAGTGATCCTTGTACAATATACCTTATTGCATGCAACATTATTATACAACTAAGATTATTATAAAAAAAATTAATAGCAATGATGACGTAAATAAATTATTTTTTAAGATAGGTATTACAGTTCAACAATAATCGGCATGGTACATAAATGATTGGTGGTTAATATTTAATAAAACCTTAATTTAATATCTGCAATACGATAGGAATAAAATTAATAAATCGAAACAATGTCACAATTATTACAGTATGTCAAAAAAATTACATTAAATTATTCAGTACATAAGTCAGTATCATTAAGGAAGTCATTCATAGAATAATAGCATTTCACAATTAATAATTCTGTCAGTTTCTTTTTAAAGTTTTGAATTGTGTGTGTGTACTAAAAGTTTTTTTAAAGGTATATATTAAGGTGTATTTTTTTATCGTATCATCTGGTATGATGACATGTAATCCTAATGTTTTGCCGTAAAATAGCGTACTGACTATAGCTGTGTGAACGGGGCCTTAAGCTACGGTTTCTAGAAGAGCCGTGGTCGCCACACAGTAGTCGCAGTGACTGTTGTCATAAAAATTATTAAAAAAATAGCCCACTTAAATAAAACACTACAAAGTGAAAAAGTAACTTTAAATTCGGAAGTCGGTGTCTTTGATTAAGTATTTTAGATATTTTGCCACCAACTTCCGAAATTAAAGTTATTACCCGACATCGACAGAAGGAGGGTTATGTTTTTCGAGTGTATGTATGTATGTATATTTCTTTGGCACGCTCGGTAGCCTTAACGGCTTGATCGATTTCAGCTTGAGAGGTGCCGTTAGATTCGTCTTAATTGTAAGAGTAACACTGCGTATCTCAAAATTGAAAAAATAGCCGATTTTTGGCGCCATATTGTGTCTTCAAAAAAATTTTTTTTCGCAAAACCCATTGAGTGGGGTATCAAAATAAATAGTTTCATAAATAGGTCTCATTAACGTCAAAAATAATTATATTAACTAAAAACGGTGAAATAAAAAAAATACAAAATCAAAAAACCCGGCTGCCTAAAAAGTGAACTTTAATAATTTAAAAAAGATTAAAACAAGAAACTCAAGAAGCAAGAAGCAATCTCATGCAGCCGAGGCATCTTCTTATATAGGTATAACAAAAAATACCTTTGTTGCCTCCGACTGCATGAGGTTGTTTCTTGTTTCCATCTTTTTTTATTTATTATTAAAGTTCACTTTGTAGGCAGTTGGGTTTTTTGATTTCGATTTTTTTTCACTTTGTAGGTACTTAGTGTTTTTTGGAAGTCGGTTTTTTTACAATAAAATTCTTACTAAAAAAAAAGAAAAATATAAAGTCCCCACATAAATATCGATCGATAATAAAGTTGAAAGTAATACATAAAGTCAGTTGTTATAAGCACGACATAGTCAGAGAAAAGGCTAAGTATTCATTATTCTGAACAGGATTTTAATTTAATTGTAAAGTTTCATGGTCTTCCTTTTATTTTAAATTATATGTTATTTAGAAGAAATAAATGTATATGATTGAGCCATCGGTACAGTAAAATTACAGGTTATTATTTCTCAGTTAGCGGGTTCGATTCGCGGTTCAGGCAGGCGATTATTTAAAATTCTTTAAACGTAATTCGTATTGTTTTTAAAATTAGAATGAAGTCTTCACTCAGTAAATTTTCTATCTACAATATTTATGGTACCTACCTACTTTCCCTCCATGTGGCAAAATCGTGGGACGCCCTGGATACTTTTAAATTACCTACTAACGGGGTGAATATAGATGCCAAGGTAAGTGCCCGTGTAGGCAAGAAACGATATTTTTTTTTTTTAACATCCTTTTTAAAGTTTTGTCCCGATTCAACCTTGACAGCACGGTTGGCGCAGTGGTCAAACGATTGACTGCTGTGCTGCGTGTAGTGGGTTCGATTCCCGCACGGAACAAATATTTGTATGACCTACAAGTAGTTGTTCCGGGTCTGGCTGTTCGTGTATGTGTATTTAAATGTTTGTAAACGCACCCACAATACAGGAGTTATTCCTAGTGTGGGGCAACGTTTTTTTTAAAAAAAAAAAAAAAAAAACCTGCATCCCTATTCGCCCCGTTCTAGGTATATACCTGTGCAGATGTCTGCAAACACAAATCCTACTATAAACTAGAAAGTCTAATCTGTGTTATGTGTTCTGTGTGATATCCAAACAAAAATCAAACTTTGCTGACTATAATGTACTCCAGACTCTGAACAGTAACTATCCTGAGGCCAAACGATTATATTTTCATGCGGAAATCAAACCTGAGTCAAACAGAATATTTATTTTTATTTGGGACCACAGGAAATACAAAAAAATAATGAAAAAGAATAACCTAACAAAATCATGAAAGTAACTTCATTACTTTCATGATTTGATGAGGAAACACAAAAGGAAGACGTGTGAGCCAAAGCATTGCACTTGCATGCTCTGTATGTGTACTCATGTTTCCACAAATAAAGAATCTTGAATCTTGAAAGCTAAAAAGGCTCCTATCTAAGCATGATGCTGCGATATTTAAAAAAGAAACAAATGCTGCAGCATTGTTATCCCGATAGGGCCCGCAGTTTTGACGAAACACTATGGAACTCTCAACTCCTCATCATTATCATTTTCATCTTTGGCTGCAGCCTCGTTCCAGCCACTGCTGAACATAGCCCTGTTCTCTCATGTGCCATGCTTCCCTGGTATGTGCGAGTCTCATCCAGGTTTTCCTCATGATCTTCTGTAGTTCGTCTATACCCACCTGGCTATTGGCCTGCCAACGCTCCTTCTACCGTTTCTCGGCAATCTACATTAGCTATTTACAACCAATCGATATGCTGCCAAACCGAATCGAACGTCAATCAATTTTAGTCCTCTAAACGCTGCACGCTGTTCTGAAATCCGAAACCCGAAAATGTTGACAGTTTCAATGTATTCTTCCGCCGGCTATTTGCGGGGGGACAGGGCAAATCAGGTTACCGAAAATGTGTTACTTTTCAATCGGAAGCCTATCGAATAGTTGTGAAGTCAGCTGTCACAGCTCTCAGGTTTTTACACCCGTTACGGCCATAGATTCATCAAACCAAGATGCATTTACACCAACCCCTGAAAAAACCCTTTGTATTCCAAGCAAATGTCACTTTGTATTAGAATCCGCAGAATAATTAATGGAATATCATCAATCATTTAGCGGCGAGGCCCTCAAAGTGATCTGAACAGAAATTGAATATCAATTAGATATCTTTCATCTGGTAATGAATCTTTCAAACTTGATACTGGTAATGATATTCATAACCAGTGTAGGGTTGCATGCAAAAGGGTTGTTTTTTGAACACTTGTTCAAAGGAAGATTTGGTGGAGATAACATTATTTGGAACCCTTATGTTGGATTGGGAATTTTATGCAGAATAATTACCTACTTAATTAATTTGAAGTTTTTAACCATAGCTACATTGGATGTGTGAGTATCTACCCTCAATTTACATCATCATCAACATACCAGCCGAAAGACGTCCACTGCTGGACATAAGCCTCCCCCAAAAGGGGGGCATTTCCCATAATCGCCACGCTTGACAGGCGGGTTGGCGATCGCAGTATGGTGGTCAAATGCATAGAGAACGCTGCTGCCCATTCTCTAGTAAGTCCCTTAGTCGCCTTCTACGACACCCACGGGAAGAAATGGGATGGTGCTATTCTTTTACGTCCGGCACCACACGGAACCAATCAATTTACATACTTACCTTTGTCTGAATATTATGTAAGGATTATGTGGTTTGAAACCAAAAGGGGTATGTAAGAATCGTAGCAGATGGTATTCTGTAGTCTCTGCCTACCCCTATGAAAACAGGGCGTGAGTTTGTGTCTATGTGTGGTTTAAAAAAAAATGTTAGCATCAATCAAACATAGGTATACAATTGTTTCTTTATTATATTAGATAATCAAACATTTGCGCGTATGTTATTTAGGTAGAACAGTAAATAATTAAGTAAGCCACAAAAATATAGATGCAAATTGTAAATGATTACAGATGAAAGTTATGTTTATGATTCTTCATATGAAAAGTACACCACTGCATTGTAGGTACCTAATTGTTTTTCATTCTTCAAAGTCTGCTATGACAAACGAAGAGCCCGGCTAAGTTGACAAATCATAAGGCCGCAGCGAATGCATGGTAGAAGCGTACCTACGTACATAATTCCGTTTAACATTTAACAAAGATTTGTCATCGCATACTACGGCCGGGACACCCGGTACAACCGGTACAGCCCGTACAGTACAGACAGACATACAGACACAATCACCGACACAAAGCACTCGCTACATTAAAAGCATCCACCCTTCTCTGTTTCACGTTTTACCTCAAGAACTTCCATACATGATTTTGCGTTTTGTGAAACAAAACATAGTGCAATGCATAAACTTTAAACGCAAGATCGACGAGGAGCCGTGGGGACAATAAAACAAAGAAAAGCGTATCTGGCCCGAAGCGGTGCGGGGCGAGGGGCGGGCGCAGCAGCCGGCGACCAATCAGCGAACGACCTCGGCCGCCCCTTCGGCCCGCCCCAGCCGAACCGCGCTCTCTGCCGCGGATGAATGAGACGCAGCATCCCTATAAAGATTTTACATCGATTATGGGGGTATGGGAGCAGGCCGTTTCTGTCTCGCCCGTGGGCGGCGACGTGAGTTCGGCTCGCGCAGTCGCGAACAATTAACGCGCGGGGCGGCGTGGTCGGTGCGGCGCGACGTGCGACGTCACTATAATGTGGTTAGTCAGTGAGCGTCGGGGCCGAGCCGACGGCGACGGCGACGGCACGGAGCACGAACACCGCAGCGCGGGAGAGCCGCGCTGGTCGCTCAGCCAGCGCGCCGGCCACAGCACGGTGGAGTTCAAGAGCTCGGCGTGCGCGGGCGCCGGCGAGCCCGCGCCGCTCGCCGCGCTGCCGGACCCTCAGCAGTTCAACATCTTCCCGGCCTTCTTCAGCCGCCAGCTCAACTTCAGCGGCGGCGGCGGATGTGGCCAAGGTTCGAAGATAATGGAGGAGTTGCGACCAAACCTGGTCGGGGGGCTGCTGGGAGTGCCAGGGCTCCTAGACGAGCATCAACAGGATGCCAAGTTCCATCCTTCGGGTGGCGAGAGCAAGTACACGCCGGACAAGGGCCGCAAGTGCAGCAACGCGTCGTCATCGTCTGCGGAGGAGTTCGGCGGGCTGTACGGCGGTGAGCACACTGCTACGCCGCCTGCGCCGCCACTCAGCCGTTCCTTACAAGACAACACAGGTATGTACCTTCCACATTGATATACACCTTCCCTCAAAATCAAAATAGTTTGTTGCACATAAACCTACATGGTCACTTATAAAACGTCAGAAGCTAGGTGCACGTTTCCAATTGGTTGTTTCCTACCAGGAAGAGCCGGCAAAAAACTCCAAGATTACACTTTTAAAAGTAATTGCCTTTTATATTACTTCCAAATCAAAGTGTTAATTTATGGCAGAACAGTGTAGGCCTAACAAAGAGTACCAGGTACTTAAAAAAATAATACTTAGGTATCCTTCCTAATACGTAACATTCTCCATTTGATAGTATCACGCATAGTAGTTACCTAAAACGTAAGTATTTTAAGAAGCATGAAGAAAAAAAGCGTAGGGAAATGTTATATGCACTCGCGATCCGGAAATCCTATTCTATTACTTTCGTAGCAAAAACGAATGTGGTGTTGATATGTCGGTATTTACTTGTCAAACATACAACAACAACAAACTCGTAGAAAACTAACATCATTTTCATTATAAGGACAAAATAATTAAAGAAGAAAATATAAGAAGTGCTACTATATCATTATAATTAGCATCGGTTAAAGGACCCTGAACGAGACACAATGGAAGTTTGAATGTTATTACGGCGTTTAGTGCCTCGAAAGTGTTTATAAAGAAAGAAAGAAAAAGTATTTATTGTAACTCGCTCAGGAACGTTTAAATCTTTATGGGTGTACACTAACTATTTATTCTAGGTACCCACTAAATTAAATGACCAACTAAGAGAGAGACTAGAAACTATACAAGATTCTATGCTAACTGTTTCTGCTGACCATTGAGATTAGGTACCTACTTGTCTTAAGCTAATAGACGGTAACCTGTTAGGTTAACGCCTATTAACTTATTTGCCTATATATATGTCAGTAGTATTCGCAGACTTTTCTATAAAATAACTGTTTGGACTTTTTAATTTTTAGTCTGGTTTAAACTATTCATGGGTATATACATTATGTAACAAATTTATAGTACGTATTACCCAAAGTGCACGACCATCTTGATGGACAGATTTGAGAAAGACAGGTCTGCTCAGGCATTTTAATTGAAACATTCAACACATTCCCGCATTGTTGGTTTTTGTTTGTTTACAAAACTGAATAAGATCAACATTAAGAAGTTTGATGTTTTGGTTATTTGCTCATTTGCCTGCTAAATATTCTCTTAATTGGAACATAAATTCCCTACTTGTTGTAGAAATGGAAGCCATTTTCAGGATTTAATTTAGGTATCAAGTTACTCTTTGTAATTATACTAACCTATTTAAGAATTGGAATTGGAATCACATAAGTAATACTAGAGTTTGACATGTTCTTAATTTTATTTTCTCAATTCTGAGGGTTGTTATTCGTTACTCTCAAATTAAATTACGACCAGACTAAACACTTTTATACCTTTGCAGATTGCAAAGGTATAAAAAATAAAGCGGTCAAAGTGTACGCGTAAGCGCTTTGACTGTGTAGGTTAGTAGGTATTGCATTTTGTATGAAACAGCAGATTTTTTTTGTCTAAAATCATGTATGAATATTCTTGGTTACAGTTTGCGCGTCGATTTCCCTGTATAACGTTAGCTTATAACTATTATGACTCATAGATCTATGACCCTAGCAGTGGCGAAGCTACAATTTTTATTAGAGGGAAGCCGAAGAAAAAATTGTTCAGTTCTCATAAATTCTAGATAATATGAAAGTTCAGTAATTCCTTAACTTTTTCTAAATTTAACGGCAACTATGGTCGGAATTCTTGGTTTAGACATAAAAAAATGGCATTTTTGTAATGTTTTATAATATTATATGATGTTTTAAGCTAGTTTGAAATATCTGTAATGTGATTTGATACACACGTGTTACATATTGTTTGGCAATAGTAGACACTAAGAAGTTTTTCTTCCTAAGCGAAGCCGATAGGAATCGGGTTGTATGGGGGCTGCGCCCCTGGACCCTAGATATAATATGATGGTTTTATATTCCTCCATCGATTAATTAGGGGCTACACATCCTACTATCCTACTATATATATATAATATTATATTTGTGAAAGTTTGTATGTTTGTTACTCAATCACGCCTAAACGTTAGAATGGATTTGGATGAAATTTGGCACATAGGTAGTTTATAACCTAATTTTTATTCCGGTAGTACGTTTTCATGGGATAATTTTCGAACTATACGCGGGCGAAGCCACTGGCGAAAGCTAGTATATCTCTATAACAGTGATAGTCTCACCTACCCGATGTCTGAATAAATAATCAACAAAAAATTCGCTAAAGCAGATTTCAGACGCTGCAGTTTTATTCATTTTTTGTCTTTCATTCCGCATCCTTCACTTACAAAGAAAACGTCTGACAAAATGATAGAAAAGTGAAAAATAAATGGACCTTCATTCATATTCTAATTCTTAGCTTACACATAAAAAAGGTATTGACAGCAACCTACTAGCCTAGTGCAAATCCCTGAAAAAATACATTTTCCTTCCTGAACTACTTATTATTTAAAATTGTACTGCCTTACTTCTGGCTGTTCATTAGGTATTTACATCATTCTTATCAGAGTAGTCAGATAGGAAACGGCGGCCTTATCTAGTTTTATTTAAAAAAATATGATTAACGTGTAAGTGTTTGTAGAAACCTACTTACAGAAATAAATTCATTTATCATTTACAAATCATCCTGCCACTCAGTTTTCTATATTCTTTTAAACCAGCTCAGGTCCAGTTGAAAACCAGCGTCAGGCACTAGTTGTCTGTAATTTTTGCTGAACTGGGCCTTTTTAGCGCAGCCATGAGGCACACTTTAATGCTAGTTTCTCACATCACACTTTACACTTTTTGTTAATTTTTATTTTTTGTTTTTATAAGGTTTTTATTTATTTTTTTGCTGTATATTGTGTGCCTTTTTAGTCTGTGCTAAATAAATGTATTTTCTTTCTTTCTTTCTTCTTAATATTGCACACAGCTTGTAACATTAAAATCGATGAAAAATCGATTAACACCATTGAAATAAATTCATTACATTAACGAATCAACCTGCCACTAAGTTTTAGTTGTTCTTATAGCATTGCACAAAGCTTACAACATTAAAATCGATAAAAAAACGATTAACGCCGTTACTTTTACACCTCATCTAAATTAACACAAAATATTCAGTTCCCTGATGCTACTGAGCCACCACTAGCTTTAATAAAATTAAGATTTTAAAAACTGAAGTGTGATTCGAATTTTGTCGCTGTACCGACCCGCGGGTCTAAAAAGGCCACATTAAGCAATTCCTCTAAAAGTGATTCATTTCCTGAATTCCCCTATGATTCTGCTATTTGACATTTTACTTTAATAAAGCAATTCATAATTTGGTGACTATTTTACGAATTTCCATACAAAACTGTCAAACAGATGAATTGCGTGCTGTCTACGCAGTTAATATTATGAATTGTCAGTTTGTGACCATTTTATGATTTTAAATATGGTCCATAATATTATCATACTATGATTCCGCCAAAGTGGCCTTTTTAGACCCCCTGGTAGCAGGTAGCAAATAATATAGGTAGCTACATTATTTTCCAACAACGTAGACGCTTACTTAGTTTCAATATTCCCTTACAAGTAAGTACTATTATCAAGGCAATTTGTTTAGATTACTGAGATAATGGTCTGCATCAAATAAAAACATATCCATCAGTTTTATACGTAATATAAGTTAGAGATGCCGCGAATACTCGCTATTATTCGGTATTCGACTTTATTCGATTTTTTTTGTTATTTGTCGAATACCGAATAACAGCTAGTATTATTTGACAGTCGGCGAATAGTGGTATAAAATAAGCTCTAAATGAACAAAAGGAACAGTATTAAACGCTGGGTTAAACAATACGCACGAAATAGGTAAATAAAATGGGTTGCCATCATTTAAAAACGAAAAATCAGTGACTGATTTCTTTCACTTCATTGGTTTCTTTTATCATAACCTTATTTTTTTTTAGATTATAGTAACAAATAAATGATTGGTAATTTCAAGACTACTACAAGCGTGATATTATTATTTCATAACGTGTAAATTATTTTTACATTCCTTTTTTTATGTCGAATAGTTGATATAGCGAGTTATTCGACTATTCGCTATAACAACTATTCGCGGCATCTCTACTGTACCTAACTATAAGGAAACCTCGTGCCCAGAAGCAAGTTGATCTTCTTTCAAAAATTAAACCTTTTGACGATCTTATTAAAAAAAATAACAGGAGATTGGATTTGTAATCTTAGACATTTTGATACAGACTAAAAAAACAATAACTATCTTATTACAAAATAAATTTTTCGATATTTTTCTTTAGTTCTAGCCTAAGCCCATTTTAGCATTTCCAACTTTATATTGAATTGGGTAAAGTTCTTAATACCAAAATAACAACTTAGCACTGAACAAAGTTATCAGTTTTGTAAAAAGAACTGCATTTCTACACATATTAGGTTCTTAATTTTAAAAGTTGCTTGGTGGTTGAAACTTGCACCCTAATTGCATAACACACTGTCAATATCAATCTCAGTCGTTTTGAAGGATATTGCTAATCCATGACTACATTGGATCAAACATTTTGTCTGCTCAACAACGTAAATAACGCAATGGATGTTGTTGAACTGTCAAAATGAATGCCATTGCTACTGATAGTGTGTCACGCAATTACTCCTCTGATCTATCTCTGATCTTTAACGTAAAAAAACTTATTGAAGTTAGCTGTCATTCCACGTAATGCTAACGATTGACACTATTGACAGTTCACTTCAAGCTCACTTCACTGAAGTTTTCATGGTGAGAATTTTACAGAATAGGGAGACTGGCAAGTCTATAGGTTAAAAAATCTGAGAGAAATTAAATAAAATCGTGCCTTTCACGTGCCATTCTTATTTTCTGGTACGACTGCAAGATATCGTACCTAGGTAGTTAATATAGTTGTCTTCGATTAATTAGTAGGTATATCTTTAATATATCACTTTTGATTTAAAGTCCGGGAAATTAATTGTTTACCAAATCAACTACCAACTTAAGTCGTTGTATATTTAAATCGCAACTGACATTCTTTGTTGATAGTTGTATGAAATCCGAACTAATATTATAAATACGAAAGTAAGTATAATTATTTGTTGATTTTGATGAAATTTGGCACACTGATAGACTAAGACTGGGTAAGAAAAGAAGCTACTTTATATGTAATGGCTATATTATGTGGCAACTTGACGGAGT
The DNA here is from genome assembly GCA_949091785.1 of Polymixis lichenea. Classification (NCBI taxonomy): domain Eukaryota; kingdom Metazoa; phylum Arthropoda; class Insecta; order Lepidoptera; family Noctuidae; genus Polymixis; species Polymixis lichenea. The sequence continues at coordinate 16,039,193 of OX420943.1, read as the reverse complement.
GTGTCTTCTTTGAACCACTCCTGGGCAAAGGCTTCTAGGCTACTCCTTCCGACTTTCGTGTATGAATTAAACATTTAATAGCTTTCAACAGAGCCTACATAGGCAGGTATGTCGAAAGTAGAAATCCAGAACAATCATCCTTGTTTAGGTACATATTTTCATCCAGTCTAGACCTTTCGCGCAACCAGTTGCTGTTCCTCATTTCTTGTCTATTCTGTGTAACAAAGGAAATAGTAAATAGAACTGACATGGAACACTTTATATCCGCTATAAGCCGCCATGTTGGATTTTATGTGACGTCATATAGCCTATAATCCGCGGCAAACATATGGCTTCCAACAAGACCTAGTTTGTCAAAATACGACAAGTAGTTTAGAAGTTATGAGAGAACAGATGAACAGCCATATACATATACTTCCATACATAGCCTAATAAAATAATAAATAACGTTTGGCTTTGCCGTAAGTGGGTATTGAACCAGTGCCAGAAACGACATCAAAAGTTGACTGGAGATCAATATGTTTCAGTTCACATTAACTTTACACTTTGGATGAAACAGAAATGTTAGGATCAATCTTACACATCAATTTTGATGTTTTCCACAAGATTAGCATAAAAATATTATTTCTCCTTTTATAAGGTATCAGAGTTTACACATTTACAATACAATCTAGCCTATTAGCTAATAAGTAATTTAACTAGGTATATCATAACCCGCTAAGCAGTTAGTTGTAAAATTAAGGAATCGCCCACGTCTATCTTAATCACAATATGATAAGTGGAAGACACAGTTCTTCAGTCAGCACTTATCATAATGTGAATATCATCACTGTAGTCTAAGTTCATTTACTCTGCACTAAAATAATTCAAAAGGTTTTTCCTCTTTTACTATTCGCAACTAATTCAGTGATGTCAAAGAGTTGGATTGCCTCGAGGTTCACGTGAAGACGAAGTCTTGTATTAACCTACATCTGGCGGTAAAAGTAGCCTGTTGCCATGTTTATCATCATCAGTTCAGCCAAAAGACGTCCACTGTTGGACATAGGCCTCCCCAAGACTCCTCCAGTTCTCCCGGTCTTGTGCTTCACACATCCAGCGGATTCCCGCGGCCTTCACAAGGTCATTAGTCCACCTTGTGGGAGGCCTTCCCACTCTACGTCTTTCGGTACGCGATCGTCACTTCAGAACCTTTCAGCCCCATCGGCCGTCTGTTCTGCGAGCAATGTGACCTGCTCACCGCCACTTAAGTTGGGCAATTCTTCGGGCTATGTCGGTTGCTTTGGTTCTCCTACGGATCTTTTCTTTCTGATTCTATCACGTAGGGAAGCTCTGAACATAGCATCATTGCCTTTTGGGTGACTTTTAGCCTTCTGATAAGGCCCATTGTGAGCGACCACGTTTCTGTACCATAGGTCATCACTGGCAACACACACTGGTCAAAAAATGTCGCCTTGAGACACGCGGTATTTGGGACGAGAAGATATTGCAAAGCCTCCCGAACTCTGCTCAGTCAAGTCGGATTCGACGATTGCGCTCTTTCTCGAAGTTGGACCTACCTAGCTGGATAGTTTGTCCTAGGTAAACGTACACGTCCACAACTTCGAGTGTAGCGCCTCCGATCGTCATAAGCGTGGGTATTACATGGGCATTGGATATGACCTTTGTCTTGTCCATGTTCATTTTAAAATGCACTCTTTCGGAAGCTCTATTGAGGTCATCGAGCATTGCACTGAGATCCTCCATGGTTTCAGCCATGAAAACTTTATCATCGGCAAACCGAAGGTGAGTGATGTACTTGCCATTGATATTGATGCCAGCCCCTTTCCAGTCCAGAACCTTGAAGACATCTTCTAGTGCAGCGGCGAACAGTTTCGGAGAGATAACGTCTCCCTGTCTAACACCTCGCTGCAGAAGGATAGGTTTCTTAAGATTGAATATTTGCTTCTTCGTCGACATAATGAAGTCAATCTCATTTTTAGTTGAGCTATCAGAACTCTGCCAGGTCCACTTTCTGTGCTCACGTTTTCTGAAGGAGTTTATCATAAAGAGGCCTTCTTTCTCCATAAAACTGGCCAGTAAGTACCCCGGTGGTTTCGACATCCAACTCCAAATTGCCCCACTCTCAGCACATCTTCTTCTTGAAGTCCCCCATGACAACGGTGAAGTGAGTTTTAGAGCCATGCATGGCTTTGGATATATCCTTATACATGGTCTCAACCTCATCGTCGGGGTTTTACAAAGTCGGGGCGTAGACCTTGACCTTCAGCGAATATCTTGCGGATATCCTGAGTATAAGGTACGCCACCCTGGTCGACATACTCTCGATCTTCACCACAATGCTCACGAGTCTTATGGACAATAAACCCGACACCATCTTGGGACTGCTGGTCGCTCTCCCGGAAATAGAGTAGGTTACCAGTTTTAAGGATTATCGGGTCCTCCCCCTTTCTTCTGACTTCAGTTAACCCTACTATTATACATTTTAATGCGTTTAAAGCTAAAATAAAATCCAACCTTTGTTCTAAGGCATACTATTCTATCGACGACTACTTAAACGATAAGAATTGATGGTTGCTGTGATTAACTCAAGACAACGTTTGTGTTCTTTCACCAGAATTAACTTACCTACTGACAGGTCATATGAGTTACTTCATATCATTGCTTATTTTATTTGACTGTATAAACCAGTTTTTTTTAATTTTTTTAATGATATTTTCATTTATTGTTGAATGTTAATTACTTACCTATTATTGTATAGAATCAATAATTCCTCCAACTTAACAGACATCTGTGCTGCTAAGGAGTTTGTTGCGCCACTTCTTCTTCCCAGCTAGAGCACTAGGAAGTGGTGAAAGGGGACTGTCTTATGTAATTTTGACGTTCAAAAAGTGCTGACTCGCAGCCAGTTTGAATAAATCGTTACACGCCATAGTCACACCAGATTATCACACCAATGTGAGAAACAGGACTTTTACTATCGTTTGTCACACCACTGATTTTTTTTTTTTTTTTATTTGATTTATACCCTACCGTAACCTGGTCAATTCTTCCTCGAGTTTGGTAATCTTCTCGTCGGTCCGGAATGTACGTGTCTTGTACGTTGCCAGGTGCAGTTTTCGTTTGATGTGGTAGCCAGATCTCTTCCGAAGATTCTTAGCACCCCTTGCCTCACCGTAACCTTGGCCGGGCCGCCGGGTATTAGGGGCCGTTTTGCAGGGCTGCTTGTCATTTTTGGAGGGTTTTGCCATAATCGCCACGCTTGGTAGGCGGGTTGGCGATCGCAGGTGGTAAAATGCACAGAGAACGCTGCTGTCCACTCTCTGGTAAGTCCCTTAGTCGCCTTCTACGATACCCACGGGAAGATATAGGATGGTGCTATTCTTTTTAAGTCCGGCGCCACACGAAAAGTTGCCATGTTGCCTCACGATAATTACGACTAAGAAACAAAACGTACCCGTAGGTAACCAGAAACGCCTAATTCATTCCCTCACGTACATACACTCGTTCATCATTATTCATTATCATTTCAGCCGAAAGACGTCCACTGCTGGACATAGGCCTCCCCCAGGCTCCTCCATCTCGACTGGTATTGTGCTTCCCACATCCAGCGGATTCCCACGGTATTCACAAGGTCATCGGTCTACCTTGTTGGACGCCTTCCCACTCTACGTCTTCCGGTACGCGGTTGCCACTCCAGAACCTTTCGGCACCAGCGGCCATCTGTTCTGCGAGCAATGTGCCCTGCCCACTGCCACTTAAGTTTGGCAATTTGACAACAAAGAACATGCTCATGCATTGTGCTGTTCTGTCTGCGTGACCCTAAGGCAAATGTTTACACAACAGTGTCCAGGCATACCTACATTATATGATTGTAAAGAATAGAATAGAGAATAGAGAGCAGTTGTGGCCCAGTGGTGACGACAGAGACTTAAGCACGAATTGTAGGTCGTTGGTTCGAACCCAGCCAGGCGCTTTACTCTGTGTAAATTATTTCATCAATACTGCTCTCCAAATGGAGGAGGAAACCATCGTAAGGAAACCGGTATGTCTTACATCCAAAAATTTAAGACATGTGCCATCTACCAACCAGAAATGGGCCCGCGTGGTAGATCACTACCTCTTAAAGAGAGGAGGCCTGTGTCCCAGCTGTGGGAACCTTACAGGCTCATCATGAAGATGGAATAAAATTGAATCGAATAAACGTTTAGTGTCTCTATTATTAAAGTTAGTATTAGTAACTACATCATACCCAAAACTATAATTAAGCAATCAACTCAGCCTATCGCAGTCCACTGCTGGACATAGGCCTCTCCCAGGCTGCGTCACAACACTGTATCCTACGCCTTCCTCACCCAGTCGGTCCCAGCCACCTTTTTAAGGTCGTCGGTCCATCTAACTGGGGGCGTCCCACACATGTGCATGTGGATTGAGTGATCCTTTCTTCAAACTTAACAAAAATCGAGGAAGTTTTAGTAAATAATAGTTAAAACATTATGGCGAAATAAAAAATTGGTTAAACCTGACATAAAAATGATATGGTCAATAAAATGGATCACTAAAACCGTGCGCTTTACGAAAACGTCATAATGTATATCTCAGACTGTATACGAGTATATAGCCTTTGCATTTCTTATTTCAATTTCGAAAAAATGTTAAAAATTGTTAAAAACTATTAACAATTTGAGAATTCACTTGCACTTATTACGATTAATTCAGATCACTCATTCCGCACACGGGTTGTATGAGTGCTCTAAAAAACATTACTTTATACTCAATAAATACGTATTATTTTTGTTGCGTAATATGACTAAACTTAAAGGTCAATTTGTCAAAGAAGCTGAAGGAAGAAATTAACCTTCATAATTTCCTCCAATATGCCGTCTGAGTGTTCCATACTTCGACCTCTATCTACTTATATATACTTCATAGGCAGACTGAGATAAAAAAAAAATGGGCAAAATTGATAATTGTTTTTTCCCATAACTTTGCCTATTTTCTGCTTTTAAAAGGTTCACACTTTGAGAAATATCATGGTCCGTTCATTCCTAAAGGAAAATACTGAGTAGGGTAGATGTGATTTTTTTATTTTGTGAGACTGTTTTGATCAACTACCGTCATAAATTCTTATATTTAACGTTTATTTATCGGTTGGATTCGACAGACACGACCTCCCTCCGACCCTTGATTGACGAAATGCCAGCGCGCGCCCGTAATAATAATCATCCATAACAGATCCAGCCTTTTCTTCTTCGATGTCATCTGTATTGAAACTGAAATCAACAGTATCATCCAATAACTTATCAAGCCTTTTTAGCCTCATTTATACTGAATTCAGCCAATTTATCATCATAGCTAGACAAGTGACCTAGACAAGTTTTTACGATATTTTGGATAATTTGTAATCAAAATCGAATTAAATAAGTAATATGAATTGAAACATATCTTTTTCAATTCATATTACTTATTTAATTCGATTTTTTACTTTTAGTACCTATCCCACACCAATTCGAAATTTTATCATCCTTGGGGTCAAAACAATGCATACCTATTTATGCGATAGAAGCAATCGCGGTTGATTTGCTGACTTCTTTGAAGAGTTCCGTTGTCAGTCACCGAAACGCACCATCAGATCTATATGAAATTTAAATGGGACCGTTTTGGAATAAACCCCTTTCGAACAATATACTATTGAAAGAAACAAACGAATTTTGCAAATCCGTCTATATATGACGGAGTTATGCCCGAACATACATTTTAAAAAAGCATGTCGAATTGATAACCTCCTTCTTTTTAAAGTCGGTTAAAAATATGTTTATTATAGCTGCTAGGTTATTTTAAACAGTAATATTCGCTACAGCTAGAAGCGAGCACGTAGGTAGCCTCTACGCGGGATATGTGCGTATAATTACAATTCCAATTAGAGTAATATTGCAAACAATCGGCCCGCGGGTGACGTCATGAATACGAAATGTCACTAACGACCGTACCCCACCTCCCGCCCTCGCCCCACACCCGCCGCGCCCCGCGCCGCGAGCGAAGCCTGAATTTTCAAGCGAGTCGGGCTGTCGAGCTGAATATACACTCTGCACGTTTAATGTACGTTGAATAATAATTGTAACATTGACGAAAATGTGCGGCGGTAACGTTGTGTAGGAAATGATCATCTACTCAAACTTTGTTTAGTTGAATAGGTTTCAACTAAATTAAGTCATTTAACGTTTAAATTAACAACTTAGTTAGTCGCAATGAAAGACTAATCCATATTTAGCGTATTTTTAGGGCTGGATTGGTGCAGCTAAAGCGCCATTAACATCAGATTAAACTAACAACATCCAGACTTTTGGACTATCTATGCGGCTGTGATACTGAAACTGTGTGACAAAATGTTTGATACAGTCACACGTTCTATTAAATAAAACACAACTGATGGTTCAGTTGGTAGTAAATGCATACATTCATCGACGATGAGCAACACGTACATGACAAAGGAAACATCTACGGACAACGCCAGCTGGTCACGTAGGTTAGCACTAACAATGGCCATAGGAACGTGCCTCATCAGTTGGCTGTGAATACGGGCGTCGAAAATGCGGCATCCGTTCGAAATAGTCACTGCAACATTGTAAAACTACTTACTATATTTCTACTAAATGAACATCTTAAATTCATTCATTGACAGACAGTACACGGCCTAAACTAGGTCTAGTAAAAGTGGTAGGATGGATTTTAAAAACTCACCCCCTTAACGGGTTAAGGCTCCTGCAAACAGGCGCGACGCGACTCACGTAGAAACATTTCTATGAAAACTTCATGGAAATTGTTTTACAAATGTCGCATCGCGCTGTCGCGTCGCGTCTATTAGAAGAAGCCTTTAAATAGGAGGGAAATCCCATCGGGCACGCAGCTCATTTATTATGAAACAATAAAATTGCAAATTGGTACTGATTGAAAAGAAGATAAGTATGTCAAATACACGCTTGTACACCAGAGGGAACGTTCACAGTCCGACCTCAGTCTCAATCTGTCAAAAATACCTCAAGTTTCCCTACATTCTTGAGAAGTTTTTGACATTTGATTGTCCCTAAGGTGAGACTGCGACTAGATTTTACCAGAATTGTCCCTCAGGCCGACAAATAATAGCGTCAGGTAAATTTGCCTGCCACATGCTGAGCTGGACTCCCATTTGGTGCGATCTGCACTGCACCTTCGTTATTTGATTTGAAATATAGTATAGTGTCATACTATATTTCTGTACCGTGTGGTGTCGGACTAAAAGAATAGCACCACCCCCTTTCTTCCCGTGGGCCGTCACCAACCCGCCTGCCAAGCGTGGCGATTATAGCAACCCCCCCCAAATGACAAGCACCAAAAATAAATGGCCCCTAATGCCCGGCGGCCCACCTACCCTTGGCTACGGTAGCGGTCAAGGCCACGGTGAGGCAAGGGGTGCAAAGAATCCCCAGAAGAGATCCGGGTACCAAAAACAACGAAAACTGGACCTGGCAACATAAAACACGCGTACACTCCGGACCGACGAGAAGATCGTCCAACTCGAGGAAGAATTGGGCAGGTTACAATCGGATATAGTAGGGTTATCTGAAGTCCGACGTGAGGGGGAGGACTCGATAATCCTCAAATCCGGTAACCTGCTCTATTTCCGGGAGGGCGACGAGCAGTCCCAAGGTGGTGTCGGGTTTATCGTCCATAAGTCCTTGTGAGCAACGTGGTAAAAGATCGAGAATTTTCAACCAGGGTGGCGTTCCTTATACTCAGAATATCCGCAAGGTATTCGCTGAAGGTCATACAGGTTTACACCCCGACCTCGCCACACCCCGATGATGAGGTGGAGACCATGTATGAAGATATTTCTAGAGCCATTCATGGTTCCAAAACTCACTTCACCGTTGTCATGGGGGACTTTAACGCGAAACTGGGCAACCGAAGCGATGATAAGTCGCGAGTGGGGTAATTTGGAGTTGGGACGTAGGAACCACCGGGGCCACCAACTGGCTAGTTTTATGGAGAAGGAAGGCCTCTTTATGATGAACTCCTTCTTCAAACAACGGGAGCACAGGAAGTCGACCTGGCAGAGCCCTGATGGTGCATCAAAAATGAGATTGACTTCACTATGTCGACGAAGAAGAAAGTATTCAATGATGTCTCTGTGATCAACGCGGTGAAAACTGGTAGTGATCACCGTTTGGTAAGAGGCACATTGAATCTCAATATCAAGCTGGAAAGATCTCGGCTGATGAAGTCCACGCTCCGTCCAGCACCGATCCAAATCCAAAACCCCGAGAGCTTTCAGCTCGCACTCCAGAATCGTTTCGAGTGCCTAGGCAGCTCAGTGGACGATTTTAACGATGGGTTCGTGGAAACTGTCCATGCGGTCGGGTATAAATTTTTCAAGACCCGTCGTATCAATAAAAATAAGAGGCTCTCTGATCTTACTTTGCAGCTCACGAAGGAGAGGCGCGAGACGATCTTGCAGTCGTCAGACAATGCGCTCAAGTACTGGAGCTTAATAGAAAAATCTCTAAGTCCTTGAAAAGCGACCTCCGCCGCTTTAATACAGAACGTATTGAAGATGCGATAGAGCGGAATAAAGGCTACAAGGTCTTTGCTAGGGATCTGTCTATTGGGCAGAGCCATCTTACGAAACTGAAGACCGATGAAGGCAGGCTCGTATCCACCAAGTTTGAGCTATTGAGAGAGATTGAGAGGTTCTATGGTCAGTTATACACGTCAACAAGAAACCCCGTTACGAACTAGCAAACGACCCAAGAGCTAAATTGACCCGACACTATACTGAAGACATCCCGGACGTCGGCTTGTACGAGATTAGAATGGCTCCGAAGCGGCTTAAAAACAATAAGGTGATGACGGAACTACGGCCGAACTCCTGAGGCCCGGCGGAAAGCCCGTTCTTAAAGCCCTCCAGAAGCTGTTTGATTCCGTCATTCTCGAGGGCAAAACGCCACAAGCATGGAACAGAGAGGTGGTGGTACTTTTCTTCAAGAAGGGTGATAATGCCCTTCTTAAGAATTATAGGCCCATCTCACTTCTGAGCCATGTCTACAAGCTATTTTCCAGAGTCATCACAAACCGTCTAGCGCACAGGTTTGACGCCTTCCAGCCTCCCGAACAAGCCGGGTTCCGTAAAGGCTTTAGCACCGTAGACTACATACATACGCTGCGGCAGGTTATACAGAAGACCGAAGAGTATAACCTACCTCTCTGCTTAGCGTTTGTGGACTACGAAAAAGCCTTCGATTCGATCGACACGTGGGCTGTACTGCAGTCCCTCCAACGGTGCCAGATCGACTACATGTACGGTCGGTACATCGAGGTGTTGAAGTGTCTGTACAAAAACGCCACTATGTCAGTCCGACTCTATCCTTCTGCAGCGAGTTGTCAGACAGGGAGACGTTATCTCTCCGAAACTGTTCACCACTGCACTGGAGGATGTCTTCAAGGTTCTGGACTGGAAATGGGCTGGCATCAACATCAATGGAGAGTACATCACTCACCTTCGGTTTGCGGATGATATAGTTGTCATGGCTGAGACCATGGAGGACTTCAGTACAATGTTCGATAACCTCAGTAGAGCTTTGTAAAGAGTGGGACTTAAAATGAACATGGACAAGACAACGGTCATGTCCAATGCCCATGTAAGACCCACTCTCATAACGGACGTAGGCGCTGCACTTGAAGTTGTGGACGAGTACGTTTACCTAGGACAAACTGCCCAGTTAGGTAGGTCCAACTTCGAGAAAGAGGTCAATCGTCGAATCTGACTCGGTTGGGCAGCGTTCGGGAAGCTACCTAATATCTTCTCGTCCCACATACCGCAGTGTCTCAAGACGAAAGTCTAACCAGTGCGTGTTGCCAGTGATGACATATGGAACCGAAACCTGGTCGCTCACAATGGGCCTCATAAGAAGTCTTAAAGTCACCCAAAGGGCAATGGAGAGGGCTATGCTTGGAGTTTTCCTACGTGATCGAATCAGGAATGAAGAAATCCGTAGGAGAACGAAGGTAACCGACATAGCCCGAAGAATTGCCAAACTTAAATGGCAGTGGGCAGGGCACGGAAGACGTAAAGTTGGAAGGCCTCCCCTGAGACAAGGTGGACCGATGACCTTGTGAGGGCTGCATGAGTCAGCTGGATACGAGAAGCACACAGAACGGGTCGAAGTGGCGGAGCTTGGGGGAGGCCTATGTCCAGCAGTGGACGTCTTTCGGCTGAAATAATGATGATGATGATGACTATATTTCTACATGTATGTTTTTCTTTTTATAGGAATATTAGTACCTTGTTTTTTATTTAAATACATTTTATTTGTTGTCATTTAATTGTACGTTTGTGTGTTGTGATATGTCTTTTGTGTCTACTGAATAAATGATGTATCTACTTATCAATACAAAAGAAGGTAATGCGGTTCCAGGAGAAGGACACTGACTTTAGATGGCAATTTGGGTTGAAAATTATGGCGAAAACACTAGAAAAATAATGGATAGCCTCTGTACGTGTGTTGATATTCTGTCACCAACTTTTTGGTCAACCTATTTTAAAACAAATATGAATGTTTTACTAAAATAGCATACAGGCAAGTACAAACATGAAAATTACAAAAGGCAATACTATTGATGATGCTATTAATTTAATACAACAGTAAAACCTAACGTCCACGATAATTTAATGAAAAGCGACTGCATAACGTACTGTTAATAACTACGAAACATATTAATGATAACATTGTAATTAATATAGTAATAATTAAGCAGAAATCCATGATTGAAAACTAATAGTCGAAACAATTAAAACCAGCTGTACCTCAAATCTCATAGCAGTATATTCAAAAGCGTAACAATGTTCATCTACATGCATATAATCAAGAACTTAATTAAAATTTCGTTACAATACCTTAGTCAATAAAATAGATAGTCTCATTACTACTAGTTATCTCATTTTCAGGTCTAACCGGTCGCGCTTGATGATAAAATCTTCTTCTTGTGAGTTTTCTCATAACACGCCTATTATTCTTGATGCTTGCGCTAGTTGTGACTTTCATATAAATGCCTTCGGGCTGCAACAGTGTATTGATGTCCTCTTTGTTGAACTTTTTAACAGATTTAGCGGTTGTTGGAGGTGTTTCTTTAGAGTATTCATTGTTTCCACCGTTTCCAGTATTGTGATTCTTGTTAACATTTTTATTTATGTTATTATCTTGATTCTTTTGATTATTGTCGTTAATTTTCTGTAATTCTTTCATTTTGTTTAATTCTCTTAGCTTCTCGAGCAGCTTAACCGCAGCAGGGTACTTCTGGGCTATAATGGCATCGTAATCTTTATCCTCGGTTATTTTCTTCGATGTAGTTGCTGATAATTCGCTGTTTTCATCGGGCCACATATTATTGCTGTCAAACGTATAGTCGACATCATCGAGATTTGGATCATTGGGCTCGCCTGGTGGTAATCTTGAATAACTATGACTAGCTGAAAGTATTTTTGAACTACTTTGTCGGTCAGAAGGTAAATTCGAATTATATGGTCCATTTGAAGGTACATCTGAATAATATGGTTCGTTTGATGGTAATTTTGAATCGGTAAAACCGTCAAAAGGTAGTTCTGAATCAAATTGACCGTCAGATGGTAACTTTGAATTATATGGACCATCAAAAGGTAATCTTGAATTACTTAAAGAGTCAGAGGGTAATTCTGAATTACTTAGAGCGTCAGAAGGTAATCCTGAATTAAACGGACCATGAGAAGGTAATCTTGAATTAGTAAGGGGATCATACACTAATTTAGAATGATATTTATCGACAGTAGTTATTTTTTGCTTATATGGCCTGATAGACGGTAATCTTGAATTACTATGTAGTTTGATTTTATCTCTATATTTTGCTTTAATTTTCGAGTTAAGAGAGAGAGTTTTTTTCGAGCATACACAAGTTGGTTTCGGAGAATCACAAGGTGGTTTCGGACAATCACAAGGTGGTTTCGGACATTCAGGAGGTGGTTTCGGACACTCACAAGGTGGTTTTGGACATTCACAAGGTGGTTTCGGACACTCACAAGGTGGTTTTGGACATTCACAAGGTGGTTTCGGACACTCACAAGGTGGTTTTGGACATTCACAAGGTGGTTTCGGACATTCAGGTGGTTTCGGACATTTAGGTGGTGGTTTCGGACATTCGGGTGGCGGTTTCGGACATTTAGGAGGTGGTTTCGGACATTCACAAGGTGGTGGTTTCGGACATTCACAAGGTGGTGGTTTCGGACATTCACAAGGTGGTGGTTTCGGACATTCACAAGGTGGAGGTTTCGGACATTCAGGAGGTGGTTTTGGACATTCAGGTGGTTTTGGACATTCAGGTGGTTTCGGACATTCACAAGGTTTTGGACATTCAGGAGGTGGTTTCGGACATTCACAAGGTTTCGGACATTCACAAGGTTTTGGACATTCACAAGGTTTCGGACATTCAGGAGGTGGTTTCTTTTCCTTAGGTTTTTTTTTACACTCAACAGGTGGTTTTGGCTTATCAGCATTTGTTTTAATTAGTGTTTCCGTATTTTTATTTAATATTAATGTATGTCCAGCAGGTCTAAAACCCTGATTTTGAAAAGAATCAAATTGTAGTTGTGGATAGTCCGCATCAGGAGTTATTGTTGGATTATTTGCATAAAAGTCAGTGGAGTCGATCGCGTCTAATGTTTCACTGTTGTCTCGAAATCGAGAAAACCATTTATCAACATCTTGTCTACTCTGAGAACGGCTTCGGGCCGGACCGAACATATTTTTGATTGGATCTAATATTCCGGCTTCAGTTACCGGAGCTGTGTGACCTGAAAAAATACATACATGAACGGTATCTTCATTAAAAAAATATTTTAATCAGTATGTGGCAAATCATTATAATTTACGACGAAACCCAAAAGATTGCTAGATTGTTGTTCTGATGATTTGATGTACGGTCAGGGAAGTTCATTTTTAGCAAATTGACACATTACTACTAGTCATCACTCCTCGTCCACTGCTGGACATAGGCCTTCCCCAAAAGGGAGATTTTGCCATAATCGCCAAGCTTGGCAGGTGGGTTGGCGATCGCAGCTTGGTAGTAAAATGCATAGAGAACGCTGCCCATTCTCTAGTAAGGCCCTTAGTCGCCTTCTACGACACCCACTTGAAGAAATGGGATGGTGCTATTCTTTTAGGTCCGGCACCACACTAGTGTTGTAATAATATTAATTTGATTCTAATATTTAGGTACCACAAATTCTATTGTTTGAATATTTTGAGTATTTAAACAAATTCCATCCCATCTCTATACCTACAAAATAAGCAAATAAATTATTTAAAAGCCAAAACCAAAAAAAATTTAAATTTTTACGTCAAAGCCGGTCGTAAAAGAATAGCACCATCCCATTTCTTCCCGTGGGTGTCGTAGAAGGCGACTAAGGGACTTACTAGAGAATGGGCAGCAGCGTTCTCTATGTATTTTACCACCATACTGCGATCGCCAAACCGCCTGCCAAGCATGGCGACTATGGCAAATCCTCCCCCTTTTGGAGGAAGCTTATGTCCAGCAGTGGACGTCTTTCAGCTGATATGATGATACGTCATTTAGCCGTGTCTGATCCATTTAATACAATCGTCATAGAAAAGCAGTTGTGTATTGAATATACAGACAGTTAAAGTTAGTAGTTCACTTGCTAAACAATAAATTGGAGGTGCAAAATTCGACGTAATAAAATCGCGGCGGGATTTTTCCGCGCACTGAATTTTCAACTCTCGTTGTAGAACCGAACGTCGAGAATCCAACAAAGTACATCTCGGTGAGTCAAACAGTGTGTTTTACTGTTCGATTTTCAACTATCGGCGCTAAGCCGTGCGTTGAAAATCCAGTGCCGAACATGACATCCCGGTGTTGGCAATAGTTTGTCCACAGCGACCGAACTCGACGATTCAGTATGTTATGATAACCAAAACACAAAAGCCGGGGGAGCAGCTCTGGTGCGACGGCAATAAATGGACAAGACCGAACCTGCTTTATACAGGATGTAAGGGAAACGCTTCTGAAAACGAAGACAGGTGATAGGGCTAGTGATTCTCGAAACAGTGTCATCAAAAAATCTACAATTTTTTACAATTTTTACCCATTTTTTTTAGCATTTTTTGTAGCATACTATGAGAACAGTTAAATTAACCATTATTTGATATTAAAAACATTTAAAAACGACCGGCATCCTTTGTAAAGCGCCGCCAAAATAAAATAAGTAGAAACATTACAGAAGCATCAACATTTTAAATTGATGTAAAATAACCAATTTAAGGCGAAAGATTACTGGTATCCGTTTGCATTTAGGTTGTATATAACCTACGTTCTGGCTTCGGAAGCGTTCCCCTTACACCCTGTATTGCAAACGGCCCGTCACAATGTCTACCGGTCGCGCCCAACTTCTTGAAACTTCGGCGGCCGGAATGACAGCCGGGCGAAGGACGTGTGGTCGACATGCAGCCATAGTAAATGTATGTATTACTACTTCGGCGCCGTGACCTCCAGACCGTATTTCGGTCATGGCGGCCGATCTAAACAGAGACTAGCCTTCGACGCGGGAGATACACAAGTGCACTCACTCTTCCCTCACTCTCATAGCCCGATGAGACGGCACGCAATTTGACACGACCGGAGAGATCAGGCGCAGGACCAACGGCTTAACGTGGTTTCCGAGACACGTGGGTATCACACCGCTAACTTCCAAATTCCGAGCTGTTACTATTAAGTTCCTAACGGAGAAACCCAATCACACTTTGCCCGACCTAGGAATCGACCTCACGCTCAGCAGTCGCGCTTGCAACCGCGAGACCAGCGGGGCAGGTCTCCACAGAAGTGTACGCCTGTTGTCTCTACGTTAGCCTTAAAACTTATTTGATCAAATAACAGTTTTACTTCATTCCAATAAGTATTTAAAAATCGAGGGAAACCTGTAGGCACGTTTACTCCTTAAATCGAAGAGTTTTCCGGTACCTATTCGTTACCTACATAATAAATGATTATACCATTGTAGAGATTTCTGTTAAGATTACTTCTAAATGTCAAACTCAAACTCAAAGCATTTATTTCAATTAAACCATTTACAGGCACTTTTGAATTGTCAAAAAGTCGATTAGTTGGATGTGCCTGTTGTTACCAATTTATATGATAAAATACATATGATATCTAACCTTCGAGAAATTAATACATGGTATCACTTACCGATGATCACAAATACGACGAATAACAGATGAACTGATTCCATAGTTGTTTGAACAATGTTATAACTCGTACTGATGCACAACCGTCACGGTATTTATGTTCTGTGTGCACAACCGAGCTAATAGTCTCTTACTTCGTTGGTCTAATTAACAAATCAATTACTATTAAAGCAATATTATCAGGTGGCTTCTTCTTGGTTAGAAAGTTTGTTGTAAAGTATATACAAAAACTGCAGTATCTTCAACCAGCTGTTATTTGTATAGCAAATATCAATAATATTTTTAGAAAACTGTTATTTACCTATTCACAAATTCTCTAAAAAACTCGATTGTATTCATGACACACATGCTGACATTTGACAGAAAAGTTTTCATAATGAAGCAGTCAATAACTTTCGGGAGGTTACAACCTATCTATATTTGACTAAGAAGTGTTTAATGGCTGACACATTGGTCATTTCTTCCCGTAGGTGTCGTAAAAAGAGACTATGGGAGTTACTACAGAATGGGCAGCAGCACTATCTATACATTTTTAAAATCATACTTTTTTCTGATGGTAAATCATCAAATAACTTCTCCCGCGCGTAGTGACTAAAACCCACCCGTGTTCCTTCAGTTGCCTGTGCCAGGGCCACGGTAACTCTTTCGAACAAATCCGCGACCCTGGCAGGCATCGGCCCAAGCGGACCCCTTCCATTACTGCTGACTACCATACTGCGATCGCCAACCTGCCGCCGCCAAAATGACTAGCGCCGCAGGAATCCGTTCGATGCGGGAAGTGCAGAACCGGTCGAAGTGGCGAAGCGGAGCTTAGGGAGGCCTGACTAAATAAAGGCTCGTGCAGACTAGCGCGATGCGACGGTCGCGTCGCGACACTCGTAGAACAATTTCTATGAAAACTTAATGGAAATTGTTTTACAAGTGTCGCGTCGCGCTGTCGCGTCGCGGCTGTTTGAAGAAGCCTTAACGCAATGAAATTAGTTGAACTGTGTTGAAAATTAAAGCCATTCCTACTGCTAGTGTCTTACATAAGGTTTAATGTAAAGGCTGACGGCACTCACAAGCCATGGCATAGCAAAGCATTAAGATTTGTTTTCTCCAGCGTGCCAAAGCCTTTCGCAGCATACTACAGTATCCTGCGGCATGCTCCATTCCCCCTGTAACAATATCTCAACGAAATATGAGTGCTAATTGTATCAGAATAAGATTCAATATCTCGTCCGTATACGAAAATCTTTTGCCATGCGCGCCGTGGCGACGCGACGGTGGAGCGCAGGCCTTTAAGAATCCGGGCGGTCAAATAGTTCTTGCTGGTGATTAGGTAATACTTATACCGTTTCAATCAAAATTTTGACAGCACGGTTGGCGCAGTGGTTAAGCGATTGACTGCTGTGCTGCGTGTAGCGGGTTCGATTCCCGCACGGAACAAATATTTGTATGACCTACAAGTAGTTGTTCCGGGTCTGGCTGTTTGTGTATGTGTATTTAAATGTTTGTAAACGCACCCACAATACAGGAGAAATTCCTAGTGTGGGGCAACGTTTTTTTTTTAAAAAGAAAAAAAGAATCATGGGTAAGGTGAAATTATGGCTCCCATAAAGGTGTGAAAAGACCCGTTACCTAACCTACCTGACCTAGCCGAATTAATCTTACCTATTCATGACCTGTTTTACTACCCAAGTTCCTATAGAATGATCTGGCTTTCGTACCAATCCTACTGATAATATAAATGTGAAAGTTTGTATCTTTGGATATTTAGATGTTTTTTACTCAATCACGCAAAAACGGCTGAGCGGATTTAAATGAAATTTGGCTCATAGATAGGTTATAACCTGGATTAACAAATAAACTTTTCATGTCGGCAGCACGTTCCCGTGGGATAACTTCCAACATAGACGCGGGCGAAGCCGCTGGCAAAAACAAGTTATTTCTATATTTAACTTTCTAATTATGTAGGTACTGGCTACCCGGACAATGAGGAACAGACCTTTTCATTTTATTTCCCTTTATATGACATTCGTTTAACCACCCCGGATAAGCAGCCCCAATTGTTGCGTGTTGCTTGAAGAATGGTTGACAGACGTATGCACTTCTTAAAGCGGACACTTCTGTCAACCATTCTTGCCAAAGGGTATGGTGTTATCCAGTTGGGTTGTGGAGGTCAGAGGGCCAAACGCTCATTTTTTTAATACTAGTATTCAGCCGTATCCGATTACACTGTAAGCCGACCTCAACTTATGTAGTTGGGAAAAGAGCAAAAGGCTGCCACATAGCATCACTCCATTTCTATCCATTTATTATAATTTAACAAAATACCGTATTAACCATTAATCCGAGTCGCGTGGCGGTCGTGTGCAGTTCACACCTGTCTATGAGCGTATGATTATCCCCTTTTACTAGTAACGCTCGAAATTTTTGGACGGAAGTGGTCAAACATTTGGTGAAATGCAGATGTTGTAATGTATTGTTGAGAGAGGCGACCGGATTTAAATGAAGTTTTTTGTTGCATTTTTTATTATCTGGAAAGCAGTAAGTACATGGTCGAATTATTCTAATTTTTCTGCAATAAGACTGAGTTACAAAAATTTTACGAATTGATAAATGGTCCGACAAAAAAATGTAAAGAAGTTTCTTTGAATTTTTCTTAACACTGCCGTTTACCACCTTTAATTGTATCCTTCTTGATTCCAACCAGTTTCTTCTGTAGCTCCGGTCATTTAGTCCACCTTTGAATACACTAACAAAAAAATCGCAACACACCATTCTTGCACATTGACCAAGGCAAAAAACAAAATAAACTGTAAATAAAAGTACCAGTAATTCCCCTAAACAGCTAACCAATATGCGCATAATAATCTCGCTGTAAGAGCCTCTCGACATAATGGAGTGTCGATTGTAAGCGCACGCGCACCCTCCGTACAAATCCGCTAAACCTATTGTGATTTACACATCACACACCCTCGGAATCAGCTGGCACTCGAAAAAAAGTTATTTAACGGGTTACAAATGTGTATCCAATTGTTTTGACTAGTATTTGACGGGTTACAAAATTGAGGCGGTTTTTGCCTTGATTCCGATTCTAGTGTTAAGTTTAAATGTGAATTGCCGTTGGCTATTGATAGGCGTAACTTTACGCCATAATGGTCTTGATCTTCAACTTTTAGTTTAATTGAACAAGTTGGCAAAGTCAGCTTATCTCCATTATGTAGCTTGCTCTATTGACATTCTGATTTTCATAAGACATTTTTTGATTTTCATTCACGTTTATCAAAGAGGTGGAGATCCTTAATCAAAAGTCATCTATTTAAATTAGGCTGAAGAACAGCACTTTTCGAACATCAAAATAACATAAGACAATCTGCGAAAATGCCCGGTTTTTCATTTTTCTAACGTTGTTGGAAAAAAGGGAGAACGAAATAACAACGTTCTTCTAACATAACAGACAGCTGTGCTGCTGGGGAGTTTGTTGCGCCACTTCTTCTTCCCAGCGAAAACACTAGGAAGTGGTGAAGGGCGGGCGTTTTGGGGGACTGTCTTATGTAATTTTGACGTTCAGAAAGTGCTGACTCTAAGCCTAGTTTGAATAAATGACTTTCGATTTTTATTTTTATTTTCAACATTTATTTGGTAAAAGACGTTAGAAGAACTTCATTTTACAGGATTAATTTTTTAGCCAGTGCGCAGACTGTAACCATGAGTTTAGCATATCATTCTAGACCCCCTAGCGGAGAAATTTTTCGTCGGTTATATAAAAAAAACCAGCTGTTTCATAGAAAAGTGCAATACCTATTCGGTCAAAACACCTGATTTTTTTTTTTTGTATAACCGACGAAAAATTTCAATTTCAATATCCAATACAATTAAATAGTCTTGATTGGCATTGTTCTACTGATACCAAAAGCGATTTACCTACCACTATTCTAAGCCCTCGTTCTAAATCGACAATTAAACAGCAATCTGTAGGATTTGCGGCATTTGTGTCAATCACAAGTGCATTATTGTGCAGAACATATGGACGATCTGCGAGTACCCCGCGGTTCGCCCGAGGCGGTCGCCACTGGGGTCCCCTTCACAAAAATACAATTTTGAAGTAGAAATAGACTTTTTAATAAAAATATTTTTTCCACTCTGATATTTATCGTTGAAATGTTGATCTTGTTTATCAGATCAGATCTTCAACTACTACTTAAATAATATAGAAAACCTAAGAAAATGTTACTGTTCTGTCCTACATTAGGTAAAATTATTTGTATATTGTATTGTATTGTATACGGTCAGAAAAAGGACGAGAATTGTTCGGATTGTTAACGGATGTACGTTAATGTTAGTGATTTCAGTCTAATATTACTTACTAGGTTTTGCCCGCAACTTCTGCTTCTGCGTCTGCGATACAGGATGAAAAATGTCCAATGGCCTTTGCTAGGTCATGCTTTACCCGTGTGCCAAATTTGACCAAATCCATTCAGTTGTTTTAGCGTAAAAACCTCACAAACAAACCTACAAAATATCGAATCTTTTGTCTACATAATATTTAGTTTAGACTAAGTTTTCCCAGCGATGTTTTGATGTTTTGTCAAAATAATTTATAAAGGATAACATTTTATCCAGTGCGCAAAATGTAACCATAAATTCAGCATATCATTCTAGACCCCCAGCGCAAAAATTTTACGTCGGGTTTGCAAAAAAAAATCAGTTGTTTCATAGAAAAGTGCAATACCTACACGGTCAAAATGAATGAAACAGCTGATTTTTTTTGTATTAGCCACGAAAAATTACTACGCTGGGGGTCTAGAATGATATGCTGAGTTCATGGTTACAGTTTGCGCACTGGATAAAAACTTATCCTGTATAAATGGAATATCTACTCGAAGGCAGTCGGAGGTAACAAAAACTCAATTTAAGTCACAATTTTAAGCAGCTTTTTCAGATTTATGCGATCATTGCCTCTAAATTTAATTTCTGAACTTATCTTTTCATGAATAGGTCATTCCTCCTTCAAACGGCAGCCTTGTCAACTAGTTTTCTATTACAACGGGTTATTTACTTTTAGATTTGTTTAAAGTAGTGTATCTGGCTAGGGGGCGCCCTAGCCTGCTGGTTGACTTGAAATGAAACAAGCCTATAGCCGATCCACACTTTAAGTCCACGGGATCCCAGAGGCCAAGATTTAGGTGCCTAATTTTATACTAATGAGAACTATAACCCTGTTCAATATTGTATTGCTACGATGATGCGGGGTTATATTTTTGATTCTAACAAAATAAACCAAACGTAAAAATTACCAAATGTTTTTATTATTGTCCTTTGTTCTATTTTCACCCGAAGCAACAAGTTTCCACTAACATTATCCCCAAGACATGACGCCTCAATTTACACAAAATCTATTATTTGCGACACTTCGCGCAGTCACCCGACACTCTGGACGGCCACAGATGGCGCTTTCATGTCAATCGTCATAATTAGGGGATTACAGCCGGGCACCCCTAAATGACATGTTACATTGAATCTCTCTTACGCCCCCGAACAAATGTTCAACAAATAAATACTGTTCCCTGACTTGTTCCGAGTCAGGCGCAATTTTGACTCTAATTGATACCCCTAGTGATTTCGCCGAGATAAAATTGTTTATTAGAATTGGGAAAATAAATTATTTTGAAGCTGTTTGATCTATATCGATATGACCTTCCCTATTTATCAATCTAATTTGCCGTACATTTGTATCGATAGATTGGTAACTAATTGACGAGTAATAGTCCCCACTAACCGAGACGATTTAATCACGTCAGCCCATTAACACAAACCGCACAAAAACAGAACATTTTAACGAAAACATCTATTTTTAATTTCTATCTCTAATGGCTTAATCGCATCTCGGAAAAATGTCAGGTCAAAAGCGAAACCAATATATTCGCCATCAAAGCCCCTAAAAACATGGAAGCGAGTAAAAAATACAACCTTTTAAACGTTAAAAGGCCCCGTTTACCGCGGACGCAAACACTTAGCTCCATGTTAATTAGTAAGTAGCCAGGAACAGCGTCAAAGGGAATGCATGAATACTTCCAAACCGACCTCCGACGGTGCTTTTAAAATCTCCCCCACTTAATTCAAAAGCTCAGAGAAACCGAAGGTAAAGTGATTATGTCGCCAATATGCGAATTTTTCACAAAAATGAACGTTTGAGGCATTCCAGAATAGGACGGCCATGTGGGAATACAATTAAAACGAGCTAAGGATCGCTATTTGGAATACGATATGAGGAATACCTACTTTAAAATGTGAATTTATTTTTTCTGCTCTGTTCGGTCTCTATCTTTCCATAAACGGTTCTTCATGACTATGACTTAATTTCCAGTTGATATTCTGTCTGCTGTAATAGTCTAGTAGTAGTATTATTAGAATACCTATAATATACCCTTTGACACGTTTGACGTGATAAATCCACCATCCACCAATCAAGGAGCTTAGTAGTACTTGCTAATTCCATGTCAGCATTTAGTAAAACGACAAAAATTTGACAAAAAATCCTGAATTATACTAGCTTTTGTTGTGATTTCACGTCTGTTATTGAAATTAATACACTACGATCTTAAAGTCTCAGAAAGATACACGCGTCCAGAAGATCAGGTATCAAGTTTTCAAAGCAACAAAAATCTCCACAGTACAATTTCACAGCAGTAGGCCAGCTCAAACGTTTGCGGCTCGACTCTGGTCGGGAATCATTAGCCTCTTAACAGCGTTAGTTAAAGCAACGCAATTACAATTACGCGGGCCGCGCGATCTTGACCTACGGCAAGGGGTCGATGCGCAACGCCCGTTATGCAAATAAGCACGTTTCTTTAGTAGTGGAGTTGACTTGATTTGGGAAGGAGGAGGAAGCAACTTGGGGTCTTCTCGGTAATCTGGAGTGACCGCTAGTCGATGATGTTTTGTTTTAGGTCAATTGGAAGGTTATTGCCTCTTTAGTAACCGAAGCCAATTGACAATTAATCACAGAGTATCTAATTCATTACGTTTGTTAGTTTGAGGTCGGTTACGCTGTGTGAGAGATGATGTGAACCACTGAGATGACGACAAGTAGAGAAGTATGGAAGAACACATGTTGCGCCGACTTCTAAATAAATTGGAATAGCAAGAGAATTATGATCGTGTTTATGTTAGGAGGTAAATAATGATAGAGCTTCACACTGGTTGTTAAATAGCTTGCCACCAATGTTGATTCTTCTAAGATAACATTTTACTTTGGTGATCCTATAGAAATCATTTATTTATTGTTAATTATATCAACGAATGCATTTTTTGTGTGTGGTGACCTAAATATCGATCTATTAATCAATTCACCGGAAAAATGTAAGCTTATCTCATTGTTTAAATCATTCAATTTAAAATGTATATTTAATGAAGCGACTAGAATAAAAGTAACCGCAGCTTCATGCATAGACAATGTATTTACTAATTGCAAAATAATGGACTCGTCCATAATTAGTGGCGTCAGGTCAGACCATGCTGGTCAGCTTGTATCGTTTGACTTAGATGAAAAGTTACACTTAGATAAAACCATTGAATTGAGACCTCTGACTAAAAATAAATTAAAAACGTTTAATAATAATGTTCTTAGCAATCTCTCAACAGCAAGTTTTAATTCACAAGACTCCAATATAAACACTATAGCACATTTTTTTCTACAGTATGCCAAGAATTCAATAAAGCATGTCCTGTAAAAAAAGTAACAATCACTGCTAAACCAAAATTTAACAAATGGGCCAGTGCTGGCATTAGAAAAAGCAGAGATATCTTATATGATTTGTATCACAAAAAAATATTGACTTCTGATCAGGCCCTTCACAATGATGTAAGAAACTATTCTAAGATATTCAAAAGAGTCTGCGCTCAAGCTGAATCAAAATTAATAAGTAACAAAATTAGTATTTCTAAAAATAAAATGAAAGTTGTGTGGCAATGGTATGGTATGGTAATTAACAAAGAAACTGGTAACACAAAACAGCGAGATCAGAATGAGTTAGCTCTAAAAATTGATATTGAAACCATTTCAGATAAGTTCAAAGTTGCTGAGACTCTAGAAAATGTATTTACCAACATCACAATAGAGGTTACGAAATCTCTCCACTCATCATCTGTGTTAGCTGAATCTCTTCTTAAAGAAAACTTCAGTAAGGACATTCCAAGTTTTGAATTCAAACCCATTTCTATGGCCACAATTAAAACAGCATTTAAGTCTTAACATAAAAAACACTGAAGACTTATGAGGATTTCCGTTAAGGTTTATGAAGATATCATTGACCCATTTGCCCAGGGGCAAATGTATAAATATGTTTAGACAGCGGTACGTTTCCTGACTTTATAAAACATAGTAAAGTAGTATCACTTTTCAAATCGGGTAGTAAGAGTGACCCCTCTAATTATAGACCTATATCTGTGCTTCCAGCATTGAGCAAGATTTATGAAAAAATTATGCTAGACCAAATGTTGTCACATTTTAACTTAAATGGGATTTTACATAGTCGACAGTTTGGTTTCACGAAAGATAGGTCGACGACTGACGCGGTAGTAAAACTCATCAGTCACATTTTGGAATCCTGGGAGAGGTCCCAGGGTGCAATTGGCATCTTCTGTGACCTCTCAAAAGCGTTTGACTGCGTTGACCACAACACACTGATCTGTAAATTACACCACTACGGAATTCGTGGACAAGCTGCTGATCTTGTACTTTCCTATTTATCAAACAGGCAGCAAAAATTAAACGTTAACGGGGCGACGTCCTCGGGGTCTCTAGTTAAGATGGGCATGCCTCAAGGTTCAATTCTTGGTCCTTTTTTATTTCTATATTAATGACCTTCCTTACCTGATGGCTAACTTCTCGGATATAATTTTATTCGCTGATGACACTTCTCTTATTCTTAGAATAGATAGAAAAGATACAGATGTCTTACATGTCAACGATAGTCAGTTCTTTCAAAATGGTTTGCGGCTAATAATCTTTTACTCAATGCGAACAAAACTAAATGTCTTCAGTTCTCATTACCAAATGTACACCAAGTAGGTCTAAATTTAAAATTTGATGGCAAGAAACTAGATGCTATTTTGGAAACTGTATTTCTAGGAATTACGTTAGATTCAAAATTGCAATGGAGTGCCCACATTAGAGCTCTTTCAAGTACCTAGATTAAGCTCAGCTGCTTACACAGTAAGACAAATAAGGCAGTTGACTGATGTAGCCGCAGCTAGATAAGTATACTTTGCTTATTTTCACAGTATTATGTCTTATGACGTTTTGCTGTGGGGATCGGCAGCTGACGTAGATTCAATTTTCATTTTACACAAGACGACAATCTGCGCAATCTATAAAATGGAGCCTCGCGAGACTTTTAGAAACAAAATCAAGGAAATTGATTTACTAACTCTATCTTCTCTTAACATCCTAGAAAATATCTTGTATGTTCGCAAAAACTTAGGTCTTTAAAAAAAAATGCTATTTCCATAATCCAAATACAGGTAGTAAAGATGAAATTGGGATTTCAAAATTTATATTAACTAAAACTGGCAAATCATTTCTAATAAACAGTATCCGCTTCATTGACATATATATAGATCCGCTTCTATAACAATTTGCCAAAGTCGGTTACATAACTTAGTGATGAAAAATTTAAAACTCACATCAAACGTGCCCTAATTAAAAAAGCATATCAAATAAAACACTACGGTGAAGACAAGGAAGTTTTTCATTAATTCCTTCTGCAGATGTGGCTTCCCTGGTACCTCATTAACAGCATAAATAACTATGTGAAAGTCTGTTAACTGCTCCCAAATTACAATGTTAAAATTAATTCTTTTTATTTTTTTACAATGTCTGACATATTCTCGTCATTATTTGACCTTTGACCATCGATTCTAATATCGACTATTTATTAGTGTGGTCATGGAAATCATGTCACTTGGTTTAAATAGGTTCATTTTATTTATGTAGATTCTTTTACAAATTGTGAACGAAAGAACGTTGTAGGGCTTACAGACTGTACATTTGTAGACTATTTTCTATTCTTTATTTTCATTCCTATAACTACCTGGTACTTATTGACAGGCCTGCACCGTAATCCGATACCTATAATCACTGTAATTTGAAAACATTGTAAAAGCCAATTATTTTTCAAAGAGTATTCGTGGACTTTCTTGATTGTGTGTGTGTGTGTTTGTAAGTGGAGTTTTTTGCCGGCTCTTCTCCGTAGGAAGCGACAAATTGGAACCGTGCACCTAGCTTCTGACGTTTCATAAGTACCCATGCAGGTTTATGTGAAATAAAATATTTTGATTTGATTTTATTTGATTCGTGTGAGGCCTTTTTCGGCGGAATAAATAAAAATCACATAAACCTACATTGGCATTTATGATACACCAGAAGCTAGGTGCACGGTTACAATTTGTCGCTTCCTACGGAGAAGAGCCGACAAAAAAATCCACTTACATACACACACACAAGTTACACTTTTAAAAATACTTGGCTGTTACAATGTTTTCAAATTACAGTGCTAATAGGTTAGGGAGAACAATGTAGGCCTGTCAAGAAGTACTAAGTACTTATTGGTGCGGATTCTCTTGTCACAAAATTCTCTAAACTAGACTAAAAATCGACAAAATTTTGTTTATTCCTGTCAAACGACGATTTGCCATTCTGAAATTGACTAAAGTGACGCAACTTAACTATATTTTAGTTTGACAGCACTAAGATTGCACTGAGTTATTAATTTAGTGAAAACAAAATATAAAAGAATCTACATTATATAAAAGATAGGTAAATAAAAACCAAATGACATGATTGCTATTGAATCGATGAATATATTCGTTCTTATAGAATCGTATTTAAAATAATATTTTCTCTTGATCTCCAACAGCGGAAGGCGCCTTCAAAAAATTAAAGCCAGAGCCAGGTGGGGGTAGCGGCGGAGTGTCTGGTGGTGCCTCAGCCCTGTCTCCAGCCTTAGGTCCTCAACACGCAGGGCATACACCTACGACAGCGTCCTGTCCCACACCGGCACGTCGTCGACATAGAACCACCTTTACACAGGTATCATTGTTTAGAAGAATACGTGTAATAATATATCTTGTGGCTTGTTCACAACAGCTACACGGGTCAATCGATCAGGTTATGCTTGTGGCGGTTGTTCCATGGATGGCTAACCATATTTGCATACCAAGTCTCCTCCATGCCGAAAGCTCGTTAAGCCGCTGGTCCCAGCTGTCATTCGTGTTTCTTTGACAGTCGTTACGAGTCGTCAGAAGCCCGACAATCTGACAACCAGTCTTACCAAGAGGTACCGTATTAACCAGTAAATGCACTGTGGGGGTCAGATAGGCAGTAGCTCCATGTAAAATACTGGTATTCAGCTGCATCCGGTTAGACTGGAAGCCAACCCTAACAAAGTTGGAAAAAGTCTAGGCAGATGATATTGTTGCGCAACTGCTGACCCTGAGGTCCTGGGTTCGACTCCCAGGTTGGGAAAAATGTTATTGGGTGTTTCTATCTGGAATTGCTCAGTAGCAACCCGGAGTCAGGACTTGTGCCCGGTTGATGGCAATACCCCCTATTACGACTGGTGAAATGTGGGCGAACTTATAGGTACACCTTTGCCAAACCCTTCGGGGTACCAAGCCTTGAAGTAATGTTAAGAGTGAACAAAAAAAAAACAAAGAGAAGTTCCTCCTATTTCTGAATTCGATTACAAAAGCGAGGCCTCAACAAGTCCTCAACACATAAGAGGTAGGTACATCTACTACAGCGCCCTGCCCCACACCTGCATGTAGTTGGCATAGCACCTCCTCCACACAGGTATTGTGTTTATACTCCACTTCCTGTGTATCCGACGACAGCGACCCAGACTAATTTACT
This sequence comes from Polymixis lichenea, assembly GCA_949091785.1. NCBI lineage: Eukaryota > Metazoa > Arthropoda > Insecta > Lepidoptera > Noctuidae > Polymixis > Polymixis lichenea. The sequence goes on along the minus strand of OX420943.1, from coordinate 16,012,031 downwards.
TTCCTCACGTGAGCTCTCTGATGACTAACAAAACCAAAGGTGTTGAAAACCCGGTCATACCGTAACGAGAAGATTTGTTCAGCATCATAGCATGTGGAGTTATTACTGCCTTTGTAGAACAGTATATAAAAATAAATAAAATTGAGGTCTCTATTTGTAATTTCAAAATAACAACTTTTTACAAATTAAGTATATACGGTACTTATAACTTGCGGCTAATCTTCGAAACGGCTGGATCAATTTTGGCGGGACTTTCCCTGGCAGATAGCTGATGTTATAAGGAGTAACAAATGCTACTTTTTGTAGAAACCGGTAGCGTGTTCCAGTAGGATAATTTCTATTTATTGGCATGAAAAAGCAGGAAGCAACACGTGAAATTGACAATACAGTTCCATTTTTCCACTTATCCTATAGGAGTGGGCCCACCACGGGTTGGTAGATATCACATGTCTTCGAATTTTTGGACCTATGACATGCCGGTTCCCTGATGAAATAAATAACACAAAGAAAGAAGAAAGAAAAATAGATTTATTTGTCACAGAAACACGTGCATATAAAAAGATGATATAACATTTAAAAAAAACATGATAACAACACAGATACATAGCCATCATCATCATCATCTGCCTAGCCTTTTCCCAGCTATGTTGGGGTCGGCTTCCAGTCTAACCGGATGCAGCTGAATATCAGTATTTTACACGAAGCGACTGCTTATCTGACTTCCACAACCCAGTTACTGGGTAACACGAAATCCCATGGTACGACTAGTTGTCAGACTTTCGGGCTTCTGACGACCCGTAACGACTGTCAAAGATCCACGAATGACAGCCGGGACCAACGGCTTAACGTGCTTTCCGAGGCACGGAGAGGTCTTGGTATGTTTAGATGGTCACCCATCCACGGGTCAACCGCGGCAAGCGTAGCTTAACCTGATCGATCGACCCGTGCGTCTGTCATAACTTAGCCACAAGCCCCCCAACAGAAATATAGGCATATAGAACATAAATGGACGGCAGCTGTACGCGGTGACTGTGACAAGAAGGCTTCCACTCAGCATGATGCTGTGCTATGGGACCCACAGCACAGCACTGATTTACAGTGGTCACTCGAAACAACGTACACACAAAGTAAAACGCCTGCAAAGGTACGAACACACGATCTACAACTCATTATTTGGGGCCGTCTCAGGACTGATTCATTCAAAACTACGTATAACAATATCTAAGTCATTCTCATACCCCAGATTCGTAACAGGTTAATTACTATTACTAAATTATTGCTGTTTTTATTGCGACAGGAACAATTAGCAGAATTAGAAGCGGCTTTCGCCAAATCACATTATCCCGACATTTACTGCAGAGAAGAGCTGGCACGGACGACGAAACTTAACGAGGCGAGGATACAGGTCAGTTACCTATTCTTTATTATAATTTATTATGATAAATAGAGATTACCGTTTCTACACCGCAACCGTGTTGTACACAGATAATATTTGCAACGCATTAACACAGGGTTTATTAGGTTTTAAACTGCGACTCACAAGAAAATTCATGCGTGCGTTTACCATAATAAAAAAGTCAAACATTACAGATTTCTAATAGAGGTACATATTAAAACTGATTATTAAAACAAAACAACCGATTTCCAAAAAAACACTACAAAGTGAAAAATAACTTTAATTCTGCAAGTGACTGAGTTTCGGTGTCTTTAGTTTTGTATCCCGTTTTTTTTTGCCACCGATTTATGGCCAATTCTATATAATTATAATTAATAATTTACGGACAGTCTAAAACCTTTACGAAAAATTAAACAAATGCCTCATAGTTTTGCAGAGCAGACCCTATAAGGAAGTAGCTATCAAAGGTAATAAACTTAGTAAAATTTAGCTTACGAAACTATTTATTTGCCCTGTTTGGAAATCTATACATCTATACATATAATCTATACATCTATACATATAATTAAAATTGGAGTGTCTGTTTGTAATATTAAAATAACCGCTTTTTGCTACATGCATATGAATATATATACTGTACACATACCAAAATAACATTTTTTACAATTTTTGTCTGTCTGTCTGTCTGTTCCTGCTAATCTCTAAAATGGCTGGACCGTTTTTGACGAGACTCTTACTAGCAGGTAGCTCATGTAATAAGGAGTAACTTACTTTTATTTTAGAATTTTTATGTGTTTTTATTGATATATAAATAATAGTAAAAAAACTATTCCGCGCGGACGAAGTCGCGGGCACAGCTAGTAAAAAATAATACCAATGGTAAGCAAAAGGATTCGTTTTTGTTTATAGGAACCGAGCAATAGTGTTTGTTTTTTTTATAACCCGGTTGTTATTTTTATTAAATAAACTTCTTATTTATGGATCGATAGTAAACTGAACCTAAACTTACGTGATTGTATTTAAACGCCCTCATTAAACGACATTCACTAAAAGACAATGCTTACATTCGTTGAACTGAAAATATGTCATTATTTCCGCAAAAAACACCTTTCAACTTCCACCTATATTCCATTTGTTTCTGTAGCAAACAATTCCACATAAATGTCTGAAATATGTACGGTCACCAAAAGAGATAAGTTACCAAGGTCCTCGAATATAGTTGAAGTTTAGTAATAATCTGATGAATGTTTTCGAATGGCATTTAATTTAATTAATAGAAAGCGAACAATTCATTAATCGAACTAAATTTTATTCGAAAACATCTATCGATTTATTACTACAACTATATCCGACGACCATGGTTACTTATCTCTTTTGGTGACCGTTCGTAATATTAATTTTCCAAAGAAAACACCCACGTGCATTTATATTCATATGCATTATGTAAAATATTCACCACATTCACGATTCAATTAACGTACACAGGAATGTCGGCAAAAATGGACCACCCGCGGTTCGAATAAAAACGTACAAAATATTGCAGGCAGCACAATGGTATCACGCCAGTCGTTCTTGGATGGAATTGTCGAAATATCAATGATGCGCGAATACTCGGATAATACAATTTGGAGCGTAGGCCGGAGGCGGATTGAATTAAAGTGGCATCTGTCGGGCTCGACCGTATGAATACGAAATGCTTACAGTAACTCGCGCGAGATCTTTATCTCAGTTTTAAAATTGCTCAATCCCCGGGACCCTCGATATTGATTTGTCCCCGGAGCACCTAATTTGTCGCTTTAGATGTTTTATTCAGAACATGACTTTTAGCATCCTCAATTAACTCAGCGTCTGTCTGTCTACCTATGAATTTTTTGTCGACTTGCTCTTATGTTTTACGAACGCGAACCTTACAAAGAAATTCTTCTTTTTAAAAGTACCTAATTCAATCATCACGTATTAACTCTCATACATATGAAATAGCTCTCAAGTGATATTTTATTCACCGTCGCTCCATCAAGACGACAATTACTCTTTTCTTTCAAGCGCAACGAATGTCGAAGCTTTTCTTAGAAACGAAAGGTTATGAGCGAAACGACATTATTTCATACTTTTACGTCGGCAGCGACGCTAAAAGCACGTGAAATGCGCGTAGGCGAGAGTACCGGTGAGTAGGTACGAGTGTATATACACACGAGCCGATATATGATGTATGTCTAGCACTGTATGCCCGTGCACGCGCGCTCCGGAGGAGGCTATTAACGTTTAGGCGACGCTACATAAGAATGTAAACGTTAAAGACGACGTCGTCGCCGAGCTCCCTCCTTCTAGAGGAAATTTCGATATAAAAATACAACGTCGCCGGGTGTGCGAGGGTCGCGGGCGGCGGGGCGGGGCGGGTGGCCCCTGAGGCATTGCAATCCCATCAAATGGATCCGTAACGAAGTTAGCCGCTCATCCTCCCCGCGCGCCTCCCGACATTGTCTCTGCCCTCAAATGAATTCTACAATTGGAAATAAGAAAATGTTTTGTTGGATCCCGTGCTTTTTCAGTTTAAAGGCGACCGTTTTCTTCGGATAACTCAGTCCTCTGCCACGATATTAGATAGCTATCTATACGTCGTTCTGTAGAACAAAATGCCTTAGAGAAGGATCTTTACTAAGTTAACTCTATCTCTAAATTGTTTCTTGTTGATTGAGAGTGTTCTGTTTGGAATTATTTGATGTTGTAGACATTATGATGTCTACTTATTAGTTTTGGTTAGATAGGCATCGTTTGTGATTAACACAAAGCAGGCTTTTAAGACAATGCAAACCCAAGTTTTGGCCTCTGACAAATTACAGAGTGAAATAGTTTTTTAGTGAGGTATATTATTTTATCAATTTGGGTATTATTAGTGTAGGCTACATCTAACTACATCGTCACTAATACAAGATGAAGTTTACTCTAGGTAAAGAGCACAAGAAAGATAGGTAGGATTTGTGATGTGAAGGGCTTGTGGCTAAGTAGTAACAGCAGCAGGGTTCGATCGATCAGATTGTCAGGCTGCAAAGTTTTTTTTTTTGAGAATTAAACGTCTTTAAACCGAAGCTACGCTTTTCGCAGTCGGGCCGTAGATGTGGTGGTCCCACAGTTTCACGGACGTACGTCTTTGCATAACAAGACCTCTCCGTGCCTCCAGAAAGCACTTTAAACCGTTGTCTGACAACCAGTCTTACCAGGGGGTATCGTATCACCCAATAACTGGGTTGTGGAGGTCACATTGGCAGTAGCTCTATGTTAAATACTGGTTAGTAACTTCAAAGGGACTCTTACAGCTCATTAATTAACTTTTTTGCACGGGTAAAACCATATAGGGAGTAGGGACAGCTGTCGAATCGTGTAGTAATTTATTCTTAGTTTGGGCTCCAAACTAATCACAGGTCGGTAAGTGATACGGAGCAGGAAACGCCCGTAACTTCGACCGACATTATGGATTTCGTGCTTAAAGAGTAGGCCCCCAGAAAGCCCTTTAAATCGTTTTCTGACAACCAGTCTTACCAAGGGGCATCGAATTACCCAATAACTGGGTTGTGGAGTCAGATAGGCAGTTGCTCCAAATTAAATACTGCTATTGAATTGCATCTGGTTCAACTGGAAGCCGACCCCAACATTGGGACAAAGCAAGGCAAATGATAATGATGTACTCTAGTACATCTATGTGCTTTACTTGTCATTAAGAATGCTTAAAGCGCTATCAATGTTATGTTAATTGTATTAACATTGTTATTTGCATGCTGGCCCGCAGGTTTGCACGATGTACGAGGGCAGTTAAAGTAACGCTTTTCAAAGCTTACTGTCAGTCCTACACGTGCAGCCTCTGGGTCAACTTCACTCAGCGTCCTACGCGTTCAATATAATAATGCACTGAGAGTGCTGCTGCGGCTGCCGTGGCGTTGTAGTGAAAGAGATGTGCATCCCAGATGTCACGTGTTCGCGGCAATACCGACAGTGTTCTCAGTGCATTCGCAGATCGGTGGGATTCCCTAATGTTGCGAAGGTGGATGCAGCTCCACGCTGAATTTTAAATTTTCAAGTTTTTAATAGCAATTTTATCTGTACTAACACTAGAGGATAAGCAAAATTGTTACTTACCCTATGGACTTTGTCTGATATAAAAATATTATATTCTATTCTATTCTATTAACTGTTTATTAATTTTATTCCAAAGGTCCTAGTTTAATTATTGTTAGTGCAAGTGACAGCTGTATTTACGTAATGCAGAATTGCATGTGTGAGCGGGCACGCATACCTGGAGGCTTTTATTTAGGTTGTAAGTTTAGGTTACGTGTTTTTTTATTATTTATTTTTGCTTGAGTACCTATAGTTTTAATTTTTTTGTTGGGATCTTGGCGTGTTCTAGCTGACATATTATGGCAAATTGAATGGTCTTTTTTACGTATAGAATCCTACTATCCTATCCTATCCTACTATTGTATAGAATCAAGTTCTTCTAACTTAACAGACAGCCGTGCTGCAGGGGAGTTTGTTGCGCCACTTATTCTTCCCAGGTAAAGCACTAGGAAGTGGTGTAGGGCGCGCGTTTTTGGGGGACTGTCTTATGTAATTTTGACGTTCAGAAAGTGCTGACTCTCAGCCTAGTTTGAATAAATGACTTTTGATTTTGATTTCAATTAGGAAACTTGGATTTACTTTATTAATTAAAAACAATATGTATTTTCAAACGATTGGTTTGTTTTTATCGCCTATCCTATTTAGATAGTACTTTTATATGCTACTGATTACAGCAACCGTTTAAAATAATTTAATGATGTTTCAGCCAGATACAATTTTTTTATTTCGTTTTGTTATTCCAACAATTTCCGGGTGTCCCGCCGGTTGTTCCATTTTTAATGTCAATCATATTTTAAACCTTTGCCTGCATTCAGCCAGTATTGCAAATATTCTCCCTACTTTCGATCGTTCCAAAAAGTATGGAACGTGTAACTACAAAAGAGTTTGGATATTACTGCCCTAATCGAATCCATAAAGCTACGTTTATTTAAACTGTTAGGAAATCGCTTCGTTTTTCATTACAACGCGCAATGCGGGCGGAAGTCGGGTAGCTTTGCGAAAAAAACTAATATCCCATTTATGTTTCCTCCCTCCATCTATACCTACCTATAAGAAGGGAGTGGTTCCCAATCTGTGGGGATCATCCCTTTCTAAACGGACACATAAATATGGAAACACGCGTGTTATTTCTTTATATCGTAGAAAGAGATTTATAGGTACCTGGCGACCAGCGTTATTAAAGTTGTTAAGCAGACAGTTTTTTCGAACATATGGAACAATGCTTTGGGCAATGTTCTTCAAATTAATTCAGATTGTGATTCAAAGCGCGTTCCGCAATTAGGGTGACAAAAGATGGAGATTTGTTTATTGCATCTAAGTTATTATAAAGTATTATTAAACACAGACACCACATAAAAAGTCATACGGTATATTCTCTAAATCATGGTGAAACCGATAAAAGATAAAAGAACAATGCGGTGACACAAACAAACATGAGAAAAGACTGTTTTTTTTATGTATTTTTTTTTTTAATTGGTTGAATCAAAATTACGAATAAAAAATGGGCTACGTTTAATTTATGTTTAATACCAGCAGAACTGGGTCGTTAAACTGAATGTTGAATGGTGGCAACCAACATTTCTTGCCATTTTTTTTTCATCCTTGCCCCACACTAGGAATTTCTCCTGTATTGTGGGTGCTTTTACAAACATTTAAACTCATATGCACAAACAGCCAGGCTCGGAACCACTACTTGTAGGTAATACCAATATTTGTTCCGTGCGGGAATCGAACCCGTGACACGCAGCGCAGCACTCAATCGCTTAATCGCTGCGCCAACCGTGCCGTCATAGATCTATTTGTTATGCTTATAAAGAAGCATAACAAATAATAAGCACCGAATGCAATGCTTCTAAAGTTTCATTTAACTCTGAATGAAAGCCAGAATAATTGCGTCTTCAGCTGAGTTCGATAAACGAAAAAAAGTTTATGTTTTATATCTATACATACTTATCATAAATTAAAGTCGCTTTTCGTATCTGTGTCAGTGCGTTGTACTTCTAAACTACGTAACTGATTTTATTGCGGCTTTCACCATCATTTAGAAAATGTATTCCGGAAGGTTTATATGTATCATCATCATCCTAGCCTTGTCTTAATTATGTTGGGGTCAGCTTCCAGTCTAACCGGATGCAGCTGAATACCAGTATTTTACATGCCTACCTAACCTCCACAACCCAGTTACTGGGTAATAAGATACATTTAATAAAGAAATTCCGATGTTTTAGTTTGCTACTATGAACATAAAAACAAAATCACAGAAGACAATGTTGAGAAACGCCGATACAAAATACCTACATAATGTATATTTTGGATAGGGTGGCTTCACTAACTGTTAGGTATAGGGTATATCGGTTTATTTATATGGAGAGTGCGTACGGAGGGCGCTCCGCCCTCTCGGGCTTGCGAGGTGGGAGGGAGAGGGGGGCACTCCACCCTCTCCCTCTAATCAGCTCTAATCACCATATCAAACGACGCACGCTTTCATTCCCGTTGACAACACACAGATTAGGGGCTCGTGTGTTTTGGCCATTGTTTTAGCTATATAAATCTATAAACTTATAGGTATTATACTAAAAACATGGAAGTTATACGTTCATTTAAATTGTAAGTTCTGTTTACGTTTATTTTTAATTTTTATTAGTTATTATTTATTTCTACTTGAGTTCCTATAGTTTTCAATGTTTTGTTGGTATATTGGCTTGTGCTGGCTGACATATGGCAAATTTAACGTGTTTTATGTTTTGTAATGTTAATTACCTACTATTGTATAGAATCAAGTTCTTCTAACTTCACAGCCAACTGTACTGTTGGGGTGTTTGTTGCGCTTCTTCTTCCCAGCGAAAGCACTAGAAAGTGGTGAAGGGCTGGCGTTTTGGGGGGACTGTCTTATGTAGTTTTGACGTTCAGACTGACTCTCAGCCTAGTTAGAATAAATGACTTTTGATTTCGGTTCATAAGTTTGTTACCTGGTTATATTCTTCCGGAAATAAGATGCTACCTAGTAGTACATACTATACAAAGATATGTTTTTATATCACTCGATAATTTGAATCATTTTTGGTACTGCGTGCTGTTCATGCTTTTAGCAAACTGATTATTGTTATTAATCATTATGCTTTCAAACGACCTTGAGGTACATTCGGCCTATAATGTTCCCACTACTGGGACACAGATATCAAGGAGTGGGCTGTAATCCAACACGCGGGTTCAGCGCGGATAGGTAGATGTCACATTCAATTTTTTTTGAGGGTGGGAAATCATCAAATAACTTCTCCCGCTCTGGGTGTAGCAGGAGGACGTGTCAGACTTTTACTGACTAAAACCCACCCGTGTTCCCTCAGTTGTTTGTGTGCCAGGGGCCGCGGTAAGACGTCACAAGTCTTCGAAATGTTGGTTCTAGGACATGCCGATCTCCTCACGATGTTTTACTTCACCGTTTAGAGAGCGGTGGTGATGAAATTAAATACACAAAGTAAAGTGCCCGCCTGGGTTCGAACTCGCGACCTACGACTCGTCAGTCGGGGCAGTTACCGCTGAGCCACCACTGCTCTACCATCACCATCACCACTCTTTCTACAAAGAACTATAAAATATCTTCTTTTTTTTGCCAGGTGTGGTTTCAAAACCGTCGTGCTAAGTACCGCAAGCAAGAGAAGCAGTTACAAAAGGCGCTGGCACCAGCCGTGCTGCCAGGCTGTAACGGCATGATGAGGAACATCCAGGGCTACAGAGGATACCAGCCTTACCCACACCCGAACACCATCAACAGATACCCACAGGTAATTTGATTAACAAAAAATCGTCGGCCGCAAGCATCCCATTTGCACTCAAGCATTTGCATTTGCACGCATTAAGAGCGTTCATCTTGTGCGAGCTGGCAACGTCGCATTTAAATTGGTATTTCGTGATTATTTTATCCATTTATTTTTTTCAACCAAGCGATTAAGTATTTTTATTTGAGAGTAAATATTAAAAATAATTATAAATACTCACGATCTAGTACTTGGTTGAAAAAATAATAATTTGATTTAATCTTAATAAAATAATCACGAAAACGCGGGATGAACGCTCTTAATCCTTTGTAATTTGGTGCTAACATCCCGTTGACACAAATACTGTGGCATGTACTTGCAAGGAAAATTAAAAGCACAATGAAAGGAGGCTCTGACATTCCACTTGAAGTAGCTCCTCAAAGCTCACCAAAATAACTCTCAACTACAAAAATCGTATAACTGTTAACTGTAGTTAAATCCGCCAATCTACTACGATTTAGAACTTAATATTTTAGTCATCCAATCACCACATCTGTCACAAGACCCAGCAGAGCCAAATAATTAATTTATTGAATACTAGCCGATTTCTTCTACAAAAGATTTTATCGTGAAGACTTAGGTGAAGTAAGCTGTCAATAGTGTCAATCACTAGCATTAGTAGTGCCATTCTGTAATAATCTCACCGCGAAATAAACTTGAAGTCAGTGTCAGTGTCATCCCACCTGATGCTAGCGATTGACCAAAAATTGAGTTTACAAACAATCGAAAAAATTACGAAACCAAATTGAATTTGTGACAGACTTCTTGTTTTGCGGTTTTATTTAAAAGTACCTTAAATATAAATTTTTAGAAACCTAAATAATAGAATTGATATAGTAAAATGATCAATAAAATTAGCATAAAAATATGATTAAAATCTCGATTATGATTGTTAATGTATTGCTTGTTCAATCCCTGGCTTCAGTGGTATGACACTGACAGCTCACTTCACCTATGGTTTCACGATGTGACTTTTACAAAATAGCATCGTTGTTCACGCTTTCAGAAAACGCATTTTGGTCACATAATTAATGACGAACTTAACACACACATACATACAGAATGTGTTCGTTTTCGCCACAATTTGGACGCCATTACTATGCGGCGCTAATCAGTCTCCGTGATTACGCCATAATGCGATTGAACGCTCGCACCGACTGACCGACGAAAATAATGCAAATACCTGGCCACACGTTCCAATAATTCTGGAGCTGTAGATATAAATAAATGTATCGCCATGTAGAATCTAGGTTGGTTTCAGCAAATCCGTCAGAGTTTATAGGTTGAATCGTTGGCTTAGGATCGTGTGAAACGGATTAGGGTTAGCCTCACAGTTAGGTGTTTATCTGGACTGACAGCCTGTTCACTAGTCGCAAACAGTTTCGAGTTATACACCGTGAAATTGAAATGGTTGTTTTCCCGCGGCAGAACAACTTGCCGTATGGAGTACTTTCGAAGCATAGAGTAAAAGTTAAAAAATAAGATAATTTTTTGTTATAAAATAATTAAAAAAATTATCATCAACTCGATAAAACACTACTAAATAGTAACACTAGAGGTACGAGGGTCATTCAATAAATACTTAGCCTACAAAAAGTAAACGAAAATTTCGGAAAAGTGGGAATTTATTTTTCAACATAGTCTCCTTTTAGTTCGATACACTTAGCCCAGCGAAGCTCCAACTTTTTTAATCCGTCCGAAAAATAGTTTTTGTCAAACTCTGCAAAATAGGCCTCCGTGGCGGCGATGACCTCCTCATTCGATCCATATCTATTCCCGGCGAGTGATTTTTTCAGATTAGGAAACAGAAAGAAGTCACAAGGGGCCAAACCTGGAGAATACGGTGGATGGGGCAGCAATTCGTAGCGTAATTCGACCAATTTGGCCATGGCAACGGCAGACGTGTGAACCGGTGCGTTGTCGTGGTGAAACAGCACTTTTTTCTTCGCCAGATGGGGTCGTTTTTTCTTTAATTCGGCGTCGAATCGGCCCAATAAATCGGCATAGTAAAGCCCTGTAATTGTTTTACCCTTCTCGAGGTAATCGATGTAGATCACACCTTGTGAATCCCAGAAAACGGTGGCCATAACTTTTCCGGACGATTTTACAGTTTTCGCCTTCTTTGGAGCACGTTCCCCGGTTTGGATCCATTGTTTTGATTGCTCCTTGGTCTCTGGTGTGTACCAGTGGATCCAGGTTTCATCGACGGTCACAAAACGACGCAAAAACTCCGCTGGATTCCGCTTAAACAGCGCCAAACACGTCTCCGATGTGGTCTCACGGTTGCGCTTGTTTTCTGGTGTGAGTAAACGCGGCACCCATCGCGCCGACAGCTTTCTCATGCCGAGTTCCTCGTGAAGAATATGATGCACTGTTCCTTCTGAAATGCCTACAGTCTCAGCTAGCTCCCGAACCTTCAATCGGCGATCTGCCAATACGAGATCATGGATTTTTTTAATGTTTTCCTCCGTAGCAGCTGTTTTCGGTGCACCTGGACGTGGTTCATCAAAAACCGACGTACGGCCACGTGCAAACTCGTTGAACCAATTCTTGACGGTGGCCATCGATGGAGAAGAGTCACTGTACACAGCATCCAAGCGCTCTTTGATTTCGATGCGCGTTTTCCCTTCCAAAAATAGGAATCGAATCACCGAACGATATTGCTCTTTTTCCATTTTTGTAAAACCGATCGACACGTTCGCTTCCATAAGTTGTCAAATTAAAACAAATGAAGGGATTGGAATGAAAATTTGAAAAAAGAATTAAAAAAGAATGTGCTACACTGTGGTAAAACTCTTTTGAAACTACAGCGCCCTCTGGCGATGAGGCTAGGTACTTATTGAATGCACCTCGTAACTGGTAGATACTACTCGAGTCGCAAGCACCGCTGACAAAGGGAACAGCGATGCATAAATGATTACAGCAAAATAAACTCTCGCATGTGGTGATTTTTCACAATGGTTAATCTGCCATTTTTTGTTTCTAATATTTTATTTGTTTATAAAACTATTGTATGACCAAGACAAAACCATTTCGCTGCGGGAAAACAACCATTTAAACTTCACGGTGTATAACACTACACCTGTTTCCCCGAAAGTAGGCAGAGCAATAGGTGTAGTTTTTACACCCATATTACATTAGTTATCTTTCAGTCTCATAATACATCTTCCGCATCCTATTTCCTACTATAATATTTTAAATGTGAAATTAAGTATGTTCGGATGTTTGTTCACGCCAAAACAGCGGAACAGATTTCGATGAAATTTGGCACACAGATAGTTTATAGCTTCGATTTACACATAGGATAGTTTTCATCCTGGTAGTACGTACGTTCCCATGGGACAATTTCCGAACTACACGCGGGCTAACCCGCGGGCAAAAGATAGTATTTTATATTTAAAAAAACACGTTTTGACTGTTGAGATAGGCGCAAAATCGCGCCATACTTAACAACAGTCGTAACAACAAACACTTAACAAGCCATCTACAAATCGTATTTACATGTGTGTATACAAAAATTATATAGGTACAGGAAAGAAAGAAAGAAAAATGCGTTTATTGGCATTATATCATTAATAAAAAACCATAAACTATTTAAAAGAAAAATTCAAGAAATTCCACTTTTTACCGTACAACAACAGCGACTGCAAAAAGATTTCACATACATTTTCACACAACACAGTTTCAACTTTTCATCTCACCTATTCCACTGACAAATGACAATAAGTATTAAAATAAATTATAAAGCAGACCTAACCACCACCGCCACGTCACGTCGCCGACCTAACGTAATTCCGCACCGCTATCCCATTAACGCAAGTGTTAATCGGTATAAAACATAAAGCCACGGATTAATTTACGCGATTAACATAAAACAGGGCGGGAAAAATCATTATGTTCGCCGCCGCGCGAAGCTGCGTGGCAGTAATGCTATGACGAGATTGTGAATACTAAAGCTTATTATAGTAGTAGGTAGGTTTTTGTATGGTAATGCTGGTGTGGTGTTAAAGTGTTTGAAGAAATACGATTTTTATTACTGCTTAATGTTGCTCTACGCAGAATTATATACATTGTTTGCTTAAAACAAGGTCCCAAACACTAAACACTTTTTGTAAACTGAAGCATAAATAAAACCTTTTTTTATGCTTACCACAGACATAGGCTAATATTATATTTTTTGTCACACAGCACCACGGCAGCTACGAAGAGTTGCAGAAGGACATATTCTCCTTATCACAGATGGGCGGCGGCTCCTACCCTATGCCGCAGGGCTTCTCGATGGGACACGGTGCCAACATGAGCGCCGTTGGCATGAGGCAGGATACTATGGGTAAGTTGAGGACTATTTGATGCGTTGGTAGATAGTGGCAGGTGGAGAGAAGAAGGTTTGATTTGAATCGACTGTTTGGATGGGGAATAAATAGCACGTGACAAAAAACAAACGAAAAATATGGTACGTGCTAGAACGATTTCTATATTAAATTCTACATTGTTACGTCATAGTTTAACAAACGCGTTTTATCGCCAATAAAATAAATATGAATAAAAGTCTTTTAAGTTGTCTCACTTGTTTTTGTTACTCTTTGCAAATTGTTCTTCCAAGTTGATTTGTGTGATTTCGTGTTATTTACACAAAATAAATTAAACAAAAGAAGGAATTGTGTCGAAAAGAGAGACGGAGGACTTTGCCCTTCAGTGAGATAATATAAAAACTAATTAGATACATAGAAATAAAACAATTCAACTCAAGTTGCCAATAAGCAGTGAGGGTATATAAAGTCCCCGTCACGAGAAGCTATACATTTTGTAAACACACATTTAGGGGTTCAAATGTTTACGTTCCATGAGTCAGACGCGTTCCAGTACCACAAAACATTAGACGACAGCGCTTTATATCGCTAAAATATAACCCGACCAAGTGAAATTGCTCGTTAGTTTCGTATTAGACATATGTTACTTTGAGTTGATTGAATTTGGGATTATCTGTTGGTGATTGAATTGTCGCTGCGTAACTTGCTAGAAGTTACAAAATCTATAGCTTTTCGAGACGGGGACTTTAGATACTTATTTAGTTTCGTATGCACCTATCTGTACTTATTATTGTTGTTAATACGGAACTGACTCACCCTTCAATATAAAAAAGAAAGTACTTATACGACCAAAAATCCATTAATACCACCAAAATGGCTAACAAAATAAGTAACTACCCTAAAATTTAAAATATTTTCATACAACAAATTACACTAAAAGCGATACCAACTAAAATGTAAGTTTGTAGCATAAAACAAAAAGCGGTAGACGGCGGAGAGCGGCAGCTTTCATCAAGTTTCTATTAGAGCCGTCAAGGCAATTATAAAGTTGGCTGGAGCGAAGATGATGCCTCGTTTTTATACAAATATCCCTTGTAATAATGGGAAAACTTGCTCCTCGCCACACGGCTGCCAGTTCCGACAGATGATCGCGAAGAAAAAGAACTTGATTACAATTTATTAATATCACCCGTTCTGGATTTTTTATTACTCTTTGCCGGGGTTTGTGATTGTGGACTTACGGCTTTAATCTTTCGCAAGAGATATTGAAAGATATTAAATAGTTATCTAAGTATCTTTATCTACGTGCACGTGTCACATAATATTACGAAACGAGTTTAGTGTCACGACATTTTAATAGTCACGACTTCACGACATCGTACGATGTAAGTAGGGTTAATGTGATCATAAATTTGAATAATCTGTGTACTGATTTTGCACGTACGTACGTTTTTGGAAAACACTTAAAATAAAAGTCAGGGAGAAACCAGGTGCAAGACTCCAGACCAGGTTGCTCGAGCTGGGAATCAATCATTCAATCCTGGAAAACTCATCATACAATCTCTTCAACAATCTACATAATTTCGTTTTACATACGAAATTTTTGCACACAAATTCTAAAACAAAACCTAGTTGAACTTGTCTTCGCTTGTACTCGCGACAGTTGTCACACGCGTCCTACATATCGATTGCAATGTTATATAGAAATGTACACAGTTATATGTATTGATGTAGGCATCCAACCCATGCGTTGTATAATTGATCTCGTCTTGAGCATGCGGCCGGAGATTAATCATTTGCCATACTCAAATCAAGACGCTTATGTGTGACCTAATATCCTAATACGCAAAACTAATAACAGGACAAACTCGACCTTATCGGTCTTAGCAAATACAATACTAAATGTTACAATTCTTGTAGTTTTCTATTTCGAATAGACCTGCGAATTTCAATATTACTTTCTTAATAGGTTTCCGTACCCAGAATCCATTTACTGCACTCTATTTCAAAAATAGAAACGAGAAAAAAACCCCGAAGCGATAAACCGTGAAATACGAAGCGGCCGCGGGCGCAAAGATTCCTGCGTAAGAAAAAACGAGCAAGTAATGGAGGCGAGGCATCGTAGCGTAGATATTCTAATAAGAAAATTTCCACTACATTTACTTTGGCGGGCGTCCTCGCGGCGTCTTGGCAAATATCTTATTTCCTGCGGCGAGATTGCATCTTGAGAAAACGCGAGGGTCGATTCGGTACCTCACTATTCGCTTCCCTGCCCTCCTCGACGTACATCGAATATATAGCTACGTAGCGGGGCTCGGTGCTACGAGCTACGGGCCGAACGTGCTACGAACTTGCTACGAACTCTCGCAGACTGCTAATATGTTCTTCGTACTAACAATGTCTAATGTCTTATTGAACGAAGTTAAATATTACTTGAGCTAGTGTTCTAACCTAGTGTTTTGTCTTGTATTAATGGAGTGGTTTTCATTTGACGTTTAATTTTAGATGCAATGAATAATTTAGTAAGAATACCACCCAATAACTATTCATGTATTTAGCAAAGAAGTCGGTTAAAAGTTAGCTTTTACGTATAAGTTTTAATAATATCTAGATTTTACACCAGACTGACATTGACTGCATGGACATGGATGGCCTGGCCTATGACATAACATAATATAAATCAAACTCGCTTTTCGTATTCGCGTTTTTCTTCTAAACTGCGCAACGGATTTTCTTGCGGCTTACGTACAAAATCATTTCTAATATATTATATTATTACTAACAAATAACATAAGACTCTCCATGTTTTGTTAAGTCATAAAAACAGCAAAAAGGAGGGGCGGGTCGCTAATTTTACAAATAAATTGTATTAGAAAAATAGTTATTTGTTTTTTTTATAACTTCTAAGTTAAGTCATAAAAACAGCAAAAAGGAGGGGCGGGTCGCTAATTTTACAATAAATTGTATTAGAAAAATATTTAACTGTTTTTTTTATAACTTCTAATAATGTTTCATCAACAGGCATGAGCGCAGAGGACGAATGGTACAACAAGTCGCTATCCGCACTCCGGATGAACAGCGGCCATCACGCAAACCTCGCGGCTGCGCCGATGCTGCAGTACCAGACCTAATCGTTGCTGCACGGCGCCGATTACTCGCCGGCGCCGGCGCATGACTACGCACCCCCGTAGTCGGCGCGTTATAGATTGCGAAACACTGTGACATGTGGAAACGTCGCATAACTTTTTGTGGTTACAATTTTTAAAGTGTACATTTACCGTTTGTGTCATATTCTTGGGGACGTATTATAGTGTGAGAGAGATGGAATTATATGTCCTGTATATCTCCATCTCTTTTATACGGCCCCTGTTCTCTTTTCAGGATCGGTAATCGGTATTTTTGTTTGGAATGGTGACGGCCATTTGTACTAGCGAGTATGTACGAATTGATGAATTTTCACATTTGGTTAAACACCAAATGTAGACAATTCACGTCAACTGTTATTTATGTATTGAGGACTAACGGTCCTGAAAAAATGCAAACAAGATTATAAACTAATTAATTAACCCAGTGTTTTTAGTATTTTTAATTAACATAATATTTATAATAGATATATCGACGTTTTTATATTTATTTTATAATGATTCATTCTTGATTGTCATTCCCAATAAAATAAATAATATTAATCAAACAGAGCTGCTCTCGGGAATACCCGAAAAATTATTCATTTGTAAATGTTGTGAACTCTTAAACATATTCAAAGATTATAAAGGACTATCCACAAAAAAAAGGATCAGTATCCTGTCAGGGCTGCGTTGGGATGGACAAATGGTTGACATCACGCCTGTAATACCCGAATGGTTAGGCAGAGGTGTACCTAAAATACAACCACATTTCGCCCGTTATATTTAAGTCCCATGTAATAAGGAGGCGAGCTTTTTTCCATCCACCATTGAGCAATTCTAATAGACACAAAAAACGGTTAACACTTTGCCCGACGTCTAAATCAAATACATGTACATCCTCTTATGACATAGCCCACTGAGTGCAGTTGCCGACGCCCAATAAGCCCTGACCAGAACCTGTGTAGATATGCCTTTATAACTTACACAAATTCTTTCCAAAATGTGTGCCAAACCACTGCGATGCGTCAGTTTCCACGAAGAAAAAAAAACATGATTTATGTGAAAATGTCACAAGTTGGTGCGCAAACTAAAAGTTCTATCGAATAACTTTCATGCGTGGATTCGTGTTTAGTCTATATATAGGTACAAAATAATAGTGTTTTAATTTATTGAGGCCCGTATTTGTAAACCACTCATAGGTATTTCATTTAAGGCGTGGACTACTAATTATTTAAATAAGAATGGTCATGTCAGTGAAAACTTCACCCTAATTGCGTAATGCTGGCACATCACTTGGCGTATTTGCCCAAATATTCGCGTAACTTGATCCATTTAAAATATACTCTTACGTATTGAGATACAGTTCATTTTGTGTTAGTGCGTAGTGTAGTAACGCGAATATATAAGGTGTATCTATTCATATACGAAATATCCGAAAGGGTCATTGTACTCATCATTATGAACAACTTTTACTATAACCCCAAACGTGAAATCGCGAAAAAAAGTCAGCTGTTCCCTACATTTAAGTTAGCATAACTCATCAAAATGTAGAGAATAGCTGTTTTTTTTTTTTGGGGATTTCAGATTTGGTCCCGTAGTAAAAGTTGTTCACAATGATGAGTACAATAACCCCTTCCGATATGTCGTGTATCAATAGATACACCTTACATAATACAAAATCTATCAGAATCTGAATAGGCAATTTTGAAGGATGTTAATTCCATTGCTTCATATGTTCGAAAAATTTGTCTGTTCAACAACGTAAATAACGCAATTAATGTTGTTGAACTGTCAAAATGAAAGCCATTCCAACTGTTAGTGTGTTACGAAATTACCCCTCTGTTTGATTCGAAAGAAAATGACTTGCCCATTTTATCTTCGATGCGTTTTCATTGGGATCAATTTAATAGAACTCATGATTTCTGAGTGCCTGAAGACTACAGCTCTAAATACCCTACGTTGTCTTGTAAACCAGTATTCGAGAGTTAACGATTTTTACACCTTATAACACAAACTTTGGAAGCCGTGTTTAGTCTCATGTTGTGTTTGTTATGAACTTTATAAGGCTCCTGTAGACTGACGTGACGCGACAGTGCGACACGATTCTTGTAGAACAATTTACATGAAGTATTCACAGATTTTTTTTACTTGAGTCGAGTCACGCTGTGGCATCGTGTTAGTCTGCGGAAGCCTTTAAAGTGGCTTTTGCGTATTCGGGGGTATAGTTCTTTCTACGAATATGACCGTACCTACATACCAGACGATGCGTGCATTTGCACGAACCGTTGAAGAAATCTAAAACAATATTCGTCAAGAGACTAATCGACGGCAATTTTTAAGTAAATATTAAGATTATAGCTATTTATTTGGTGATTTATTCATACGGGTCTGAAACGTTTGTTTCACGATATGCGTAAATTGTGTATGCTAGTCATTATTGTACAGACATTTTAAATCGAATAAGATAAGTAATGTATTTCTTGATTGTTGTATTAATTGATATAAATACACCTTTATATCTTTGATGGCTCTATTTTTTAATGGCACATAGATGTTTATCTAAACATCTGTAATGAAACGTTTTTAAATATAAATGAAATATGTGCCAAAATTGATAGGTAAGACATTGCCTTGCTTTGAAAACAAACCTCAGTAATAATAACGAACACTTTTCAAGCGTTACTTTGCAAAGTTGTTTTTACTTAAAATCTGATTATCTTTTTCATTCAGTTTTGCCTCACCTGCGACTAACTTACAAGTTTTAGGACGTACATATGTTCAAACCTAGACGAACTGAGTCATGGTGAATTACTACAGACTCTCTCTCCCCGAAAGGAGGCCTATGGCCCAGCAGTTTGAACATTATTGCTGATTATGCATTAGTCTCACCTATTAATTAATTTTCTTACTTTTGAATGAAGCTACATTAACAGTAGTTATATTATTGTTCACTTTGAACCAGAACCTCTAATTTCATGTTTATCTCGTGAGTCAGTGCCCGTAGCCAGTCACACGGGTCACGTGGGTATTTTTCCAACCAGAAGAAAACTGTAGTGTTGATAACGTTCTAACTAACTAATATAGAGCTGTCATAGTATAAAGTGTGAATTAACACTGCAGTACAGCCTGTGTAAATATAAAGCGGTTTGCATGATCATTTCTAAGGTGTTAACAGCTCAACGATATTGTAATGTTAACTAGATATTGTTTAGTCAAATTATAATTAGAGGCCATTTTCATTACATTTTTAACAGATTACAAGGGCCTTTTCATACGGTCACGAAGTCGCGGCGATACGTACGGCACGGCAATTCTCATACTCATTCATTGTGCTCTCTATCTTAGCCGAGATTCGCTGTCGCACCGCACTCATATTTCTAGTGTGAAAAGGCTCTAAATCCAATGAATGCTAGTCAAACTTATACATATTTGTCAACACCCTTTGATCTCATAGTGAAGTAATTTTAGTAATAAAATAAAATGAAAATAATTATAATTGTTTCGGCTTTTGTACAAAAACAAAATCATATCAATTAAGACTGTTTCGGCGATTTCCATTCACAGTCAGTGGCCATACTGTGCATTTTAATGTAAATATAATATGTAAGAAAACTTGTCTAATAATGAACATGTGTAAAATGAAATAAATTGTCTAAAATGTAATTGACTGGTTTAATTTTTATACAACAAACACCCCACACACATAACACTCTGACAAAAAAATGTATTTTTCAAAATCCATCTAATAACAAAGAACACTTCAAAGGACTACCACAGCTATATAACGTATTAAGAATATGTGTCAACAAAAATATAACAACATTTGAATTACCTTTGCAAATTTTCCTCATGCCAACTTCATTTGCATAAAAACCTCCAAATCACATATTTAGTTACATAATAGTAATCTTACTTTCGTATTACAATTGTCCTCTTTTCTATATTAAAAAGATTATCAATATTATTACATTGATTCATTTTAAATCCTTCCCTTTCCATTTTTTTTTATAAAATGGTCATCGATGTCTCTTCTTTCCATATTAAAATTATCATACTATGTACCTTCTTTCCATATAGAATATTTTCTGCAAATCTCTAATGATCAGATTTAGGTGCGGCGAAGTGCGGATTAGTAACAGAGTTCTTTTCAATATATCGAGACACATGCGCCATCACTATGCGTTCACCGCCAGCTTTTTTCCAGAAATTAGCTGCCTGATTGCGGACTTGCTTACTTTGACCACATTCCTGTAGAAAAAAAAACAAAATCGAATCATAATATTTACTGGTTCCTCATAACATAAAATATGCACACAATATTGTGTACAAGAAAAATTTTAAACAATGTTCTACGTTCAGTGTGTATAAGTAGTTGGCCGAGTAAACCTTTGATAAAATTATAATTGCTTTAAAATTCTTCATTGAAATTTCAAAATCAAACTTCATTGAAATTATGTAACGGCACAAAGAAATATTGACGTTTTATGACGAGCATTCAATCTTACGGTGGTTAAGTAAGGACGGGGTCGACTATAACTATGTGGGCTATGTACTAATATATATATATGTCGTGGCCATATCGTAGATTTGCTCACTTCATGAAATGCTCGAAAATTTTTACACGAGAAGACGGTCGACGTCAGGGCACCTTGAGGTTCGGTTTGGTTAGGTTCCTTTAAACCCTGCACACAGAAATAGGAGCACCACGCAGTGGGGCTCCGTCAACCTGACGTCGACCGTCTTCTTCTGTAATATAAGAACCCGAAGAAGACAAAAATTTCATGAAATTGCGACCATTTTACGAAATTCTCGAGCATTTTATGAAATGAGCAAATTACGATATGGCCATTTCATGAAGTGAGCAAATCTACGATATGGCCACGACATATACAAGGTGAATTTTTAGTCACCGTTTAAATTCTTCAGGGTGGATAGATAGTACCCGTGAAATTGAACAACTTTCTCCAAGGAACATGGGTCGAAATATGAAAAAAAAAATCGGACCTCCCATGCAAAATCAATAGTCAGCTAATAGATTTTACATGGGAGGTCCGATCTTTTTTCACGTATTTTTTCACTTGCTAAAACTTTATACTCCTTTTTACGAAATTATGTGGGCGGGGGAATATGAAATTTGGAACAGTTAAAGGTCATTTGGAGAAGAAGCGCAGAAAGAAAATTTTTGGTATTATTATTGATAATTTTTTTAATTAATTATGGTGGAATTTCGACCACTGGGCGACCAATATTAGTCATAACTGTATCATAAGCCCCAATGCATTTCACGTATCACACAAGTTATTAAGTACTTGGTCTTTGCAAAAAATCATCATTATCATCATCCTAGGCACGACTTCACTTACTGTCAGACAAGGACCTCTATTAGTGTCAATTTCCATGTATGCCAGTCCCATCATGCAAGTGTGTCAACGGGTAAGTTATATGTAACTGGCATAATAGAGGAAAATTTGAATATTTAGGAGTATTCAAATGTGGATAACCGTACGGGCGGGAAGGTGATAGATTATACCCCATAGTGCATAAACCCAATCAGAACATGTAACATTAGGTACATGTTCTGATTGACGATTTGACACTTAGACAGTAGATTTACTGAATTGAATCTTGGCCGTCAGAAAACAGGGACAAAGTTTCAATGAAAGCATTTCATAATAGTAACACCACGCAATGATTAAGCAAGAATAAAAATAACTGAAAACAGCAACCTTCCGATGCCGTGATAAAGGGGAAAAAGGAGACCAGAGGCATTTTCCTAAAATAGTAGAACATTGATTGATAATATAAAAAGTTTATATGCAATAACAATTCTACAAGGCAGTCGCGTTGCTTTCGTACGCTCGTAAGAACGTAGGTACCATATGAATTATATATTTTTTTTCAAAAATAAAAACTATCTTACCGATGGTATATTAGTGTGTGAAAGAAGGGCCTTAGTCTGCAAATAAAAAGTGATCATTATTAAAATCCAGGTATCAACATTCACTATCTTGTTATTTCAGTATGCGAGCTGCGTAGACAGTACCTAGCAGTTTACTATTACAAAAATAATAACATCACGCCTGTACTCCTTCATCTTACACCCACATTCGCTATTTATGTTTAAATCTTATGTACCTAATAGGGGGACGAATTGGGCACAAATTTGATTTTGACTATTGCGAAACTGCACAATAAGATAAACAGTCTCTCTCAGTTGTCTTCTTCTTTCCTACTCTCTTATGAGTGTTCTCTTATGTTATCATAAGCTATGGAAATAGACGTTGTGTCGAACGAAACACAGCAAACAATCAAAGGCTGCCTCAAACCGATCCCGGTCAGCGCACTATATCCCACAGCCGGCATAACACCTCCACAGGTCCGAGGAGAAATAGCAAGGGCACTGGAGAAATAAAAACAGGAGCCTGAAACTAGACGCCGACTATATGGCGCTCAACTATCCACGCAAGGGCTAAATAGGAGGCACAGTTTTCGAAATCACCAGCGTCTCTACCAAGCAACCCGGCCGACACCCGTAGCTGACTGTGGTAGGATACCTTTCCGACCGCCCCCTATCTATCACCAAACGAGCATCTTCGTGCAAGTGGTAAGGTGTATATCAAGCCTCGTAAAGTGGGGTTACCTCGACAGACTAACAGGGTGTGAATGTAGAGCTGCGTCACAAAATCTGCTTCACTACCCCAAACTATGCAGTTAAAAGTAACCACTGCACTGCCACCGAATCACACCCCACTTCAGCCGAAAGACGTCCGCTGCTGGATACAGGCCTCCCCAAAAAGGGGGCGTTTTGCCAGAATAGTTGGCGATCGCAGTATGGCAGTAAAATGGATAGAGAACGCTGCTGCCCATTCTCTAGTAAGTCCCTTAGTCGCCTCCTACGACACCCACGCGAAAAAATAGGATGGTGGTATTCTTTTACGTCCAGCAACACACGGAACTCCGGCAATACACGCCGTGCCACCGACTACGCCGTGCAATTGGGATTTTCCATTAGCAACTTTTCAGTAACAGCCCGGAGTTTGGAGTTGCTAGTGTGATACCACGTGCCTCAGTAAAACCGTTGGTTCTGCGCCTGATCTCGCTGCGTTCGTGTTGGATTGCCGTCCCATCGGGCTATGAGAGAACGGGAAAAGACAGTGCACCTGTGTCTGCGCACACACTAGTAGGTACGCTATATTAATATCTCCCGGATTGAAGACTAGTCTCCGCTGACTTTAGCCGCCATGGATCTAATTCGTTCTGGAGAACTATTACCAAACAGGGGATGGTCGACTTTACACTAATAACGAAACAAAAACAATACTTACAAATGCTGTCTTCGCAACGAATTTATCAATCACAGAACGGAATGTGCCCTGCCGACGAGGATCCTAGAACAGTGAAGCACAGAAAATGTTAAAACTAGTACACCGTTTTATTTAAACAACATGGACCTCAATATTCATAGAATCTAATTTACTGAACGCTATTAAGTGTATTAGATGTTTTGTTTCTATCTTTGCACTGAACGCTACTTCAGTGTATTAGATTTTCTCTTTCTGAGGAGAAACAAGGAATAAAAAAACAAGGTTCTTCTTCAAGTTCTTAGGTTCAAACCACCGAGCCAGCTATTGAATTAAGAACCTAATTGTTAAAGAAATGCATGTTCTTTAGACAAACATGAGAGCTTAGTTCGGTGCTAAGTTATCATTTTAGTAATAAGAATTTTGCCTTAATCGAAATACAAATATTGGCTCAAAGATTTTGACTAGAACTAAAGTTAGATTTCATTTAATAACGGTGGAAGTTGACATAAGAAACAATGTGGGGTCGACGATATACTCATAATTTAAACTTCGTATATTTGTCTGCGTCAGGATGACTGGACCAAGGGAGATTTTGGAAGTTTGAGCAATACCAAGTTTTAGTACCTATTTGGTACTATTTGGTACCAGACATCAAATAATTGGTACCTCGCTAAAGAGGGAAAACTATTACGAGGAAAGTGGCCAGCAATTCTGACTTCAGAATGGCTGGACCAAGCCGGTTTCACCTAGTTGTAGGCGTTATAACTAGTTCATCTTTTCGTTAAAATTTAGTACCTCATTGGTACCTCAACATATGTTTTTCTTATATTTTTTTAATAAGCCAAAAAAAAGTTACACCTAGAAGAAATTTTGCATGTAATTTGGAGCACGTTGATATCACGTAGTTGTAGGCGTTATAATTAGTTAATCTTTTCATTAAAATTTAGTACCTCATTGGAACCTCCACATATGTTTTTCTAAAAAAATTCCGATAAGCCAAAAAAAAGTACAAGGAGTTTTGCATAAGTATATAATAATGTTTATTTTTGTACAAAGAAAATTACCGAAAACAAATCATAACACACATAAATATTCTAAATCTAACACACACATAAATATTCAGAAAAAGATTTAGTACATTTCCATTTTTGGTCAAGCCAGAATGGAATGTTTTGAGGAGATTATTTTTAGTGACGAATTAGCACTTTCCTCACTAAAAATAATCTCCTCAAACCCTTCCAGTCTGGCTTCCGTTCTGGTCATAGCACCACCACAGCGCTTCTGAACATTATGGATGATATAAGCTCAGCGATAGAAAACGGTAATCTTACAGTTTTAACTTTACTAGATTCCAGTAATGCTTTGAATACTGTTGATTTTGATGTGTTGCTTGGAATTCTATGCTCTCTTAATATATATCCATCGGTAATTGACTGGTTTCGCAGTTACCTGTTCGGTCGCCGGCAACGTATTTGCTTTGGAGAGGCCTTGTTTTCCTGGAGTAATATTTCTGCCGGTGTACCACAGGGTGGTGTTTTATCTCCTTAACTTTTCGCAGTTTTCATAAACTCAATCTCCGACAAACTAATTTCTTGTTACCATCTTTATGTAGATGATTTACAAATTTCTCTTGGTAATCTCTCCGAGGCTATCTTAACGATTAATCGTGATCTGGCCCGCATATGCGACTGGAGCAAAAGATATGGACTTATGGTTAACCGTATAAAGACACAAGTTGTGGTGGTAGGCAGTTCAGGGACGGTCTCAAGGACTGACTAGACGACTCTTCCCAAGTTTCTTTTGACAACGCAGTTGTTCCTTTCAGTGAGAAAGTTAATAACTTGGGGACATTTATTGATAAGAACTTCTCTTGGACTGCCCAGCTACAGGAAGTTAGCCGCAAGCTATTTGCATCCGCCGCATTTTTAAAGAGATTGCGTAACTTTCTTCCCATTACCACCAAAATTGCGCTTGCACAATCGCTTCTTCTACCCATCCTTGACTATGCTGATGCCAGCTATCTTGACCTTACCCAAGACTAACTCGACGAACTTGAGCGCCTTCAAATTTTTCTTTTAAGGTTTATATTTGGCTTGCGCAAGTATGACCATGTTTCCGAATTTCGAGTGAAACTCAGGTGGTTACCAATTCGCCTTTGCCGGAATGCTCACATTCTTTCCCTTTTGTTCAATGTGCTCTTTTCCCCTTCGACCCCTCTCTATCTCAAAAATAGTTTTCAGTTTCTTTGTGACTCCCACACGAAATTCTTATTGTCATCAGATAATTTGAAGCTTTGCCTATGCATTCCACAACTTTCCTCGACCATTCCTTCACTGTCCAGGCCGCTCGTTTGTGGAATGCATTGCCAGTTGATTGCTGTTGTTGCGCAGTCATTATATTTGTTTAAAAGACTCGTAAAGGTTCTCTTACCTAACTGTAATTTTCTATGTAGTCTTCATTTATTTTCGTTCCTTATATATTTAGTACTTATGTATGTATTTATGTATCTATTATATAAGATATATATATATCTGTGTATCTATTTTAGTATATTTATTATTTGCACCAACGACATCGCTATTTGCCAAGGTTGCCTGGAAGAGATCGCGGAAAGCAATAAGGCCCCCACTGTATATTTTGTAGTGTAACTTGTTTTTTTGCTATGTATTTTTGTGGTGTACAATAAAGTACATATAAATAAATAAAGTTATTCATTTTATAAATATGGATGTATAAGTATATAATAATAAAACTTATGTATATACACCGTGACTTCTTAGTCGTCTTACAACGGCAGCCCACTTCATGTATCCAATGACTACTATACATTAATTTAAAAAAAAATGATATTTTTGAACATTAAAAAAAATGAAAATATCATTCACTAAGACGCATGACGTAGCTTGAAACATCCTGTTAAGGATATGGAATTAATGATAGAATGTAATGGTAGGTAGGTAGATATCTTCTACCGTTTGATACGTAAACATTATTAACAGGAAGGGTGTTTCATAATTCTAAAGCATTATTTATTTTTCTTTGTACCTATTATCTTAATTAATGGTAACAATGTTTTAATCGCGCCTAGAGGTATTTTATGACGGACACATTGACTGGACCACCTTTGTAAGACGACTAAAATGTCCCGGTGTATGTAGGTATAAAAAATATTATTGGAAATGTATTGTCTTTGTGGCTTATCGAAAAAATCTAAGAAAAACATATGTAGAGGTGCCAATGAGGTATTAAATTTTAATGAAAAGATTAACTAATTATAACGCCTACAACTACGTGATATCTAGCAAAGTTAAGCCTGTAAGATTACCGTTTTCCATCGCTGAGCTCATATCATCCGTAATGTTCAGAAGCGCTGTGGTGGTGCTATGACCAGAACGGAAGCCAGACTGGAAGGGTTTGAGGAGATTATTTTTAGTGAGGAAAGTGCTAATTCGTCACTAAAAATAATCTCCTCAAATCCTTCCATTCTGGCTTGACCAAAAACGGAAATGTACTTAATCTTTTTCTGAATATTTATGTGTGTTAGATTTAGAATATTTATGTGTGTTATGATTTGTTTTCGGTAATTTTCTTTGTACAAAAATAAACATTATTATATACTTATGCAAAACTCCTTGTACTTTTTTTTGGCTTATCGGAATTTTTTTAGAAAAACATATGTGGAGGTTCCAATGAGGTACTAAATTTTAATGAAAAGATTAACTAATTATAACGCCTACAACTACGTGATATCAACGTGCTCCAAATTACATGCAAAATTTCTTCTAGGTGTAATTTTTTTTGGCTTATTAAAAAAATATAAGAAAAACATATGTTGATGTACCAGTGAGGTACTAAATTTTAACGAAAAGATGAACTAGTTATAACGCCTACAACTAGGTGAGAACGGCTTGGTCCAGCCATTCTGAAGTCAGAATGGCTGGCCACTTTCCTCGTAATAGTTTTTCCTCTTTAGCGAGGTACCAATTATTTGATGTCTGGTACCAAATAGTACCAAATAGGTACTAAAACTTGGTATTGCTCAAACTTCCAAAATCTCCCTTGGTCCAGTCATCCTGACGCAGACGTATATTTAATGCCGTTCAGTTTAGTCACTGTTGTTAATCAAAGATCGGCCAATCCCATAGTTGGCCCATTGTACACGAGCATGACGGTGTTTATCTATGGCCGCATTCGAACTATACCTCTGACAAGGAGCATGTCAAAACGTCAACTTGTTCTCATACAGCTATTTTAATTCTTTATTTTTTAATAAAATGTTAATGTGGAGTCCGTTTCAATTCATCTTCCAACATTTGGGACACCCTTCATCAACATTCCTATTTAGTTTGTTTGTTTTTTAATTATTTTTCGTCCAAGTTAAGACTTGTTTGGTAGTTTAAAAATACTCCTATGCTAGTGCATAGGAGTATTTTTAAACTACCAAACATATCATGTATTTGGATTTTAAAACACGACTTGGAACTCCGAGGTGGTTCATGTTCGAATACAGTAGTGTTAAATGATAGTGAATTTTGAACTTTGTGGGTCTCTGAGTTTGCTATGATGGATGATCATTCCCTTGATGAACTAATAAAGGCTAATTTAAAAAGAGTAATACAATTTCTTGTTTAATACAATAATCTGAGGCAGCAATAAAATGAGCACTGTCCAAATAGTGTTTGAATCTTTGGATGATCTTGGATTTATTGCTTCAATTTTTATTGTGTGGAACTGAGCGTCTAAAAAGACCGCTTTGGCAGAATAATAATAGGATAAAAATTATGAACCATATTTATAATCGTAAAATGGTCATAAACTGACAGTCCATAATATTATTTGCGTAGACAGCACGCAATTCATCTATTTGACAGTTTTGTATGGAAATTCGTAAAATTGTCACCAAATAATGAATTGCTTTATTAAAGTGAAATGTCAAATAGCAGAATCATAGGGGAATTCAGGACGTGAATTGCTTTTAGAGGAATCGCTTAATGTGGCGTTTTTAGGCCCCCAGGCAAGAAACTTGCTTTGTGATTTACACAATGCCAGGGAAAAAATCGGGTGTTTTCAGCAGTAGGAAGGAGGCTATCGCTCATCCTGCAAGTTCTCAATCCACATGCACGTGCAAATATGGCCCCCTATTTGGTTAAAATGGGAAAGAAACTAGTAATTACGAACATGAAGGTAACTGCTAATAGATGAAATGGATCCATAGGACTGCTCCACTTCCATCAATGTTGTTTTCATCTGAGTCAGATCCGAATCAAACACAGCGAACTTTGATTTCACTAAATCTTTTATCTGAAATTGAATAAAAATATAATTAAATAACATTAAAGGATGGGTATGATCACCTAGCTTGGCAAAAGAGAACTGTTGACACACTGAATACAGTTTTTATTACTTTAAGCCAACAAGGAAATTGTGCTGCCCTGTCTGATCCTGACAATAATCTTAACTATCATGTAAAAAAAACCACCGACATCATGATCATCAGCCTACATCAGGCTGCAGCAGTCCAATGCTGGACATAGGCCCTTCCAACTGCACTTTATTCAACTTTTCAACAATTCTCGGCAATTCTCATCCAGTTACTACCCTACTAGCCACGATTCGCAGTCTCTACAAACTACCTACATACATATATTTATATAATATAGGGCACATTCATGATTATTAACGATCTATTACTACACACAGGATCCAAGAAAATAATAGGAGTAAAATCAGTTCAAACAAGGTACATACTGTGGTATCTGTGTAATTATTTAAGTTGTGGGTAGGCCGCAAATAAACAGTTGGTTCGTTAACTTTCATTTCACGTTAACGTTGTTTCATTGTGTGCGCTCCCGAAAATATTCATTAAACACTACTCTTACTATTTGATGATCAAACACTCCTAAAAACTTCGAATTAAGAACAACAAGATTTTTGCACACCTAACGCCATCTACTAACCAGACCAACAAATCATTCACACAACACTGCCTTCGCGTCCAAGCTCACCCTGCTTGCAAATAGTTCAGTGTGATGGTTTAAATACATAAAGTTAGGGCGAACTTTACTACACAAACGCGAGATGGCGTTGATGGCTGAAATACTATAACTCTTGAACTCAGTCTCACTATAGGAGTAACAACTCGGTACACGTAAGCGAATGTTTCCAGGAGCCGTATTTTCAAGTGTTAGAGCTATCATGTTATTCCAGTGCGAGAGAGATGGTTATAGACAACCGATAGCACCATCCCTTTTTCGCAACGGAGCATTGGTAGCAAGGGGGAAGCGCCAAGATATCCCTCATTTTTTATACGTTTTATGCAATTTACAGGTCAGTGCCAGGTTGTATGTTGATTAAAATATGATTCGCGACCGTAACGAGTACATATTTCCAGGATTGTCATCTTTAAAATCA
This sequence comes from Polymixis lichenea, assembly GCA_949091785.1. Classification (NCBI taxonomy): domain Eukaryota; kingdom Metazoa; phylum Arthropoda; class Insecta; order Lepidoptera; family Noctuidae; genus Polymixis; species Polymixis lichenea. The sequence goes on along the minus strand of OX420943.1, from coordinate 15,981,560 downwards.
TGAATACAACCCTCAAGTTCCCTGACGACACGGTGGAGCATACGGTGGAGGTCTGCCCGGCTTGGGCGGAGCACCGCCGTGTCCTTGTGGAGGCGATCGGCGGCGTCGATCTCTCGCGTCCGGCCCTGGTCCAGGCCATGGTACGGACCGAGAGTGCATGGGTAGCCGTCACCTCCTTCTGCAAAGCAATAATGCTCGCGAAGAGGGAGGCGGTGCTCGTGAGGGAGAGGTAGTATGTGCGCCCTAGCCGCCACAGGGGACGCCCTAGTCGTCGGGAATCCCAGGATGATTCGCAGCCACAGTAGGCGCGGGCTTGCGGATGGCGAGTAATAGGTAGCTCGCTGTCCGGTAAGGGTCAAGCCCGGCTCGACGGCGCGTTGTGTTCTATGCGCGCCTCATAGAGATGTCAGCACTAGGGATGAAAATTGCCGGCAATATTGCCAAAGTTCCCAAAACTCCCGGGAATGTTTCCAAACTTGCCGGCAAGATTGGGTAAGAAACGTAAAAATAGAAAACTACGTTTACTATTATAATTGCTTAGTAGGATAAAATTGCGGTCTGCAGGATGGTAGTTTTTATGCTTATCTTTAATATCCAATCTGAAATTTTTGTTTTTAAATTTATTTTCTTACTGATAAACTAAAGAAAAGAAACAAGCTAACCATGATTGTTCATTGGTGATGAAACCATAACTATTTTAGAGATATCGTAATTTTTTTTCTTCTACGTTCTTATAATTTAACTTCACTTGAATATAAGAAAGTATATAAATCTATATGTATACATATCTGTATGTATAAAAGGGTTAAACCTTGCAAGACGATTTGGTCAGCAACGACAAGTAGACGTTTTTAACTGACTTCAAAAAGTAGGTTCTTTATTCGATCCGAATGTATGTTTGTCTGTGTGTTTGTATGTTCGCGATTTTCTCAAAAACTCTGATTTTGAAAATTCTTTTGACGGCACTGTCGGCGACGGTGCAGTGGTTAAGTGACTGGTGTGGGGACGTAAGGGCACAAGGGGTAATGTGAAGAAAAGTCAAGGCGGTAAGTAGGTACTCATGCATAGTTATAATTATAAGGGGCCATTCAAGTATTACGTAAGCACTACAGGGGGGCCCCCCCAGTGGGGTTCCCGCATTGTCGTTGCGGGGGGGCTCAGTAACCATGGTCACCCTCCCACGGTGAAGCGAAGAGGAACCCCAAGGTGGGGCCGCTCGTCAGGGCTTCTGCCTCCAAGCCGACGACGTAGCGGCCAAAAAGTAGGTTGCGGTGAGGTGCATCGCAACTGAGGCAGGCCGCGATGTCGAATGGGAGGCATCGCGGCTGAGGGTTACAGGCTGCGGCGGAGGAGCAGTGCTGGTACTTCTGAGAAGCGCTCTTCCCTTCCGTAGCCTGGACGGGGCCGCCACCGTTTGATGGCGGACGCGGTGGGGCCGCAGGGGAAGAGGAGTGTCGGTATAGCGTTGGCCGCTCTCCCTATCCCCTGCGGCCGAAAAGTGGTTGGCGGCGGGGCCACTGTACTGACCCGTCGCAGGAGGACGTCAGCAGCAGCTGGTGGGGCCCGCAAAGGCCGATGCCTGCTAGGGGTGCGGGTTGTTCGAAAGAGATACCGCGGCCCCTGGCATACGGGCAGCTGAAGGAACACGGGTGGGTTTTAGTCAGTAAAAGTCTGACACGCCCTCCTGCTCCAACCAGAGCGGGAGAAGTCATTTGATGATTTCCCACCCACAAAAAAAAAAAAAAAAAGCACTACAGGGGGGCGAGGGGTCTTTGCTTTGCTTATTTTTGATGACATGGGGGATGGTGGTGTCTGGATGGTGATTACGTCAGCAGTATTTTTTTTTTACTTTTTTGTATTTGTGGAAAATCCAAAAAAGTTAAAAATTTACTAGATTTTGGTTTGAACACATATGGCAAGCAGTGTGCCCTGCCCACTGTCACTTAAGTTTGGCAATTCTTCGGGCTATGTCGGTTACCTTGTTACTCCTGCGGATCTCTTCATTCCTGATTCGATCGCGTAGGGAAACTCCGAGCATAGCCCTCTCCATTGCTCTTTGTGAGACTTTAAGCCGATAGCCCCGAAAGGTTCTGGAATGGAGACCGCGTACCGGAAGACGTAGAGTGGGAAGGCCTCTCACAAGGTGGACCGATAATCTTTTGTAGGCCGCGGGAATCCGCTGGATGTGGGAAGCACAAGACCGGTCGAAGTGGAGGAGCCTGGGGGAGGCATGTCCAGCAGTGGACGTCTTTCGAATTTAGCGAAGGCTCTATGCAAGTTGAGTGAAGAAAGGCCATGAAGCTTTGTATAAAATACTAAATATTGTCACGGAGAATACGCGCCAGCAAAACAGTGGCGACCACGATAGTCAATATAAATACATTTTAGGTTTTTATTAAATGCTAGTGTATTATTTGATTTTTAATAAAATATACTTAAAACATTAAGAGCGTTCATCCCACGCGGGCTGTCAACAACGCATTTATTCAACGTTTTTCGTGATTATACAAACAAAAGTACTATTTTTTGTCAGCCAAGCTGAAAGATCGTTGTTTATAATTATTTTCAATATTTACTCTTTATTAAAAACATTTCATTGATCTAAGTAACACAAATAGAAAATAATTAACGGTATGTCGATTTTTATAAGTAAATACCAAAACAACTGTAAAAAATAACATACAAACTAGTAAATACCAACTATCTAGTGCATGGCTGAAAAAATGTTTACTTTTGTTTGTATTTAACTAAATAATCACGAAAAACCGCTATACATGCGCCAGCCCGTGTGGTATGAACGCTCTTAAATTCACTGGCAGACAGAAGACACAATAGACATAAAACTCTCGTGCTCACCAAGAGCCCAATCTAAAAAGCCCAATCTCGGTTGGTTTACTTTTACCAGAGCGTAGATCCTATGACCACCTTCCAACTCCATCATCAGGCTAGCACAGCGTTATCAAAACATTGCGTTCTCACCAGACTTACATAAACGTGTATAATTTTAGCGCTATCAGACTTCAGGAAAAAGTTTAAAATCGATGTTATTTCAAACAGATGAAGTTCTTAGAGCAAAGTTCAAAATATTTACAAAACAACACTACACAGTTGTATGCTTTATATTTATTTCAATCGGTATTAATACCCTCTTTCTTTTTTTATAAAATTTATAAGTAAAATTCTTAAAAAACTATGGGGTCAGCTATCCTGAAGTTACCAAAGACATAGTTTAACTTTATCTTCACATATATGCATGGATAATTAAAAATTTATTATAATTATCAATTAATTATACAGGCTAACTAATAATACGTAAAATTACACCATTACATAAAACCTCACGAGTGCAAAAACATTGCAAATGGCATTTGAAAAACCCTATGTAATCTGGCAACTTTGGAAACATTCCGGCAATATTCCCCAATATTCCTGGCAATATTGGAAACTTTCCTGGGAAGTTTCGGAAACATTCGGCAATTTTCATCCCTAGTCAGCACCAACGGGGGTCCGCAAGGGCCGATGCCTGCCAGGTGTGGGCACACAGATAACTGAAGGAACACGGGTGGGTTTTAGTCAGTAAAAGCCACACGCCCTCCTGCTCCACCCTGAGCGGGAAAAGTTATTTCCCACCCTCAAAAAAAAAACGCTCTAAATTCATATAATCCCATTGAAAGACGTGAGTAAATAATTTCGCGGGCTATCTTAGTGCATCCCCGAATTCAAAGTAAATTATCATTACAACATTTTGTGCAGTCTGTCTAGCCACGAATCTACTTCGTGATTATTATGGAAACAGATAACGGGAGGTGAACTATTGTGATTTTTAAGTAGTATTAATAAGACTTACCGTGCCAATGTCTTGGTCGTTAATGTCATTTACAAGATCCTTGAACGTCTCCTGATACAGTGCCGACATCCAGGGTTGTGTGAAGAACTCGTAGAAATCGTCTATTTGATTCTTCTGAAAATACAGAATTCAGACAGACAGATATGAATAACTGGGATAGCGCTCAACAAGCAACACTAAACTTTTATAATACTTGATGCGATATTTTTAAGGTTGGGTACCTACCTACTCTACCAACCTCAGATCATAGAAACAAGCCGTGGTAAGCAGTAAGTAAGCACGGTGACATTATCGAGCTATATAATTCCAGTATAAGCTGACTTGTCATTGTACAAAAAACTAAAACTGGAAACGTGTAGCTTCATATGTCGCAATGTGTACCAACTTATACTGCTACAAAAAAAAATTGGCAATCAAATGACGTTGACAGGGCGTCGTTGGTTAAAATTTGTGCTATTGTTTTGTAAACTGTATTGAAAAAATGTGTGTGGGCCCGTCAGGAACGGAGTATGTTTTCTCTTCAACTCCAAATGTAACGTCATTTACTCTATCTTCAATATACTCAAACTTTATTTTGGTCCGACTATCGGCTTCAGCACTCTCGTAAACCATGAAAACAACAACCCACGATGAAAAATTTTAAACTTTTCGGAGCCGCCGTCTTGGATCAATATTTTGACCTCAGTTTTAGATATAAAACAAGTCGCATAGAGGCGGCCTACCGCTTTGTCGTTACGAACCCTTTTTCCATTACGTGACGATTTCTACTCTGCAAGCCGTAAAGAACTTATTTCCAAAAACAAGATGACGGCATTATTTCCAATTTTAGCCACGCGCCGAAAGAGCCTTATAACGCTATTAATTAACCATATAAATACACATGAAAGTGAAAGGTATAAAGCCTCGTACCTATCGCTCTTACCTGATATCTAATAAACAGTTTATTGAAGAAACCCTCATGTTTGCCATACAGCTGCTTAAATATTTCTGGAGCGAAACGTTTATGCGAGAGGCACATGACCCCATCAACCACGTGGAGTACGTTCAGATGGACACGGAAGTAGTTGTCATTCTTGTTCGTTACCAAATTATGGCCCTGAAGGTGTGAGAAGCGGTTTATGGATACATTCGTCATAGATCCTAAAGTCTATTAGGACATTTAATAAACTTTTACAATTGTCAAAGAATGACAGTTGTGATTTGAATATACGAACGATTTAAGTTAGTATTAAATTTCCTAGACGATACAGAGAAATAAAGCGTCGCTTCAAGAAGCCCACCTAGGGATAACCTACCAGACACTTATGGCAGATAAATAATAAACCAAAAATGACGTATTGTTAACGGTCACACAGACCTGCCAGTATAAAGGGTGGCAGGGAGATCGATGCATGCACAACCTGGCACAATGAACTCAGTAGCAGGGGTTCAAAATCATGATTTTGAACCCCTTCTCGACGAGAAATTACAACGCAGCAGTGGCTGCGTTGAATTTTCTCGTCGGTTATTTGAAAAAGAAATAGCTGTTCCATACATTTTGACCGCGTAGGTATTGCACTATTCTATATATGTTTGTTGTCTACAGTTGTTTTAAACGGTTGATTTGTTTTTGGTAACTGACGAAAAATTTCTAAGCTAAGGGGTCTTAAATCATGTACTGAATTCCTGGTTACAGTTTGCGTGTCGATATCCTGCCACCCTGTGTACACCGCAAAATGGCATTTGGTGAGGCCCTTGTTTTTCAAATTCAAATTCAAATTCATTTTTTAATTTTGTAAACATAGAGTAAAAAAAAAAACATTTTTGTGGGTTACAATGTTAAAGATTAAAAATTCACAATTTTTTTAAATATTAGGGGGATCGATGCACAACCTGGCACCATGAACTCAGTACATAATTTTGAAACCCCCCCGCCACTGTCACACGTACAAATGATTAAACAGAGAATGTTGGTATACCTGTCGCGGCAAGGACTGTTGGACAGCCATAGGGACCTCCTTGCCAGGTTTCCTTAGCTTCAAATAGTACAAAGGTCCTGGTAGTACCGCAAACTTGGCCAACGGTGACTCAAACTTCATCACAGGTTGCCATCTATCAAATAATAACTACATCGTGTTATGTATCAAATACTATTTGTAGTTGTTTTAAATAACGGAGCTGTTATGGAAAACAGCTAGCGGTTTTGTAAAACAGCAAAATTCGCCTATAATCTTCCAACTGCTGAGACACCGGTCTCTTCTCTGTAAGAGGCCACGCTGGCCCAGTGCGGGTTGGTGGATGTCACATGTCTTCGAAATTTTGGTTCTAGGAAATGCAGGTTTCCTCGCGATGTTTTCCTTCACCGTTTTGAGAGCAGTGTTGATGAAATAATTTAAACAAAGTACCTGCTTGGGCACAAACTCATGACCTACAACTCGTAAGTCGCGGCCGTTACCACTGGGCCACCACTGCTCTCGACTTGTAAATAGCGGATTCGACAATCCAACTGCGACATTAGTATAAAGAAGGCTGCAATATTATAAGCATAAGCACTAACCGTCTCTGCAGCGCCGCTCCTGCAAGTCGTGAAAAACTACCCGCGCTGCCTGCCCGACTGAACCTGGAAATTCCAAGTTAACTCCATTAAAAAAAAGTGTTTTTAAGGTATAATTTAAAGAAAACTTACCTCGTTGATATAGTGTTCGTAAGCGAGAACTAAGTTTGAAGTCCTGCACCCTAATTGTGTAACACACTATCAATCGCAATCTGAATTATTTTCAAGGAAATTGCAAATCCATTACTTCTTAAGTTCGAAAAATTTGTCTGCTCAGCAACGTGGATATAACAAATGTTGTTAACTGTCAAAATGAAAGGTATTCCTACTGTTAGGGCTCATTCACACGAAGACGTGTGCGTTACCCAGGCCAGATGTTGTCGAAAATGGTCATTTGAATCTTATAGATAATTAGTTTTGCGGCTTCTGTAATTGTTGCGCACATTTTTAAATTTGTTGCGCTTATAGTTTTTTAATTATTTCACAAAAACATTTCCTGCTGGGGTAACGTTACCCCAGCCAGACCTTTTTCTTTCTAATGGGAATATTTAAATAATTACTAGCTATAAAATTAGTTGTCTAGATGAAGTAAATGTTGTGCCTTATTTTGTATTTGTTCTTTCATCGGTTGCGAAGTTATTCGAGATTTTGCTGGGGTAACGTTTTTGGTTTTGCTAGATCTTTGAAATGGTTAAGCGGATTCTTATCATATTTTGTACATGGCTTCTTGGGAATTAGTTTAAATTTGTTCTGCAATAAAAAAAAACAAAATAATACATAGCTTAAAGGTTGTTTCATTAAATAGAAAAACACTTCAATTGGTCCCAGCACTCTCAATAAGAGCTCTAAAGACTTACTTTAAACGTTATTTTAAAGCTTGTAACTGCCTTCAAATGTATGTGAAGTTTCATTAGTATCCTGTAAGTATTTAACAAGTTATGATGATATTGAGTTCTTCACGAGCACGGTCTTGATGCGCGCGGTGTTATTTGGCCACTGGATTGGATATATGAACTGAATGTTATGTCAATTATTAGTTTTTTATTTCAGTTGTATATCAGTAAAATTTCAGCTCAGTACATTGGATAATTAATGAGATAATACGATTAAAGTCATCAGGAAGTGAATGACCGTGGTAACCCGACCAAGTTTAGGTGGTTACGAAAAAGCGAAAACGCAGAACATTATACTATCTTTTGAAATGTTTAGTATAATACACCTTACAATTTCGGTACAGACGCGTACACTGTTAAATACATTAATAATATAATAATATCTGTACTATGAAAACATTATTATTATCTTCCAGTTGCACAAACTTATCAAAAATCACTGATATAACATGTCGTTCGGTGGGACGCGGAAGGGGTGGGGTGAAGAGGCGCATTGTTTGCATATCGCACTAAACATGCTCCGTAATCACATAATTCATCTTGTAGAGTGCGCATGCGTTTCGGCAGTTCCGTTTCCTGTTTTTGCAAATATTTATAGAGTGCGTGAGAGCTAATGTAAAATAATAAGTGTGGCGAATTACTGCTAATGTGGAGTGCTTCTATTGATGATCATAGTTATGGTGCAGGCTGCTTGATGAATTCACGAACAAGGTAAGCTTGTATAATGTAACTACAGAAATAGTAGCAAAATTATTATTTATTTATTCATTTTTCCGTACATATTAAGTATATTTTTAAATATTTTTACAAAAATGTAGCAAAATTATTATTAATATGTACATGTTGTTAGGTACTTATCTAAAACTGTATTTTTTTAAGGCTTAAATATTTAAATTTAGGAACTTATTATTTTCTTTTCTTTCGTACTTAATTATTACCTAGACTGGAATTCTCAACAATGTTAACGACATATTTATCCTTCGCTACATAGTACCTATAAAACAAAGTCGCTTCCCGTTTGTCTGTCCCTGTTTGCTTAGATCTTTAAAACTACGCAACGGATTCTGAAGCAGTTTTTTTTAATAGATAGATTGATTCAAGTGGAAGGTTTTTATGTATAGGTATATTGTCAAAATATGACTTGAAACTTGATTAATGAAATTCATGACTTAGCGACCGATTTTTATCGTTATCAATGTCGGGAGTCGGGACTACCGCAACAGGTAGGTATTTATTTATTTCCACAAACTCCTTGGACACGTAGACTTTAAGAAATCCATAATTACCTTGTTGCGACACTCGCGTTGATATAAACTCGCAAATAGATGACGATTCGAGTTTCAAATATGTAGGTAGCAAAACTACAATTGAAACCCCATTAAGGATTTAGACAAAAAAAATGTACTCTTTGTTTTTATTGTAGGCATAAACAGAATGGCAACATAGCAATAGCCGTGGGCCGCGATGATGGACGCGGTGATGACGACATAATACCTACGTATGAGTGTGGTGGCGACTATGGCTGCGTGGTGAAGTTATAAAAAAATATCGTTTGACGTTCTCCTCTACGTCTGTAAAACTCTCAATCTACAGTGAGTACATACTTATATCTAGCTAGGTATATATTACTACGATTTAGGTAGGTTGACCTGCTGGCCACTGTTCAATCTTTATTACTATGGATCATGACTTAAATAGATTATTACAAATGTAATGTGTAGGTAAATAAAAATAACATGTTATGTCATATAGTTTGTACGCACCGTAAGTTTAGTGTTAACTGAAAAAAACCATTGTATATTATTTATTGTCTGTGATCATTACACAGTCCAATATGTGTATATTTAAATAAAAACTGTAACTGTGTACTGTGTATACTGAAATCTATAATTTAATTAAAAAATAATAGAAAATTTCAAAAAAGCAAAATTACTATCTGTAATTTTAATCTGTGATTGTTTTTAAGTATAAGTTTAATAATACTTTAAAAGTTCAATTGAAATGATTATATTACCTGTCAATAAAAATTATTTAATAATCACGTAGTTTTTTTTAAACTTGTGTACATGTCTGTACTAAATTTGTAACACTATCCTACATATTTTAGAAGGTACCATAATGTTTTGCGTTTTCGCTTTTTCGTAACCACCTAAACTTGGTCGGGTTACCACGGTCATTCACTTCCTAATGACTTTAATCGTATTATCTCATTAATTATCCAATGTACTGAGCTGAAATTTTACTGATATACAACTGAACTAAAAAACTAATAATTGACATAACATTCAGTTCATATATCCAATCCAGTGGCCAAATAACACCGCGCGCATCAAGACCGTGCTCGTGAAGAACTCAATATCATCATAACTTGTTAAATACTTACAGGATACTAATGAAACTTCACATACATTTGAAGGCAGTTACAAGCTTTAAAATAACGTTTAAAGTAAGTCTTTAGAGCTCTTATTGAGAGTGCTGGGACCAATTGAAGTGTTTTTCTATTTAATGAAATAACCTTTAAGCTATGTATTATTTTGGTTTTTTTTATTGCAGAACAAATTTAAACTAATTCCCAAGAAGCCATGTACAAAATATGATAAGAATCCGCTTAACCATTTCAAAGATCTAGCAAAACCAAAAACGTTACCCCAGCAAAATCTCGAATAACTTCGCAACCGATGAAAGAACAAATACAAAATAAGGCACAACATTTACTTCATCTAGACAACTAATTTTATAGCTAGTAATTATTTAAATATTCCCATTAGAAAGAAAAAGGTCTGGCTGGGGTAACGTTACCCCAGCAGGAAATGTTTTTGTGAAATAATTAAAAAACTATAAGCGCAACAAATTTAAAAATGTGCGCAACAATTACAGAAGCCGCAAAACTAATTATCTATAAGATTCAAATGACCATTTTCGACAACATCTGGCCTGGGTAACGCACACCACGAAGACGATTCATTTTTATTGACGAATCGTCTTTTTCACGATCCGTTTTTTTTTTAACGGCGGCTATGCTTTTTAAATGCACGGGCATTTAAAAAGCATAGCCACGCACACGCATCACTAATCGTGAAAAATGTCAGACACGTCTTAAATGACGTATTGTCTTTTATTAAAAAACACGTTCGTTAAAAAACACGAATGGTGATTTTTTGCGACGGATTTGCTGATGCGCTCGCCCACCCGCCTACGCTCGCACAGTTCAGTACATACGTTTGACTTGTAAACACGTGTTGCGTTGCCCTTCAATTATGTCAAAAAAGGAGAAAGAAAAATTGTTTGATCAACAAATAGATCGAGATATTTATTTGAACTGTTATTCTATATTTTTTTATCCTGCCATGGCAGTGATCCGTCTTCAGATAGAAAATATGTCATAAATTCACTTCGCAATGAATTAGCAGATCCAACGCTTGGTGTACCTTCAGGTAGATTTTCAAAATTAAATTCTTTTTCAAATTAAATGCCCTCCTTTTCTCTTATCAAATTGTGAAGAACAGTACAGGCTTTCACTGCCGATATAGCTGTTTCTCGTTTAAGATCCATGGGTCAATGAAAAATTCGCCACTTGTTCGCTAGAATGCCAAACGCACGTTCAACATACCTTCTTGCTCTAATTAAACGATAATTCAATATTCGTTTATCTCTATCAAGATGCTCTCCACCAAAAGGCCTTAATAAATGTGTATGTAAGCCAAATCCCTCGTCGCCTATGATTACGTAAGGAACTTTAACTTCTGAGTCAGTAAATAGAGATCTTGGTTCAGGTATATTCAGACGGCCTGCTGTCAACATTTTCCAAAATATCGATTCTTTAAATATTGATGAGTCGCACTCTTTTCTATAGGAACCTACACTGACGTAAAGGAATCGATAATCTGAATCTACGACTGCCAATAACACTATTGAAAAGAAATTTGAAAAGAAATCTTTGTAGTTCAAATATACTGAACCACTGATTGAGGGCTTTCGAAGACGAATATGCTTCCCGTCAACTGCTCCAAGGCAATGAGGGAAATTGGCTTTAACATTAAATCCGTTTGCTATCTTTTCCCACTCTTCTTACTTATTAGGAAGGGGCATAAATTCTTCATATAAATTATTCCATATGCTTTGCGTCACTTCTGCTATGATGTTGGAAATGGTTGATTTGCCCACTAGATAACTAAAATGAAGATCTTCATGGGAAAGTCCTGACGCCAAATACTTAAAAAATAGTACACTATATTAGTTAGGATGAAGAAGTCGGATTTTTATTCAGACTAAGTCAGCTAACAGATGCAATTCAAAGAACTACAATTTCAAGAAGGTATTTAGAATATTATTGTGAAAGCAATTTATAAAACCGTTCACACAATTTTATAAGCGTATTACGATACATTAGACTCAAAAATTATATGAACTACATCTGTCAGCTGTTTGGGTATGAGTCTGAATAGAAATACAACTTTACGTTACATATTACGTGGGGGTGTGTTGTGGGGGATGTTGTATATATGCGTGGGTGTGTGGGGGAGTGTTGTGTGTGGGGGGGGGGCGTTGTGTGTGAGTGGGGGGGCCGGTTGTGTGTGTATGTGCATGTATGCAAACAGTTAGTACCTGCCAAATTTAAAATTAACATTTTGTTTCAGGAAGCTGTGTAGTGAAAAGATGGACACAATTAAGAGACACTTAGAAGAAATCATTAAATGAAAACAAAGAAACAACAAAATCTGGCTCTGGTACAAAATCTAAACCTTACAAATATGATCAAGAAATGAGCTTTAGGAAACCAGGTGAGACACATGACTATAATCCAAATACAAGAGACGAAATCCATACACAAAATGATGGTGAACAAGAAAATGAGAAAGAAACGAGTAGATAGTGCCAGCGAAGTGGATGAAAAAATGTTGAAACTTATTGATCATCAATTATACACAATGGGTAAAAGAAGTAATGAGTGCAACTTACATTTTTTTAAAGGTGTTTTGCCATCCCTTCAGTTTTTTGATGATGATCAAATATTGGAATTTCAATCCGGGGTCATTAATCTAATACAGAGTATTAAAACCGGACGAGATCATTCGAATTGGCCTCAAAATTCTAATTTGCATCATCACAACTACAATAATGAAGGTTTATTATACTAGGCCTCTTCCTGAACAATCATCGATAGCGAATGCACCAGCGTCCACCCTTTCACAACCTGGAACAGCGCTATCACCGCTGGAGTCTACCTCGACACATGATACAACGCCATCACCGGCAGCGTCCATCACACGTGTTTCCTCTCAAAGTGAATTTAATGACTATCTGACCCCATCTAATTTCTAAAAACACGTTTCAATTTATCATAAATATAATCAATATAAGTATAATAATCAATAAAACTAGTTTTTCTTACCTTATAGTCATCGCCAACATCTCTTCGGGGCTAGTGGCATTTCTCATATTTGTATCGTGTTTTCTCAAATCCTTATCCAACTTGAGAAAAATATGGTCAAAGGTATCTATTGACATTCTAAAATAAGTGTGAAATTTTGAATCATCTCGTCGTAACGCGCTCATTAAAGTATGGAAAGTTCCAAAACTTGGTCTTTGCCTTAAAATTGGATGCACCCAGTGTATTCTTCTTCTGATTGTTCTCTTTTTAGATCGACGATAATACCAATATAAGATTAATGTATTCACATCCATCGTGTTCGATAGTTCATCCAAGACTAAACTCTGAATCACGAAACGAATGTGAACATCAATTCGGCTATTTGGCCAAATCGTGATAAAACTCGATACCATACGCAACGTGAACGTCCATCCGTCATGATGTATCGTGTTTGATGACGAATCGTCAATGATGGAACCCGTGTGAATGAGCCCTTAGTGGGTTACGCAATTTATTGTCCCGCTGGGTGCAATTCCTGGGTCTTATTGGGTCCGGATCTAGCATCCCGGAGTTTGGATGCCCGGTTGATGGCAATAGGCTCGCCACTTGTTAGTCAAATATAACCGGAGCAATGCGGGTGTAGTATAGGATAGGTACAACTCTAGCTAACGTTTTGGGGAATAAAGGCGTAATGTTATGTTTATCTTATAAATCAAAAAATCTTTTTTCAAAAAAAATAAACAACCGACTTCCAAAAAAACACTAAAAAGTGAAAAATAACTTTAATTTCGGAAGTCGGTGACTTTGGATATGTATTTTAATTTTTTGTCACCGCCTTCCGAAATTAAAGTTATTTTTCACTTTTTAGTGTTTTTTTGGAAGTCGGTTGTTTATTTTTTTTGAAAAAAGATTTTTATTTTTCACTTTTTAGTGGTTCACATGTGCTTACCCCTTCACAGCGTACCGGCGTGACGTTATGTTATTAACTGGTGTAAACAATTGACAGACATGAGATTTCAGCAATCCCTGTCCATTTGCTATCATTTATTGAGGAGTTCCGTTGCCTATCTCCGAAGTTCTTCATCAGATCTTCACCAAATTGAAATGGAACCACTCCGAGAAAGTACTCTTCCAAAAACTACACAAATTGCTTCAAGTGTGCCTATAAAATTTGAAGAGTTCTCTCTATTTCTCCAGGATCCCATCATCAGATCCTGACTTGATGATCATGGGACCACCTGGGAAGTATACCCATTCAAACAAAAAAAAAAATTTCCAAATCGGTCCAGCCATCTTCGAGTAATCGGGGAACATACATAAAAAAAAAAAAAAAAAAAAAAAAAAAAAAAAAAAAAAGGTTCCGACGAATTGAGAACCTCCTCCTTTTGGAAGTCGGTTAAAAATTGATTCACCAACCGTATCTGGTAATACTAATTGTGATTTTAGGCTAAATTTAAACAAAAACGCAGTGGGATAGTTGTAATTTCAATGTAAAAAAACCGTTTTAATTAAGCCGTTGGCTGGTTTGCTATACAAGAACCTTAAAAAAGAACCTAATTTAAATTACCCTAAAGTAGTGGAACTGTATCGGGGCAATAAATCGTCCGGCGCGCTACATAATTCTGGGTCACCCATCATGAATGGATCCAACTTGTGCAAAAATAGTCTTCCCAGCTAAAAATACAAAAAAGATGTTGAGATTATCAGAGCAACCGTGCGGTTAATACAATAACAATACCTCGTGTAGTGGTTTCTAGTGGTGGGATCGTAGGTTCTATAACGACGGCAAAATAATATTGGGTTTATCGATTAGAAAATTCTCAGCTGCATCCCGGCTTCCTAAGCTGTTTCCTATTCCCTATTACATGAGACTTATACTATACACCACTTTCTTTTCACCAGCTAGCAGCTCTTATAAAGGTGTAGGATGAACATGGAAAGGAAACCGACTTGTTCTTAAAATCATTCAAGTTAGTGGTGCTGATGAATTACGGCCGCTCTCTCACACAAAGAGTCCAATTAGTGGGAATATTAAGACAGGTATATTATTAACCTCTGCATAGACATAATTCTGGTTCTTTATATTGATACTAGCCACCCAGCTTCACACAGTTTTTAATTGACATTTCTTTACTATGCAAGTTTAATATTAATGTATTATATACAGAGGAAACCTGAACTTATAGTGAATATACGTAAGTCTGAAATCGTCCACCCGTCTTGATCAAGCGTGGCTCAGGCACGAGCCACGTACATGAAGAGTCACGTCGGTACATGAAGAGGCCTTTGCCCTGGCACTAGGACAATAACGGACTGGTACTACTATAGATATTAAGTGATGTGTGAACGTTACCGCTTCTCCAATGTCTTCCGAGCAATGGTACCGATGCATACTACGACTTGCGTACAAGCGACGTGAGTAACGCACGCACGTTCCCGCTCCGGATATGCACGGGTCGTTGGTCTCGAATGTGGGACCTACCACCAGCCCACCGTCGTACACTAACCCACTCTCATTTATAGCTGTTCAGGGTAAAACAATCTTATTTATCTCTCTAATAGATAGCAAAATGGTGTAGTCGACCTCGTATAACTGCGCAAGGATCTTTTGGCGCTCGGAACTAACGCCGCGCCGCCATTTAGTTTTTTCTTTTACTGCACAAATGTTAACACAACAGCGCTCCACCGTCGACGTCATATGGGCACCAAAAGATCGTTGTAGCAGTGTAATTACTTGAAGGTTGAATGTTACTTGCAAGTTGCATGTTATTAAAAACTAAAAGGAACTCCATAATAACTTTATTTTGTATAGATTCCACTCAGAAGTATTTACTGAATAAGTCACAAATCAAAACCATACGCTCTCGTATAAATCAAAATCATACGCTACTCCTATGGTTTCTTTTTTTAGTTCTTTTTTTACTATTTAAAAAAATACTAAAAAAAGTAACCATAGGAGTGGAAAAATATATCATTAAAAATCAGATTTTTAGTAACAAGCAAAACAGTGCTTGATACCTAGACAGTTTTGATGTGTGTATCCAAAAAGGTACATTTGTCTGTGATACAGTTAGATAGTCTAAACTTTAAACCTTAGTGGACTTTTAATTTACTGTGAATTTCTGTCACAAGCTGTAAAGCGATTACGAGACTAAACTTCAACTATCACCTAACAGCTCTTTAGTTGTAAAGCTGATAAAAGTTGTCTAGTAAACTCCCAGCACCATACTGTTCACGTAATTTTTTGTGTTAAGAGAGTTCATTCCACGCGGGTTGGCAACAACGCATTTATAGTAGTTTTTGGTGATTATTTCATTATATACAAACAAAAGTATTTTTTTTTCAGCCAAGCACTAGATCGTTGGTATTTATAATTATTTTTAACATTTTTAATAAAAACATTTAATCGTACTTAGTAATGCAAATAGAATATAATTTACGGTATGTCGGTTTTTATAAGTAAATACCAAAATAACTGTAAACAAATAGCATATAAACTTGGAAATACCAACGATCTAGTGCATGGCTGAAAAAAATGTTTACTTTTGTTTATTCACATTACATTTAATGAAATAATCACGAAAAACCGCCGTTAATGCGCCGTTACCAGCCCATCCTCATCATCATCATCATTTCAGCCGAAAGTCGTCCACTGCTGGACATAGGCCTCCCCCAAGCACAGCCATCTCGACCGGTTTTTGGGGGGTGGGGTTTGCCATAATCGACACGTTTGGCAGGCGGGTTGGCGATCGCAGTATGGTGGTAAAATGCATAGAGAATGCTGCTGCCCATTCTCTCTAGTAAGTCCTTTAGTCGCCTCCTACAACACCCACGGGAAGAAATGGGATGATGCTATTCTTTACGTCCGGCACCACACGGTACCTTTACGTCCGCCACCACAAGGTACGGTGTTGCCAGCCCATGTGGGGAGAATGCTCTTAAAAGTGTCACAATTTTTTTTTTGTTTTATTAACCAGCTACCTTACAAACACAAAAGTTATTGCCTCAAAAACACTAATCGTCATCACTATCTACATCTTTTTAATCCTACTGCAAGGCATAAACTGGGGCAGTTAATATTGTGCCCAGCGTGTCCTGCTGTCTGCACGCTACAGGAGTTGAAAGCTGGACGCTGCTGAAAGTGCCACAATCGTATCCAAATTCTGGGCTGACTGTAATTAGATTGCTATCGACACGCTGAGTAGAAGAAAGCATAAACGTTCTCCTTAAGCCTATGCTAAACGTCATCAAGGACCTATAGGTATATATTTGTTAAGCAATGGGTCCGGTGTCTTCTAAAATATTAACTAAAGAAATAAAATGCAAGTACCTTTAAACGCATACAAGTTAATAGCGCGTAATCCATAATAGAAAAGTGCAAAACTTCTTAGCGAGATCGAAGTGAGAGGTGCCATGAAATCAATAGATTCCACACGGTTGCCAATTTGATGCCATGCTGCCAAATGGCACTGGCGTAGCACGCGAATGCCAAGGCTTTCCACGGTGGCTTGGACTCTTTCATCAATCTACAATCAGGGATTTTAAATCAATATAGTAGGTATAGTTGGCTAAGTAACAATAGCTGCACGGGTCGATCGATCAGGTTAAGCTACGCTTGCCGCGGTTGGTCCGTAGATGGGTGACCATCTTTACATACCAAGACCCCTCCGTGCCTCGGAAAGCACGTTAAGCCGTTGGTCCCGGCTGTCATTTGTGGATCTTTGACAGTCGTTACGGGTCGTCAGAAGCCCGAAAGTCTGACAACCAGTCTTACCAAGGGGTATCGTATTACCCAGTTACTGGGTTGTGGAGGTCAGATAGGCAGTCGCTCCATGTAAAATACTGGTATTCAGCTGCATCCGGTTAGACTGGAAGCCGACCCCAACATAGTTGGGAAAAGGCTAGGCAGATGATGATGATGATGATAGTAGGTATAGTTGTCGTTTTTAACTTTATAGAACTGTCTTTATCCTCATCAACATTGGTGGCCTATTTTTTTGGATGGGAAATCAAAAAATGACTTCTCCCGCTCTGGGCGGAGTGAGAGGGCGTGGCAGACTTTTACCGACTAAAACCCATCCGTGTTCCTTCAGTTGCCTGTGTCAGGGCCACGGTAACGCTTTCGAATAAATCCGCGACCCTGACAGGCATTGGCCCTAGCGGACCCCTTCAATGATTGCTGACATGTCTTTGAGGCGCGCTTGGAACACAACGCGCCGTCATCCCGGGCCTGGTCCTTACCGGACAGCGAGCTTTCCATTGCTCGCTGTCCGAAGCCCGCGCCTACGGTGGCCGGGAATCCACTATGAACTCCCGACGCCCAGGGCGTCTCCTGCGGCGGCTAGGGGCGTGGGGGCGCAAGGATTGCCTCGTCCTCCCCTGGACCAGAGCCGGATGCGAGAGATCGCCACCGCCGAATGCCTTCGCGAAGACACGGCGGTGCTCAGCCCAGGCAGGGCAAACCTCCGCCGTATGCTCCACCGTGTCCTAACATTTGCAGCCTTGTTCCACCACTGGTGTTTATAGGGCTACTCCTCTTTAGCCTGGTGTGTTCCCCCTGGCCAAACGCTAATGAAATATCAAATTTTAATCAACTTCTCAAGTTTACGTCAATAAATAACCCCAGCTACATTAGTTCACTAACCAACTGTGATGCATATGGCAAGCCAAAATTCTTTATCCAACGACATTATACAGTATCACATACGTACAAACCATCCAAGATAATAAGAATAAGTCTGTCATTTATGAAATGTCATCCGCAAATATTTGACGGATTTGAATGATGCTTTAAAATACGAACCCGGGACCTGCCGGTCTAGTCTATAAAAATCTCACCGCAAAATGTAAGAATTTTACAGACTAGACTGTCATCCCACCTGATGTCAAGGATTGACACTATTAACAGCTCACTAACATCTCACATCACATACGTTTTCACGGTGTCTCATTTTTTAAGAATAGATATGTGGTACATAGAATGATCCGCATTCCAACCATTATTCTTACGGCTGTGGCTAGCACGGGATTTACAAACTATGTATATTAATTAGCCAAGTGAATTATAGGCTTTACGATACATACAGTCTCATCATTGAAGCAGTTGACCCTCAGAGGAGCAGGATCTTCAATCGAAGGGAACGGCTCGACGAACACAATCATCTCTGGCAGCAACCCCAGTTCCAACAGTGCAGCAATACAGCTATACGCTTCAATATGGTCACCATATACAATCACCTGGTTATCTTTGCTTATGACTAGTGAGTCTCCTGAATAAAAATAAAATTAAAGTGTTGAACCAAATATTTTGCCCTGCGATCTGATAAATTATATTTTGAAACAAAACTGGTAAAAATTCAACATTTGAATGAAGCTATTTGACGAAGCTAGCCTACTCATTATCTGCCTAGCCTTTTCCCAACTACATTGGGGTCGTCTTCCAGCCTGCCTATCTGACCTCCACAACCCAGTTATTGCCAGGGTAACACGATACCCCTTGGTAAGACTTTCGGGCTTTTGACGACCCGTCAAAGATCTGCGAATGACAGCCGGGGCCAACGGCTTAACGTGCTTTCCGAGGCACGGAGGGGTCTTGGTATGTAAAGATTTTATTTTAAAGATGGTCACCCATCCACGGACCAATTGCGGTAAGCGTAGCCTTACCTGATCGATCGACCCTTTTGGTTGTTATTACTTAGCCTAAGGCCCCTGCCCCTACGTGCAGCCTACTGTACCTATATTCATTGTCAGCACGAACGAACCTCGCTGTATTGCCAAAATTGTTGATCCTTATTATATTTTAGTGTTCAATAGTTATGAACGACCTAAGGACATTTCCTTGTCGCTGCTAAAGTTAAAGAAGCTGCCGTTTCCATCGAGTTTCAAATATTCTAGTTGATCATTATAGCGAAGCAGACGAAAAATGAATGCTGCGCACATACAATACAAACGCGCCTCCACAAGGGTAAGATAAAGGTAGCACAGAACTTATATCTTAATTTCGTAAAAATCTTAATTTTTAAAAAGCACTTCTACTAACTAGCTTCATTGATCATGCGCATAAGTTTCCTCAAACAAAGATTGGCTTCGTACAGAGAGCTGATCAGAAACACATTCTCAGGCATCTCGGGAGGTATTGGGACAGTATCCGGTATATTCTTGGGATCATCCAACAGTAATCTTTCGCAGTGTTTGCCTTTTCTGAACAAATTAAAGAGAATTTAGAGCTTTTTACCTATATAAAAAAATACAGTATTTTAAATATAGTAGTTTTCACTTACGCAACTTCTTTAACAATTGCAAGAGACTCCTTCAAATAATCCGGATGTTGGAACTGTTCGCCGCAGGTCAACACCAGTTCGTCGTAGAACTTATAACCACCACCTTTTAAATGAATGCATTTTCTCTTTCTGCAATCAAATTAAGTTTAATTTTAAAGTAGGTAAGACAAATGGGAAAAACTTTATGGGAGAAAAAAATGCAGGACACCAAATCAACGGTCTAGTTTAGCGCGGAGAAAATGTTTAATAACGGCAGAAAAACCGGCCAGTCCAGGCCATGTCCTAGAACCAAAAATTCGAAGACATGTGACATCTACCGACCCGCACTGGGCCCGCGTGGTGGATTACGGCCCACGCACTCTCACCGGTCTTGAGAACATTATGGGCTGATTATGCCTTTCTACTTTTGGGAATATCGCTAGTGAATGGCGTAAATTAGAGATGAGAATATTGGTTGAAATTGTTTATTGGTTATTAGTTAATGGTTTAAAAAAATATCGATAAATTTATTGGTTGAAAATATTAGTTAATATTTTTATTCAAGTAGTTAACTGCAACATGGTTAGTGGTTGAATATTCTACTAATGCATGTTGAAATTGTTAAGTTAAACTCAATGAACTTTCCTTCAAACTTGAACAAGCTTAGGACTGACTAGCATTTATTTTGGATAGATTTCGAATATTTTTAACACGTGAGAATATCATTATTTCAAGTATATTTATTTCGTCTCGGCATTTGTTAAAACAGCTTCACAATCTTCACATTAATTGATTGGCTTTGCTTTTCTATTAACAAAACAAAACTAACCTATTCAATCAATCAACCATTAACCGACCGAAATACTTGTTAAAAATATCACTTGCGTTTGTTTAGAATAAAATATCCCCAACAATAAATGTGTTTTATCGTAAGAGAGATAGAGCATACGATTGAATGCACGTAACGAAATTAATATTTTTAAGAAGTTGAAATGATATTTTTATTCGATAACGTTAATTTTGTTTATCGAATATCATAGTTACTTTTAAATATTAGTTAATTTTAATGGTTGATGGTTATATTCAACATCTCCAGCGTAAATATGAGAGGGGACCGCGCTGCGCCCTGAGGGACGCACGAATGGGATGGGAGACGAGAGTGCCCCTTCGATGCGATAGTGAAAGGTGCGGTTCGACAGTCTCGTAAGATGAGCCCGAAACGATCGGGCACGCCGAGTTTGTACAGCTTATATATTAAGCCGTTGTGCCAGACTTTGTCGAAGGCTTTCGCTATGTCAAAGAATACTGCACCGGTCATCGTACCACGTTGTAAACCAACGTTTATATGTTATACGATGCGGTGGACCTATTGCACGCAAGTGTTGGGTTCTGAAACCGAACTGCTCGTTGAGTATGAGGCCTTTCGTCTCGGCAAAATCTCTGAGACGCTTATAAATAAGCCTCTCATAGATTTTACCGAGAGTGTTCAGTAAACTAATGGGGTAGCTCGTGGGCTCGGACTTGGGTTTGCCGAGCTTGGGGATGCCGATGACCGTGGTTTGCTTCCATGCTTGCGGGAAGATGTTATTGCTCAAGGCTCCATTGAAGATGGTGGTCAAGAGCATGATCAGGTGGGCGGGCAACATTTGGAACACCTTGTTGGTTATACCATCAGCGCCGGGGGCCTTGCGGGGTTTCAGACCTTTGATTATCTCGTGAACTTCGTCCGGGGTAACGAGAGGTACTGGATCATCAGGGTCTTCAACAGGCGGGAGAGAGGTTCTTCGTTCGATTTCAGCGTCCACTTCAGAGAGATGTGATTGGTCTAATGGTTGAGAACTGGGCGTGCATTGGGCCTCTAGACTGTCGGCTAGGCATTCGGCTTTGTCAATGTCGTCTAAAGCGACAGTGTCATTGAGGTGGGTCACGGGAGGCATGGAGGCGACTTCTCGGGATTTGAGTTTTCTTCGAAGCTCCCAGAAAGCCTGATGAGTGGGCTCAGGCTCGCTTAACATCTGATCCCAGCCAGCGTTACGTAGCTCCAACATGCGTGTCTTTACAGCTCGCTGTTAATAGCGCATGTGAGCTTTATTCGCATCGCAGGGAAAGATGCCGTAGGCACGAACGGCCGCGTTCTTCTCATTCAGCAGTTCACGTACATCGTCCGGCAACTTCCAACGGTGGTCTTCCACCGCTGGAATTTCCCTTGAACAATCGTTCAGGACTGATTGTACGTGACCAGTGGATGAGTCGATCGCGGCCGTTGTGTTGGCGAGAGAGTCGAAATGATCAGGTATAGAGTCTATGTTGGAGGATGTGTTGGATTTCAGCGAATCGCTTACTATCCTCCAGTCCGTTACCACTTGGTGAGGGGGGGATGGTCAGGATCTGGGAGACC
The DNA here is from genome assembly GCA_949091785.1 of Polymixis lichenea. Taxonomy (NCBI): domain Eukaryota; kingdom Metazoa; phylum Arthropoda; class Insecta; order Lepidoptera; family Noctuidae; genus Polymixis; species Polymixis lichenea. The sequence goes on along the minus strand of OX420943.1, from coordinate 15,959,259 downwards.
CGTGCGGGGGTCCAGACGGAGTGTTTGGCGTTGAGATCACCCGCTATAATAACGGAGTCACTCATGCCTAATAGGATAGAGAGGTCATCGGCGAACGGTTGGAAGGCCCGACGGTTGATTTCGGGATGTTGTATATACAACGTGTAACGGAAAGGGTTTCTTTGAATGATGTCAAACGACATTGGAAGGGTTTTTTAATCCTATCTCTACATGTTCGGAAGTTATGAGAATTTTTAATACATTGATACCAGAAACCAAATCATCAAATTGAAATAAACACATCACCTGAAGAGATTTATCGTGATTTTGGCAAGTAACGTGGAAAGTTATTGATCTACGTAGTGCGGTGACATGTTTGTTATGATTTTAATTTAAGAAACGTATGAAACCGAAAATTTGGTATCAATTCTTAGAGTATTTTATTTTGAGTTGAAACTATGTATAGTGATTCTATACCAGCTGTTATCTTTAGTGCTTAAGGATATAGAGTTTCTGTTAGACCCTGTATACGAGTCGCGGGGTAAACTCTGATTGCGCGATGTAGGATTTGTGTGACGTCAAGTCTTTGATGCGTAGTCCACTGCTGGAAATAGGCCTCCCCAAAAAATGGAGGGAGTTTGCCATAATCGCCACACTTGGCAGACGAGTTGGCGATCGCAGTATGGTGGTAATTTGCATAGAGAACGCTACTGCCCCTTAGTCGCCTTCTATGATACCCACGGGAAGAAATGGGATGGTGCTATTCTTTACATCCGGAACCACACGGAACTTATGTTAGGTCCCAGCGCGTCGAAAAAAGAAGACTGCGCTAAGCAGCGCGTTGAAGATCTATTGCGTTAAAAAAAAATCCCGCCTCGTAGACTTAGTCGAGTGAACGTAAAAAATAAAAATTACCTGTCAATTTTAACCATAACAGCTGACATGATATCCAAATAATAGTAGAAGGGCATACACTTGAGGTAGCGGTCGGTATAGCGGCCATCTTTCGGGACGCATGTGTCCGCTGCCTTGAGACAGTCACCCACATCCGGGACGCCATGCTCCGAGATAAGGGTCAAGTTGGTGAACGTTAAGTACTGGGACGCTGGCCTATGGAATTATGAAAGAAATACAATGGAGGTGTTCATCATCAACATTATTTCCGGCGAAAGACGTCCACTACTGGACATAGGCTTGCTCCGCCACTTCGATCAGGTCGGTGCTTCCCGCATTCAGCGGATTCCTGCGGCCTTCACAAGTTCATCGGACTACCTTGTAGGAGGCTTTCCAACTCTACGTCTTCTGGTACGCGGTCGCCACTCCAGAACCATTCGGCCCCACCGGCCATCTGAAGGAGGTGTTCAGTCAATTTATTTTGATCTGTCAGCCAATGGAAATCGATGTCTAAGTACAGTCAACTATTTTGTTTCTTCGTCAGTTTACAAATTCTTTCCTTTATCAAGACAGGATACAAAATAACTTTCAAAATCACTAATATTATACTAAATGATTAATTATTTTATATCTATTAATAGGTTACAAACACTTTTACACGTCAATCATATTTTAAAAACTAGATGAGGTTGGCGTTTACTCTGAAAAGAAAGGCCGAAACAAACTCAGAGGTCACTTCTTTTTTTAAAGTCCAGACATAATCTTGGTCTGATCATGTGAAGACCATGTAGATTGCTGTATGAAATTTAGAGGAAAGAATCCCAGAGTGTGTGGACCTGTCCAGTCAGTGCACGTATTTATCAGGTCAACTCAGAACTTAAGGAGCTCAATGATTCTACGAACAATACCCAAGAAAAAGCATTTAGGTAGGCCGTAAAAATTACTCAAACTGCCAGACCATGATTAAAGCTAAATGAAAAAAAAAAGATAACAAATAAAAAAATATTAAGCAGGCGCAATTCGAGTCCAAACCGTTTGTTTTCGTGGAAACGATAAACAAGATGTTTTTACTTGGGATTTGGTAACAAGTGTTCCTATGGTTCCCGTTACAGCTTTGCCAGCCGTTGTATTTACCCGATACTAGATTTAGTAGGCTCATTGCATTCCTTATGAAGTAATCTTTCACCGATTATGATTTTTTTCAGTTTTGAGCAGATATACAGCCAATAATAGACGACATCATAAACTATTTTGCTATTTGCAACAAATTTTCTTAAGGTTTCAGCCACTGCCGCAGGTATTGTATTTGCTGGGTACCCGATTTTTTAGGCTCATTTCATTTTGTTTGATGCAAGCTTTCTTCGATTGGGATTTTTTTTTCATTTCTTTGCATATTTACGGCCGATATGACCGATATATGGAGTTATTGTGCTATTGTCAACTTCATTTTATTTTTAACCCTATTTTGGCCAATATTTTTGTTAAGTATTTCTCTCTATGCCTTACTAGTGCTTTGTCAACTCTTAACAGCGATAATAAAGTCAGTGTTCTAACTAAACAAGTTTCTGCGCTATACGAATTGGAATTTCGGATCAAAAATGATTACAAATATATCTTTTGAGATGCCCAAGCATTACTCTAATACTAAAACTGTCATATTATTAGCGGTTCAAATCTTACATGCTTTTGTTGGCCAGAAATATTGAACTCATTACCAGTACTCCGAGCGAAAGAACATTTTCACATCAAAAAATGATAAAAACTCACACTTACCCCAGGATTAAAGTCTCAAGGAACGCGAGTCCTGTGCGACTTGCGCCCACAACAACGATACTGGTATTGACGTTGACTTTGGGCAGACTGGTCAAGGGCCGCTCACATACCCACAACGCAAATGGACAGCCTCTGTGATATGAAAGTGTTTGTTAGCTTAAAGGTTATTTAATAAGGGTAAGCTTCGTTACGATGGATGGATGGATCTTCGTCGGTTATTATAAAAAAATCCATGTGATAAATCATGTACTGAATCCATAGTTACAGTTTGCGCGTAGATGTCCCTGCCACCCTGAGTGCATAGATAAAAACAAAGTCAAACTTTGAACAGAGACAATTCTGTCACTAATACCTGTTTAAATGTCCCTTCGTAAAACGTGATGTTATTCCCCTAGACGAGAAAACAAAAGTTTTCCTGTTCATCTTCTATGCATAAAAAAATAGGAAAAAAAAAACAACTTACAAACTTTGATATACTTTTTCCAGTTCTTTGTTCCCACTTATATTGGGTAATGAGACCCGCGGGTGAACTGGATACATGTGACTAGCCAGCGACATCAAATTACGAGATGGACTCTATAAGAGATACAAACAGAAATTTAAAAAAAAAATCCCTTTGGGATCTGTCTATTGATGCTTCCAGCTTAAGCCCAGAAAAAGCTATGAGTTTACCGGACTGTAGGTCGTAGTAACTTAACATATTAAACAGCTGACAGGATTATATATTAATAATGTCAGCTGTTTTGTCTCTGCATAAGGCTAAGGCAGGCTAAGCTAAGGCTAGGCTAAGGTTGACTTATAGAAAATGCATCAGGCATTAAGTCCGCCTTTGTTACAGTATTTTTTACTTGTGCATTTCGTTTTCATAAAATAATATTACATCGATAAGTTACGAGAATAACCTGCGACAAACAAACAAAGACACTCGATTCATTCCTTTTATGGCAAAATTGTTGCAAGTTCAATACTTTGTATTTATCCAGAGAACGAAATGAAGAATGATGATGGTATGCCCTTCACAAATAAGCATGTTAAACGTACCGCATCACCTTTAGCGAACAGCTTACAAATCCAGAAGAGAGTAGTATATTGCGAAAGTCGTAATAACTCCCTCAAAAACCATCGGGCGTGAGGCTCAAATGCAGGAGACAGTACACCGGCTAATATCTATAATAGAAAGAAAAATTGAAATAGCATTCAATAGATCTCTTAACGAAGAACCTAATGTTTTGAATGAAGACTCTTTAAAAAAAATGTGGAGCAGTGGTGGCACAGTGGTAATCGGCAGACAGGCGCTTTACTTTATACAAATTATTTCACTACTGCTCTCAAAACGGTGAAGGAAAACATCGCGAGGAAACCGGCTTGTCCTAGAGGCAAAAATTCGAAGTCCTGTGACATCTACCAACCCACACCGAGCCCGCATGGTGGATTACGACCTACTCTATCTCACAGAGAGGAGGCCTGTGTCCCAACAGTGGGAACTGTGGGTTGATTATGCTTATGTAACAAAATGTTGGCAATACGTAATGTAAATTAAAAAATCAACAAGACATTACAGTTTAGGGTAAGGCTACGTTCAGCTGACAAGAATGAATGTTTGTACTTTATTGGGTAACAAAAACTCGCTAAACGAATGTTGGCAGAACAGAAGTTTTCATACTTAGCGTGCTCCCAACGAGCGCTTTATGCCGGTGATTAGGAAGGAATCAGGCAATCATGTAGGCAGAATGTTGAACATATTAGATATTTTTAGTATCATAAGACCCTACTTACTTACCGCTGCATCGGTGCCTGGCTTGCGCGGCTCCGGTTCCAAGTCGTAATGTGTTCGTATAGATGCCGCGTTGTCTAATGGACTGGAATAAATATAATGTATCAATTAAAAATGTTGTTAGTCTAATGCCACAAAAAAATAAACACCTGTTCAAAGCTCGTTCTAACGTCAAACTCCCGTTGACGAATTCTGATACTGAACACCTCTGCGTAGAAATATTTCGTCAGTTATTGAAAAAACATACTCATAGGTACATTTTGTTGCACTTTTCTATGACAAAAATGTCCTAACAGGCATATTTAATGAGGAGGAGAGGAGATGTCTTGGTATATTTCTAGATATATCGAAAGCATTCGACACTGTCTCTGCGCCCATACTCTTATCAAAACTGGAACGCATGGGGATACGTGGTATTGCACTGGATATTTTCTCAAGTTATCTTGAAAATCGACACCAGCATGTTAAAATAGGTGAGGTAATAAGTGAAAAGGCTAAAATTGAATATGGCGTTCCACAAGGAAGCATTCTAGGGCCAACTTTATTCCTCATCTATATAAACGACCTGTGTTCGCTTTCACTAACCAATTGCTCGGTGTTTACCTACGCCGATGATACAGCTCTACTTATTCACGGTAAAGATTGGAGTGAAACAGAAAAATATGCTCAGATAGCACTAGACGTAATTATGGGTTGGCTAACCAAAAACCTCTTGACCCTAAATGCAGAGAAAACTAAATTAGTGTCGTTCTCTTTAAGTAACCAATCTCAGCCAAGCACATCACTCACTATTCAAGCCCACATCAGTCATGGGTGCCAAATGCATTCTTCTTGTATGTGTCCTCCTTTAGTAATCACATCAAACATAAAATACCTAGGAGTGCTAATTGACAAACATCTCAATTGGTATACCCACATTGATAACCTGATAGCCCGAACGCGAAAACTCATATCTATTTTCAAAAAACTTCGCTGTTCAGCAGACACAGATACACTAAAGTTGGTGTATTTTTCACTTTGCCAATCTCTTCTCTCATATTGTTTGCCAGCATGGGGTGGCGCTTGCAAATCACACTTTCTAAAATTAGAAAGAGCCCAGAGGGCTGTTCTCAAAGTTATGTTTTGCAAGCCCTTCAGATACTCAACAATGGAACTACATAGGGATAGCAAAGTACTGTCAGTGAGAGGACTATATGTGTTGCAGTGTGTACTAAGAAGACATCGACTGCCATTACAAATAAGTACCAAACGTCGTGCGGATATTGTTATCCCACCAGTAAGACATAAGACCACCTTCGCAAAACGTCAATTTACCTACCTCAGTTATAATTTATATAACCAAATTAATAAATTTCTCCAAGTGCACAAATTGAATTACCATCAATGTAAAAATACGGTGAAAGTGTGGCTGATGGAACGGTCTTACGATGAAACAGAAAAATTGCTTCTCACCCAATCCTAAGCAACTTAAGACACATACCTACGCCACATATCCTCAGACACACACACACACATACACACACACACCCACACTCTCTCTCTCTCTCTCTCACACACACACACACACACACACACACACACATACACACAGACACATTTCTCTTCTCTTATATTTCCCAATGCTTTTGTAAATTAGTTAATAAGTAATGAGTAACCATAACTAACTATATGTGTAAGTAGTCTATTGGTGTATCGTACTCAGTTTATCTTAGCATAAGTTTTGGAATCACTGACTCCCAAGTCACAGGCAATAAACCTAGTTTGGGAGCCAGGAGATAAATTAGTCTCACATCTCTGTACCAAATTATTGTAAAAAAAAAAAAAAAAAAAAATTTAATCAATATTTAGACAGCGGTACGTTTCCTGACTTCATGAAACATTGTAAAGTAGTACTAATTTTCAAAACGGGTAGTAAGAGTGATCCCTCTAATAGTAAAAGTTTGGTTTCACGAAAGATAAGTCGACGACTGACACGGGAGTAAAACTCATCAGTCATATTTCGGAAACCTGGGAGAAGTCCCAGGATGCAATTGGCATTTTCTGTGACCTCTCAAAAGCGTTTGACTGCGTTGACCACAATACACTCATATGTAAATTACACCACTACGGAATTCATGGACAAGCTGATGATCTTGTACTTTCCTATTTATCAAGCAGGCAGCAAAAAGTAAACGTTAACAGGGCGACGTCCTCGGGGTCTCTACTTAAGATGGGCGTGCTCTAGTATTTCTAGTTTATAGTAATGACCTTCCTTACCTGATGGGTAACTTTCCGGATATATTTTAATCGCTGAAGATACTTCTGTTATTTTTAGAATATATAGAAAAGATACGGATGGATTTCTTACATGTCAACGACAGTCTATCTGTTCTTTCGAAATGGTTTGCGGCTAATAATCTTTTACTCATGCGAATAAACCTAAATGTATTTAGCTCTCATTACCAAATGTACCCCAAGTAGGTCTAAATTTAAAACTTGATGACAAGAAATTAGATGCTATTTCGGAACTGTATTTGTAGGAATTAATTTAGATTCAAAATTGCAATGTTCCCACATTAGAGCTCTTTAAAGTAGATTACACAGTAACAAAAATAAGACAGTTGACTGATGTAGCCAGAGCTAGGTTAGTTTCCTTTGCTTATTTTCACAGTATTATATCTTATGGCGTTCTGCTGTGGAGATCGGCCGCTGACGTAGATTCTATTTTAATTTTACAAAAGAGGGCAATCAGCGCAATCTATAAAATGGAGCCTCGCGAGTCTCTTAGAAAAAAATTCAACGAAATTGATATACTAACTCTGCCTTCTCTTTATATCCTCAAAAATAATGCCATTTCCATAATCTAAATACACATAGTAAAGATGAAATTGTGAACCCAAAATTTAGATTAACTAAAACTACCAATTCATTTCTAATAAACAGTATCCGCTTCTATAACAAGTTGCCAATGTCGGTTACAGAACTTAGCTATGGAAAGTTTAAATTTACATCAAATGTGTCCTTATCAAAAGAGCATATTATAAGATGAAAGACTACGTTGCAGACAGGGAAGTTTGGCATTAATTCCGTCGCCACATGTGGCTTCCCTGGTACCTCATTAACAGCATAACTATGTGAAAGTCTATTAACTGCTCCAAATTATAATGCAAATTTTTATTGTTTTTATTTTTACTATGTCTGACATATTCTCGTCATTATTTGACATTATACATCAATTCTAATATCGACTATTTATTAGTGATTGTCATGGAAATCATGTCACTTGGTTTAAATAGGTTCATTTTATTTACATATTGTGAATGAGAGAATGTTGTAGGCCTTACAGACTGTAGATTTTTAGACGATTTTCTATTCTTTATTTTCATTCCTATAACTACCTGGTACTTATTGACAGGCCTGCACTGTACTCCAATACCTATTATTGTTAATAACCAAGTTTCTAGCCGGCTCTTCTCCATAGGAAGCGACAAATTGGAACCGTGCACTTAGCTTCTTACGTTTCATAAGTGCCCATGTATTTATGTGAAATAAAATAATTTGATTTGATTTGATTTTAAAGCTGTTTTTTTTTAAACCGATGAAAACGTGTCATATGTCTTTGCTAAGGGGTAATGAATCATGTACTAATTGCTGTCCTGCCACCCTGTCTGTTGTGTTTAACAGTAGTTTTATTGAAGTAAGCTCTTGGCGTTGATCCGCGCACCATCAGATGGGCCATAAGCTTGTTTAAAAACTAGCTGTTACCAGCGGCTTCGCCCGCGTGATGTTCTGAAATTATCCCACGGTAACGTTCTACCGGGATAAAAAGTATCCTATGTGTTAATCTAGATTATAAACTCTTCACAAACTTTCACATTTATAATATTAGTAAGATTATAGTAGGATAGGTTTCTGAGATGGTGGAGTATCGTCAACACTCACCCTAGAACAACGACACCAACAGGTTGGTTCTCACTGAGCAGAGTATAGGACTCCAATGTTTTTGTTGTCAGTGTGGTCCGAAACAGGTCCAGTAGCTTGTCTCTGCGCGGTGCGTACTCCAACACGTCCTTCAGAGGTGTCAAGTCACATGCTTCACCAGGTCGAACTGACATTCGGCTGTAAATAAAGTCCTGGTAAGGTAGTTCTTGAGAGGAATGCTAAAAAATCGGCCCTGAGAAGGCCTCCATAAGCACGAAATCCGTTGTTACGGGCAACTTTTTTTTCGTAATTTCCCTACATCATTGTTTAGCAACATCCGAGCAGACGAACGGAACTATACATGGACATAGCGAAATTATAAGGGTTCCATTTTTGTCATTTGGCTACGAAAACCCAAAAAGTCCGATGCCACCCGCTTGTAGTGTATTGGGTTTATACAAAATGTACAAAAGTTACTTGGATTTGCCCGCCAAAATATGCGCAAACCTTAAACTTAGTGAATGGTACTGAAAGAAACTATTGTCCAATACTAAAAAACTTAATTATAATTTGATGAAATCTTTACCCTCGAATTGAATTTACGTGCGCCACATATAACGACTCGTTTATATATCTCTTTTTGCAACCATATGGAGTCACCAACTGAAAAAAAAAATCATTTTCATTTTTGTAAATACAAAAGTAGGTAGAAATATCAGGGCCCCAAGTCTGCTATTACAATAGTGTCAGAATGGTCTATCATTGATTTCATAATTGTTGATTTTGACAAGTTTGGTAATCTACTAATATAATGGCGTCATTATGACTTTCCAATGGTCAGCCACTGACCCTCCATTGAAAGAAATGGCATTTAGTGGTAATCTCGTACATAATGACAAATGAATGACTGACTTAGGCGGTAATCTGCTAAAATTTAACACTTATAAACGAATAAATAATAATGTGTATCTTCTAAATATAAAATTCTCGTGTCACAGTTTTCGTTGCCATACTCCTCCGAAACGGCTTGACCGATTTTGATGAAATTTTATATGCGTATTCAGTAGGTCTGAGAATCGGCCAACATCTATTTTTCATCCCCCTAAATGTTAGGGGTAGTCCACTCCTAAATAATTTATAAGGCAAAACAACGTTTGCTGGGTCAGCTAGTAAATATATATAAATGAAATCGGGCATGAATAAATGTTCAAATTTAGCAGTAGTTTTTGGAAAATCCTTTCTACTAACGGGTTTTATAATAATGGCAATACGACAATACCATTATAACACAATTCTATTACGAGACCATTGTTCGACCAATGATCAACCAATATGAATTTAACAGATTACGAACTTTTAGCAAAATGACAGTGTGGAGCTACTCAGCAAGCAAGGACAAATTCTAATTCAAAAATTCTATCCAAACGAATAGTATAAAGAGTAACGATTTTATTTTTGTATGTTTGTTTTTTACGCTTTCACACTAAAACAATTAAACCGATTTCGGTGAAATTTTAGACATTAGTAGACCATGACCTGGATTAGGACATAAGATACTTTTTCCCGATATTCCTAAGGAATTGACAAATAAATGCGGGTAAAACCGACATACTTGTTTACTATGTCTTGTATTGTAGCAGTTTGTTGTTCCTTTTGAATAAAACACAACTTTACTTTTACTTATGAAACGATCCTCCTCATTAATAGAAGCTATGTTATATGAGACCTCATAATTGATTTACCACTCTCTTGTTGTTCTCTGCCAGGCGGCCAGCGCGGTGGCCAGGCCGGCCGGCCGTGTCGCCCCGGCTTCAATTGCGGCAGCCACGGAGAATGATACTAATCCAAGGAGAGGCCTACACTTGGTGAGAGGGTCATAAACGCACTACGCACTATCATTCACTATCATTTCAATATCACAGAAGCGGGAGGGCAATACTACAATACACTACACAGTGTTTTACAAACCGTGAAATGCTCTAACAACGGAAAAGCAGGCTGGTTCGTGGGAAGACACACGACACAATAGTCTCTGTCAGGGAACATCTCGAATGCCACTTCTAGCATGTCAAACCCATACCTGGAAATCATCACAAAAATTTAACTAGTTCTTGAAGAACAGGCGCGGTGCTGGGGCTGCTGGACTTCGACAAAACTGAGTCTAAAACTGTAAATTAGACCAACATAGTTTTATAACCTGCAATTTTACTTTGTGTACGTACAATAAAGAGCTAAGACTAGAATAAATCGTAGTCATCCTCAAAAAGGGGCCCCATTTTCTCGAGTTTACGGAAAAAACGTTTTTTAAACGGCTTGTGAACTCCGCTCCTCCTTCATCAGAGAAACATTTGCTCAAACCCTGAACGATAATCTAGATTCGCGAATGTTCAATAATGCTAATTATTACGTCCTTTTGCGTCGAATACTTTGTCATTTACCATAAAATCCAGACATAGAGACTGGCGCTTACCTTTCGTCGTAATTGGGATGAATGGCGAACAATTGAAGAATAAAGGCATTCGGCGTTCCTGAATATCGTAACGGCTCCGGCATTTCGAAAATTGTAGTAGCGATGGCTACAAAATGAAAATATGTTTTTATGTAAGCTTGGATCGCCATTGCGGCCAAAGGGTCATGAAGAATCGTGGTCAATCACTGCTCTTCTATAGTTGATAGAAGGCCCACTCAAAGTATTCGATTCAACTCGATTTTTATCGAAAATATACCTACAAGGCTACAACTATCCTATTGCATTTTGATTCGAATTCATGCAACAAACACTGTTAGTATCCATGAAAATTAATAAAATCTTCGAACTAAATAAATGGTATATGCGAAACTAATATTTGTAATTTGAAAAACGTTCGAATTAACGTTACGTTTACTTCGTGCTTCTATGCTAGGTCTACTGAGGCCCTAGTGTAAGTTTCATTTAACCATCTACACCAAACGCAGTGAGAGCGTTCGGCGTTCCGATGACGGACCAATCGGAGCGCCAAACGCACTCACTCCGTTTGATATAAATGGTTAAATGAAACTCACACTAGGGCCTCAGTACTAAGTTTTAGTAAGAAATACAACCGTTTGGTCCATCACAAACCGATTCAAATTCGTGACCGTACGCGCATAGCTACGGCGTAGCTGATCGTGATACGCACAGGGCTACTGCTTAGGTCATCGTGCTACGCGCAGAGTTACGGGGCAGCTCACCGTGCTACGTGCTACGGTCGTTTTTTTTTTTAGGCATTCTAAACGCAAGCCAGTGACGATTATTTCCTTCTTTCACTAAAAGCTAAATAGACATACAGCTTTTTTTCGATTTTTCCGTTTTTTTTTCCGGAGTTGGAGCTGTTGTTTCTCCCCGTCCTTGTCCCTCTATGATTTTCAGGACACTGTCTGCAGGACTGTAAAAATTGACCAAATACATGTATGCAACGAAAGTTGGTTATTACATTATGGAACCTTTTAAAAACTACTATCGTTGATTTCACTTAAACTTTTTAACCTAAGTAAAAACACTTGGAAACGGAGTCTGGCTGTTTTTGTATGCGGATTATATACTCTGTAGCTAAGCTGTAAAATGTTTACACAGTTATCTAGCAGGTGACGTAACATCTTACCCGGTCTCTAAAGCATCGTATTTTACCATCTCGGGAACCCTCAAAAGATCAGTATCAATATTAATTATATCAAACTCGAATTCCTCTTCCTCATCTTCAAAAAGGTCCAGGATATCACTTTGATTCTGAATTAATTCTTCATCCAGTTTCATCTGAAGCGAAACATAATCAGTAATTTATTTTAAAAAATAGATACCTTACTCAAAATATTCATCAGACATCAGAAGGCAAATTCTCGTAATTAAAAACGTTCAAAACCTAGTCGTAGTCTCATCTCAGCGACAAGCAAATGTCAAAAATTTATGAAAAATCGCGGTATTTTTGACAGATTGACACTGAGATCAGATTGTGAACGTTCTTAAAATTACGAGAATTGCCCCTCTGATCAGTTTCTACGGTAAGTAGGATAACTTTCTTAGCATTAAAAATTTACGGTTGAAACACGGAGTAATGAAAAAAGCGGAGCTGCCGCAAGGCAATTAGGCCGAGTGCTTTTAGTACGGCCATGACATCACAGTGGTCAGCTTAGTTTTGAGTCAATCGTCATAGCGTTATGGTCAGTTGTATTTTGATAGTTTTTAATTGTTTTAATAATGAAGTGCGCTGTTTTCTGATGCAAGAATTGTTCAGGATTAAAACTGAAGCATATTGATGGCATTCAATTTCATGCGTAAATCCCTAAAATTAATATTTACACTGTAAATCACATTTTCGCGTTTGTTCGCCAGATTGTAGCTAGTGACATCTGTCGTCGAAGAGATGCATTCTAACCACTTCTTAGCAATTTTGTGTTTTTATCATTATCAATGCATATTATGACAACTGTTTAATCAAATCACTTGCATAGGTTTATTTTGCTCTCTATACGTTATTTATTAGATAAATTACATAGCTTGATACATGAAACAAGATATATGATAAATGCGCCATCTGTCGGTAAGTAGTCGGTCCTAAGTGATGAATAAAAATGTGTGCATCATGCCAGTAAGACCCTGTTTTAACGAATTTATTATCTCTTTGTAATTTTTTTTTTGAATCCGAACTTATTTTTGTTAGCATTTTAATCAATAAAACTGTGTTATTTACATATTCAGCCTATAACGTTCCCACTGCTGGGACACAGGCCTCCTCACCGTGAGAGGGAGTGGGCCATAATTCATCACGCGGGCCCGGAGCGGGTTTGTAGATAAATGATAAATGATTTTATTTCTGTAAGTAGGTTTGTACAAACACTTTTACACGTCAATCATATTTTTTTTAAACTACATGAGGTCGGCGTTTCCTATCTGACTACTCTGTGAAGAAAGGCCGAAACAAACTCAGAGGTTACAGTCTCTTTTAAACTCCAGACATAATCTTGGTCAGATCATGTGAAGACCATGTGGACTGGTGTCTGAAATGGCCTTTTGAGGAAAGAACCACACAGATTGAGTGGGCCTGTCCATTCTGTACACGCATTTATCAGTAATCATGCAGCTCAACTCAGAACTTGAGGAGCTCAACGATTTGACGAACAATACCAAAGAAAGGACATTTGAGTGGGCCGCATAAAGTACTCAAACTGCCAGATTTACATTCAAACTAACTGAGAAAGAGATGAAACACAGAACAAAAAAGAACAAAAAATAAATTTAAAAAATTACCCACATAATCCTCACATTCACAATAATTAAAACAATAATAATATTATACTTCTCAAAGTAAATATTCATGTCAAAGTTTAAATAATAATTATCAAATGTCAAAGAGTATAAGTTTGCAAAAACAAAAAACAAAAACAACATTTAGCATGCAAAAATTGGAGCAGGTCAATCCCAAGCTTTTTTGTCCTCAATATAAACTTTAACGGTATAAAAGGCTTTCCGGCACAACTTACGTTTAATGAATGATTTAAATTTATTGAGACTTAGATCTTGAACATGGCTTGGAAGTTTATTATAAAAGCGTATACATTGACATCTGAATGACCCACCTATTTTCTTTGAGCCTTGTTGATGGTACAACACATTTGTGTTTATTCCTAGTATTTATACTATGGATATCACTGTATTTTTTAAACAATTTCATATTTTTATGGGCATATAAAAGATTTTCAAAAATATACTGTGAAGGCACAGTCATTACATCAATTTCCTTAAATTTCTCTCGGAGAGAGTGTCTCGGACTTAATTTATAAATTGATCAAACAGCTCTTTTCTGCAAGACACAGATAGTCTAAATGTCGGCGGCATTTCCCCACAACAGAATACCATACGACATTACACTATGAAAATAGCTAAAGTACACTAAACGGGCTGTCTCTATGTCAGTTAAATTACGAATTTTTCTGACAGCGTATGCTGCAGAGCTTAGCTTTTTCGACAATTTATCTATATGTGGGCCCCACTGAAGCTCCAAAAATTAAGCTTGAAATCCAAAGTTAAGCCCAAGAATACAGTGCTATCTTCAGGATTCAATTCTTCGCCTTTCATCAACACACTAGTTTTCACCTGCCTAACGTGGGGTAGCGTAAACTTAATGCATTTGGTTTTTTTTCATTAAGAAGTAAATTATTAACATTGAACCAGTGAACTACTTTTGAGATTGCGCTATTTACATCGTCATTAACCAGCTGCTGACGTTTAAGTTTAAACAAAATTGAAGTGTCATCCGCAAACAACACTATATCATGATTATCCTTTATGGGGTAAGGCAAGTCATTAATATAAATAAGAAACAAGAAAGGACCAAGAATTGAGCCCTGTGGGACTCCCATTGTCCTACATTGGCCTACCCAAATGTCCTGTCTTTGGTATTGTTCGTCAAATCGTTGAGCTCCTCAAGTTCTGAGTTGAGCTGTATGATTACTGACAAATGCGTGCACTGAATGGACAGGTCCACTCAATCTGTGTGGTTCTTTCTTCAAAAGACCATTTCAGACACCGATCCACATGGTCTTCACATGATCTGACCAAAATTATGTCTGGACTTTAAAAGAGACTGTGACCTCTGAGTTTGTTTCGGCCTTTCTTCTCAGAGTAGTCAGATAGGAAACGCCGACCTCATCTAGTTTAAAAAAATATGATTGACGTGTAAAAGTGTTTGTACAAACCTACTTACAGAAATAAAATCATTTATCATTTATCATTTATCATTTATCATTGATACTATGGATCCGGGAGATCTTTTCCCATTTACATCAACACACCGAATCCTATTACACAAGTATGAAATAAGAAGATCCAGAGCGATGTTCCGGATCCCGTAGTGGCGGAGTTTCCTGATTAAAGTTTCAAGAAGCACGCAATGGAATGCTTTAGATAAGTCACAAAAGATGCCCAAGGCATCGTATTTATTTTCCCATGCATTGTAAATATGCCCTAAGAGTTCAACACCGGCATCGGTAGTTGAACGTCCCCTTGTAAAACCGAACTGTTTGCAATGTAATAAATTATGTTTATTAAAAAATCTTTGCAATTGGTCTATAATTAAGTTCTCGAAAATTTTACTAGAGGTAGGTAGTACTGAAATAGGTCTATAATTAGAGGGGTCTGATGTACTACCTGATTCAAACAACGGAAACTCCCCACAGTTGATACAATTATTAAATATAAGAGCTATATTAGGTGCTACAATATCAATAATGGACTTAGCGACTTCTACAGAATTACCCCACAGATCTGAAGTCTTTTTTACATTCAAAGTGGGAAAGGTTTTAATTATATCTCGACAGCTAATATGTTCAAAATGAAATTCGGAATCACAAACATTAACATTTTCCTTTAGCAAAGACTCAGCAACAGAAGGTGACGAGTTTAGAAATTTTGTAGTTGAAACTGGAATATCTGCAAAGAAATTTTCAAAAGCCGCGGCGACTTGCGAGTCTGATGTTATTATGTTGTCATTGATAGACAGGTTGTAGTCAGTATTTCGCTTACTAGACCTTCCTTTCCTTAGATGTCACATGACTTCGAATTTTTGGTTCTAGGACATGCCGATTTCCTCACGATTTTTTCCTGCACCGTTTTGAGAGCAATAGTGATGAAATGAATACAATGTAAAGCGTCTGGCTGGGTTCGAACGCACGACCTACAACTCGTAAGTCGCGGCCATTAACACTGGGCCAACACTGCTGCTGTGTTGTTTAGCGGCTAATTATAAATGTTGTCTAAAACATATTGATGATATTAACAACTTTTTGATTTAGCTACCTACCTATATACCCGATGCACCACATGACACTATTAAAAAAACAATTTCAAACAGGGAAAACATTTCCATTTCAGTTTGGTAATAAATAATGTGTTTCCGCCATATTAACGAACATAAAATGTTCTAGAACAAAGCGTCATACTTAGTAACGCCATAGTGGCCAGTGGACGAACTAAAATAACAAACAGCTAGTTCAGTTTTATTGTCATAATTCCCTTCACCGCTAGATGGACTTCTAAAAATGGGCGAGTACGTCGTACCCCGTCCCGCTCTCAACCGCATTCAGGCGACGCTACTTTCTAAAAAGATTTTGCTTTACGGCATCTCCGCTTGTTTCATTATTCCGTGGGTTGAAATCATTCAAAAATATTTTTTATGACATAAAAACTGATAGAATGAAACGTTTTGTACGATAATCGGAAATATGTAGGTAGGTACTTGAATTCAGTTATAAATAAAAGAGAGAATCTCTTTTTCATGCGATTGATGCCCGAGTGGTGCAACAAAATATACTTATTATTATATACTAGCTTCTAGTAAGCGAAGCCGTCGCTCGCGTGCATTTCGGTCTGCCACAGAAAGTCTTTATCGTGCGTCCCGCGACCAGAACATTCGTGAAGTGTATTCTATTCATCCCATATTCATCAAACATTTAAAATAGGCCCTTTTAGGTAACTTCCGTATTGAAAAGATTTTTGTTCCCGAATAAATAGAAGAAAATATTCTGGAATGGTTTATACAGGAACTCGTGACACGTGTTGAAAACTATTGATTTATATGAGATCACTTAATTAACTGATCGTGAGAACTATCTTGAGCAAAATGGGCATAAATCATTATAGCACTGTAAATTGATGATACATTTACTATGAGAATATACTTAATATAAGAGTTGCACTGAGAAAGTAAAATGATGAGTACGACGCACAATCAATACCTAATGGCTGAAAACGGTTTAGGCCCTAAACTTTAGTGAGTAAGAGAGAGAAAGCTTATTGCTGTGAGAAAAACAGGAGACCGGCTTCGTTATCATCCCTACTCTGTGTTGTTTACGGGGTGAGAAGTGACACCGGTAGACGCCTGGCGGGACTGATCGAATGGTAACTGATCAATTATTGTATGTATGTGTTTTTGAATGCCGAATCATAAAAAAATTAGCCAGAAAATCAAAAATATTTTTTTGTTGTCGACCTTATCAAGAAGGGGAGCAAGAAATTTGACGCGAACGAAATCGCGGGCAGAAGCTAGTTAGATATATATAAATAATCGAATTCTCGGAAATGACTCCAACGATTTTCATAAAATTTAGTATGTAGGGGGTTTCGGGGGCGACAAATTGATCTAGCTAGGTTTATTTTTTATAAAACATCAAACCAAAAAAAAACGAGCCTAGCTCGGTCATCCAGATATTATACAGAATATGAAACACCCATATACTCTGGGAACATGTAAATTTTTGACAAAAGAGACTATAAAACCATAAATCACTTACCCATGAGAAGTTGTATTTCTGTTTTTCTTTCTGTGCGGCTTTTTCGGCCTAAAATGTAAATGATAATTTCATCATTCTCGTGCCGTCATCCCAATTTATTTGGGGTCAGCGTAATATGTCTTTTCCTTCCATAATTCTCTATTAGTCGCCATCTACGCAGTCACCACCTTTCTAGCCATATTATCTTTCATTCAGTCCATTCATCGGTCCTTTGCTTTTCCCTATTCCTAAAACCATCGTCATTCATATTCAAATCACTTGGTTTAAATAGGTTGATTTTACTTATATTCTTTTACATATTGTGAATGAGAGAACGTTGTAGGCCTAGAGTTTCTATTCTTTATTTTCATTCCTCTAAGTACCTGGTACTTATTGACAGGCCTGCACTGTCCTCCCATACCTAATATCACTGTAATTTGAAAACATTATAAAAGCCAATTATTTTTAAAAGAGTAACCGTGGAGTTTCTTGCCGGCTCTTCTCCATAGGAAGCGACAAATTGGAACCGGGCACCTAGCTTCTGACGTTTCATAAGTTAAGGTTTATGTGAAATAAAATATTTTGATTTTGATTTTGAAAACTTTCCTCACGAAATTTTCCTCATTCCTCCGGATCACAGCCCATAACATGACAAGCGATTCCCACACAACTTTTGAGTCACTGGTGCCGCTTTCAGACTTCCTCTTTTGTATGTTATCTTATCTAATACCTTTAAACAAGCAATTCTTGTATATTTATAATCTGAATCTCGGAAACGGCTCCAACGATTTTCATGAAATTTAGTACACAGGGGGTTTCGGGGGCGATAAATCGATCTAGCTAGGTTTCATTTTTAGAAAACGTCAAACCAAAAAAACACCGAGCAAAGCTCGGTCATCCAGATATTTCTATTAATTCGCTTAACACCACGCATGTGTTAATTGGTTCAAAAAAACACTTTTAGTAGAGATGAATTTACATGAGTTCGGTGTTTCCTATGCGACTACTTTGAGAAGAAGGGACCGAAACAAACTCAGTGATCACAGTCTCTTTCAAATTCCAGACATAATCTTGGTCAGGTCATATGACCTATCCAGTCAGTGCACGCATTTGTCAGTATCCTGTAGGTCAACTCAGAAAAAAGAAAGAAAGGGCATTTTGGACAAATCATCAAAATTACCTGAGAAAAAAGAAATATCCACATATTCAATATTCCCCACATTCACAATACAACTGAAACAATGAATTCAGCCCTTGGCTCTAGATTAGAGATGAGAATATAGGTTGAATTTGTTTATTGGTTATTAGTTAATGGTTAAAAAAAATATCGATAAATTTATTGAAAATATTAGTTAATATTTTTATTCAAATAGTTAACTGCAACATGGTTAGTCGTTGAATATTCTACTAATGCATGTTGAAATTGTTAAGTTATCTCAATGAACTTTCCTCCATACTTGAACAGGCTTAGGACTGACTAGCATTTATTTTGGTTAGATGTTCGAATATTTTTAATACGTGAGAATATCATTATTTCGTCTCAGCATTTGTTAAAACAGCTTCACAATCTTCACATTAATCGAAAACAATACAACACGACGACACGGCTTTGTTATTCGAATAACAAAACAAAACTAACCTATTCAATCAATCAACCATTAACCGACCGAAATATTTGTTAAAAATATCACTTGCGTTTGTTTAGATAAAATATCCCCAAAAGTAAATGTGTTTTATCGTAAGAGAGATAGAGCATACAATTGAATGCACGTAACGGAATGAATGTTTTTAAGAAGTTGAAATGATATTTTTATTCGATAATGTTAATTTTGTTTATCGAATGTCATCGTTAATTTTAATGGTTGATGGTTATATTCAACATCTCTACTCTAGATCCCCTAGAGTAGAAATTCTTCGTCAGTTATTTAAAAAATTGTCTCGCTTTGGCTCACATTAACCTGTATCAAGTCCATCCCGTTTACGCACAAAGTACTTCCGAATCACATCTCCAGGAGATAATCATTTTAATCATTCGTATTTTATTGGATAGGGTATACCTAACCTCGAAGTTCGTCGCATATAAATTTGGGAAAAAAAATCCTGTGGGAATATAGGGGTGATTTATTGTTCACTCACAGATTTTAATGCTAAGTGGTGTATTACAAATATTAAGCATGTAGTAATTAGGAGATTATAGCCACAAAAGTTATAATTAATTGCTTTTCAGTTTTTTTTGGTGGTTTTTTTTTTTTATTTCGCATAATAACGTTTTATAGTAAAAATTAATACCAATTGAAACTCACCCCTTGTATTGTAGGCAACACTCCAACGCTTTTGAAATTGAGAGCATCTTCATCCTCGAACACCCATGTAACCTGTGTGTACAATAGTGGAAGATTACCATTTCACAAAGTACCTTCTATTTATAGCCTGTGTGGCTGTGTTCTGGTAATTCCTTTGCCCAGGACAGAACAGGCTAGCTACAAAAAACTTATAAGTACCAATTTTTTTTTAAGCTTCCCAATGACGTCTTAAGAGGTTAACAATTAGGTATTGCATTTACACCTTGTACAGTTAGTTTCCTAACTATTCTTAAAATAAACGTGGCACACAGTTTGTTGCTTACCCTGGATTTGGATCCTTGATCTGGATCCTTGAAGACCTTCGTTTCCTTAGTTTCCTGCTTCAGCTTTGGAGCACCATCCACATTAAAAAACGTACTAAACAATAATAAGATAAATACGTAAAAAGTCAGTATTTAGGTAACATAGGTACGTAAATAATGTAGCTGCTCCATTTGAATTGAGTATAAGACAATTTTAGTTCAGTACGTAAACTTAAAATAACGGTTAAGAGGCCGTATACGAAATATTGTCCATTTCGCTGATTTACTTGATTTTACAGACGTGATTTTATAGTTAACTGAAGTTTATTTCTGTTGTTTTATTTTATGAACGAGAGTTCTAAAATAGGCTTTCGTGGAAGCATCTTTAAATAAATATTAAAATGATCAAAATGTTTAAATTGTTTTAGGTAGTTACAGTACAGTAGGAATGCCGTACAAATGATTTGTCTATATCATTTACCTGGAGTTTGACTCAATCGTTAAAGGCATGTCTTCCGGGACCTTATCCATATGCTTAAGACCGCCAAACGGTAATAGCACATAGGCGTCCTCCAAAGATTCGTAATTAATCGTTGTGCCAAGACACATCACTCCAACTGCTAATTCACTATGCTGGAAAAAACTCATTATCATTTCAGACCTGAGTCTCCCCTCTCCTTAATTCTTTCTGGAAAAGATTGCGTTGGTCAGGATAACAGTATTCTTCTGAGCGAGTCTATGGCAATCTAAATTGAGTCGGCCCAGAATTTGGCGACGATTTTGGCGCCTACAGGATAGTATACAATGACGCCACATTAAATCCATTTAAGCTAAGGATCATTCTGTGCTGCCAGTCAATAACTTGATACCGCCAACATTTTGTCTTCTAAAATCAAGCACCTACTAAACAAAACAAAACTAAGAAATGATAGTGTTAAATAAATAAAGAATTATTAAATGGTTCGAAATACCTAGTATATAATATAGTATTTAAGGAGTCTGAGATGATGCTAAAGGAATCTGATCAACGAACCAAAATAAAGGTACATTTTTATTCTGAGAGCTGATTAGCTATTACGGATGTACAGTGACAAATATACGGACAGATATGACAGCGTAGGCTTAGTAATAGGCTTCCGTTGACACACTTTTGGGGACGGCACCTTGAAAAAGAGGATCATGCATCAAATTACCTCACAAACGAGTAGCACCCTCTCTGAATCCGGATGCCTGGCTATCAGCTCACTGATGTAGAAGTCACCGTAAAGCTGTCGCAATCTCTCGGAGTGCTGCTCCAAGATTGGCACTAAATCGTCGTTGTCTTCTTCGCTGCGTGATATCATAGCAAAGAATGTACTTAATAAAAATCTTGTATACGCTTACTGAATGAACTTACTTAATGAACAGCCTTAAACTGATCAGTCATGAAATTTTGTAAATTAGCTCCTAGATTAAAGATTTTTTTAAATCTGTGATAGATTAAAAAATCTGGGGAAATAGGGGATGAAACTTTATACATAAGGAAGTTCGTAATTTTTTCCCATGGCAAATCCCATTGAGCACTTGGATGTGAAGAGCGGAAGATTCTCTTTCATAAGAACTACGCAGATATGTAGATATTAACCTCGTATGTCCATGTTGAAGGTTTGTGTGAATGTCCTACTTTACAGAAGAGACGCTAGACTTACACAGCTCTTCTAATCTTGAGTCGTGGGCAAACCTCCGAGCGGTCGGCAATGCACAGCGCAGGCAGCTTGTCGGCACAGACGCCGCGGTCCATCGTTGTCACACGTCTGAATGACCCCTCCGACCGAGCCTGGCCAGGTACCAAGTCTACAAACATATTTTCGTTTCATTCCACATGATAAAATTTTAACCAGTGCGCAATATGTAACCATGAATTAAGCATATCATTCTAGAAATTTTTCGTCGGTTATTTTAGAAAAATGTCTACGCTAGGGCGTCTAGAATTATATGCATGGTTACAGTTTGCGCACTGGTAAATGTTTTATCCTGTATTACCTACGACCATGGGCGTAACGAGGGGTGGGCAGTGAAAGCCCCTCTTTTGTGTTATTATGACCGACTAAAGCTTCATTTTCGGTTTTCTATCATTTTGGGTCAAAAATCATGATTCGGCCATAAACCAGCCGAAGCTCGACCAGCCGAAAATCGAAAAGTTAACTTTACTGATTATGTAATATTATAGAACAAGAAAGACACTAATTTGTTAATGGAATTATCGCGTTTTATTTCTGTCTATTTAAAGGCCTATATTTGCTCTTTCTCTCCCTAGGTGTAAAAACAAAAGACTTCGGTGCACAGCGAAAATATTATATTTTTAATGTCTATCTCATTTTCGCTTTCTGCTTCGTTTTCGGCCGAAAATAAGACTAAAGCCGAAGCTTCTTTTTCGTTTTCGGTTGCAAATAACACTTGTTAGTATTCCCTCTCAACAGATGAATAAATGGCATGACTTAACAGTTAATACGTACTAAATATACATATAGGTACTTACTTGGATAATTAAGCAACGATTTAATCATAGCTATGTGAAGAATGTAGGCATCGTGCATGAAAATTGTCCTAAGCATATTATCGACAAGCTCACGGCCGTATTTCGGGTTCCAGCACAACAAGTGTAAAAACAAGGTGTTACGGGAGGTCATTTCTTTTACCCTGAAAAAATTGTTAAGTCACATAAGCATCTTTTGAACGCCGCGGCTATTGATATCAAACGACGTGCTCTGGACGCCAACGACTTGAGAAGATGTTATGATTAGATCGCATACACAACACAAATCTATAAATGTCCCTAGCCATTTCCCAACTATGTTGGCTTTGGCTTCGAGTCTACTCGGATGCAGCTGAATAGATGTGACTGGATCACATACACACATCAATCAATCTGCTATGTTGGGGTCAGCTTCCATTCCAACCAGGTGCAGCTGAATACCAGTATTTCAAGATCTTATGCAGAGTAAGTTTTTATCCATACATTTTGACCGCGCGAAAAAAAAAAGCTGTTTCGTAGAAAAGTGCAATTAGGTATTGCACTTTTCTATGAAACAGCTGATTTTTTTTTTTTCGTAAAACCGGCGTAAAATTTCTGCGCTATATCATTCTAGACCCCCTGGTCTAGAATGATATGCAGAATTCGTGGCTTCATTTCGTACTGTGGCGGCAACTACCTACTTACATCGCTAAATGCAAACTACGCAACTCACTGACGTCATGTTAAATCCTGCATCGCGCAACCAGAGTACAGTACGCGACTAGCATATTTTACAAAGACCCGAACTTAATCTTGAGGCAGTAGCCCACCATACCTAAAGTGTACCTACGTGAAAAACACAAAATTCTTTGCTGTCGCGCAGTCGGATAAAAATCAAAAAATTAACACAAGTTAGGCAAGCTAACGCCCGTTGTATACGGCACGGTTTCTTCACGGAACAGCGTACTAGCCGGACCGCAGAATAGATAAAATCGTCTGTGCTTGTATATGATGCGGCAAACCACCGGGCATACAACTGACGACCACGCAGCCTACACGCATACACATGGCGAATCAACCGTTTTTCAAGGCAAAGAAACGTGGACGAACAGGTCACTAGAAAGTTAAAGGGAAGAGTAGCCCTAGCGCTAGGGTAGCGCGCGAAATTCAAATTTTCTTACGTTTTTTGCATTTGCAGGTCAATATCAAGCGGTAGATACGAGATGTAGGTCGTAGGTTCGAACCCAGATAGGCACTCACTGCTCTCAAAACAGTGAAGGAAAACATCGTGAGGAAACCGGCATGTCCTAGAACCAATAATTCGGAGACATGTAACATCTACCAACCCGCAGTGGGCTCGCGTGGTGGATTACGGCCCACTCCCTCTCACAGAGAGAAGGCCTGTGTCCCAGCAGTGGGAACATTATAGGTTGATTATGATGATCAAGCTGTATGTTAAACAAAATATGATTCGCGACCGTAACGAGTAGGTACCTATGTATTTACAGAATGCATCATCATCATCATCACTTCAGCCGAAAGACGTCCACTTCTGGACATAGACCACCCCCAAACTCCGCCACTTGGACCGGTTCTGTGCTTCCCGCATCCAGCGGACTCCTGCAGCCCTGACAAGGCCATCGGTCCACCTTGTGAGCGGCCTTCCAACTTTACGTCTTCCGATACGCGGTCGTCACTCCAGAACTTTTCAGCCCCATCAGCCATCTGTTCTGCGAGCAATGTGCCCTGCCCACTGACACTTAAGTTTGCCAATTCTTCGGGCTATGTCGGTTACCTTGGTTGTCTTGCGGATCCCTTCATTCCTGATTCGGTCACGCAAGGAAACTCCAAGCATAGCCCTCTATTGCTCTTTGGGCGACTTTAAGCCTTCTTATGAGGCCCATTGTGAGCAACCAAGTTGCAGTTCCATATGTTATCACTGGCAACACGCACTGGTCAAAGTGTTTCGTCTTGAGACATTGCGGTATGTGGGACAAGATATTAGCAGAATTATAATAATTAAATTTATCAATACAAGCCTCCAAGTTCATTTAATCCCATTGATTGATTTTTTCTGACCTGCAAATTGCAAAAATCCTTAAGGTACGTGAATGTAATACTTACTTGTATTTGGCCCACACATACTCTTCCCATGCACCTGGATGCACTGATGGCAGCAACGGATGATCCCGAGCCGTAATGAACCCGATAATGGTTTTCTTTTGGTCTAGTTGGCATATACTCAATGTACAATTCTCACTGAAAAACAAATAATAAGTAATTCGTATGCTTATCTATGGGTATTACATACCGAAGAGGCTAGCGACTGCAGTCGCTATCTCGATACCTTGATCTCCACACTTGCTAAAGTTGCTAAGTATTTCTAGATAGATGGCGGCGGGAACACGTCGGTTCAATAAATCGTACCTGAAAGCTCAGGTGCTCAATCCGGTGTTTGAGCTGTACTCTACCGACTCTAGAAGAACAAGTTGAACCGATTTGCCCAATCAGGACGGATCACATCCATGGTTGCAGACGACCGCAATGTGAAACCAAAATATTTTGTTTTTAGCATCACGAGAAGGGATCGCCCGCGAGCCCCAAAACATCCCGCGATTCACCACAGTGAGGGTATGCTTCTGCTATTAGCATGCATTTGCGTATTTCAAATTAAATAATCTAGCGAAACTGCGCAGACGTGATGGGTATCTAAAAATGATAAAACAAGAAAACCAGGGTTTTGTTGATTTCTTCAAGGGGTCAACTGAACTAGGTACCTCATGTACGCACGGCTACACATATATATAAGCTATACATTTCCAGTATAAGCTGATCTCACATAGTATAGGATTTCCGTACAGTGCGAGATCAGCGTAACCTGGAAATGTATACCTTGATGTGTAGCCGTGTGTACCTATGTAGTATATGCTATTGTAGGATACTCGAAGTGTGAGTTAAGAAAACATGTTTATTTATGTTTTAGTGTTTAGATACTCATAACGTATGTAAAGATTAAACAAAAAATGCTTAGGTATCAATTCACATTGATTTTAGTTTTCTATTGTTTAGATATCAAAAACCAATCACGTATCTACAGTTTCGCTAGCTTATTTAATAAAACCCTGTAGAGTTCTACAGGGTTTTATTAAATAAGCTAGCGAAACTGTGATACTGTGACTGTGATGATGATATGTAGTTACATAGGTAGCCGCAGCCATCAACGGCCCCTCGTCCAGTGATCTACGACAGGGACCCGGGAGGACCCGGGACGCCCGTCAAGGGCTCAATACCAGATTCTTTGGTCTGACGTAGGTACTTACCCGTAAATTGTAATTGCCCAACTTGAGGCATAGCTTGTTTAACTTGTTGTTAGGTTATGAATCATGAATGAATGATCATTTCAGCCGAAAGACGTCCACTGGTGGACATAGACCCTCCCTAAACCATACTGCGATCGCCAACTCGCCTGCCAAGCGTGGCGATTATGGCAATCTTCCCAAAAATTACATCATCATTTAATCTAACCATCACCACAATGCCAGTAAGAACACAACTTCATTTGCAATAAATAACGATCATCTTACATGAGATTAGTGATATCGTAGATGCAATTGACCCTGAAGTTTTGGGATATTGATTCGTTCAGTAACCCCAGTATATGAGGTGCATCTCCAACATTAGCCAATCGCACAGTACCCAAACGCGTCCTTCCTGATCTACCCGCTGGTTTCGACATTTTTCTTAGAATTCTCAATTTTTTTGTTACTAAAACTATACAGCCGATGATCAAAACCCAAAATTCTCACGAAATTTAACTATATAAAAAAGTACTCTGTGAAATTGAAAAAGTTCAACTTCTGACAATTGGCAGTTCAAGCCACAGAATAATAATGTACTCTGTGCCACAGAACATAAATACCTCAAGCGGGTTCAAGAGTTCAAGAAGAGAAGTCAGTTTTGTTTTTTATTACACCCTTAAAGTACTTCTACACTTATTCTAGATTGTAAAAATTTGTGAGTTTTTCGTTCTTATGTTACATTTCTTCAATAATTTTATGTAAGTTTAAGTTATGGACCTCATGCAAAGCAATTAACTGGAAAAGACGATCCTCGCTGTGATGACTACTTGGGACTTTTAACATTTTAAACGTAGATAAAAACCCCTAAACAAATACAGAAAAAAAAACGTAGATGACTGCAACAATTTAGAAAAATTACTGGACAACAAGAAGTGGTACCTACTATTCTAAAATCTAGCGAATATAATTTATTAAGGGCTGATTTTTCAACCGTCAGATATCTTGTATCTGAAGAATAAATCTGACAGTTTGGCATAATTATTTTGTTGATAAGACTGGCTGTCAGAAGCCCGAAAGTCTGACAACCAGTCTTACCAAGGGGTATCGTATTACCCAGTAACTGGGTTGTGGAGGTCAGATAGGCAGTCGCTCCATGTAAAATACTGGTATTCAGCTGCATCCGGTTAGACAGGAAGCCGACCCCAACATAGTTGGGAAAAGGCTAGACAGATGCAGATGATGATGATGATGATTATGATTTTCCATACAAAAACTGTCAGACCAAAATATTTATTCGTCAGATAAAAGTTATCTGACTATTGAAATATCAGCCCTTGAACATACGGAGGTGTATGTAAAGGGTTCAGTATTGATTAACTCTTCTTCGTCGTTCACTGAATGCTGAGGATCGCGACCACTTAAAGAGTCATACGACGCGTCTCCAAGTTATGTTGACATTGACATTATGAATTTTATTTAAACAGTGACATGAATATTTACTTTGTAAAGTATTATATTGCTTTAATTATTGTGAATGTGATGACTGTGTGTGTGGGTGTTTATTTTTTCTTCAATTTAGTCATGGTCTGGCAGTTTTAGTAATTTATGCGGCCTACCCAAATGTCATTTCTTTGGTATTGTTCGTCAAATCATTGAGCTCCTCAAGTTCTGAGTTGAGCTGCATGATTACTGATAAATGCGTGCATTGATTCGACAGGTCCACTCAATCTGTGTGGTTCTTTTCTCAAAAGACCATTTCAGACACCAATCCACATGGTCTTCATATGATCTGACCAAGATTATCTCTGGACTTAAAAGATACTGTGGCCTCGTTTGTTTCGGCCTTTCTTCTCAGAGTAGTCAGATAGGAAACGCCGACCTCATCTAGTTTAAAAAATATGATTGACGTGTAAGTGTTTGTTCAAACCTACTTACAGAAATAAAATCATTTATCACTTATGCGGTCTTACACAGTGTGTATCGATTGAAATGAAAAATACTGCTTATATGATCGATTTTGGTAAATGTTTACTCAGACGTGTTTTAAAATCGTGTAGAAAAGAATTACATTTTGCCAGATTGCTTTGAAATTGATGACTAATTACTCAAAGTGAAAAATAGCTTAAAAACCACTTGTTTAAAACATTCTTTACCATTTCGTTTTATAGTAAACCAACCTGAAACCAGGAAAGTATGAAAATTAAAATCAAATGCAATATGTGTACATACTTAAAAGTTATTTATTATTCTTAAAATGAAAACTCCCTTAACTTCGGTAATAGCTACTAAATAATTTGTGGAGACCACTGTCAAGTGATGGGACAAAACAATAAAGTTTGAGCATTACTTAATTAATAAAAACACCATGTCAATTGATTTAAGTTCTTAATATACAGAAAACAATAATTCTAATAAAAATAATTTAAATTCAGTAACAATCTTCCTACTAGCCCTAATTAGCATCAATAAATAAGATGACTTCATTTTTGTGGATCTCTTTGGAGTGATTAAAGTTTTACGCCGTTCGTAAATTTGCTAAGGATTTGAAACTAAATCTATAGTAAAACCAGTTTTTGTCTGACCATAAATTAGTGACAAATTATATTTATATCGAGGAACTTATATTTACAGGCGTTATTTAAAAACCCATTTCCCAAAAAATTAAATTATTACAGACTTATCTGTAGGTATCCTGGTGATTAAATATGCTATTACAGCAACTAGAAATAATTGAATTAACAAAAACATATTGCTTGCAATGTTAGGCGGACGTTAAATTTAACAAAAAAAAAAAAAAGTTGAACCAAATCTCATTTCAGTTGTATGGAACATAATTTCAATACCGGATGCACCAAGAAGTTTATAAGCAAATAATACTACATATTTATGTACAGCCAAGTTTAGTCACACTGAATAAGAAACTGATATTTCGGTAACGATTCATCTTCGGCTTCGTATCAACCGGCGCGAATAGCTCATCTCATTTTGTGATGTAGGTACATATTATTATAAAACTATACAGTAAATTATGCTATAAACGACGCGCTAGTCCATAACACTAAATAATACCTAACATATAAAGTAAAAAATTAAAGTTAATACCATCATTAAAAAACATCAATTAATCACACCAAAACGTTCTAATCATTGGGAGGTTTTTTTTTTCTAGTACAAAAATATCTTCAATATCTTCTATCGTTCTATTTAAATGTATGGAAAACGTTTCAATAATTAAATTTTAAAATATAGCTATTCTACGTGTGCATAAGAATTCTTGTATTATTCGATATAATATTGCTTTTATTTAATCAAGCCAATATTCTATGGCGTTATAATGGAACTTATTACTTTCGCGACTATAAATGCCACCTTATTTTACCTATAATATGAGTATCCATAGTAGAAATCTGCGTCACCCTTTAAACATTCTCCGTTTTTACCTATAAAACTACAGCTGGACATCATAATTTAAGATTGATAGTATCCTTATCGATAACATAATAAGTCTTACATGAAAATATCTAGCTACTATTATCTCTTAGAATCATTTATATGAAAACTGTTACAATACCACAGTTGTCTGTTGTTAGATTAGTGGCCGCGGCCGGCCATAGTGTGACTTTCTTTTAACTATATCGACTGCGTTCGACGATCCGATTGGCCCTTCGCCAAGCCGGAGTCGAGCGTCGGAGCGCCGAACGCGGTCGATGCATAAAGTCGATATGGTTAAAACAAACTTACACTAAGGGCTCTCAATCTATCTTCTGTGGTAAGTCATATTATAAACATGCGAGTACATGAGACAACTTATTACATAAGGCAAGTGATTAATTTGTTATTTCTATATTAAACCTATCACACTCGAGAAATCTGAAGAAATATTGGACAAAGCACGACAACTCATGAACAGAGCACAGCTCCTGGGCGTCAATCATTAAGAAACCAGAGACAGGACACACTTATGACTATATTTTTTACACGAGCTTCCTAAACTGGAAACTAAACCTATTAGCATACGTTATAAAATTATTTACACAAATCCGCTGCTTCCCTAAAGCGTATACAAACATTTCTGTCCCTATTCCATCAAATTTCAAGGATTTATAATCAACCAGACATTGTGATTAGTACGTCTAGTTGATAATAGAATCCGCACCATTAAAAATACATTACATAGTTGAGTTCCGAGTTGCGATATTAAGCCGATTGGCGATACAGGACTAAATACTGAAAACAGCATTTTAATTTACAGCTTGTGAAAAATACCATTTTGTTTTCACTACTTGAGGTATAAACGCGTTCTGCTGCTGTCTTAATATAATAATAATAATGGGATAGTAAGCGTTAGTAAGTCCGGACACGCTGTAATATCATATGGAATGGGGTGTGATACCCGAATGTCTGGTGGGGTCATAGGTAGCACAGTGTGGCCGGCCCGCATCACTTGGCGGGCTTGTGCTTGGGCGGCGTCGTGGGCGGCCCGCCCGCCTCCGCAGACGCGCCGATGGCTACACCTTCGCTGTCTATCTCCGTCTTCAACAAAAAAAAGCAACCGTTAGTAGTGAAAACTTAAAAAATTATATTAGCATATAAAATGGAGTGGTGGACATTGGTGAGGAGTGCAGTGGTGGCCTAGTGGCCAGGGTTCGTTGGGTTGGAACCCAGGCAGGCACTTTACATTGTGAAAATAAGTTCATCACCACTGCTGTCAAAACAGTGAAGGAAAACGGCATGTCCTAGAACCAAAAATTCAAAGACATGTGACATCTACCAACTCGCACTGGGCCTCACGTGGTAGATAATAGCCCTCTGAAAGAGAGGAGGTCTGTGTCCCAGCAATGGGCACATTATAGGCTGATTAGGCTAATAAATACATTCACTATGATGGATGGCTATAAGAGGAATGGAAGACCAAAGAAACAATAAATTGACTTTGAGAAAGATGATAATAATATGGCTAGAAAGGAAGTGACCGAGTTGACGGAATATGGAAGAAAAATACATGTTGCGCCAACCCCAAATTAGATGATGATATAAAGAAAATGCTTGTTTTATTTGGGCTGTATAAAATATAAACATATGTTCTAGGCTACTAATATTGAAATAATTTTGACACGTTTCTTGATTTGTACTCACTTTTTCATCTTTGTTTAAGGACTGGGGAGAGTCTGTTCCATTGTTAACATTGTCACCAGTTTCAGCTGATTCTGTACTTGTGGTACCTGTAATTTAAACATTTCATTACTATCTAATTTCAGATACCCTCATATTTGAAGGTTTTTTTCTCCATTTTGTTATTTTTAGTATGTACTACAACCAGATATACAGTGGTGGTCATATAATTATGAACGCTTATTTAAAGGGAAGATTTTTCAAACTAACAAGTATAACTAATTGCATGTATTTTTTTGTATTTCTCTTGGTATCGCAAAACTTTTCCATACTAGCGGTACGTTTGTTGATACACATGACTGGCTAAAAAATAAAAAGATAAACTTTATACATTCGATCTGAACTTAGTATTACTACTTACTGACTGGTCACATAATTAAGAATGCTGAATAGTTTCTTTTTTTATTCAAATTTAAATAGAGAACACTCTGTGCACAGAACATAAACCGGAGCAGAATGAAAGCTTCTTGACAGTGCTTAAAATTCTTACCTACTTTTATAGGGCTGTCACTCGGTTAGTGCAACTAAAAAACCGGCCAAGTGCGAGTCGAAATTCGACAAGGAGAACGGACAGACGGCCGGACGGGCAGACCACAGTTACCTGAGGTGATCCCATAAGTATTCCAGTTTTGTCATAACGAACGACGAAAATAAAAAATAGTGTAGCTTTGAAAGACGAAATGGTTTAATAATGGATAGTTTGTACAAAAGTATCGACTACAAAAGTTCAAACGGAATCTTGCTACGACGCGACGGCCTCCACACATACTTTAGTACTTACCTGCAAACCTACTAAAACATAAATACGAAAGAAACAAGTCGGCGACGAACAATAATACGCCAATATAGGTGGTAGATAAACCATAAGAATAATAAATAATTATTGTTATGCGAAATCCTTATCGCCATCTTAATTATTTTGGACACTGCTTGTCTCGTTACTAAATACTTTTATAATAAGCATTAAAAATGTGAAGGTACAGGTAGGTACCGTCATTTAACTGACAAGATCCTTTGGATACACAAAATATGAAATCTCCTTGGTTTTCCTCCCATTGCTTGTGCTCACAATACAACTGTTTGGCATATTGAACAACAATTAAAAAACGATTATAAACGTCCGCGTCGTATAGCTGCCGCTAGCAGCAGCCCGTAACTTCGTCCTCTTACTGTTACTGAACTAGTTCAAACCGGTTTGAACGCGAGCGGGCGCCGCTGCTCACTCACCCCCTACGCCTTGTCGGTGACATGTCATGTCACGCACACTAAGCTGTGCGTGTAGTAGTTTACCTACGCAAGGCGTTATTATGAAGCTTTATCTCTGCTCGGGTATATGTTCCGTGCCCTGTGGCTTTGTGGTTGTAGGTTATGTATGATTCGTATAATTTTGGCACCATTTAGAGCTGTAAAAGTCTTAAAGGTGATTGCTTCATATGAAAATAATGGGGAAAAACAAAAGTTGTGACAAATCTACAAGGAAAGCAATAATAAAACATCGCGAGAAGAATTGGTCGTATAAAAAGATAGCCGACGATCTGCAATACTCAAAAACGATGGTTTTCCACGCTGTGAAGCAGTTTGCCACGTATCAAATTACTTCAAAAGTACCACGTGTACCTAAACAGAGAAAGTCATCTCGTCGAGATGATCCAAATATCGGTCGATTGGCAAAACAAAATCCTTTTAAAGGATCTGATGAGCTGAGAAAAGAATATTTTGGTGAAAACAACACGGCTGGATGTCCTAGGTTGTGATGTGTATTGTATATACCGCTCACCTTCAAATTCTAATATTGATGGATTCACGGACTCTCTTAGCACACAACTTAACAACAAATTGTCACATAAAAACACTATTATAGCTGGAGATATAAACATCAACATCATTGCTAGAGAGACTGAATCATCCCAAGATCGCAAGAATAGAGTTGGTTACCTAAATATGCTATCTCACTTTGGTATACTGCCTGGACATACACTTGCCACCAGGGAACAAAACTGCCTTGACCATTTTATGTTAAATATAAACAAAAAGAAGTTCTCTGCGTCTATTGCTGTCTTATACTCAACTATCACTGACCATCACACCACATTCCTATCTCTAGCAAAATTAAAAAATATTTACACGGCAAATAGAAATACGACTACAATAAATTACGAGCAAGCTCTGAAAGATCTAAAGGAGAAGAAATTATCTGATCTATTATTTTGTAATGACCCAGACTTATTAATTAGTAGCTTTATAAATACCTTAACTTCTATTATACATGAAAACACGATCACGAAAAAAATTCCGAATAGTAAACGGATCATCAAACCATGGATCACTATGGGTATACTACGATGTATTAAGAACCGGAATCGTCTACAAAAACTGAGTCGCATTGACCCCTACAATGAAATACTAAAAATAACGTATACTAGATACAGGAATTACTGCAATCAGCTTATTAAAAAAATAAAAAGGAAATATGAACGAGACTTACTTGCAAAATCTGTAACTAATAATAAAACACTATGGAAAAACATAAAAAATATCACTTACTCTAATAAAATAAAAAGTCAAAGCATAGAATTGTTAAATATAAAACCCACCTCTCATGACTCGATAAATTATATTAATGATTACTTCGCTAACATTGGAAAACAACTGGCCTGTCAAATTCACCCAACTTTAAATAACGTCCATATCCCTGTTCTTCCAGATACATCTCCGCTTAACACTTTCGTACTAATTGACTCTGACGAATCTGAAGTAAACGCTATATTAATGAATTTAAAATCTGACAGTGCCCCGGGCTGGGACAACATTTCAACTAAATTCTTAAAGTTTGTAAGAATAGAAGTCGTTCCTATAATAACCCACTTTGTAAATCTGTGTCTCCAGCAAGGCGTCTTTCCGGCTCCCCTAAAACAATCTATAATAACCCCAGTACACAAGGGGGGGGACAGAGACGATGTCAATAATTACAGGCCTATCTCGGTTTTACCAGCCATATCAAAAGTTCTGGAAAAGGTTATTAATTCTAGATTAACTAAATTCTTTAACAAATTCAACTTACTATCTCCTTCACAATTTGGCTTCAGACAGGCTGTAAGTACCGAAGATGCTGTAGCTTCATTGACTTCTCATATAACTGGGCATCTTGACAAGGGAAAAAAGTGCCTATCCATTTTCCTAGACCTCAAAAAAGCTTTTGACACCGTCTCTGTCCCTATCCTAGTGAACAAATTACAAAAAGCCGGAATAAGAGGTACTGCACTCAGCCTGCTCAGAGATTATCTCTCTAACAGAAAGCAAAAAGTTAAAATAGGACAATACACTAGCGACAATGCAGAGGTAACATACGGCGTACCACAGGGTAGTGTTTTGGGTCCTACCCTGTTTTTAATATACATCAATGATCTGTGTAATATTAAATTAACAAACGCCAGGGTATTTGCATACGCCGATGATACTGCTATTGTATTTGCTGGTGATTCTTGGCAAGATGTTACACTGAGTGCAGAGGTAGGGATTGCCCACGTAGCTGAATGGCTGAAAAACAATTTACTAACATTGAACACCACCAAGACTAACTACGTATGTTTTAGTGTTAGTAACCGGACACAGCCCAATGATGACCTCAATTTGAGGGTACACACATGCGGGGATATAAACAGGATAAGCTGTAATTGTTCATATCTAAATAGAGTCTCCAAGATGAAATACTTGGGCGTGATGGTTGACCAGTTTCTGTCTTGGTATCCTCACCTTGAGCAGGTGATTGCGAGGGTCAGAAAGCTTACCTGGATCTTCAAAACATTAAGATACGTGGCTCCGACTAAAATGTTTAGGAGTGATAAGCGACCTAGAAATCTCCTTAAAGAAATCTATTTTGCTCTAGCACAATCCGTCCTTCTATATTGTATCCCCATTTGGGGTGGCGCAG
This sequence comes from Polymixis lichenea, assembly GCA_949091785.1. Lineage (NCBI taxonomy): Eukaryota > Metazoa > Arthropoda > Insecta > Lepidoptera > Noctuidae > Polymixis > Polymixis lichenea. Next base: position 15,924,156 of record OX420943.1, on the reverse strand, counting down.
CTAAAACTAGATTTTTGGACGTGGAACGTGCACAACGTGCACTTATAAAGATTATGTATTTTAAAACTAAAAGACACTCTACTAAAAACCTATACGAAATCAGTAATTTACTCTCAGTTAGGAAGCTGTATATAACTCAAACGGTTCTAAAAAAACATAAAACCCTCCCTTATCATATGAATAAGAAACACAAAAGGAGAAAAGATATCATTGCAGTAGTTACCCCATGTAAAACCAAATTTAGTAGCAGACAATTTCACCATCTCTCAGCTCAAATATACAACAGGATTAATAAAAACATATATATACACAATAAAAATAATCACGACTGTAAAAAAGTTATAACAAACTGGACAAAGTCTCTTAGTTATGAGGATACGGAAGCTCTGCTGGTTTATCATGAGTAACATAATCACACACCATAAAATATACAAATCTTACTGTTCTCCATATACGAGTACTAGACTACTCTACACCTCGCCACACCAACACTACACCACACCACGCCACACCACACCACACTACAGCACACCACACTACAGCACACCACACGATACCACATCACAATACACCATACCACACTACACCACACTACACTACACTACATCACACTACATCACACTACACCACACCATACTACACCATACCACACTACACCACACTACACCACACCACACCACACCACACCACACCACACCACACCACACCACACCACACCACACCACACCACACCACACCGCACTACACACCACACCACACATCACATCTAACCGCACTACATCGAACATACACGCCACGCTTAACTAAAGCACACCACGATTCACGTGATACATACTCAAAATGTTAGAATAAGAATAAGAAATAACTAATTGCCATAATGTAATATAAATATGTAACATTTGTATAACTAAGATATGGAGGAGCGGAGTCTCCTAACACAGGCATTGTTTGCCTAAAAGGAGGCTCCAAACACAAATCATTGTTTAAGAAGCATTTTGTTTAAATAATAAATATTTCATTTCATTTAAAAAAAAAAAAAAAAAAACAACCCTTCAAGCAATCTTGGCACGCACTATTCGAAGGCGTTTGGTAGAAAAAATGTTGCACGGAAGGATACCAAGGTAGGTGCCCATGTTGAAACGCTGCCAATAGGCAAGCCCGGCTTGCATTTGCAAGAAGGTATAAAAACTGGACAATTAGACAGTGGAAAAATGTAGTTTTTTTCTGTCGAGACAAAAATAAACAGGGGATTTTCTGATGGAAAACGATATGTACGACGCCCCCTGAATAAAGCTTTCGACCCCAAGTACACAAAAAAGACATTAAAGCATGATGGGGAAAATGTAAAAATTTGGGGGTGGTTTTCTGGACATGGTGCTGCACCTGTTAAGCTGATAAAAGGAAACATGGATCAATTCCAATACAAAAATATATTGGAAGAAACAATGTTAACTTATGCTGAAAACGTGTTTCCGGTTATTTGGACATTTCAGGACGACAACGACGAACTTCTCACCACGCAATAATTTTCTGTCTTAAGATTGGCCAGATAGCAGCCCAGATTTAAATCCAATAGAGCGTCTTCGGTGCGAAATCAAGAAAAAGGTTTCAAATCGACAGTGTGGCAATTTTAGAGAGCTTCGTTATTACGTTTTCTTAGAAGAATGGAACTCTTGTTAGAGTTCCATTCTTCTAATGTTCTTCTCTTGGGAAATGTCAAAAATTGATAGGGTCAATGCCTTGCCGGTGTAAAGCAGTAATTAGAAGCCGTGGATATGCTACTAACTATTAATTTTAGTATAATAATATATTATATTCGTTTTTTTCTTATAGCTCTCGAACAGTTTAATAAATCGTTCTTAATAATTTGTTCAACTTTCATACTATTTGAATTTTGAATGTGTTACTTTATTTAAAAAAATTGTAAAAAAGTTGTTAGTGATTTTATTCTATATTCCTAATCCCGTTTGCTCTACTCGTGTGGCTATTTCCTAACATAACTAGTTTCTTTTAAGAAGGAACACATAACTACACATGACATGATTTAGATAAAAATTTCAAAAACTTCAAATCGTTCTTAATTATATGACCACAATTGTACATATTCGAAGTTGTGTGAGTAGTATACGCACCAGCTTGTATGTGATGGGCGTTTCCGCGTTCAGCTTCATGTTCGCGCACCATAGCATCCAAGTTATATCGCCGCCGGTAGGAAATGAAGAACGAACGTACGTGCGCCTCTGTTTTCGTGCCCAGCGTCTCGGCGATCGCTTGGAAGTCCCTGCCTGTGTATGATAAAACTCTTAAATCCAATCATTCACTGACAGACAATGCACAGCCTAAACCATTGGGTTTATAATTATAAGCATGCTAAAACCGTTGGGTCTATCATTCTAGATCCCACCCTAGCGCAGAAATTTTTAGTCGGTTTTACAAAAAAATCAGCTGTTTCATAGAAAAGTGCAATATCTACGCGGTCAAAATGTATGGAACAGCTGATTTTTTTTTTTGTACTACCGATAAAAAATTCTGCGCTGGGGGTCTATAATGATTTGCTGAATTCATGGTTACAGTTTGCACACTGGATAAAATCTTATCCTCTATCAAGGGAAAGTGAAAATTAAGAAGATTTTTGAAAGTTGAGGTGAATTTTCAAAAATCCTAAAGGGGCTAAATAGGTGATGAAAGTTTGTAGGAAGTTCGTAATTTTTGCCGATGGGTAATCCCATCGGGAGGAGGTTTTAACCGCTATCAAAAGCGGTCATTGTACACTTTAGTAATAAAGGCTGTTACATAGGTAATAAAAAAACTTAGTTCATAGATCTTTAGTTATTAATATCACTTAGAATTTGATAAAAGTGTATAAGGAAAATAAAGCTTAAGTACTTTAATTATTTTTATCCCATCGGAGACACGGCTTGTTACTAGATAAACTCAGACTTTTTCAAACAATACTTTTTTGGTGCAATTTCATTTCATGTTAAGGAGGATGCGCTAAGTAAATCCTTGAAATAAAAAACACATTCATCAGAATGATAATAATAATGGGTATAAACAAGAAATCACTAGACTTCACTATGTCACATTTTTTATTTTCCTTATGGGTACATAGTGACGTAATTAAGTTAGCGGGAATCCCTTACCATATTTCCTCACGGCCGTCACCGCCATGAGTAGTTCGTCGTTGGTCCAACGCGAGTTTATCTTGGCGGGCGGCTCGCCGGGTCTCAGCTCCTCAACGCCGGTGTCACCCACCTTGCGCTTCATCGCACTCAACTGCTGTTTGTTCTGTTGCACCTGTTTGAATAATTATACTCACTATACTCAAACCATCATATTTATCCACACTTTCACTTCAGACAAACACAATTTAGAACTAAGAAATTCAGAACATAGGATATAAAGTGCATATCTGGATTATCCAAGAAACTACATAGTAGGACTTAGGATTTGGGCGCCCAGCAACATTTGAAGCGCTGCAACTTTGGGGGTTTAATGGTTTTAAATCAATCAAATTTGAACAAAATGTTGATCAACTAATCTATGTGTGCAGAATACATTTTCCCACAATACTACCTATTACAGTATTGTAGTATAATTAGCATGAAATACTACAAAATTATTGACTATTGAATTAATAAAATTAGTTGAATTATCACATTCTCACATTACATCACACAAACGCTTAGTCACATCCATGCCCTTATCTGGACTTATGACTAATACCAACGTATTTAGAGGGATACAGAGTGTCGACGTAAGGGTGAGAATGTGTCTTGCAACGACACTACATAGCGACATCGTAGCGGGTTGCATCTTACTTGTCTCTTTAGAGATATAACTTCTCTGTCCATAGCTTTGAGCATGGCATCGCCATGATTGATAAGTCCTGGCTGCGGGGGGTCGCCTGGCTGAGGCCCGGTAGCCATGGCGACGAGATCGTCGTGATTGATGTAAATGCCACGCGGCAACCGGTGCTTGTACCGCTGCTGTTTGGAACCCGGCCCGCGTCTCCCGGACGGTCCGCACAGCGGTCTCATCGTCCCCGTGCGTCTGTTACATCACCGCCAATATTCAAACAACCATCCCTATATACAATTAATTAAACCACACTCGGAAAATAATTGAGCTGCATTGTGTAACATGCAAGTGATTGTAACGAGCGAATAATCTAATAAAACTGTAGTATGAATAGTATCGTTACCGACCTGGCGTGCACGAGGCATGCCTGACACAACTTCTGCGAATTGAGCGCCGTGATCTGGTTGCACAGAATGCCGCACACAGTGCACCACTTGCCCGCGCTCTCGCCGCCGCCCTCGCCCTAAACCCCAATTAACATTTTACATTCCTGTCACATTACGACTACCACCAGCTACACGAAATTTATGAGCTCTCGTATAAGGACAGACAAAGACGTACACAATGACTTCTCACACACTTCTTTTAAAACCCATTAGAATATTAAATGATATTCTGCACACATTAGATATATTAAACAAGTAGTCCTTCATTGATCGGGGCTATTAAAGGAAGCATGCGGGAATATCATAGGAAATTGGAAGGAAGGGAGGAGGCAAGCTACATGTTAGAAATTAGTACAATGCGGAAACACAGTGGGTACACAGTTATAGCACTAATATCAATGGATATAGTCTTTAAGGTCCATCAAGATTCACAAGTCACAACACAATAATTAAGTATATTTGATGCGTCATTCAATAACAGACAATTATTTGAACATACATTCTCCTTTTTTCAGTAATACATATTATCGTATTCCGTACCAAAAATATATTGCAACAAAAAAAAATAAACTTAATGAATTTGCATACATGTAAATAAGATAGTAAAATGCTACAGCTCAATAGTTAAGAAATACATTGATAAAGAATGTGTAGTAACAATAATATTGTGTGTATACTATGTAAGTATTTGGATGTTTCATGAATACATAGAGAATATAATATAAATGAATAAATAAATGAAAACTGCATATGAGTGGTAGCAATCATTTCATTATTGTAAATAAAAATGCAGAGCGGTTAAAATGAAAATGAACAAGCATTATCAGAATACAAAAAGCATTTGGACATATGTAATTTAAAATAATGATAATTAGAATAATGACAGTTGAATACAATATTTCATATTTAACAGTTATTTGAAGCAACCATTTTTAAACATACTCATTGATTGACTTAACTATTCAAATAACTGCTGTATATAAACTAGTACACAAGCTCATGTTGCCACAATCAAAACTTGCATGATAAGAAAGTAATGTAATGAAGTGCAATGCTATGACATGGCATAACTAAAACAGACATTTTATGGAATTGTATTTTGAAACAGGGAACCAACATTTCTAAGTAGAAGATATCAACATCAAGTAATGGATGACAAACACCAATTGAATAGACATATATGTGAGAGGATGTAAGAAGACACTGAACATCAAGTTTCCATGGTGACAGCAAAGATATACTCATTGTGGGGAAGCAAAGCACCCACCTGGGCGCCCTGCTGGCCGGCGGCGCGTTGTGGAGCCCCGCCTGCCGCGAGGGACTTCCCTCCTCGGACAATACCACGGTGGAAAGTCCACTTCTGCCACATTGAACACAAGTCCATAACTCAGAATAATATTCACCCTTTAAGCACCCAACATGTTGCTATACTATGTATATTTTACTTATAATAATAGTAAATCACTTTTGAAAATCAATATACCCATTATGAAATGCCCTCTTACAGAGCAAAAAATTTACAATGACACAAATTATCCACTCTGTAAATATTATTTATGGAATCAAGAAAGTAATTTGTCACAGGTAAAAAATAAACCCATGTTTATTTATAGGTCTGTGAAAGTTAATTTCTGCCACTCTGCTATTTTATTTACTAAAAAAATTTGCCACTTAGAAGTTGTACACAATTAATAATTTGGACAATCCAGATATACTATCACATTAAGGTAGTTTTAAATTGTGAAGAATATGATACAGTTGACATTGTTTCTGTAATAAGGTACATTGGTAATACAATGACATTGCACACAATAAAAAGGAGCAAATTATATTTGATTCAACTTTACAAGCCATGAAACATAACACACAAGCAGTACATACCTTTTCATCATTATCGGAGTCTTTGTCAGAGCCTCCAGGTTCAGAGCCAGCACCTGATTCTCGCTTGCCAGTTCCTGAGCTGGTAGGATTGCGACCTTCACTGACTACATCCATCAGTGAAGTACGTGCTCTTGTTTTCTTCCATGAGTAATAATACTTAACTAACGATGCAATTGATTTGTCTGGCAACTACAGAAAACAAAAGTTAGCATTATTATATTTGTTTAAGTATAACATCAGAATTGAACCATTTATTTTTGAAAGACTTACCATTTGTCGTATTCTGTGAAAGCTTTTGCCATGAAACTGAAAAGCCTGTTCAAAGAGCACCTTATCTTCAACAGTCCACTCATCAGGGAAAGGAGTGAAGTTGGCAAGGTCCATGGAAGCCCTATTCAGGTCATGTTTGTGCCAGAATAACATCCCCAGTGCTTGTTCCCCATTATATCCATATTTCTCCTTTGCTGTGGTAATATATTCGTCCACTAAAAATATACAAAGATAATAGTTGAAATATATTGCAAATACATAACTTGAAAAATTCAAAAACCAGTTTTTACTTACATTTGATATCAGATATGTCACAAGTGGGTGACCAAACCAACAAAGCTCTGTCAGAAATAAGTTCAGGTCTTCGTTGGTCTACTGGTTCCAGTTCAGGGCATACAGCCTGATAATCTCTGCCCACTCTTATTTTCTCAGCTGCAAACGGTATTACTGCTTGGTTTCGTGTTACAATATTGTGGATGAGATGAACGCAGCAGGAAGGCGATGATGTGGTGTAAGCATAAAAAATAAAGCACGAATGTCAGATGATGATGATTAATGTCGGCACCGCATGAACATATTGCAGAAACAACACATTATGGGCTAATATTCACATCAGGATTACAATCGACGAAGTACATAATATATGTACTTATTGTACAAAACGTAAGTTACCAATCAACATGCTAAAAGCTCCCCGATTACCCATATTAGAATAATCCAAAGCGATATTATAGCGTTAAGTAATTTGAAATATCTCGTACCATTCTCGTCTTCAGAACTGGAATCTGGACTTCCATGGCCATTGGGGCTTGGCCCCCTTGACCGCTTCCCGTTTCGAACATCATTACTCCTTTCGGCCAAAACCATGATTACACACTTGATCACAGATTTCACTTAATTAACACACAATCTAAAAAATCATCTAGAGGATATTGTGGTTGAATGAAAGAAAATAAAAGAATTAAAGAGCCTCGCACTTAAATTCAAACGTGATTCAAACCACCGCATCAATAATTTGACAAACCAGCCACGGAACGTAGTGGTTCATTTAATGGCGTCTGTAGTTCGCTGAGCATTCACTTTATTTTATTCTGATGAAATAGATAACTGTGCCATTTCAAATTTGCACACTTTTCCTATATATTACCTATTTTTGGATTGCTTAAAAATAATCCATATAAGAAAGAAAGCCGCATCGTATTCCCGTAAAGACCGTTCTATTTTTTTTACACTAGTAACTTTTTCTTACAGACTTTTGCAAATGAAACAATACACCTCTCTTAAATTAATTAGTTTTATGAGCAATTATCCTCGTCTGTATAGTTGATAAAGTTTCATTTTTAAATGATCAAATACTAGTACATCTAAAGCGCCAACTTTTATCATCAAAATTATTACTCTTCAAGTAAAACGCCTTTAACCAAGTACTACTTAAATATTTACTGTTTTCGTTTTTATATTAAGAGATGGCGCTATTCAGCATTCCTAGTCGAGGGCTAAAACTTGAGAGCTTACTTGAGAGCGGTGAAACTCCTACATTCAAAAATACACTAACTAGATTTTTGGTGCCTTTACAAGTTTACAGCGGTACCTACAACTAAACGAGTTTACTTATCGCAGCTGCGTAGTATATTTATGTAGTCTATGTGACAGTGGCTGTAGATTACAGCCAGCCAGCCAGCCACCGCCATTATTAGAAATGAGAAATTTCAGCTGTATCGATGATACGGGTCCCCCAAAATACAAGGGCCCCCCAACGTGTGTATACATAGTTCATAACAAAAATTCATAACATATTATTTAACTCCTGAAATCGTTATTTCCTTAATTTTTTATTTAATCTTTTCAGTCGCATTATGTAACGCACATACATCCACATGATCCTTCTTTACCCTTTTTGATACGAAACCTTGAACAGCTTAGATTGTTTTACTCATCCTCGTATTTTTTAATCTCAAAATTACATTAAAATCATCTCTCCACAGGGTTCCCGGTGACAGAATCCCAATAGTAACCCTGAACGTATTTATTAGTGCCTTCACGCTAGAACATTATAATCCTGCTGCAGGCTGCTGGAGCACAGAGTACTTTATTATGAAAGGCAAGGAGCAGGGACCGAATTACCGGTATTTTTATAAAACGTTACCAATTACCGTTCTGTTAACGATAAAAAAGTAAGGTTGATAATACCGATACCCAAAGTCAAAATCATTTTTAAAAGAGTAACGGTGGAGTTTATTGCCCATTCTTCTCCATACGAAACTACATTTTGGAAGGGGCGACTAGAATCAATTCTATTTTAATGTAAATGTTGACGTTCAAAAGTGCCTTTTAAGTGCCTATTTGAAATAAATGCTTTGACTTTGACTTTGACTTCAGTTAACGTTATCTAATTACCAGTATTAGTATCGGTAAAAGTAACAATTCTTATACCAATAATTTATACGTCTATCTCTTTCTAACTATGACGGTGGGGAGACTAGCATCTTTCGATGTGTGCACAGAAACGTTATTACATACACGCCGAACGTGCGACTACCTTCGGCGTGTATACAATTTTGTTTCTGTGCTGCAGAAAATTATAATAAACAGAGTGGCATGGATATCAACGCGAAAACTGAAACCATGAATAAACCTTCGGCGTGTATATAATATTGGTGCCGATTCTCTTGTACACCGAACTAACCTTTTACATTAAACTAACTAAATTATAGTTCAGTTAGTTTGTCTAGTGTAGGATATGAGATTCTTAAAACTATTCTGCAAAATAATCTCTCTATTGAAAAATAATTTTGACTCAAATAGAATCGTATTTGACAATCGCGACTCCACGTGGTATTTTTTTTTGTTTCGCAACGTGATTCTTGTTTGCCCTACCCCGTGAATTACATTTAAAGCCGGAGGCGCGCAGGGGCACCAGCCGCGGTGTTTTTAGGGATATTTTTTCTTTTTTATGGAAAATATGAAAAATTATTACCTACGTGTTGAGTTTTAGAGGTTTTTGGGTTTCATAAAGGGGTCGATAGGACACACCATTTTTGAGATATAAGCAAAAGAAAAGAAAAAAATATACTGTACTGTTTTTACACCTGAAATCCAGGTATTGGTGTGAATTTTAGTTCATTACAACTAATTTTATTCCACACTTTTTTAATCGCGATTAAACTTAGTCAGATTTGGTTTTTTTTTTTTGGATGGCATCTCGTAGTTGACCTTGAGATACCGTAATTAACGGGACTTTCGTGTGGTTGTCTTTAGAAAACTTAAAGGCTCCAGCCAGGGGCGTAAAACTACTTATACTAAGTGACTGCACGCTAAGGGCACCCCTGTGGGGTACGGGCCTCGGCTCAGGGTATCACTAGTAGGGGGACAGCAAGTTGGGAAAGGCTGGATCAAATCATTTTCATTATTAATAAATCTCGAGAAATTTAACTCTACAGGCTCAGCTGTGGCGTGGGCTGGCACTTCAACGAGCAAGGGACTGTCGGGGTCAGACTTAGTTAGACAATCAAAATTTGAGCTGAAAAACGTCAAATTCAGAATAGCAAAATTGCCATTTTCACTAAATTATAACTCAGTGCCAACTTAGTGCTGTCAAACTAAAATATAATTAAGTTGTGTCACTTTAGTCTATTTCAGAATAGGAAATCGTCGTTTGACAGAAATAAACAAATTTTTGGTGATGTTTAGTCTAGTTTAGTGGCATTTGTGACGTGAGAATCGGCACCATTGTTTCTGTGCTGCAGAAAATTATAATAAACGGTGGCTCAAATTGAAAAAAGTACTCAAATTAGCTGTGACCGATTTTTTCTATATAAAGAGATATTCCTGTCTCCAAAAAGGTATAGTTACAGACACGTTTCTGGATACAATAAAATTTACTTTGACAGTGCCTTTATAAGGCACGTAAGATATGAGGTTTTAATATTGTATCCAGAGATGTGTGGTCGACTGCACCTACATACAGACCTAAGACTAATTAAAAAGTAACAATATAGTTATAATAATACGGTTTAAGTTGAAAGGTTGAAACTTCTTTCAGCCCATAATAATATGTTTTACACAAACAACTAGTTGATAAATCAAAGGTGTAGGTAACGTAGGTAATGTAGGTACGTTTGCCGTACGCGACGCGATATTTGTGTGCCGTATGATTATGAAATCTCGTATTATCTCGATCGTCGTAGCATGCGTTGCTGCCACTCCGCTTAGAAGAGCCAAACGCAAGGCCGCGAAGCGCTTGATTCGGTTTGGCAACGTCGCAAAAATTTTGCTTCTTGTTAGATTTTAGCTAAGTGACGATACTGGTAACGCTATTTAAATACCGGTAAATCCTATGAATTAACGGTAATTTTAACGTTATATAGTTAACGGAAAGGAACGAAATATTTTGCTAGTATTTTACCGGTATTTTATTGGTAACGGTAACCGTCCCTAGCAAGGAGTGACTATTGTAGACGTTATAGTGACAAGATGCTATAGAAGTTTGGGGAAGAATATTCTTCTATCAGCTTAGCTGTGCCTTGGCAACAAGACCCCAACAACTTTATCCTAGCCTACTAATAATGTTATTGGGGTTTCCCCGGTGCTGCACTGCTGTCACAGAATCCATATTATTAGGTATTCTCTGCAATGCTTCTTTCGTTTTATGGACGGCAGTATCCACTAACGATTTTGATTTCTTTACGATCATGCGCAGAGAGAAACTGCTTTGCGTCGGTTGTATCGTCGCATTTACGGGAATTTCCAACGACTTGTTGAATACCGTACTCAGCATTATTTTATTTTCAGAGGTGCATAGTTATTTACTGGTAGACAAAACTGACTAAAGGGTGAGGAAGGCCTTTGCCCTGCAGTGGGAGTGTGGGACGATGCATGCTTGTTAGATTAAAAACTTCATAATTTCGTCAGAAACGTGGTCGAATATCAAGCTTCTAATATTTTAATTCTAAATTCCTGCAGTTTGCAATTCAGCTTTTGTAGAACAAAGTGTATCATAGTTACTTATATTTGTGAAATAAAACTGCGAATAGAAAATATTTGCCTCATTATTTTAAAAACGACATTAGTCTGGCTAAAATTATGTTAAATATAATGTTAAAACTATGATCAGAACTGGAACAACAAGTAAGAACAAAAGAGACTAGTGTAAGAAAAGGAGATGTTATTGAAATGTCATGTCAAACATTATGAAAATGACAGATTTCAGAACGAAACGCAGTTTGACAGATGCTGTTGCCGAGGTTTTTGGGAACATTATAATTTTGCTTTACGTTTCAAGAATGTTATCAAAATAGATAACGATTATGTTGCATTGTAATTCCTTTGCGAACAGGTGGTAAAGTCGCGTCAGAGATAGTAGGAAGAAGTACACTCTAACGAGACGTCGAGAGAAATGCTACTGTCGTGATCAGGACCGCGTTTTGTTCTTTATTTTGCCAAAAACGGCGCACATTTATTGTGAACGTTATGTAATGTGTATTGTAGTGTTATCGTGAGTGCTTATAATATTGTGGGGAAGATGAGGACGGTGGCGTTGATCAGCGGGGGTAAGGACAGCTGCTACAACATGATGCAGTGTGTCGGCGCCGGGCACACGATCGTCGCGCTGGCCAACCTCCAACCTATACATAAAGGTTAATTTCGTCCCAATATCCGATTTAGATGCGTATATTTACTATACCGAGCACTTAATGATTGTTGTTGTATTTCAACTAGACAGGAAATAGCCATGAATTGATGAAAGAAACATAAAAATTGCATAAATGAAAAGTCCCACTTTTGCAACATATGTCTTAAAATAAAAACATCCGAAGTTATTTTAAGCCTACCTGTGATTTGGCATACATTGTTTTTGTTATCAGTTTACCTGTGCAGAGCTATCAAATTGAAGCAGTGCAGTTTTAATTAATAAAGGCTTTGAAGTTTGAACATGACACAACAATATTACAAGTGCTGAATTTTTATGGCTTAATCATGAGTAGCATGTTATTTTTACACGATAAAATCATTTTATAAATTATATTTCAGATGAGATGGACAGCTACATGTACCAAACCGTAGGGCACCAAGGCATAGACCTGTATGCTGAGGCTATGGGTCTGCCGCTATACAGGGAAGCAATAACTGGTAATGCAATCAACCAGGACAAGAATTATCACCCCACAGAAAATGATGAGGTGGAGGACTTGTACAGACTCCTTTCTAAAGTTAAGGTAACTTGTGCTTAACTTTTTTATTTTACGAAAAAAAGCAAAATACTTAATTCAGATAAATGCTGAACACTTCTATTCTGCAGCATTCAACAAAATAATATTATTTTATTAGTACAGATGGTAACAAACATGTCTGATCCAAGTATATACATAGTTACATTTCATGTACATAGAAGGTCAGCTAAATATCTACATGATGTAAACATGTACAACATAGGTCCACATACATAGCTACATAAACAACAGTCATGCAACAGGTTTTAAATTACTGCTTTAAGTGAGTACTGAACCAGTCCATTCAATGATTGTGGTAGTCAATTGTGAATAATGTATAAGATGTAGCTGCTTTGTTGTAACTTTACGGTACAGTATTATGTTTCAACTGACTTCAAAAAGGAGGTTGTTAGTTTGACCTGTGTGTATGTCTGTGTCTTAGTATGCTCATAATTCTGTGGAAATCAAGAAACAAATACATTTAGTTGTGAAAGCAAAATATGCCATAATTTTATTTCCGGTATGGTAAACCACAGGTTTTACTTTGCACTGATTATAATACTCAGTGTGTTGTGGTTAATAATTTTACTGTGATGGAATAAAGTGTTGAAGCATACATTTATCTGTGTTCCTGAAACATTAATATAGATATTTATCAACAACAGTTCATATAGGTTGGGTAATGAAAAGATAATGATACTTTCATAATGTTTTCATAATGTACTACAAAACTGCTTATGAATCACTGAGTCGAGTGGAAGTTACTATCACAGGCAAAAAAAATGTGGTATTACAATATTCTGAACTTCAAATGAAGCAATGCATCCATGAATACATTTTGTCCCATTAATAAATTATGTATAACCCATCGTATCTTATTGATTTGTAATCACGTGCATTTTTGCCACAGTAAAACAAATGCCAGTAAGGCAAACTGTCGAGTTAGGTAGGTCCAACTTCGACAAAGAGGTCAATCGTCGAATCCGACTCGGCTGGGCAGCGTTCGGGAAGCTACGCAATATCTTCTCGTCCCACATCCTGCAGTGTCTCAAGACGCAAGTCTTTGACCAGTGCATGTTGCCAGTGATGACATATGGTACTGAAACGTGGTTGCTCACAATGGGTCTTATCAGAAGGCTAAAAGTCACCCAAAGGGCAATGGAGAGGGCTATGCTCGGAGTTTCCCTACGTGATCGAATCAGGAATGCAGAGATCCTCAAGAGAACCAACGCAACTGACATAGCCCGAAGAATTGCCAAACTTAAGTGGCAGTGGGCAGGGCAGATTGCTCGTAGAACAGATAGCCGATGGGGCCGAAAGGTTCTGGAGTGGCGACCGCGTACCGGAAGACGTAGCTTGTGAAAGCCGCAGGAATCCGCTGGATGCGAGAAGCGCAGAACCAGTCGAAGTGGAGGAGCTTGGGGCAGGCCTATGTCCAGTAGTGGACGTCTTTCGGCTGAAATGACCCGTTTACACTAACTCTAGGCGATACCTAAATGAATGCCTAAAGCACTTAGCACAATTTTTGAGTCATCCTAATTCTTTCTTGTAAATAAATTCATACATCCTGTTTTTGAACAGTATTGTGATGATGCATAAACTATGATACACTTGCTGGGGGAATTATCAGCACAAACAAAAACCTAACGGACAAGTGATTCATTATATTTGTCAAGAAAATATGTGACTTTGAAAGAGGTTCCATTGACATTGTAAATTTGTGTTAATAATATTTATGTACAGCAGAGAGTAATGTCCACAGAATAATCTGAATGTAAATACAATCTGCAGTGATAAGTGGTTGTCTGTTATGTGAAAGTATTTTATTTAATGTTTGTTTCAGAATGATTTAGAGGTAGAAGCGGTCGCTGTTGGAGCCATATTGTCAGATTACCAAAGAATTAGGGTTGAAAATGTGTAAGTAATCATTTTTTTATTTTATTTAGCACCATATCCTTTTATATGAATAATTTTGAAGCAACAAAATGAATAAATAGATCATATCATAAACAAATCAAGTTTCTTATTTATTTTATTACTGAATGAATTAAGTCAATAAGGGGAATCTAGTCGCGGGTTCGATCGCACGCTGTCTCACCAGGCATTGTGTCCGACAGAGGTAGTATCAGTGATGAGCAGTTAGACGCTAGTCTACATGCACAATGTTATTGATTGAGATGCAGGATCATTTATAGTAAAACAGGCGCGTAAAAAATTAAGAAAAGTCCTTCGGAAGATCGGGTTTTGTGAAAAAACCACTGCATAGATCAATTACCAATAAAGTTTATTGAACTTTTCGATATTTGAGCTTTGTCGGTAACGACTTCGTTTTGGAGATTTTACACTTCTTGTATTACTTAAACGAGCCCAAAGTTAGGTTAAATTAACAAGAAAAACGAATCTGTGTTGGATCCTAACTTTATAAGTAATAGCTTTTTATTTTAGTATTCGGTTTCTTTACAGACAATATTAATAATGACATATACCATACCATGTTTAATTTTTTATTTACATTGTCGAACAGTGGAGTAATACACTCCCGAAGTGTGTATGGAAAAAATGTCGACTAGATTCACCTTACGATAAATGAATGATTTTATAAGAAGAAGGAAGATCTTAAATATGTTTTAATGTCTTTGAATGCTAGTTTGGAAGTACAAAAATGCAACAGAATACATGAATAGTGAATCTATCAAATTCATCATCTTATTTGCATTCTGCTTTATTTACATAGTAAATATTATGTAGACTTTGGAATAGGTGTCTACAACATTGTTTAATTGCTTAGACTGTGATACGGAGGTGCCGTCATAACTAATTAATTATAACAATGTTGCTGCTGGAGAGTTTGGCACCGCTTCTTCCCAGATAGGTAGTGGTGAAGGGCGGGCGTTTTAGGGACTGTTTTATGTAATTTTAACGTTCAAAAAGTACTGACTCAGCGTTGTTTGAACTTTTCATTTTAATTTTGAATGTCATAAATGGTAATTATTCTGTGTAATCTTAAAAAAAAAAATCTTTATCTAAAGAGCAATTATATTCACCACTTTCCCCGCTATACAAAACTTGACCGTCACGGAATTCCTAACAGATAAAGAAACAACCTACTTCCGAAAAAACACTACAAAGTGAAAAATTACTTTAATTTAGGAAGTCGGTGACTTTGGATATGTATTTTAATTTTTTGTCACCGCCTTCCGAAATTAGTTATTTTTCACTTTGTAGTGTTGTTTCGGAAGTTGGTTGTTTCTTTTTTTGGAAGTATTTATTTCTCACTTTTTAGTTATAGTACTTACCCCACTAATTCGAAATTTCATCATCCTTGTGGTCAAAACAATTCATATTTATGCGATAGCAGCAATCGCGGTTAATTTACAGTTATTTTTTGAAGAGTTCCGTTGTCTGTCTCCGAAATGCATCATCAGATCTATATGAAATCGAAAACCACACGGGAAGCACCAGCTTTAAAATAAAAAAGAATCATCAAAATCTGTTCATCCAGTAGAAAGTTATGAGGTAACAAACCAAAAAAAACATACAGTCGAATTGAGACCCTCCTCCTTTTTTTTGAAGTCGGTAAAAACATCGAAATAAGCGGCGCGCGGCGGTGGAAAGGTTTTTTTTTTAAATCAGTACCATACTTTCATAAGCATTTAGTAAAAACCTTTTATTTAGAAAATACAAACAGCAGACACTTCAATTGTATTTGTTTGTGTAGATACCTACTAATCTTATTGACGTTTGTTTATCTTACTGGATTTGCTCAACAACATGTATCCAGCGTAAGATTGTTTTGTGATTTTAAGTAGGCTATCATAAAAGTTTGTTTTATACACAATACTTGTCAATAGCCATTTACCTAAGCCACTTCATGTTGCAATTGGTTTTGTTTGTATCATTCGACCTAGCTTTAAATAGTTTTAAATGTATGTCAGCACTAAAACAAATGAGCGTATAGCGGGAACTGCGCGTGCGCATAATTTATTTTTAATAGGTTTTTAAGTGTTTTACCCTCGAAATTTATTGAGAGATCTCATTCGTATTTCAATCCCATATCATACTGCCGTGATTTCCTTTTGAATGTTTCAACTTAAGACCTACCCTTATACTGAGGAAGTGCCAAGCATACGGAGCAAAACCACAAGTACTGTCGTTATATAGGATAATTTTTTAACCAGTCCGCAAACTGTAACCATGAATTCAGCATATCATTCTAGACCCCCTAGCGTAGAAATTTTTCGTCGGGTATACAAAAAAAATCAGCTGTTCCATACATTTTGACCGCGTAGGTATTGCACTTTTCTATGAAACAGCTCATTGTTTTTTGTATAACCGACGAAAAATTTCTACGGTAACGTCTAGGATGATATGCTAAATTCATGGTTACAGTTTGCGCACTGGTAAAAAATTTACCTTGTATTTACTCCTAAAATGATGTTAGAATATACAGCGGTTTATGTATAAACGTTGCTTAAAGTAAAGTAATGATTAACGACCGTTTATCCATATATGACGTTTAAACGTCTCTTAACTGTGGGCAACGTTTATTAAGAAAGGCTGTAAGTAAGAATGATGTATATTTGTAAATATATAAAGATAAAGAAATCTGTCTATAGAGTACGATTTTACGACACGCTATATCTACATTATTGCCAACTGTTCAAGCACAGGTTAAGGCGATACCTTTCCACTTCACCAAGTAACCCTCAGTTGACCCAACTTAATATCAAAAAGATGTGCTTATAAATTAGACAGCCTTTGACATTGTTCAGCCAAGCGTCGTTTTCAGTACCACTAGACGGCACCTAAATAGAAGCGCACTGTTAGATTTTCGACTTTCAATGCTGAGACGAGTATCGAAAATCCAACACGCGAAATAGGGCTTTATTATCATTAATTTTTACTGATAGATCTCAAATACAATAAATATATTGCTAAAATTATTTGTCTTTTCATAGATGTCACCGGTTAGGTCTAGTCTCCCTTGCGTACTTATGGAGGCGGAACCAAAAGGAACTGTTGCAGGAGATGATAGCAAGCGGCGTCGAAGCTATTATTATTAAGGTCAGTAAACAATAAGTATCATATATATAATCACCTTAAGATGCATCCACACATGCGCCGCCTATGCATTTTTTAAATGATGCCTTAGTCTGAGGCCTGCGTAGCCGCGTCACATGCGTGGCATTCAAAACACATGTCTAGCACTGTCTATACTCACCTTCATAAATTTAATATCAAGTGCCTTGTTTCTGCCAGGGGTGCGGGTTGTTCGAAAGAGATACCGCGGTCCCTGAGGGTACACAGCAACAGCACACAGGCAACTGAGGGAACACGGGTGGGTTTTAGTCAGTAAAAGTCTGACACGCCCTCCCGCTCCACCCAGAGCGGGAGAAGTTATTTGATGATATCCCACCCAAAAAAAAAAAAAAAGTGCCTTGTTTGTCTTTTGTCTTTCCGCCAACCAATCATAATAGCTCACACTAAATTACCTGGATTGAACTTGTCTATGCTTTCTGGAGCAGGGTTTTGGTTTATTAAATTATAATATTCTTGATTGACTGACTTTCCTTTCCTCATTCAGTTTTAAAACATAATAACTAGTAATACTAGAAAGTTTAATGATGACATATCACTTATACTACTACTAGGGATACACATCAGTTCAACCGTTCAGGGAAACAGGCGTGATGTTATGTCACTTAGGGTAAAATCCTATCTCTATTTTTTCTGTCAATTAAAAACGTCCTTAGAGCGAGAAGTCCCTTGCAAACATCCGCGCTCATTTGCTTTGTAAGATCGTTTACGTGGGGATGGAATTCTCGGTCTAGTGAAATACGCCTCTAAGTGTCTGAAGAGATATACCTACAGAAAAATGGCGATCTGTGCATATAGGTGTAATTTTGCCCTAAGCTGATATCTTATCATGAATTTACCTGGTACTACCAGTTAAGTGTTTTAATATTAAATGAAGGGAAGAACTGATAATCGAGAATATTAATAAAAGCCGACCATCCACCAATTCACTTTAATAGCCCCAATAACGCGCTCCTGAAAGCCTAATAAAGTCTCTGATCGGTATATCTGGTAAATAATGACAATAAAATTACCTATCTTGGGCAGCGCCAATGGTAGCCCGCGTAATTCTTTCTTACGTTTACAAAAAAGTAAAGGGTAAATTTTTTACCAGTGCGCAAATTGTAACCATGAATTCAGCATATCATTCTAGACGGGCTAGCGTAGAAATCTTTCGTCGGTTATACAAAAAAAAATTGCTGTATCATACATTTTGACCACGTAGGTATTACACTTTTCTATGAAACAGCTGATTTTTTTTGTATAACCGACAACCATCTAGAATGTTATGCTGAATTCATAGTTACAGTTTGCGCACTGGTTAAAAATTTGTCCTGTGTGTTGTTTATAATATGATTCGCAACCGTAACAAATATGGCGTTATGAAATTATAAACATTCAAATCAAATTAATCCCATTGAACATCTTTTTCATAACATAGACTGTATATACCGAAATTGCAATCCTCCTTACAGTCCCTTTTATTTATTTACAAAAATAAAAGATTAACTTAGAGGAATTCGTTTTATGAACCCTAAAAATGCCGTGGCAGTGATTGAAAAAGGCGTGGAAGAGATCCCTAAAGAAGAGTGGGCCCACTGCTTCAATCAGTGTCCGTTTCAATGGCGCGGCCACGGAGACATTAAAAAAAAAATACCAAGATTTTGTAAAAAATTGTAAAAGTTGATTCCCAAAACCATAAATTTGTCTAAATTATTGTTAAAAAGTTATAAGGGTTTGAACTTGGCCGTGCCATTGAAACGCGGAGAACCGCGCGGCCACGGAGATCTTTAAAACTAAGCGTTGCAGATACCTCAAATTTAGGTAAATGATAGATAGAATATGTAAAAAAAAAATGTAGCAAAGATCTAGGTTATATCCTAGGACTATAACCCCATGGCCGCGCCATTGAAACGGTGAAAAACACGTTATCGCCTTGTATTTACTCCGTGTCGCCGACATCTCGCTGAAAAAGCATCGCAGACGTCTGAAGTTTTTGGTAAAACCCAGATTTAAATTTGTCAAGTAAAAATACACAAAATGTCCGAGGTTTATATTTCAGGAGGAATGCACTATAGGTATCGATCATGAGCGAGTTCATACTCCTAATCGTACTTAGCCGTTTTTTGGGTGGCTGTGCCCAAAACCTTTTTTGAGGCTGGATCCGCGCCTGGCAAGGCATACTTGTCAAGCTAATCTTAATAGCCCTTGCAATTCAAAGCCCTTCATGCAAACGACATACTTATAGTGTCAATACCCTTTGCGATATCATTATCAAGGAATTGTGATTTGTTACCATCGCAATCACGTCCCAGATAAAAAAGTAGGTATAACTGTTTGAATATGCAGTTGAAGTAAACAGAAAACAAAATCATACAAACCACTTTACTTGAAAGGGTTCGATTAGAAATGGCTTCTGTAGGTAATACCTAAAACCATAATCCATTCTACTAATAATATAAATGTGAAAGTGACTCTTGTCTGTCACATTTCACGCATATAAACCACCACCGATCGTTATGAAATTTTGCCAGATATTATGACGAGATAGGTGGATAACCTAACCTGGAGAAGGAAATACGCTACTTTGCATCCTGGATAGGTGTATAAAAATATATAATACAAAACAGACGCACGCGAAGTTAGGTAATATGGGCTGGTGTCTGCAACTCCACGTCAAATCGCATATTTTGCGCACGGGTGGGAGAATCGGTTGATCCACCTGGCCAGCTCTTTGACAAAGGCCAGCAACGCCTTTGCAGGCGAAGTTGCTGGCAAGTTTTAGTATCTTACATACCTCCCCCCCCCCCCTACCGTCTTAAGTTGAGTGGTCAATAAAGACGACTGAAGATTTATGGTACGCGGATGGGTACCATTGTACCAGTGTTAACCTGGGCCAACAGTGGGGGCAGTTAAAGCTACGCAAATTGACACCCTACACCATTTCGCCATTTCATACAATTGATTTGAACATCCGGCAGTTTAAGTTGGTAGTCAATTGGCTAAACAATGACTTATTTATAAACGTTGCTTTAAGTTATGAGATGTTTAAACGTCAAAAATGTATGGTTAAACAGACACACGTTTTATATATGGGGATAAATTTCCTCGACTTTGCATATAAATATCGCCACTCGAGAAAGCTATTTGAATGCACCCACTAGTACCACACAACGTAACTACGTCGACTTCGAGTTTACGCTGATCTCGCACTGTACGGAAATCACATACAATGCGAGATCAGCTTACTGATACTAGAAATGTATAGCTTGATGTGTAGCCGTGTGTACGTAGTATCCTGGTCTTCGAGGTGTAGTGATAATTATGTGAATTATTTGATCGTCATTGAGCGACATAAACATTGTGTTCTTTATTTAGTCTTACGAATACTAATATTGGTATCCGCAATAGTCTTTACAATGATGATAGGTCAAAAATAACTTCCTTACACATGAGGCCGTACGTCATTCGTCAATGATAGTTTTATTCAATATATTTGACGTTGATCAATCAGACTGTCATTTATTTGAACATGTTGAAGATACGATTCGGGCTCATCATCAGTCACCCACTTGTCTCAATAGAATCAAAATGAAATTCCTGTTCCTTTAGTTTCTTTGATCATCTTGTTATTTATTATGTTTTGTAACTATTATTAACCTGTTATGACAAAAATAGACGCAAATTAATGGTTACAGCTACGAGCATTCGTTTTCTTCTATTTTCGACATCGTCGTGAATGGGCAGCAGCGTTCTCAATGCATTTGACCACCATACTGCGATCGCCAACCCGCCTGCCAAGCGTGGCCATTATGGCAAATCCCCCCTTTTGGGGGAGTTATGTCCAGCAGTGGACGTCTTTGGCTGATATGATGATGATGATGATATTCGCCCAAGTCCAAGTCAGTAAAGCAAGTCAACCCTTAATAAAAATTGTCTCATCGTACAACAGGTGGCAGCACTTGGTTTAGATCCGAAGATACACCTAGGCCTGTCCCTTCGCGACATCCAGCCGCACCTTCTAGTCATGCAGGACAAGTACGGGCTCAACATCTGCGGCGAGGGCGGCGAGTACGAGACCTTCACACTCGACTGCCCCTTGTTTAAGAAGAAATTAGTTATGTAAGTATACATTTTCTTTCAAACCAACTTCAACTAAGGAGAAGGTTAGATAAATTTAGAAGTTAAGCAGGTACATATGAAGGGAAAACACTTTTTTACAAGAATGTATTACTTTTTTTGTAAGTCGGTTGGTTTATTTTTATAAAATAGTTTTTTTCAGTTAACATGTACTTCAATTGTAAGTTAATCTTGGACATAACTGACATCGGGGAAGATAAATATCGTGAGGAAACCTATATTTAAAATTAATATAAGTTTGAAATCACCAATCCGTCTTGAGCAAACGTGGTGATCAATGCTCATGCCGTCTCTGTATGTAAAGAGCAGTGGGGCAGAAATAGGCTGGTAAAAAAAATCGATTGTAGTTTCAAATCAATTTTTTGGCTTAACAATATGCAATCGTTTTATAATCAAATAGATTAGTAGTAGCCGTTTTTAAATAAATTGATTTATATCTGCTTGAGTTTAGTTACTATGTTTTGTTGGTAAATTGACGTGTGCTAGCTAACATATGGCAAATAAATTTATTTTATGTTTTTTGTTTATTTATTTAATTACTTACCTATTTATTGTATAGAATCAAGTTCTTCTAACTTAACAGACAGCGGTGCTGCTGGGGAGTTTGTTGCGCCACTTCTTCTTCCCAGCTAAAGCACTAGGAAGTGGTGAAGGGCGGGCGTTTTGGGGGACTGTCTTATGTAATTTTGACGTTCAAAAAGTACTGACTCTCAGCCTAGTTTGAATAAATGACTTTAGATTTTGAATCAATCTACAACGCAGTTCTAAGTGACTATGGAATGTCATAGTAACTGAGAGAAGTTAGGTATCTGTATAACTCACAGAAAACTTGCTATAACGCGAGTTTATTAGTGAATTGAATACGGCTTTTGTCATGTAGCGGTTTGAAAATCGCCTCGCCAGAATCACAGATAAAGTACCTATCGCTCCAATCCTGTTCGAAAGTAGTCGGATCTGCCCGAAAGAACGTAAGCAAAGCTATACGTCCATACAAATAGTTAGCAAATTATTTACACAGCGAAACAAATAAGTGTCTTATCGTCATAAAACTGTATCTCTCCCATAAATACAGATTTGTCACAATAAACGTTATCTGTGGACATATTTGATTAGCTTAGGCCGGCTGTAATCATTGAATAGACTGCGGACTTTTATCGATCATGTCACATGCATGTGAGGTTTGTTCTATCTTATACAAATTAGGCAATTGTCACAACGAGGTTATTTATAATCGTGGTCACTGACTTGAGATAACAATTATTTGTCAAAATATGGATTATTAATATTATATACGTTTTCAAGGTTGATTTATGACTATAAAATTTACCTACAAAATTGCACTCTTGTTTCATTATCAGTGATGCCCCACTGCTGGGCAAAAATCTTCCCAAGTTTCTTATTATTTGGTTTGGATGGTCACATATTGTAAACATATACATTTTTTTTACATTTACCTACTTATACTTTTCTTAAGTATTTGTGTAACTACGACTTTGCATATCATTTGTTAACAAACAACATACATTTATTAATCAATTATTGAGTCAACTGTACAAATATTTATTTTTTATTCCTACAGAGATAATAAAGAACTGGTGTTACATTCAGATGACCCCATCGCTCCGGTCGGCTATCTAAACTTAAAACTACATGTAGCGCCAAAGGATAACTTCGACGAAGCAATCAAACTACCTCCCACTGTAAAAAACCCGTTAGATTTTATAAGCGATTTAAGCGATTCGGTGTTTAGCGATATAAGCGATATTGAACTGAGCGAGACAGAGATAGATTCTATAGAGAAGTTAGAAAAGGAGGAGAAGAAAAAACAAAATGAACTGAACCCTTTGCTCACTTATTCTGGTGATAAGGTTACTAGTGTAGAGGTCGAATATGAAAACGATGAGGATAGTATAGAAGTGCCGGCTGGTTATACTTACGAGCAGGCTCACAGTAAGCATGAGAGCCAGCCGATCTTGGACCATAGGAGTATATACGGGAACAAACATGGATGGTACTTCATCGGTGGCATTGTCGGCGAGGGCGTCGATACGAAGCTAGCTACGGAGAACGCTATGAAAAAACTCATTAGTAGGTAAACTTGTGCACGAGCTTTATTTTATGTAGTTTGTATTTCTGTTGTTTTTTAGATTTGTTGTGCATTTTTCAAAACTCAGTTTCAATATTAACACTTTAACTGTCCAAAGGATATTTACGTTCCCATCACCAAATGTCCAATAATATTATTATATTTTGAAGGTAATAGGGGTCACGTAATGAATTTTAGGTATGCGAAAGTTCGTCTACAGAGTCCCAGGTCCCGTCCGTGCATTACATTTAATGCATTTAAACATTAAACACATACATTAATTAATGTAATACACGGACGTCTGAGCCACGGACTTCCGACCAATAGTGTTGTTCAAAAACGTTGGAACACACTTGAGAAATCATGGTCAATTCACGCTTATGTTTCATTTTATAGCCATTTATTTTATTTTGGTCTTCCGAGAACTATTTCGACATATTCATTATTTAAAATTCCACCAAATGAGCCAATATCCTTACACAACGAAAGATTAAAGGTTACGGGCAAATGTGATATTTGTGGGAATAAATATGCAATTTCTTCAGCATTCCATTGTACTTTTAGCTCCGTTATTTATCCATCTTACTATATGTCTTAATTCGGTTGAGGTATTATTTACAACACGATAACTACATGGTGCATCACATGTAATGCATGGACAGTTAAAGTGTTCAACTTCCGTAATAACTGAAGGTTTTGGAATTTTTAAATACTACTTATACTCTGATGGCTGAACAACCAATACTTTGATATTATGGTTACACACTTTTAATCACAATCTGAAGGATTTTGAAGAAAATTGCTAATCCATTACTTTATACAGGGTGACAGGGAGATCGACGCGCAAACTGTAACCTTCAATTCAGCACACATAATTCCAAACGGATCGTAGATATTTTTCGTTGATACGAAAAAAAAAGAAAACTGCTCTGTAATAGAAAAATGTAATACCTACGCGGTCAAAATAACCAGAATAGTTTATTCTGTTTTTAATAACCGCCGAACAATTTCAACGCGTGTGGTTCAGAATCGTGTACTGAATCCATGCTAACAGGTTGCGCGTCGATGTACCTGTCGTAAGTGTGTAAGGATCAGTTCACACCGAGACGCGATGCGACGCGACGCTGCGCACACTTTTTAAGATCACGATACAAAATAGATCTTAGTTACTTCACAATAAGGTATACTGGCTGCACAACACGGTGTATCTCAGCGTTCTTCGACACGCTTTCGCGCTTATAGTGAAATTATACCTTTTCGTGTTGTAAATAACTAAGATATTCTGTTGCTATCTTAAAAAGTGCGCGCAGCAACGCGTCGCGTCGCGTCTCGGTGTGAACTGACCCTTACGCAAAAATCCCGCAAACCATCAAAATCCTAATATCTGGAAAAGTTATTGATTTTATAACATTTTTATTAGCATAATGACTATTCCTTTTAACATCTATTATTATTTAACAATTCGATATATAGAAAATAAAATCAAAAGAATCCTTATAATTTATACCCTTCCCACATTTCAGGCTTGCTGGATTCCGAGTCACTACGTCTAAGTGACGTATGCTCAGTCAACATCTATATGAGGGACATGCAAGAATATGCCGCTTTAAACGAAGTTTACATCAATACATTTAGCTTTCCTAATCCACCAACACGTGTGTGCGTCCAATGCCCGCTGCCTGGAGATGTTGGACTTATATTTGATGCTGTAAGTAAAAATAAACCTACCTAGTAACACATAACGTGTCAAATTCTATGCTAAACTACCAGCTGTTTAATCAGCTCTCTCGCACAGTGAGAAGGCGTGTGTCCCAGCATTGGGAACGTTATAGGTTGATTATGTGTTATGTGAGTAATGATTATGGCGCTGTAAGTGAATTTCAACCTTATGGTGTACAATGTAAATATACATACAATTGTACAAATTGAATGGCGAGAAGCTGACCCACGTGTGCGTTCAATACCCGCTGCCTGATAATATAGGATTTATTCGTGACGCTTTAAGTGAAGTTCGACCTTATTGGATGCTTCATAAAAGATAAAATGCAATGCCGAATAAGCGACGCATGATTGCGTGCAAAAAATCAACCTTATCTTGTATTAAACAGCGGGTATAATGCAATGTAGAACAACCCACGACTCATGCCGTTCTTGATTATGTCGCCTTTTTGTATATGTTGTATAAACATAGTGATTAGTTAATTATTAAATGATAAATAGCCGATGACGTACAGTATTCGTGGATATTTTTTTTAAAACACAACAACTCTATCAGAAGTGTTGCCATTAAATCAGTACAAAATAATCCATTCTCATGTTTACCACTGATAAGAAGTTAAGAACGAACATAAAATCAGATGTCCTAGACTAACTTTCCATTCATATCAGAATAAATTACTTTAGTGTCTATGTAGCCATATACTTTGTATGTGTCTCTCCACACATAGACTTGTGCGCCCTACTAACAGCTCCCGCGCCAAAGGCTGATCTTTGCTAAGATTGGTCATCGTCATCATTTCAGCCGGAAGACGTCCACTGCTGGATATAGGCCTCCCCCAAGCTCCGCCACTTCGACCGGTTCTGTGCTTCCCGCATCCAGCGGACTCTTGCGGCCCTCATAAGGTCATCGGTCCACTTTGTGGGAGGCCTTCCAACTTTACGTCTTCCGGAATGCGGTCGCCACTCCAGAACCATTCGGCCTCATCGGCCATCTGTTCTGCGAGCAATGTCTCTGCCCACTGCCACTTAAGTTTGCCAATTCTTCGGGCTATGTCGGTTGCCTTGGTTTTCCTGCGGATCTATTCATTCCTGATTCGATCACGTAGGGAAACTCCAAGCTCCATTGCCCTTTGAGTGACTTTAAGCCTTCTTAAGAGTGCCATTGTGAGGACTATTCTGGAGAATATTTTATTATTATGTGAAATACATAAAAAAATATAGTAATTGTGCCTACCACAACACACAATTTCAAATTTAGTAATTTCACAATTTACATAACGCACACCTAGATCTAAAGGGAGCTAAGTCAAAAATTGGGAGTTTTGACCTATGCTTACCATTGAATTCCTTAACTCACTACCTATCGACCAATAAAACAGATTTAAAAATATTTTTCTAGTAGAACTTGCAAAGCACATATGTATACAGATAACTTCTTCAGTGCACAGGAACACGGTTTACAGTTTTTGACCTTTTCTGAATAAAGTGTTTTTTTGAGTTAACTCTGTTTAGATCTAGCTGTAGGTTCCGTGTGGTGCCGGACGTAAAAGAATAGCACCGTCCCATCTCTTCCCGTGGGTGTCGTAGAAGGCGACTAAGGGACTTACTAGAGAATGGGCAGCAGCGTTCTCTATGCATTTGACCACCTAACTGCGATCGCCAAAGCGTGGCGATTATGGCAAATCCCCCTTTTTGGCTGATGTGATGAGATCTAGGTGTACGATATGTTCAAATACAGTGTAAAAGTAATCTTGAACTTTGATAAAAATGCCGCATTGTATAATAGATAGAGACCTACTGATATAAATACAATGACATAAAATTAACAAGATAACAAAGATTGTGATTTAGTATTTACTTGATATGAAGAGTACGTTGAGGTTCAAGGTCAATTTGCACTCTTCAACCTTTTAAGAAAAATCAAGAAAAAGATTATTTCACTGTACAATATAAACAAATAAATTTGCTTCCATAAATTCAATGTTGCTTCACTGGCTCTTGTTAAATAATTTATTTATTTACAGTGATGAATGTGATAATCATGACGAGTCTTTGCCCTGTCCTGCTTAAAAGATGAATAGTTCTAAATTTTTTCCCTGTTATTTCACTTTAAACTTCATCCGTTCGTGGTCCGTGGATCTTTACATACCAAGACCCCTCGAAAAAACACATTATCTTTAGATCTTTGACAATCGTAACGGGTCATCAGAAGCCCGAAAGACTGGACAACCAGCGTTACCAAGGGGTATTGTATTACCCAGTAACTCGGTTGGGGAGGTCATATAGACAGTTGCTATGTTTAATACTGGTATTCAGCTGTATCAGGTTTAACTAGAAGCCGACCCCAGCAATTGGAAAAGGCTATGCAGATGATTATATTATTTCACTAGTTAGAACCAGATGATATGAGATATCATGGTGATATCTCGTCCCTTATATTTTTTCCTCTATTTTAGTGGCATTTGTTTCAGTTAGTTGCATAGATTGCAGTAGGCTTAGATCCAGTAAAGAGTAAAATTAGACCTTACTCAAGCTAAGTACAGTAGCGTTACACACGAGGTCCACTGACCTTGAAGTAAATGTACAATTCATATGTAATGCTTGGTCTGTTTGATCATAGCTGCGTATAGGAATATGCATATTAATTTTATACAAATAACGTTCATTTTCGTATGAAACGGTGCTGTTGCTGTTGCTACAGCAAACTCACGAGTTCGCTCGTTGGCTAAATCTCTGTCAAAAAACAAACGAGCTGTAACTTCTCATTTATCCACTTTCTCAAGTCTTCAATTACAGACTACAATGTTAATATCTTTCCGTCTGTCTCCAGGTGGCTCACAAGTCTACGTTCAACAACACTCACGACTGCGAGGGTGTTATCACGAAGGAGCGGGTCACTATGCATGTGCAAGGCATATCACACTGGGCACCGGCGAATATTGGACCCTATAGTCAGGCTGTGAAGGTATGTTATACTATTTAGCATTTTATTTCTTTAGTGAATTATTTGTGTATCAAATTGTGATCTGGTGTCAATGGATTCTGCAATAAAATCAATTTTTCAGGCATTAAAAATGCTAATGATGGCATACAGTGATCATCATTTCTCCAGTCTGTTTCAATATTATTGATTTTGTCATAATTTCCAGTACTTTTTGAGTTTACAGCGGACAGACAGACAGACGCGACGGGGGGGGGGGACTTAAGAATTTCATCAAGTTATAAATTGAAACCTAATCTAACTAGACACGCGGTAGCATGTCAATAGCAAACATTGTTGTATCGAAAAAAGACAAGATATTGTTTTTTTAATTTATTTTAAAATGTTGGATGTTGTCATAAAGAAATTGTGTACTGAAGTTGGCACCCATTTAGATCTTAATTCTTTTCTCGGTGTAGTCGGCACTTTGGCTCCCATTTTCACATTTATGTTTTTGATGGGATGTAAATTAATAAATAAGAATAATCTGTGTGTTTGTACCCAGGTGGGCGAAGTAATGGGCACATGCGGTCAGATCGCGCTGGTGCCGGGCACGCTGCGCCTGGCGGGCGGCGGGCCGCGCGCGCAGAGTGCGCTGGCGCTGCGGCACCTCACGCGCGTGCTGCGGGCCTTGCACCCGAGGGCGCACATACGCAGTGTGGTGCAGGTACGGCTTGCTGGGGGCAGTTTGGTGAATGGAAGGTTCATGATAACGAAACCGGATCATTTTACTTGCACGGGATAATGCTAAAATATTATGTTTGGCCCAAAATTCGGCTACACGGGCGTTCACTGCCGCAGTCATACGAGCCCGCGGATAATATTTCACTAGGTTGGTCCAGACGTGTGGTTTCCGCGCTGTTTCCCAATTCGGGAGGCCGAGTACCGTCTGCTGGCGGTTTAACGTCCCCACGTTAAACCGCCTGCAGACGGTGCTCAGCCTCCCAAAAGGCCACACACAGGGCCATGGTTCGCATTATCCCCATAATGCGACCCATGGCCCTGTGTGGCCCTGGTGTGGGCAGTTGACCTGACGGCCCGCGGTGTCACAGTGGTGCGAGTACCGCTGAGGGCGATGGCCGTCAAAGTCATCCGAGGGTATCGCACGATCTCTTACGAGGCGACTTGGGCACTGGCCGGATCCCCACCGTGGGACCTGGAAGCTAGAGCCCTCGCGTCACTGTATCGGTGGCATGACGAGGCGCGGACGTGGGGCGTGATACTGGGGCAGCGGCACATCACGCTGCGCCGCCGCTGCACACTGGTCCCAAATTAAAAAAAAGTGGACATTGATAGTAGACCGCTGATATTTTTTTTTATTGTTGATATAATGATAACAGATAAGGCAAAAAAATATTATTGTCCTACTTCAAATGCTTTTCTCTATAAAAAATATTTCTTTTTTTTTTGTATGGGAGTGATTACATTTTACTCAATTTCTCAAAAACCTTAAGCGATGTCGAGATGGCATTCACATATGTTAGAAAACTAATAATTCTGAGTATTTGGCTCGAAGAAACTTATTGCTTATCTCTGCGTACTTTCGAGATAATAGTGACAGAAAATAACAATTTTTTTAATGTTAATTGTTCGCTTTTTTTTAATCATAGCCTTACTCATATCGCAATAGGTCCGCTGGCCAGCAAAATGGAGCTTCGACGCGAGTTTGCCGGGATAACAAGATGGCCGCCTCTCATGACGTAACGTAATACGGTCACGAATCGCGCGCGTACACCTCACTCAGTGTACAACTAAATGTGGTTGCGATAAGACGTGTCCTTATTTTTTCTGTGCGCTTGAAGAAATGCTTGTTGTTTGTTTGTTTTGTTATTGTTGTATTTTGAATCTTTGGATTTTAAAATCAAATAATTTTTGTTTGTCTTTCTTTCGTCGAATTTGTTTTCGTAATTTTTTTTGTTAAAATCAAAGTCACTTTGTCTTTGATATCTTTGATTCTAATTTGTTTTCAAATTTCCTTAAAATTATAATATGTCCGCATTTGTCACCAACTTAGACTTATACGTTGTTCTTAAATCAGGAGGTGGTTTTAAAAATGTCGAATTTTTATTTAATGCCCTTATTGAACGTATTGGTGTTGAATTGTCTTCCGAAGATTTGAGTAATATTAAATTATTTTGTCGTAATTTTTCAAGTAATATCTCAAAAAGATGGTCTGCTTCCAGTAGAGCTCAAAAGACCTTTCTTAACAAAAATTCAGACTGGTTACAATCCCAAATAGTTTGGCCAAAATGTCAAAATATCGATTTAAGCAGCATTTTTAAAGTTGCCGAGGAAGTAATTCCAAATTTCGAAACGCAAGTGGATACTCATCAATTAAGTTATGGTACAAGTAAAAAACCATTTGTTGATATATCTGATAAACAGAAGAAAAGGCGTTCTCTAACACTTCTAGATCACACAGAGGAGGAATTAGTTTATGCTTTATGTGCCAAATTAAAAGAGTCTAAAAAAACAAAATTAGCAGCTATATTAAACGAACTCAGCCAAAACAAGGAAAAATGTGAGATGGCATATGATGTACTATTCGCTAAAAAGACTGACAAACCGTGTTTACCAGATGATAAAACGTTAGCGCTTTACACCTCAACAAATTTGTCAAAATGGCAATATCGAAATTTAAGAACTATTCTTGCTTCAGAGAAAATGTATGGTCTTCCATCCTATCAAAAGCTCCTGGAAGCTAAAAAAACTTGTTATCCTCCAGAGTCAGACATAACTGTAACTGAATCTGATGCTAAGATAAGACTTCAATCGCTTCTAGATTTGACAACTAATAGGATATTAAAAACAATTCAGCACAACTCTGCCGACAAAAATCGCTAAAACTAATAAGCAAATGGGGTTTTGACGGGTCATCTTCTCAAAGTAATTATAAACAAAAGTCACACTCCGACACTAAAATTGACGATTCTTCAGTTTTCATGATTAGTTTGGTTCCGCTTCGTTTGGAAGAAGAGAGTGGTACTATCTTGTGGCAAAATCCTGCTCCCTCTTCAACAAACTATTGTCGTCCAATTGGCTTTATATTTGCAAAAGAAACAAATGAATTGATAAAGAAGGAAAGTGCATCCTTAGAGGAAGAAATTCGTAATCTTGTTCCCACAATTGTAGATAATTTTGATATTAAACATGATTTGTACATGACTATGATTGATGGGAAAATTTCTACTGTGATTTCCAATACTTCTTCTGCAGCTGTTTGTAATATTTGCAATACCCCACCTAGCAAAATGAATGACTTGGACTTTGTATCCAAAAGACTCATCAGAGAAGATATGTATAAATATGGTCTGTCTTCGCTACATATGTGGATAAGATGTATGGAATGTATTTTACACATTTCGTACAACTTAGACTTCAAAAAGTGGGCTGCACGAAAAGAAGATAAATTGTTAAAAGAAATTAAAAAGAATTTGACACAAGAAGAATTCCGGGAAAGAACTGGTTTGTTAATTGACATAGTAAAACAGGGATTTGGTACAACCAATGACGGTAACACGGCAAGAAGGTTTTTTGAAAATTATGAAGTATCTGCTGAAATAACGGGTATCCACCCTGATTTAATCAAGAGATTTGCAGTCATTTTACAAACAATTTCATCTGGTCAACTTATTAATACCAACTTGTTTAGGGAATATTGTAAAGAAACAGCAATGCTATATGTAAACTTATATCCATGGTATTACATGCCTTCAAGTGTCCATAAATTGTTGATACACGGTGCTGATATTTGTGAAAATTTCTCCTTTATTCCGATAGGCATGCTTTCCGAAGAAGCTTCCGAAGCGAGGAATAAAGATTTCCGGAATGTTAGAATGGCACATACAAGAAAAATCGGTAGAGGTCAGACTAATTTAGACATTATCCACAGCTTTCTAATTAGCTCAGATCCTTACATCAGCCATATCAAACCAAAGTTTGCTCGTTTACATAAACAGTTGTTTCCAGAGGCTAGTGCTTTGATCTTGAACAATGAATTGCTTTCGTTGGAAAACGAGGAAATAGAGATTTCTCAAGAGAATATAGACCCAAATATTAATCTTTCACCATAATATTTTTTCAGAATCGTTTGTGAACATATTCAACTTTATGTTTGCAGCTTAATATGTCTTCATTTTGATTGTTTTTTAGAACTGATGAAAGTACTCCTTCAGAAAGGTCATAGCTTTTCAGTCATTAGTGAGCCCCCATAACCTCTTTTACAGAGAAGTCTCTTTTTACTTATTTGACATTACGCATACATTATAATTATGTGCTAAAGTAAGGCTATGATTAAAAAAAAGCAAAAAATTAACATTAAAAAAAAATGTTATTTTCTGTCACTATTATCTCGAAAGTACGCAGAGATAAGCAATAAGTTTCTTCGAGCCAAATACTCAGAATTATTAGTTTTCTAACATATGTGATTGCCATCTCGACATCGCTTAAAGTTTTTGAGAAATTGAGTAAAATGTAATCGCTCCCGTACAAAAAAAAAAGAAATATTTTTTTTACAGAAAAGTATTTGAAGTAGGACAATAATATTTTTTTGCCTTATCTGTTATCATTGTATCAACAATAAAAAAAAATATCAGCGGTCTACTATCAATGTCCACTTTTTTTTAATTTGGGACCAGTGTGCGCCGGTCCGAGCTCCGTCAGGTATTAGTGGCGGAATGATGGTGCTCGACGACTGGCTCGGGAGGAGGCACGGCTTCCTGTCATTTAGGACGACGCAGGTGCTTTCGGGGCATGGCTGCTTTGGGAAGTTCCTGCATTGTATAGGCAGCGAGCCAGACGCTCAGTGTCATCACTGCGTCCATTGTCGGGAGGACACAGCTTTACGCTTGCAGAATGAGTAGATTGGGAGGAGCCGCGACGTCCCCTCGCAAGTGGTATACGATCTGTCACTGCCGGTTGTGATTCATTTTATGGTCGGCAGCGCAGGGTCGTGGGACGCGGTGATCTCCTTCTGCGAAAATGGCATGGTGCAGTAGAAAGCGGAGGAAAGAGAGAGGGAGATTTCGAGTACTCTCCCGGCCCACAGCAGGCGCACTGAGCGTCGGCAGATGGCAGATAACGCCCTCTGCCGACCCACCAATGGGTCCAGGCACGTCCGCCACCCCTATGAGGTGGTGGCGCATAATGTTCCCCGCACGCCCCTTACGCACGTCGCGGGGGGAGGCAAACACCCCAATCCCCGTACTTGGCCACACGGCCAGCGCCAGTAGGGGGTAGTGAAGAGTCCTCTTAAGTGTTCTCGTTGCACGCGGTGCAAGGGCACATGGGGTGGTTACAGTCAGTAGAAGTTTGACCGACCCAGGACATCCATGAACATTTGTAACACCTTACAAAAAACATAAGTTTTTGGATGGGCGAGTACAAACAGCCTATTTACCTACCTATTTATCTACGTACAAGTCGTGCGTCCGATGAGATCACACAGAAAATCGGGAATAATGACGAACTTCCATACAAAATATTCAGCCTCTATTTGATGATGATTTTTCAAAAATCCGTCAGTGTTCACTTTTGCAACATAATGAACTTCATAATATCATGCTTCCATTTAGGCTGTGCATTGTCTGTCAGTCTGAGAATAAATTAATTTATGATGCTCTTTAGTAAATGTGCATGTGCCGAGCCGTTTTCCAACAATCCCCTTTTCTCGTAACCATGTTGAGGGCGGCTTCCAGTATAACCGGCTAAATACCAGTATTTTAGCGATGACCTATTTGACCTGCACAATTCCGGTATAGGTTTGATGATGATGGGACTCCTTTTTCCGCACTTAGATTCTCATTTGGTCGGCTGTGTGTGGGGATT
Source organism: Polymixis lichenea (assembly GCA_949091785.1). NCBI lineage: Eukaryota > Metazoa > Arthropoda > Insecta > Lepidoptera > Noctuidae > Polymixis > Polymixis lichenea. Next base: position 15,889,722 of record OX420943.1, on the reverse strand, counting down.
CTGGCTAATAAAGCTAGCCTAGCTCCGCCAAAAAGCACAGAAGCTTCCTGGGAGCTTCACAGGTTTCGCGGAGCGGCCTCATTGTTCCGAGGATTTCTTCACGTTGAGAAGCCACGGCCTCGCATTTCAGATGACGTGGGCGGCTGATTTCTCGGCGTCAAGGCAGCCCTGCAAAGCGAGCTGTCTGTGGCGCCTATATCATAAAGATGTTTGTTAAGCGATATGGCCCGTAATTGTTCCTATGATTATTATAAGGTTATTTTTACTCAGGCTGATAAGTTTTTTGGTCAATGGCGGGTGTACAATCAGTAAAGCCAATTTTGACATGTCGCCCGTGACCATCTGTTATTATGAAGTTCGGTCGATGTTTGGCGAATCCATGCAAAAAAAAGGCAGGGGGATAAGTGGGTACGGGCCTAGCACTTTCATATCGTAACCTCTCTTCGCAAGTTCATCTGCGGCATCATTGCCTAAGGATCCATTGGAGTGTAATACGATTGGACGTCGATAAACTCTACAGGGCTAGATGGCACTCAAAGATTAGTTTGTTGTTAGATTGTTTTCTAAAGCTTTGAGCAGAGATAGGCTGTCGGATAGGAATTTAATGCCGTGGTTTCGAATGCCAGGTTCTTTACTGCTGTTGCGGCTTGTGTTAAGGCAACACATTCACATTGAAAGATCTAACTGTGTGTGCCTAGCGGTATGTGAAAGTTAATGTTGACGTCAAGGAAGCGTACGCCAGCACCTGAACTGTTTTGTGTTTTTGAGCCGTCTCCGGTATAGGGTTACTATTTAGAAATTTGAAAAGTCCTGACAATAAACTCGTCATTAACAAAAAAGACTGCCGAGCAATATTTCTTTTCTTCTAGCAGATCGCTGGAAGAAAAGAAATATTGCTCGGCAGTCTTTTTGGATATTAGCCAGGCATTTGACAAAGTTTGGCACGAGGGTCTATTATACAAAGTCAAAAAGATGGTACCACACTTGTTTTACCACATAATAAAATCTTATCTCAGCAAGCAATGTTTTGAAGTAAAGTTCAATGGCGAACTTCCCGACTTGTGTGAAATCAAATCAGGAGTACCATAGGGAAGTATACTGGGACCGGTTATTTACACCATATATACTGCCGACATACCAACATCAAACAAGACTACAACATATGCAGTGATATGCAGACGATACAGCCTTACTATCTACACACACAAATCCAGATACCGCATCAGAACATCTACAACACCACATTGTTAAAATTGAAGAATGGCTCAAAATCTGGCGAACACACGCAAATCAAAGTAAATCTACACGTGACCTCTACTCTCCGAAAAGACACGTGTCCACCGGTTATACTAAACAATGAAGAAATCCCGGAAGATGACAATGCAAAATACTTGGGCATGCATTTGGATCGAAGACCGACATGGAAAAAACACATAGGGACATAGCGGAAGCAACTAGATTTAAAACTATGCATGTACTGGTTAATAGGACGACACTAACAAATGAACATACACAGCAAGCTGACAGTATATAAAGCCATCTTGGAACCAATTTGGGCCTATGGCATACAGCTTTGGGGTACTGCAAAGATTTTAAACCAAAACACTGAGGACCAAATTTAACATCCCTCAATACATCAGTAATAAGAACATATATCTTGACTTAAATGTACCAACTGTCAAACAGGAGATACCACAAAAATAAGCTTGCCCTCACATTCAGTGGAGATCAAGGCCTTCAACATACAAGATTGAAGATACATAGTGTCCCAAATCTAAAAGATAGATTCAGCAGGATGGAATGAGACACGTACCCGACAAGTGTCTCATCAAGCTAAAAAGCCTAAACAGATACGCTCGTATCAGACAAAACAGTGGCTTATTGTTGTGTCCAACATATCGCCGCGGAGAAAAGCAGAAACGAAAAAATAATAATAATTACAGAATCAAAAAACCCCGACTGCCTAATAAGCGAACTTTAATTAAAACGAGGAATCTTCTTAAATTTTACAATAAAGACCTTTATTGCCTCCGACTGCATGTGATTGCTTATAGTATTCAGTCTAATAGTCATCCTTTTAAAACAAGTTTCTTGTTTCCATTTTTTTTAAATTAAAGTTCACTTTTTAGGCAGTCGGGTTTTTTGATTTTGTTAATTATTTTTGACGTTAATAAGACCTATTTATGAAACCCTTTATTTTGATATCCACTCAATGGGGTTTGAAAAAAAAAATTGAAGACAATATGGCGCCAAAAATCGGCCATTTTTTTTTTTTCAATGATATATCTAGTGTCACTCTCAAAATTAAGACGAATGTAACGGCACCTCTCAAGCTGAAATCGATCAAGCCGTTTAGGCTTGATCGATTCATAACCCTCCTTCTGGCACAGTCGGACAAAAAGCCCAGACCTTTTATTGTTCTTTTTTAAGTACTCATTTGCCTTTTCTATTTACAAAAAATGCCTGACAAAGTCTGGTAGGAGGCCAAAAAGCCGTACATTTCTATGGTCACCCTAAATCCAGTCGATGTAGACAAATCAAGATTTTAAACATGCCACGCGCGCGTTTGCTTCTTTTTCGAGGCGGTTTCAGTCGGTACATTTATCGGTCCGCTTATTTATCTACATGTATTATAGACTGCCCTATTTTGTCAAACATTACTACCGCAGCTATTAAGTCCAACCCCTTGTCCCCAGAGCGTGTGCTACGTGACGCACGGCAGCGCGGTGAGCGAGGCGCGGCGCCAGCTGGAGCGGCGCACGGCGGGCGCCATCGTGCAGTACGCAGTGGTGCAGGCGCTGCCGCGACACGCGCAGGTGGAGTGGCACGCCTGGGCACACACCGACAACAACCGCTTCGAGTGTGAGTGGTTCTACTTTGTACGCAGTGGTGCAGGCGCTGCCGCGACACGCGCAGGTGGAGTGGCACGCCTGGGCACACACCGACAACAACCGCTTCGAGTGTGAGTGGTTCTACTTTGTACGCAGTGGTGCAGGCGCTGCCGCGACACGCGCAGGTGGAGTGGCACGCCTGGGCACACACCGACAACAACCGCTTCGAGTGTGAGTGGTTCTACTTTGTACGCAGTGGTGCAGGCGCTGCCGCGACACGCGCAGGTGGAGTGGCACGCCTGGGCACACACCGACAACAACCGCTTCGAGTGTGAGTGGTTCTACTTTGTACGCAGTGGTGCAGGCGCTGCCGCGACACGCGCAGGTGGAGTGGCACGCCTGGGCACACACCGACAACAACCGCTTCGAGTGTGAGTGGTTCTACTTTGTACGCAGTGGTGCAGGCGCTGCCGCGACACGCGCAGGTGGAGTGGCACGCCTGGGCACACACCGACAACAACCGCTTCGAGTGTGAGTGGTTCTACTTTGTACGCAGTGGTGCAGGCGCTGCCGCGACACGCGCAGGTGGAGTGGCACGCCTGGGCACACACCGACAACAACCGCTTCGAGTGTGAGTGGTTCTACTTTGTACGCAGTGGTGCAGGCGCTGCCGCGACACGCGCAGGTGGAGTGGCACGCCTGGGCACACACCGACAACAACCGCTTCGAGTGTGAGTGGTTCTACTTTGTACGCAGTGGTGCAGGCGCTGCCGCGACACGCGCAGGTGGAGTGGCACGCCTGGGCACACACCGACAACAACCGCTTCGAGTGTGAGTGGTTCTACTTTGTACGCAGTGGTGCAGGCGCTGCCGCGACACGCGCAGGTGGAGTGGCACGCCTGGGCACACACCGACAACAACCGCTTCGAGTGTGAGTGGTTCTACTTTGTACGCAGTGGTGCAGGCGCTGCCGCGACACGCGCAGGTGGAGTGGCACGCCTGGGCACACACCGACAACAACCGCTTCGAGTGTGAGTGGTTCTACTTTGTACGCAGTGGTGCAGGCGCTGCCGCGACACGCGCAGGTGGAGTGGCACGCCTGGGCACACACCGACAACAACCGCTTCGAGTGTGAGTGGTTCTACTTTGTACGCAGTGGTGCAGGCGCTGCCGCGACACGCGCAGGTGGAGTGGCACGCCTGGGCACACACCGACAACAACCGCTTCGAGTGTGAGTGGTTCTACTTTGTACGCAGTGGTGCAGGCGCTGCCGCGACACGCGCAGGTGGAGTGGCACGCCTGGGCACACACCGACAACAACCGCTTCGAGTGTGAGTGGTTCTACTTTGTACGCAGTGGTGCAGGCGCTGCCGCGACACGCGCAGGTGGAGTGGCACGCCTGGGCACACACCGACAACAACCGCTTCGAGTGTGAGTGGTTCTACTTTGTACGCAGTGGTGCAGGCGCTGCCGCGACACGCGCAGGTGGAGTGGCACGCCTGGGCACACACCGACAACAACCGCTTCGAGTGTGAGTGGTTCTACTTTGTACGCAGTGGTGCAGGCGCTGCCGCGACACGCGCAGGTGGAGTGGCACGCCTGGGCACACACCGACAACAACCGCTTCGAGTGTGAGTGGTTCTACTTTGTACGCAGTGGTGCAGGCGCTGCCGCGACACGCGCAGGTGGAGTGGCACGCCTGGGCACACACCGACAACAACCGCTTCGAGTGTGAGTGGTTCTACTTTGTACGCAGTGGTGCAGGCGCTGCCGCGACACGCGCAGGTGGAGTGGCACGCCTGGGCACACACCGACAACAACCGCTTCGAGTGTGAGTGGTTCTACTTTGTGTGTCGATGGCAATAACACAAAAATAAATGTGAAAATTACCTAAATGCTAAGATAGTTCTATTTTCGATTCAAAAACCGTTTGCCGCCTTCGTGCTCGGACCTCTGAAGTTGCGTTCTTTTATCCAACGGTACTACTGGTAGAAATTAATTCTGAATAAAAACGTTTTATGAGATGAAACTGTTACACAATGCATCATTATCATTTCCAGACGAGGAGACTGGATGTAACGTGGGTGATTACAAAGTGGCGATCACGAGGAGGTGGAACTACGAAAATACTGTTGCCGCCTTTGTATGTTATGTTGCTACAGGTACGACTTCTCAATTACTATTTAATTACTTTGTTCTAAGCATTGGTGAGCATCCACAAATTGAACCGAGAATCCATTGGTTTAGCACAGGACTAGGTAATATCGCCTCTCCCAAGCATCGCCTCATCAACCAGCATTGTCCATGGACTTCACAAAATGTTTAAGTTGTGTGTGCCTACATATTTTTCAATATCGGAGGTTCGAAGCAGGATGGTTGCTTCCAATTTCATTCAATCAATATTGAGCATACCACAGTTCATAGCTGACGAAGACTAAGCGAACCACATTGTTCATGCAGGTTGTTGACCATGTTCCATTCTAATTTGTAACTGACAGACTTACAGCAAAATGAGCGGGCGTCATTTGAGTTTTATGAGTTGGACATAAGGTTTAAAATAACAATGACTGACGCGACAGCTATACCATCTGTCTCGCCAGGCTCATCGCCGTCTACGTGCCAGCTGTCGTTCCCGAGCGAGGAGGTGTGCACGACGCACCGCGTGCGCGCCGCCGCCATGACGCAGCAGCAGATAGAGGACGTGCTGGAGTACGCGCTGCGCAAGCTCACGCAGGAGCGCGACATGGCGGCCAGGCATGCCGTCAAGATGCGGATACTCTATCAGGTAGGGTGGCCGGATGCGGACTAGGGATTGGTAAGGGCATATCTGGCTTTTTGGCCTCTCCATTCCTACTTTTCGACGGGTAATTTTTAGAAAAAAAAAAAGATCAATGAAGAGAAATGGCCGGCCTTTTTTTGCAATGTTCGTTTTGTCAGGGCTTTTTAACATTTCGGAATGGTAACCCCTAATCGCGCTGTTAGGCCAGGTTGATGTGATATGTCCAGTTTCACTTCTTCAGTTTTTTATGGTCTAGCCCTTTCTATTAGGATAGCGCCTACAGGCTGATTTACATTGATCCAGTATGTCAATACATTTGAATCCAGTAGCAGTAATTGAAATTACTGGCCGCTTTATTCCACTCCACCGCTGGATACTGGATTGTTAATTTTTACATTCATTGTAACTAGCTGATAGCCGTTTTATGTCAGCCATTTCTCTGTACACTGCACATAATAATATTAAAACCGTCTTAAACAATCTCCCAGGTATGGAGTGCCCCAGCGATGGCGACAATCACGGAGGCGGTGACGTGCGTGCGCGCGCGCACCGGCGTGTCGGCGGCCGTGACGGCCGTGCCTGTGCTGGCGCTGCACAACGCCTTCACCTTCCTGTCCATCAGCGGGCTGCGGCTCGACGAGTGACGTGTGTGTGCACAGGTCAATGTTGCCATCACTAAACTGTAGATGCTGTATTTCCAGATTTTACGGGGTACTCGTGTGGTTTCTCCAATACAGACTATGCATGAAATATTTTTTTTAGTCAATAGATTTCAGCTATTGTATGTTGCAAAAAAATATATATTTCAAGCAAAAATTGCTCTTACTTAACCTTAGTGAGATTTCAAGCAGTTTAATAAGAATAAATGTATATATACATGGCTTTTCACATCACTTCCGTCATTGCCGAAGACGACGCGTTTCAAATTTGCGTTCCGTTCCACCAGAAAAAGAATTGTAAAATAAATTGTGCATTAAAAAAGTGTAAAAAAACGTATACGTAGTGTAACGTATTGATACAATGCTTTTTTGTTTTCAAATGAAAATTTTTGTACAACTCGCTTATTCTCTATTATGTATAAAGCCATTCTCGGTAGACAAAAGTTTTTGGATAGCTGGAAACATTTTTCACACGCATTCAGTTTGCAATGCTTCCAGCTAGACTAATAATATGTTCCACAACAGAGGCTTTTAAAACATTCACTAGACCTCGCGATATCGCGAAATGAACTATTGCTATAACACCCTGTTCTGCATTAAATCTGTACTTAAAATGAGCATAATTGTGTTTTAATTAACTTTTTTGTTTGTCCACAGGTTTCATCGAAATATAAGGATACAGATGCTTTATTGCCAGTTTATAAAATATATTTGCTGAATATTTTCAGTGTTTATAAAATTTCGTTAATTATGCTACCGAGTTTACCATACTGTAAGTCAAATTATATATACATTATTTTTTATTGCACATTTGTGTTTTATTTTCCTTTTTTCTTCGTGCATTACAATAAAAAAACAAAAGTTCAAATTAAAATTTATTTTATCTTTTTTTACAAAATTGACCGAACAGTGCGAGATTTCTAGAACGTTTACACTTGCATTAAGTAGACATAAAGTTATCGTAATTCTCTTACAAGTAAGTCTTACAAATTCACCTGTGTCGATAAAGCAATGCGAATTACGGTGTGAACCACACCGGGATCAGTTGTGTATAATTGTATAAAAGGTTTATATCATGATTTCGAGGACATAAATTTTACCTTAAAAGTCATCACTAATAAGTAAATTATGATTAATATTAACCAAAGCATAATTATAAACTAAAACATTGATACATTAGTGTCAGTATTCAATGAAGTTACTAAGGTGATCACCTGCACTTACACAATATAATTCTAATACAAGATATAATACACAACATTATGGGGACAATTGCACACAGCAGTGGTTAAAAGACGATAGCGCGCAGAGATTATATCGTAAGTACAGCAAATGCATACACTTGTCGAATCGAATGTTACGTATTACCGAAAACGAATACCTGTGACTGCACAGACCAATGTCCAACCAAACATTACCGGATTCGCCCTGGAAATGAATACCCACCCAATTCAGCTATATTTAATACTATCTTTGTAACGCCATTGTTATAAATAAATAATTTCCTCATAATGAAAAATAAACATACTATACTCTGAGTTAAATAATTTATTTGATCTTTCTATTAGACTATATTTATTCATTGGGTTCATATTGCGTTCCAGAACGAGTGCAAGTAGTAGTACATAAAGGTAGCTATGTGTTTTGTACTTTGAAATTAAGTAAGGAATACAATCAGTTGTCACTTGAAAGAAGAGCTGCTGAATTTCATTCGTACATAATTAAACTACAGAAACGATAAAAATCTTATAAAATAATCTAAATAGTGTAATTAATCAACAACTTTCATAAAGTGCGTATTAGGGGGAAACATTTCTTAAATCATACCCAATCGATTCATAAATAATATTCATATCAGGCAACAGAATCTATCATAACTATCCGATCCTGATTAATTCAATAACTCCCTACGTTCATGTAACAATCCTCCACGAATATTATCTGGGACATAAGATTGTATACAGCTGTATCCATGTAAAAGTACAACTAAAATAAATACCTTATTAAGCAAAATTAACGATAATCTAAAAATTATACTATATCAAAAATAAACAAAATGCGCACGACTTCAATAGCGTGTGGATCGATTGATAAACAGCAGTGACAAAAAAAATAACAATTTAGAAACGAAAATAAAAAAAATGCATTAAAAGGCAGATTTCTATTGTATGCATTTATTATTATTTTGTATTCCTGAGAACTAATTAAATCGTAAATGACAAAAGGTACCATGTCCGTTAATAGTTCTAATATAGAGTCACACACAGAAACGAACATGATTTACAAAATTAAATGATCATCCTCTCGTAAAATATAACAAACAACAGCACAACTACACAATCTCACATAATCTAATCACTTTCGACATAACAAATTGTGGACGAAGACACAATAGAATACATGATTTGTCTTGCAGGATACTTTAATCAAATCTATGATATTAAAATAGTATGATTGCCCAGCTACCCATATAGTGAAGTTAGTATTAAATTACTGTACAGTTTACATGTTATAAAGAGTCCTGCGATCTACAGCTATCTATCTAACCACTTTTTATGATCTTTATCGTCTGTTAAATCAAACCGTCTAACTCCCACTAGGGATATAATAATATACATAATATTTCGACAGCGCCGGCTCCTCCGGGGATCGTAATCGCAAACATTCAGCGTATAGAAAATTAAACGCAGCGATAACACAAAGAGACAATACACCTAGTATCTCCTCACCATCCGACAACTTACACCTACCGGTTAATCGTTATATTAATCAGATTTATGTAACAGTTTACCTTACAACCGTAGTACCGAAGCGAATAAGAGTTACATACGAACTAAGAACAGCTACATTTATATTACAGGGTCCGTTTTTATAGTTCACTCACTCACCGCTTCACTCGCGCGATCGCTCACTCCAAGAGTTCAGGCGTCGGGCGTCGTGTCGAGCGGGTCGCTAGTGTCGCCGCAGTCGGCGCCGGCGTCGGACGCGTCGCTGGCGTCGTCGTCCGGCACGTGCACGCGCAGCGGCGCGGGCTGGCCGGGCGGGCCGGCCTGGCCGGCCTGGCCGGGCCCGTCGGCCTGGCCGGGCCCGTCGGGCGGGCCGCGGCCGTCGCGCGCCTCGGCCTCGCGCTTGCGGCTGGCCAGGTACTGGCGGTGCGCGTACTTGTTGAAGCGGCGCTTGGCCATGAACAGCGTGGCGATGGTGCGCGGCGCCAGGCGCACGGCGGCGGCGCGCGACGTGATGCCGCCGCGCCGGCACTCCGCGCACGTGTAGTCCAGCACGTTCAGGTTCGACACCGTTTGTCTAACGCAGTCTGTGTGGGAAGCAGGGCTGATGTCAGAATTAACTCGCGGCTCCGCCGTTATACCGGAGCTCCCGTGCATTCACGTATTGTATTTAAGTTCCCGAGGTTTTTCTTTGGCGTTGGCAAATAACAGCAGAGAACTTAATCTCGATATGCATAGCGTAACTCAATTTTCAGTTCGTTTCAAATCAAGATGAAAGACTTGAGTATATGCTAAGTACAGTTAATATGATAGACGACATCGAGACTTGAAGAGCACGTCGACTTATGATAGCACGGGAACTCCGGAACTGCCTGACCGCCCACGTTTTATAATTTATGGTTGGTCACACCACGCACAAAAAAGGCTACCACAAGAGAACATTCACCAGTTTATCAGAAATGTTTTTTTTTTATAACAGTGGTAGAACCAACCTTCCACATACTTACTCAATGAGAACACAATAAAATCGTGGGCGGTCATCATAACAGGGCGGTAATAAATATATTTGTTAACATGTACTTCAGTACTTTTAATACATACCTAAGCCATAATTATTTCTCCCTTTCATCCCCATGCCGGTGGCTCGCAGTCGAGCCGGTTACCTACACCTAGTACACGACAATGCATGGCACACACAATCCGACAATTTTCGGTAACCTTTCGTGTTTTACGACCCATTATATTTTCAGCTATGTTCTAATTTAGGCAGACCATTGCTTACTGTGTATTATACATCATGCTTTCACCTATACGTAGTCATCTAAACACATCTAACAAAAACAAAAGCTCCCCTATCGGTATATATTTCGTAAGTTTATGATTGGATGGCGAACCGTGTTTTACGTATATATCAGGATATATTGTACAAGTTGTTCTGTAGGCAATCATAACAGGTAGCATAAATATTGGACTTGTATAGGATATAGCGATATAGATGGAAAAATAAGCATAGATATACATACTATAAGGCTACAATAATGTCTATGAAAACGAAACTATGTATCATGACAATAATGAAGGACTGAGTGAAGCTTTGTGAAAATAACATCGTCTACGAAACTACTACAGACCATGCACAGCGCATTCATAAACAGTTTCATGCGCTAATTTAAAATCGGTTTTCGGACAATGAACATAACATTTTTATCCTCACTTTCAGAAAACCGCGACCGGTAGACATGACCGTATATTTTGAGGTAAATATCAAGCAAGATTTACCCAAACATAATAAAATCAAGAGTATTAATACTTCTCAATAACGGCCCGTAAGGTTATTTTCGTTCTAAGAGCCAGATTTTTTTTCTGTCCTCAACGAACCCAAACCGTAGCTTGAAGTATAGGTTGAATATGTTTTTGATGTGAAACATCGAATGCGGCGGGTCAGACCAGTTGCTGGCGACGCGTCGACACCCGCTCGTAACTCTGGGACTCTCTCGCAGAGTTACGATATTAAATTGCGGTATTAATAAAAATATTTTTTCTATAAAAAAATCGGTATATGTTGTTTTTGATCATGCCATATTTATTTCCTTTAATAAACCAACCTTTAATGAATATTTTCTATGCAGAATAGTTTCGATATTTCACATATGCCAGCGTCCCTCGACGGCTGTTTTTTAATCTACTTCGGCAACACTGTACTTGATAGAAAACCGTTTTATAATCCTAAATACGGGAATCTACGGTTAAACTTCGTTTGGACGGGTCAACAGACTCAAAGAACGAGAATAGGCTTACTAATAGCGCTACAAGGTTATTTTGGCGCGTGATCAAAATCGGAACTAATGCCACCATCTTGTTTTTTGACTACAATTTTGCAAAAAAAAAGTTCACATAACCTTACCAACAACGCCCCCCTGTAAATGACATTCAAGCGCCAATAGATCCTTGTAGCAGTGTATGGACTAGTTTCTCGAAATAAAATTATTGCAAAATTACAAGCATGTGTAAACTGCTGAGATTGATCGAATGATTTAGCAGTCAATCGCAGCCGTGTACGCGCACTTGACAATCTGTGACATTAATTTTGCGATAATTTCCTTTTCAGAAAGGGCCCTATGTACCTATCATGCAATGTATAAGATTATGTCTGACCGATGTATAGCGGGCGGGCAAGCGTATGCGTCTACACGTTCGGTGGTTATGACGTACCTTGATGCAGTTGCCTATCGCAGAGCTTACATATGACGAGCTGCATGGTCCCCTTCGGGCCGATGAAGGAGCGCTCGCAGAGCGGGCAGTAGCGACCGATGCGATACGCCCTACGCACGCACACACACATACGGACCGTACGCGCACAAGCACCGGAACACAGAAACACGCCATTAGTATTAAACACCGAAACCCCGCGCCGAATGGACGGTCTCGCTTCATTCGTATGGTTGTTGCTTGTCCTCGTAAGACTTGATGTTCAGGAATTTACGCTTATAGTGCACGGTTTAAAACGATAATCCAAAACATTAATAGCAAGGCGATATTTCATCACTCATTTGCTATATTCTTACACTATATCATTGAAAACAAGAAGTTCACGTAGTAATAAAAACACATTGAGAGTAAATGCGTAAATATTAGTCAAAAAACTAATTTACTGACTAGAAACCAAAATAAAAGTATTATAACCTTTAAAATGACTAGCTACTATTAAATTAAATAAAGTTTTGAATGTGTATCGAGTCCGAAGACGAGCAACAAACATAAAGTCGAGTTAGTGAACGCCGGGGAGACTGATGGTACTACGCCCTTGTTAGTTAACAGTATGGATGTGAGTTAGTCGCAGCCGTCTGCAGGATGACTGATGAGATGTCGACACCCATTGTCATTGATGATACGAGGCTAATTGACGCAGTACAACCATAAAAACAACAATATACAAAAATACAAAAGTTTAGCTACCTAATGTGTATTGCATCAATTATGGAACAATGAGAGTTTTAAAATAATAAAAAAGGAGGAACAGTAAAGTTGGCAGTTTCTCAATATAAGCCTAGAATTTTGTTCAACTGTCAGTCTAGCGTTTGCAAATAAAGCAACTTTGTATGAAGACAGAGAAAGTGATTCCCTTATACCAATCGGCGGTGCTTCGCATAAATGGTCCACTTTGCTGTTCTTTCTGTGAAGACTGTTTGCTCGTAAATGATTAGACTTTAATACAATAAATATACAAAGTTAAAGAAATTATTAATAGATTATAACAATCAACAAACATTCTTCAAATATGCATAAATAATAAACTTATGTCTATGGGAATGGCATGCAACTTATATGATACTGGGATGTGCTGAGTAAGAACGCTGCGTTGGGGCAAAAGTAAACATTCTGCGGGGGCCAAAATGCTACGATACCAGAGACAAAGCGGATGTCGACAGAGTGAAGGCGAACGACGACACGACACTATGACCAGCACGTGTTAGTCCACATCAAACACGCATGAAATGACGTGAGAACACATCAACTACCAAGACCAATTAATACGTAAACATATACACATAAACTCATTTAATGAAGTTTGTATGAAACTTTGTACTTTGTATCTGCATCCCTCGATATATACTCTTCTTTGAGAAATTTCAGGTTTTGTTGTGGCCCCTCTTGGCATTACTTGAAAAATTAAATGAAATTATTTTAATATTTTGTTTGCTTCATAAACAAAAATTTGCCTAATTAATATAATTATCCATAATCGAAGTACGTAAGGTAAATAAGGCAATCAATCGATTCTCCTCAAACCTTTACATAATCTAAATCAACTCGTACTGCAGTCATCCTTTTATAAGACTTCATTTATTGGCAAGCCAACAACAACTAACAACTATTCGCACCAATTTTATGGTATTTCTAAAGATAAATGACGAAACTACTGTATGATGTTTCTACTGTAAAATAGGTATTTCGGGTGATAAATAAATAATTATGTTGTTAACTAATTTACCAGGATTGAAAAGGTTTGAAGACTTATCAAACCTCTATGATAGGTCGGTTTATGGTTTTGGTAAAGCATTATAATGAAAATTCAAAGGATAGGAATTTTATGTGCACATTTAAAATTTTATAATAATAAACTACTGTATAAAATATGGATAACTTTCCTATAGATCTATCACTTCCTTCGGCTTTTATCAATTCAAAAGCGGCGACTATAAAATTATAGTTGGTAGCTTGCTACCGTTTTGAGATATTGGAGTAAAACAAAGGCTTTGACCGTACTGACAAGTTGGTTGACGCGACGTATGTCATAAACCCTACCCTCTTTCTTATTTATTTGATTTTATTTTACAGACTTGAAATTGACAATGCTGATCATTAATAGATTGTAGGTTACAAAAATCTGTCTTCCAGTTTTTATGCATTTACAGACTAGTTTTTGTTTTTGAAATGCTGCTAGTGTTTTGCCACCTTTCACGACACCTAACGTATTCGTCTATGTGGTAAACCAATCATGTATCAGTACGGCTGTAGCCTCAGAAAAGGACCCACCGAAGGAGCACATCAAGCTAGCTTCCTTCTCCGACATTTATTTAGTAGTGGGGTCGGTTCGCAAGTGTTGCGTTTGTATTTTTATTTCATGACCAACTTTGAAGTAGTATCTGGATGTGTGTACTGACCTGGCGCAGGGCGTGCACAGCGAGTGCGAGTACACCTTGTGCCCGCCGGGCCCGCGCCGCGTCTGGTGGTGCCAGTCGCCCAGCGCGCCCGCCCCGCCGGGCCCACTCGTCCCGCCGGGCCCACTCGCCCCGCCGGCCACACCCGCCCCGCCCGGGCCGGCTGGCGAGTGCGACCCACACGACTTGCACACCGCACACTCTACGCAGTGCCATCGACCTGGAAATTTCGATTTAAAATATTAATCTTGATGCAACATACAAATCGAGATCCTTCCGTGCCTCGGAAAGCACGTTAACGGATGGTTATCCGAATTTGCCTGTTTTAGAATTAATTTTAAATTAGTTTAATTAGGGCCTGAAAAAACATAGGTACCTTGTTTAAGGGAAATTACCGACTTAAAACACGATAAATTTTAATTTGTTCGATGAAAAAAACAACCCGAAGCAAGCGAAGAATAATATGAAAATTGCATGAACCATGAGATAACTTTATTTTATAGGGAATTAAACGACTGGATTTTTCAGGTTATTGGATTTTTTTAAACCGCTAACTAGCCGTTGGGTCCCCGGGGACCTACCAAGTAGTACGTCAAATGTAATCCGGCTCGTGAGTGGTTAAATGAACACAGGACTTTGACACGCTTCCTAAAGCACAGTGTCACCACAGTTCTATTCCTGTGACATGCCGCGAGTATGACGGAATCAAACAGCTTCTGGACAGTCTTGCGAACGGGTTTTCCACCGGCCTTTAGAACTTCGGCTGTTATTCCGTCATCACCCGCGTACGCCTTGTTGTTTTTGAGCTGTTTCATAGCCATCATAATCTCGTACAAGCTGACGTCCTGAATGCCTACAGTAATCGGGTCAATCTAGCTCTTGGGTCCTTTGCCACATTCGTAACGGGGTTACTTGTTGATGTGTATAACTGCCCATAGAACCCCTCGATCTCTCTCAACAGCTCAGGTTTGGCGGATACGATCCTGCTATCATCGGACTTCAGTTTCGTAACCTGGTTCTGCCCATTAGACATATCCCTAGCAAAGACGTGGAACCTTTGTCACCTCACAAGTCAGGTCCAGTTAAAAACCAGCATCAGGCAGAGTTGTCTGGCATTTATGCTGCAGCCGTTAGGCACACTTTAATGCTAGTTTCTGACATCGCACTTTAAACTTTTTGTTGGTTTTATTTTTATTTTATTTTTTTGCTGCTTATTGTGTACCTTTTTAGTTTGTGCTAAATAAATGTATTTTCTTTCTTTGTTCCGCTCTTTATTAAAGCGGCAAGTCTTTGATAAGACTAAGAGATCCGTCTATTGAGCGGTACTTGGGCGCTTCGTCTGAAGACTGCCGGATCATCTCGCGCCTCTTCTCCATGAGCTGTCAAAGTAGGATCACAAGGCTTTTTGTTTCTTCGGTCTCGAAGATCTTAGACCCGTTTCTATGGCCTGTTTTCACGAACCCATCGTTAAAATCGTCCGCGTAGTTACCTAGGCACTCGAAACGATTCTGAAGTTTGAGTTGAAAGCTCTAGGGGTTTTGGACTTGGATCGGTGCAGGGCGGAGCGTAAACTGCATCAGGCAAGATGTTTCCAGCTCGATATTTCACTTCCAGTTTTGACCGCGTTGATCACACAGACATCATTTAAAACTTGCTTTTTCATCGACATAATAAAGTCAATCTCATTTTTTGTTGCACTATGAAAATTATCTGGTGGTCTGGTCCAGTTTCTGTGCTCCTGTTTTATGAAGGAGTTCATCATAAAGATGCCTCTTCCTTCTCCATAAAACTAGCCAGTAGGTGACTCAAGAGGTTCCGACGTCCCACTCCAATTTCCCCCACTCACAACTCATCTTTGTTTCGTTTGCCCAGTTTCGCGTTCATACGCATACATGGGCTCCAGCTCATCGTCGGGGTGTGACGAAGACGGGGCCTGTACGACCTTCAGCGAATACTTTGCGGATATTCTGAGTATAAGGAACGCCACCCTTGTCGACACACTCGATCTTTACCACTGCTGGTCGCCCTCCCGGAAACGGAGCATATTTTTCTAAATAAATACCTACTTCGCGCTGCATTTGGGGTAGGTAGAGGTAGCGTTTCAAAGGCCTAGGAGGTAGGCCTTTGCCTCCTGGCCTAACCTCGCCGCAAGTCAATGGTCCCGGATTTCATTTGCATATCTTTGAAAGTCGTTACGGGTGTCAGAAGCCCTAAAGTGTGACGACCAGTCTTGCCAAGTGGTATCGTATTACCCAGTGAGTTAAAATACTATATACGGTATTCAGCTGCATACGATTAAACTGGAAGCCGACTCCAACAAGGTTGGGAAAAGGCTAAGCAGATTATTCTTCTTCTTCTTCTTCAACCCTTGTCCACCCTATGCTGAGTATAGGTCTCTTCCAAATCTCTCCACTTTTGGCGGACTAGGTGGACAGACGATTTCATTAAAGTGGCCGGAAGAAACTGGATAGCCATGACACAAAGCAGAATAAATAATGAATCTTAATACAATTTCAACAAACTAGAAGTCATTGAGCCGAAATCTATTTTCAGAAGTTGCGTTTCATTCAGACCTATCCCACTACGCTGCGCCGTTGTTAGTAAACAAACAAATTACGCTACCCAAACATGTGATACAATCACCTAGATAACTCTTATCATACTACCGAAAATAACGATAAGTATTTCATTCATTGTTTGTAGTCAGTGCATTTGCGTATCTTATTGTAACAATATAGCAGTCATTCAGGTCAGATTTTTCTGTAAAAACTTCCGTAGCAGTCCAAAGATAGGTGTAACGGTGTTCTTTCCCCGGTCGTGTCGGAATGCAGTCCGATAGTTTCATGGGACTATAGAGAACAAAGTGCCACTCACTGTGTTTGCGCAGACATTTACTCTATAGTATCTCCTTCGTAGTTTGTTGGTTTCCGTAAGGTATGCTGAAGATACAGCCTTTAGGCCAAATTTATGTCATGGCGGTTTACATTTGGTCTAAAGGATAATTATGATTACTGGTGATTGCCCATTGCTCGAAATTTGACCACAATTAAAAAAAAATAGCTTTATCTACTCTTTCTCTATATTATCTTTATCTTTTTGTCAAATTTCATACTCCTCCGTTCGCGTAATTTTCGTAAAAAGGGGAATGAAGTTTTTGCTTCACGTATTAATTTATAGAAGACTAGCTTTTGCCAGCGACTTCGCCCGCGCGAATGTCAAAAATTATCCCACGGGAACATACTACCGGGATAAAAAAGTATCCTTTGTGTTAAACCAGGTTATAGATTATCTGTGTGCCAAATTCCATACAAATCCGTTCGGCCGTTTTTGCGTGACTGAGTAACAAACATCTAAACATACAAACCTTCACGTTTATAATATTAGAAAGATATTAGGATTCCCCGAAGGGTGAGATGACATGTACAGTTATATTAAGTGTTGTTTCTTGGATAGTATTTAGTATTACACATACCGCTGGGCACAGTGTCCAGTCCGACGCAGTAGATGTGGAAGCCCCGGTCGCACAGGTCACAGAACAGCATCTTGTCGTCGTCGGCAGGCTGGCGGCAGGAGCAGCAAGTCTTGCACTCGGCGCACTGCCACGGGTACTCGCGGCACTTACGTATCGTGTCCGCGTTTAGTTCTAGGCAGGATGGGTGTACTGGGAATGCAAAACACATAGTAGTCACTATTTTTAACCAACTTCAAAAAGGAGGAGGTTATCAATTTGGTATGTTTTAATTTGGCAAGTTGTATGATGTTAACAGCAGGCTTTGCATGACGCTTTCTATTTCTACGAAGAATAGACAGTGCTTTTTCTATACAAAGTCACATTTTGTTTCTCAATTTTTTCACATCGCACCGTAGATATCCTTCTACAATCTGTCATTTTGTCTTTCGTTTCTAACGATCTTTGTCTAGGTCCTTTTATACGTAGAGTATTTCAAAAGAATGTTTCTTCCCAAACTGTCAAAATCACACTGACAACAAACTTTCTACTGACGGCCACAAAATATATACGATTATCTACAAAATCATGATTCGTTTAGGACGCATAACTGTGATAATTTATAGAAGAACATAGTTATCTTTTCCTATTGTACATCATTTAGTTAATAGTCATGTCTATTCTTCCGTCGACAAATCAGTGCTCGTGCTAAGCCTACAGGTGGAGTAAGGTTGTGACAGAGTGGCGTCCAAGGATTAGAAGACGAGATGTCGATCGTCCGGCGGCGTGATGGGCGGACGACATTGTTGCCATCGCGGGCAATTCCTGGATAAAGCTGGCACAGGAGCGTGGGGATCGGCACAAAAAGAGAGAGCCTCTGCCTAGCAGTTGATGAAATCGGTCTGTGGATGATAAACTTGTTCACTCACATACAACTTTCGATTCCACCACGCACAACAGACCGAATGAATATCATATTATAGTCAGTTCAAAAGGTAACTGGAGAGAGTGTAAACGAACCATGTTGATGTTAAATTCTTACGCAATCAGTCAATCACTCACTAAAGGAACTTAGACACATTCATCTATATTTGGAAGGTTCCAATTTTATATCTTATCACCTCTTCACTTTCGATCTTTATCCTGTCAAGAGTTTTACTAGGTTGGAAACAGAAATGTCTTGCAGCATTATACCCACGGTCTGTCACGGTTAGCTTCAAGTCACCTCTTCATCGCCACATAACGTAGATATACTCACGTCATTACACTAGGAATACTCACGCTTAGCGTTGCAGTGTGCGCACACAAGGAACCGCTCGTTCGGGTGTTTCCGGTTAGCTTCGAGGCGCATCTTGCACACACGGCACAGCTCCACCTCTTCAACAACGCGCGGCTCTTCCTTACTACTGCTGGCTACCTCCGTTTGACTACTACGCTTCGTTTTTGTTAGCTTTTTGCGCTATAATTTAGATTGTTTAAAAATCAGTAAGTATTATTAAAATAAAAAGTAGATTGAAACAATGGTTGTGTGAAGTAATTTTGGCCAGACAATCGATGTTCTGAGAGCTATACATCAGAATCCCGACGAAAAGACCGAATTTTCGAAGTAATCTACTATACATAAGAATCCGGCTCGAAGGACCAAATTATTGAAAAATAGGTGAGCTCATTGCTGCAGTTAAATTTCGAAGGGAAAACGATGGTTTATCCGTAGCAAATAGTAACAAAATACATTATACAGAAATGTAGACTGGTCTAAAATCGCCAACACGAAATTATACTAGGACTCATAATCGTATTCATTAACTTGACAGTAGAAGGGGCCAGATTATGACAAAAAAAGATAGTGAGGTGGTGTAAGAATGCATGAAATTGAATGAACTTAAAATAATGTATGTACATGCATTTTTTAAAATTTTATAAGATGTCTTAAAAACATGATTTGCACTATTAAAAATAGTAGAATTTGTTATATATTCTTATATTCCACATGTTACAAACGAATTTTTAAAGTTTTATAACGAAATTAAAATTAACCATTTCTATCATTCGTTCTTTACGCAAAATCGTTCACTGCCCCAACACTACTAGTTTTAGTATGGTAATATTATTTTTCTTCGAACAGTCAAATTATTGAATACGAATACGAGTTCAAGTACAGAATAGACAGTTTTCCTGCAGCAACAATCACTAATCGGTACACTATTTTACAATGAAAAAGTAGCAAAACCTCTAGTAGAAAGGCAATCGTACAAATTTATGAGCCTCTTTAACCGACTTCAGAAAAAGGAGGTTCTCATAAGTTTCTTTATACTTTATATATTATGTTAGCGTGTATCTGCTAGTGTAGTCCGAAATAAAATGAATATTATTAATAGGGTAAGTATGGATACCTTAGCAGCCTGCTGAGTGGGTACGTCAGAGTCTTCCGAAGAAGATAGTCTCTCGGCCCAGTCGGGCTCAGACTCCGAGCTGGAGTCCTCCGACACGGGCGCGGGCGGCGCAGCCAGCACTGTGTTCAGCGGGAAGTACCTGCGAATACAAGGCTCGTTGGTTATTTTAGTATTTATGTACACAAAGATGGATGGATCAGATTATCGTGTCGGCTAACCGGGGAGAATGGAAGTAGAAATCGTGTTCTGCCGACCCTAAGTAAAATGGGATAGAGTAGGGGGAGATGGTGATTTATGCACAGTAAAATTTTGAGTATGATGACCATGTATTTTACAATGAGCGACTGCCCATTAGATCTCCACAACCTGGTTACTAGGTATAACATTTTGCCGTCCTTACAAAAATAACGCATATTTTTAAACAGTAAGGTAGACCAGAACGTAACGTAACATGCGTTTTTGGCTTTGGGCGAGTTGTCAAATTCTATTATGGTAATATGCTTCCAATAACATAGTAAACTCGGCTAAATCCTGCATCACACGGTCGTGTTGAAAAGAACGTTGTTCTAGGTTTTGTTGAGTCCAAAACGCGATGAGCCAATCTCAAGACAAAGAATTGAGTATCAACATAGTTTACAGATCGATCTCAAGAACTCGTCACAAAAACGCACCTTAGCTGATCGGGCGTGTACTCCCGATAGGAGTGCTGGTACTGGCCCGGCAGCAGCGCGTGCGGGTAGAAGCCGGCGGGCGGGCGCAGGTGCGCGCGCGGCGGCGCGGGCGCGGGGCGCGCGCGCCACACCGTGTGCGACTGCAGGTCTGCGCACGCGCCGCGCCGCGACACGTTCAGGCGCGCGTTCCACTCGCTGGCCGACGCTATCGCCGCCGCCGCCATGTCCTGGGAATCAAATAAACGGAAAACATGTAGCTTTGTTTTTTTTATTGTTCAGAGTCAATGGTAGTTTCTTGTCGAACATCTCTCGAACGTAATTTTTCAAGCCACATGCTAGAATAAGAACTCTTCTTTTGAAATCACAAACTATTTAATTTTGATTATTTTTCTCACAGACAATATACAAAAATGCCAAAATAAGTCGATTTCGTGCTTGGCCTCATAAAAGTTTACAGTTCGAAATAAAGTTATGGAATCATTTCCAAAATGAGTAAGAACTTACAACTACAACACACATGTTACAAGATATACTAATGCCCTCAAAAAAATTCCTTACGCTGAAACATTCTGTCTCAGATTTACGTAAGCCGTACGAATCATCTTCGTAAACAGCTCTCCAACTCAAACCTACCTGTCTAGTCTTCTCGGGGTCAATCTTCGGTAATTCAGGTTTATGTTCCATCGATTTTTCCACCTTCATTTCAACCTTAACCGCCCTATCTTCAATTTTGATATCATCTGACGTGTCCTCGGTAGACCCGGTAAGTTGTCTCTGCCGCTGGTGCGACCGAAACTCTTCATATTTGTGAGGGTAGTCTGATAACATGATGTCTAGTACTTCACTCGCGTCTACCGCAGTGATACCTGTTGGAAGCAATTTTATGAGAAAAATGTCTGTAGGCAGACAACAGGATAAGCAGTCATTATTGCCAATCGAAAAACATTTTGATATAACTTTGCTGTCGAGTTGACAACGTGAAATTAGGTCGTGGGTTATTAATTTATTCAAAATTTTATTTGAATTATGTGACATGGTTTGATTTTTTATTTTGTATGGATTATTGGAAACAGAAATAAATGAATTAATAATAAAGGCGTACAATCGCGAGTAGTGGCGTTATTTAGGGATGAGAGGATGTGGCCTATGCTCAGAACTGCGACAGAATGAAATAAAACTTAACATATATCTACTATATACATTACATACACAGAGGTAAAATTTTGGTAATCTTCGGAAATATGACTTGAAAAATTCTTTCACTGGTAGACATAGAAAGTAACGACATAGGATTCGTTTACGGTTTCTGCGGGAATCTCCAGGCAGGTGAAAACTTGAGCGGAGCCAGTTATATGTAAATGTAAAAATAACACCAGTAAAAAGGTAACTTACCGAGATCGCAGAATGCTTCAGTCACGAGACCTTTACGGAGGACGTAGTCCCGTTCCTCACCCGAGATCGTTCGCCTCTTCAGCTCCGCGTAACTTCGCTTGAAGTTCTTCACTCCTAAGAACATTGCCACTTGCTCTTGTATCATCATCACCTGTAACATTTTATAATATAGATCATAACTGCACCTGGATATAGGCTTCAAATGAGCTGTGGTCCTTGGGAAACCCCTAAATAGGGAAAAGTGGAAGGAGAGAAGTCAGAAATTTGCCCTCCAATAGAAAAATACAGGTATCGCTACATAGTATACGACAAAGTCGCATTTCGTGGGGCTTGTGGCTAAGTAATAACAGCCGCAAGGGTCAATCGATCAGGTAAAGCTACGCTTGCCGCGGTCCGTCCGTGGATGGGTGACATCTTTAAATTCCAAGACGCCTCCATGCCTCGGAAAGCACATTAAGCCGTTGGTCCCGGCTGTCATTCGTGGATCTTTGACAGTCGTTACAGGTCGTCAGAAGCCCGAAAATCTGACAACCAGTCTTACCAAGGGGTATCGTATTACCCAGTAACTGGAAACGAACCAGGGATCAACATCACACAATATGGTTGGACCTAAGTGAGTGCAGGCAGGCAAAGGAAGCACTTCCTAAGTTCGATGCCCGCCTCGCGAAACAGGTTCTCCGTTTAACTAAACCACAGCTGCGTATAGTTACAGCAGCTGTAACTGGCCATGGGTCATTTAACAAATATCTCTGTGTCATAGGGGTAACGGACAGTCCGCTGTGGAGGGCCTGCATGGAGGACGACGAGACAGTGGCTCATCTGCTGTTAAACTGCCCGGTGGTCGCTAATTACAGGGCAAAATACTTCGGTAACCCAGGTACCCTACGTGAGATTGTCAGCAACACCCAAGGCGTTGCTGGCCTTTCTCGAGGAGCTGGGGTGGATCGAATAACCGATTCTCCCACCCGTAAGCAAAATACGCGCTTAGACGTGGAGTTGCGGACAACAGCCCGTTTTACCTACCTACCTACCCAGGGTTGGGTAGGTCAGATGGTAGTCGTTGCGTATAAAGTACCGGGATTCAGCTGCATACGGGTAGGCTGGAAGCCGACCCCACCATAATTGGGAAAAGGCTAGACAGATGATGAATGTCTCTTTTCGCATCTATTTGTGCGACTTTGCTGTCCTAAAATACGTAACGGCGTTCACTACTCACACTTATTCAGCTCTGTTCAGCGTTTGTCCATAGAAAACGATTTTGTATAGAGTCCGTTCAGTTTTCCGCGGCTAAACGGATGCGTACGCATCTCATACAAAATCGTTGTTTTCTATGGACAAAAGCTGAACAGAGCTGAATAAGTGTGAGTAGTCGCTAACGCAGTTTTCACGATCATTTAAAGCATTTATTCCGAAATATATTATACATTCATATTAAACTAAGATTTAGCACAGAAAACGTGATGTTTTTACCATCAGTAGATCGAACCCTTGCGAAGTTAGGCTGGCATTATAATAATACTAGCATTTGCCAGCGGCTTCACCTGCATGAAGGTCGAAAATTATCCCACGGGAACATTCCCGTGGGATAATAAGCGGGATAAAAAGTATCCTATGTGTTAATCCAGGTTATGAATTATCTGTGTGCCAAATTTCATCCAAATCTGTTCGGCTGTTTTTGCGTGATTGAGTAACAGACATCCAAACATCTTAACATCCAAACATTCACATTTATAATATTAGTAGGATTAAGTGCATTCAGTTTATTATCTACTTTAGATTTTCCAGGATGAAATTACTTCTATTCCGAGTTTCTTACATTGTTTTTTGCAGTACCTCAAGGACTAATAAAAAAAACCCAGTGTCCCAGTGGTCGAAATCCGACCATAATGAAAAAATATTAGCTTTCTGCAATCCTTCTCTACATAAACTATAACTGTGCCAAATTGTATATTCCTCTGCGTATTTTTTGCAAAAAGGGGATTAGATACCTTATGTTCAACATCAGCCTTATCAGGAGGCGGCCACGTGTATTCCTTTACATCCGCTGCCGTCCACACCTTATTACTGTAAATAAGAACATTAAACACATATTACATTCTTTGCTTATTTGTAAAGAATAAAATAGAAAAGATAATATAATCTTTTCGCTAAATACCTGTCAAACAAATCGGCGAATTTCGATTTCTTCAGTTTACTACTCTCATTCGTCGAACTCTTCACTGAACTTTGAGAATCCTCGTCGAGTAAGTGCGAAGGTCTAGAAAGACAAAAAGTTTTTATTAGCAACATAAAACTTCACGATGTTGCCACTGTTGACTTTGTTCTAGCTCATTCTGTAATGGATAAATTATAAGCCAGAAAAAGTCTGATAACTAATCAAACCTCAGAAAAGCAAAATACTCGTTTTTTTTTTACACTTGACAAGTTTTTTTATCAGGTTGACATAATCGTACTCACTTGGCGGGCGTGGCGTTATCGTCCATCATGCACGTTTCTTCTTCAAAGAGCTGCACTGTCGTAGTAGCGGGCCCGCACACACGCCCGTAGATGCCCATCGTTTCCTGAAACAAGACATATTGCTATAGATACAATTTACAAGCACCAATAATGGAATATTTACTGTCTTAGCTGGCATTGCTCTGAGCATACTATCTCCCACTATACTTTTTAAAGTCTATAAAAAGTATAGGGTCTGTATAGGCGGCAAAAACGCTTGAAACAACGGCAAACTTTTTTTACTGTTGTTTTTATGTATTTTGTTTTTCTGTTTGTGTCATTCTCTAATTTAGAATTTGTTTTCTTTCTTATAGCCTTACCTTCATGTACATAGCGCCGCGGCCCCCGCCCCGCCCCCGGCCGCGACCGCGCGGCGTGCGCCCCCGCCCCCCGCGCGGACCGCGTCCACCTCGCCCCTTTGCCGACCCGCTGGCTTCCGGAGTCTTCCCCAATTCCTCCAATTTCGAACTTTCAAGCTTCACTTCCGGAGTTTCACCAGTCGAAAAATTCCCAGATGAATTTCGTCGTCTACTTGTTAATGGCGTTACGCAGACGGAGGGCATTTTGTCGAGAGCCTCCGTCATCCGAGGAAGCTTGATCCTCGAGCTGGTGGGGTCAATGTCAACGGTGGTCGGACGGTCTTCGGGCTCGTCAGTTGGTTCAATTACCACAATGGTTTCGAGCTCTGTGGGCGGTGTGGCTTCAGCGCGCTTCCCCCCGCGCCCCCTGCCTCGTCCACGCGGCTTTTGCAGTATCGCCGGCCTATCCCTGGAATGATTTGTAAAAAACGTATTCATTTTGACCATAAACAAAGAGCAAAGTAATAACATTATGTAATAAGAAAAATTATATTCACCTCATTAGACGAAGCGACCGCTGCGGCCGCTCCTCAAGGGCGGGAACCGGCAATGTGACGGCGGGTTTACCGCCTTCCGACACCGGCAATTTCCGTGGTCTTCCACGTTTCTTGGGTTGCGGTGTTGTTAACTCAACCGGTTTAGGAATTTCGATGATCTCTGGAGGTTTCTCAGTTGGCTTCACTTCTAGAGGATCCTGAGAAACCTCTTCAGGAGTAGTGCCAAAATCACGGTAGTCTGAGTTTTCGTTGATTATCATCTCCTGTAGTTCAGGATGCGAATTTTCTACAGGAGCAATTTCAACTGTACCTGAATTGCTCCCAGATGCATTTAATTCTATATCTGTAGCCACAGTTTGAGCTTTTTCTGAACAAATTGCATTATTATGCAAAGTTTGCATCTGTTTTGCTTGTAAATTAGACAAAATATTGTGTAATTTTGAGTTGCCATTCTTTGAACAATTTTCGTTATTTAATAGTGAATGATTAACAGTTCTAACTCCTTGTTTCATGTCTATACTACTTTTTGTAGGTGATGGCGGAGAAGGTTTTGAAACAGGAGTAATAGTTAAGGATTTATTGGACAGAAGTTGCCCTAACTTTAACCTCTTAGTTTGTAACAAAGAAAGGTCAGATTCTTTATTTTGAGGAGGGCTAGTTTCTGTGGTTAAGGGTCTCTTAGCCATATTTCGCCGAGCAATAGGGGTCTTCTCTGTATTTTCCACTATCCTTGAGCTTCGTAATCGTTTCCCTGTTGATAAATTTAATGACGTATCGGCTGCCTGCTTTCTTCTGTTATTTACATATTTTTTCGGAGTTTGCTTATCATTAATAATATCTTGAGTATTTTCAGTATAGTGTTGTTGTGTATCAGGCCTCTTTACATCTTCAGTTATTATTTTAGCTGATGAGCCATGGTCAGTCTTATTTATTTTCAATATTATTCTTGGAGAATCTTGACCAGAGCTTTGATTTGTAATTTTATCAGATATGGTAATTTCTAATGGTTTAGTAATGCTCTCATTTCCTTTACCACTATGGTCTTGTGTTGAACGTATACTCAAATCCAATAATTTACTTGAATCATTTAACTTATCAGGAGTAGAACTTCTTTTCTCATTCTTTTCCAGTTTTCCAATATTTGTTTTATCTGAACTTGTATTTCCTGACTCTTTCAAATAATCACTATTTACAATACTTTTATCATTTTTCTCAGCTGACACAGCATAATTTAATATTGGAGACACTTCAAGACTCCTATCAAAACTACATTTAGTATTTTCTAAAAGTTTTTTCAACAAAGTACAATTTTGTACTGATGAATACTTCTGTCTACCAATTGATTGCATTGTACTTGATTCTGTAATCGCATCAGTTGCTCCATAGTTAATATTTTTGTGTTCTTGGCTAGTGGGACTTGCTTTTACATCATTAGGCTCCTTTTTTGTACTTGTCTCAGGACATAAAGATCCTGTAACTAAAGAATCACTTTCAGGGGCTGTATCTGATTGTGAATGCTTTACTTTTTCTGTTTTAGACAAAGTCGGCGTTTTCATTACAGATGTTTTGTCAAAGACCTCTTTACTCTTTTCAATTGAGTCAGGTACACAGTTTTGTTTGGACTTCTCTTCAGAAGAATGGTCCTTTACTGAAGATGGTACATCACTGACTGGTCCACAACTTTTTTTAAGATTCTTGCTGTCCAGGCATATTTCTGACTTAATTTCTAATGCATTAGCTACCTTCTTTTTGGGCGACAAAGATAATCTTTCGTCACCTATATTGTTACAAGCATGTTCATTATTATAATTCTCTGTCATGGTTTTCATATTAATTTTCATAACCAATGGCGGATTCTTAGATATTGCCTTTTCCCCTGAGTCATCCTTAGATTTTGAAAGCTCAGCTTCTTCAGGCCTCAGAACAGGTTTAATGTTCAATTTAGTCACAACTGGTATTATAGAACTGTGGCCATCCATTTTTGAATGTTCCTTTTTAGGTGATGATGGTGAGATACTGTCTCCTGGTTTTACTAATGGTTTAATATTTAGTTTAGTTATAACAGGAATGCTTTGTTCACTTGATGAAACTGCCTTAGATGATTCATCTAAACTATCAGGTTTTATGATTGGTTTAATATTCAGTTTTGTAACAACAGGTATGTGATCTCCATTATCATCACTTGAGTTTCCAGTCTCTGATGATTGGTTTTCTGATTCTTTTGATGTCTCTTCATCTTGGGGCTTAATTATAGGCTTAATATTAATTTTAGTAACAACAGGTATACTATTTTCATCAATGTCAGCATTCAATTCATCACAGTCTTTTTCCTCTGAAGAATTCTCTGCAGGATTCTTTATTGGTTTAATGTTTAATTTAGTTATTTTAGGTACATCATCTACACTAGAATCTACATCATTATCTTTAGGCTTTATTACAGGTTTTATATTTAATTTTGAAACTACAGGAACTTTATTATCAAAGTCCTCGGAGGACTCTCCACAGTCTGTAGGTTTCAAAATAGGCTTGATGTTCAATTTTGTTACTACAGGGATATGTTCAGGGCTGTCACACATTGCTGAAGATCTAGTTACAGGTTTTATTGTAATTTTAGGCACATGTTGACTTTCTTTAACTTCAGCTGATGAAGAAAAGGATTCAGTGGATATCTTAATCTTGGGGATTTCACCATCTTTATTGGGTGTTTCTGGGGGTTTCAATGCTTTAATAGTGAGCTTTGGACTCAGAGGCTGGCTTTCTGATTTTGATACTGTTTTGATTGTAAGTTTTGGAACTTTCTCAGGTTGTGAGTCTGAAGACAATTCAGATTGGCTGATTACCATCTTCAATTTAGGTTCTTGCTGTTCTTTTTCATCCTGTTGAAAACCTTTTATTGTAACCTTTGGAACATTTTTTTCAGTATAAAATTTACCTTCACTTTCAGTGCCAGGCTTCCCTAGTTTTATAGTAACTTTTGGGACAACATCAGAAGGCCCGTGATCAGAAGTAGATGCTTGGTCTGAAGTACTAGTTTCATCATTTTCAGAATATTCCGATTCTGATATTTCACTACTGCTGGATTTTCTGTGAATGTCATTTATTTTCTCTGGTGGTTTAGGGATTGGTTTAATATTTAATTTTGTGATACAAGGTATCTGTTCAATAGCATTTGATCTACCATCTCCATCAAAGGCATGTTGTGACCTCATTGATTTAGCATTAATATTTTCTGGTGGTTTAAGAATGGGTTTAATGTTTATTTTAGTTACACTAGGTATGTGCTGATTTTTGTCACTTTTATCGTCTGAATCTTGTTCAGAAGGTGGTCTAATAGGTTTAATTGTTACTTTTGGTACAGATGACTTAACTTCATCTGGTTGTTTTAGTTTGATTGTTAATTTTGGGACCTGTTTGGTTACCTCAGATTCTTCATGAATAGCACTGTTTTTACTAATACTGCTCTGTTCTGTCTCTAATTTAGATTCAGGCAAATTTGACATGGATAAGTTAAGTTTAAAAGGTGGAACCTTCTTTTGATCTTCTTGGACCTCTTTACTCCTTTTTTCTGGTTCAGAATTGTCAGAAGTCGATACAATTGATGGACTTGTGGGTATGCTTTTTTGTAAAGATAAGACTTCAATTTGAGCACATTCAGGATCTTTTGTGTCTTTGTGTTCATCTTTATCAACATTACTGACAATACCCTGTTCTAAATCATTTACTTCAATGACAGGTGCAGGTTCAACTGAACTGAGTGTAAGTATACTACTAATTTGCTGTATTGTACTAGAATTGGCATCAGTGTCACCATCAGCCTCTGATTCTGAAGAATTTGGTAGACATAAAGGGGGCTGTGCAGGTGGAAGTTGGTCACTATTATCATGCTTTTTCACCTCCTCTTGTTGTGGTGGATGACAATGGTCTATACTGGGTTGGGAATGTTCTTCGGACATTACTGCTTGTTCAGGAGATTTAACTGGCTTCTCGGCAACACAGTTGCTGACAGATATTGATGTTTCTTTGTTGTCTTGAGATTGTGAGATACTAACAGTATTTAAAGATTCCTTATGAGGCTCAGGCAAAGGTAATGAATGGTTATCAGATGAAGTTGACTGACACTGATCCTTATCTGATTTAACACTTGACTGATGAGTAGAAGCCTCTCTATTACTAGTAGCAGTAATAAGTTTTTGTCTAATAAGCTTAATTTTTTTAGGAGAACTGACAGATGTTTCTGCTTTGCAGAAATTAATTTCACTTACATTTCTAATCTCTTCTGGTTTTACATTACCATGTATTGTGGGCACAGCATCAGATGAACTTGTCACATCCTTGGTGATATTTTCACAACTTTTTTGTTCAGTGGCAGGTGAATGAACAATTTGAGAATCAACAGTCGAGGACACTGTAGAGTCAGGTCGTCGGTCACTTGGTGCTGGTCGCACGAGCCGCCGTCTGAGTGGAGACCGCACCTGTGGTTCTATGAGCACTGCTCTACCTTCACTAACACTACTATCACTAGACGTCGATTCTGCACTTTCTACAGTCACTTTGTCCCTGCTATCACTGGATGACACACACTTTACTGTTCGTTCCTGTGTTTCACACTCACTAACGTTTGAAATGTTTTGCACAGTTACAGTCTTCTCTTCACTGCTGGAAGGAACATTAGGTGGAGGGCAACTAGCAGGTGCCTCAGGTATCACATTTGACACAGCACTTTCTTCTGGATGGGAAGACACTGCAGGTTCATCACCTTCAGGCAAAGATGAACTTTCTGGTAATGAATCAACAAAACTAACTGATGCCTCAGGCATTTCAGATACCACATTTGACACAGAACTATCTTCCGGTTGTGTCGACACTGCAGGTTCATCAGGTTCAGACATAGATGAACTTTCTGGTAATGATGTTACTTCAGAAACCACATTTGTCACAACACTGTTTTCAGGTTGTTTTGACACTGCAGGCTCATCACTCTTAGGCAAAGACAAATTTTCTGGTAATGTTGATAAACAACTAGCAGGTGTCACATTTGACACTTCACTGTTTTCAGGTATTGTAGACACTGCAGACTCATCAGGTTCTGACACAGATGAAATTTCCGGCAATGATGTTCTCTCAGAAACCACATTTGACACAACACTGTTATCAGGTTGTGTAGCCTCTGCAGGTTCTTCACTCTTAGGCAAAGATGAACTTTCTGGTAATGATGATACACCACTAGCAGGTGCCACATTTGCCTGAACACTGTTTCCAAGTTTTGTAGACACTGCAGGCTCATCACTTTCAGGCAACAATGAACTTTCTGGTATTGAATCAACACAACTAACTGGTGCATCAGGCGCCTCAGATATCACATTTGACACAGAACTATCTTCCGGTTGTGTAGACACAGCAGGTTTATCACTTTCAGGAATAAATGAACTTTCCGGTAATGATGTTGCCACAGAAACCACATTTGGCACATCAGGCTCATCACTTTCTTCAGTCAAAGATGAACTTTCTGGTAATGATGATACACAACTAGCAGGTATCACATTTGATACTTCACTGTTTTCAGGTATCGTGGACACAGCAGGTTCTTCACTCTCAGGCAAAGAGGTACTTTCGGGTACTACTGTTTCACAACTTATGGATGCCTCAGATGCCTTAATTGAAACAGCACTATCTCCCACTTGTGAAGACACTGCAGGCTCTTCAACCTGAGGCAAAGATGAATTTTCAGGTACTGAGTCAACACAGGTAACAGATGCCTCAGGAACCACATTTGACACAGTACTGTTTTCTGTTTGTGTAGACACTGCGGGCTCAACACTTTCAGGCACAGGTGAACTTTCAGGTAATGAAACAACACTAAATTGATTTAAAATGCGCTGTGACGTATCACTAAGAGATGATACTTCGGCTTGTGTATCAATGCCTACTTGAAGCTCAAATAGTTCACTTTTAACACTGTCCGCAGGCGATACTGCGACGGGCACGGAAGAATTGTTGTCGCGACTCTTAGTTGATTCCTGTATGGTATTCAAGTGTTCACTGGTGATTTCGAGCTCGTCAAATAGCGTGTCAACAGATTCTGATACTAGCGATACCCGCTTCGGTGCGCCCGGGCCGTCGACGATTTCATCTATCATATCCAAAATCGCCTCAGTGCTTGTGTTGACGTCCTGCGCCGTCGGCGACGGAACGCTATCGCCGTCGAAATTATCCTCCGACATCGCAGGAGTTTCGCACGACGGCCGGGTTTCGGATGGTTCCTGGTGGAAACTACTAGTTGCATTGACTTCCTCGGCCAGTCCGACGTCCTTTTCCCGCGCCGAAGCACGGCGGGAAGCGTTCGTCGCTGTGCCCGCATCATCTTCTGAACTCTCCATTATCTACTGTTTTGCGACGCTGTCATATCTGAAATATAAAACGCTCGCTGGGTGATATTTACGTTACGAACGGATAACCTGGCGACGTGCGAGATTGACAAGCCACAGGCACCATTCTAATTCACCATAACGCTACAAAAATTCGTTCACGGGGTCCACAGCGTCGATTATATACCTACACATGTACTTTAATTTCATATTCACGACGTTTAGATGTTATACGAGTACGCGCGAGGTCTTGGAAAGTATTCAACAGCGTAAACCGGCAAACAAAAAGCTTGTATACGCCATTTTTAAAACCAAAGACATGGCAGGTTGGGACGTACGGGCCAATAAAAAATATCATAAACGGACAATTCGGCCATTGTCGTGTTGGTAAACTGCAAGAAGCCCATAGATCGCTCCACTTGAGCTTTTAGCTTGTAAAAGAGTAATAAATATGTCTTTCGACATGTGTTAAAACGAGTCAGACAATAATTTTCTCTAGTTCCAGAGAATTATTTATGGTGGCAACAATGCCGTAAGCCATACATCTTTCTTCTATTTTCCATTGAACTAAGTAAATCAAGTAATCAATTAAGTAATTAAGCAACGCGCTAATGCGCGTCATGTTGTGATGATTGTTGTTTATAATTTAATGTATGTGATAATACTTAACATGTTTGTTTTGTTTTTATAAGATAATTTATATTTTATAACAACGCTGATACAAAACATCTGGATCAACTTCAAGTAGAAATTATTTTTAATTAGGAATTTTAGTCGATTAAAACTGTTGACTAAATGAACTTCCGAAGATCTTTTTTTATGCCCTGGAATTAGTAAGTACTGTAATTCAACCGAAAGTGTGAAAGTGCCAGTGCCAAAAATATGTTATTTTGTAACAACGCTGATACATACTTCTGGGTATTTTATTCAACTTCAAGCAGAAATGATCTTTAATAAAAAAGCTCCTTTTTAACAGCTTTTTACAATTAAGTTATTATAAATAAAAAAGGAAGTTTTATTTAGCTTGTCGCGAGTTGCCAGGTTTTTCAATGCAACTACAACATAGACCAGGCATGCATTTGTATGGTTTGCTTGGGGAATGTGCCAGTAATAGTATATCTCCGACTAGTATATAGTTATCTATGCAGTAATCGTTAGACGCGAAACAAGGTCCCACGGTCCAAAGATGACGCCATCAGCACAATACATGGTACGCTATATTTGAACATCCGAATACGCAGCACTGATGCGAGGTTGATTAAATAATAATATCAATAAAAGTCGATCCAGTTGAAATATTAGGGACTGTTTTGCCATTGCCGTTTATAGGGAGCAAGACTACTTCTAGCTTTATTTTAGCTGGAGTTGCCAATGCCAATGCTATCATGTTTGACTTTAGTATGATTGACAATTTTGACAGTCACCACTATTTGCACTGAAAATACTGACATGACTGAGGAACAGTGTTGTCAGCCAGGTCTTGTAAAAGTTACCTGACATGGATACAAAAGTAACCTTTTAGCGTGAAAAATAACCTTTCATTTTTTTCCAGTAGTAAGATTAAAGACAGAAATATGGATAATTGAGTAATTTTTCATTTTAAGTTGCAATTATCAGCAATTTTTTTTCAAACACGTGAAATTAAAGTTATTAAACGTAATTTGCAAATGAACAAGATAGAAATATTCCTAACCTACCGATTGAAATACTTCTTCCAAAGAAACATTTAAAAATGTTTTGTAAATAATTACATGAATATGTAGGTACCTGCTCATTCCCCATTCTTATTATATTTGATTTTAGTTTTGACAAATGAGCGCGCGGCAAAGCACGGACGATCGAGTTCGTCCGACTGGACGAGCGAGTAACCGAAACGTGTGATTGGTACTTATACATTATTGGGAGCACCGAGAGGGAAGGACTCATTTTTAGGAATTGCGCGAAGTTTTACTTTAGCCAACATTGGAAACATTGCGTTCCGTTTCAAGGAAGAAATTAAACATATTCTACAAATTCCCCAAAACCACCTAAAAGTAACCTTTCGAGTATTATAACCTAGAAGTAACCGGAAGGAGTTAAGTCACCCTCAGAGTACATTAATATATACTGGAATAGAGTGGCATCTCACGGGATTTTTATGCCAACCTGTCGCGAGTAGCGCCATCTGGATTTCTTGTTCCATAACTACACCCACACCACCACACAACAATCATCCATACATACCTACTCGCCGTCCTAGTGCTTGATAGCCAACCGACCATTTTTTGAAAAAATGACTTTTTAGTGTATACTGCAGAATCCTTTTCCTGCAGTATACAAAAAGCCATAATCACAAAAAATGGTCGGTTAGCTATCAAGCACTAGGGCGGCGTACTCTATCTTTCATTGTCATTTGCGTATATTTCTCATATTTATAGATTGATTTATGTAAAACCATGTTTGGTAGTGAGAAATTAATTTTACAGTAGTTTGAAAACAAAAACTGCTGAATTTTAATCAATCTACAAGCATGGAAAATGTGCACATTTATTCTCTCAAATTGTTTGTAAAGGTTAATTTAGTTTTTAATGAAAGAAGCTTGTTGTTGAATACGCAATTTATTTGTTTGTTCACGTACACTATAAAACCCACTCTTGTGCACATTTTTCAATAAGTCAAAGTCAAAGCATTTATTTCAAATAGACACTTAACAGGCACTTGTGAACGTGAACATTGACATTAAAATATAATTAATTCTAGTCGCGCCTTCCAAAATGTAGTAAAATGTAGATGCAACAGGCAGATGTGGCACTGGGAATAATAATATGAAAAAGGTGTAAAAAAATATTTGAAAAATAAGTGAGGCAGCAACAGCTAAGTAGGTATGTGTGCATACGTTGGATTTGTTCCTTGTGTGAATCTTATACAAAGAAATCAATTCCAAGAAAAACAACTCATGCAATAACAAAAAGGCCAGATGGTGTGATCTTTCAAAACAAAAGTAATGAGTACACATCGAATTTACTTATTTACCTGAAAGTTGAACCGATGTACAGACGCCAGCACATCAAGCTACCCCAAACTGTCAAATTTTCCCAATTGAACATGAACCTTAGGTATATCTCATAAAGTTGAAAATCTATCAAAGAAATTTGACAGATTGAGGTAGCTTGATGTGCTGGCGTCTGTACATCGGTTCAACTTTAACGGTAACTTTTTATCGGTTCAAGAGGGGTTTTGGGCGTGAGGCGAGAAATCTTAACTGTAGTGTCGCATCCGAATACACATCGTCTCTTAGAAGGTATAGTAAAAACGCTGAACGATAGCGTCCACTACCATAACAACACTTAAAGACACCGTTGCCAGTGAGCAATGTTTTCAAAGATTTACAGTTCTTGGATCTACAGCATGTGGTTTACAAAGATTTTGCGTCAACTTTAAACGTTGAAAAGAATTTTCCCAACATAGTAGATGAAAACAACATTCAAATAGTTGATGACGAACTTCGACAATTTATAAAAGTATAAGAAAATTGTTAGAATCAGGTGGAAGTAGCACCACCAGCACAATTTTGAGTGTAGACAAATTTTGGGGAGTGATTGGAAAAATTCTGGGCGCGAATGAGGCTAAAAAATATCCAAACATTACAAATTTCGCGAAAGCGTTGTCGATGTCCAACGCTTTGTGCGAAAGAATCTTCTCTCAGGTGAATTTAAATAAAACAAAAATAAGGAATAGGTTCCTTTATCAACATGTGTCAGCTTTAATTACAACAAAAGAGAAGATTAAGGAACACGGAGATGTGTCTCCTTTATGCCAACTAAAATATGTCGTTATTTGTAGGAAAATGCGGATACGGAGAGTATGTAGATAGGTTTAATAATGCATAAGAAAATTGTTAAATGTTTTTGTTGATTAAAGAAATTTCGTTGAATTCGTTGTGTATATTTTTCCATTTCTATTATGGCATATTTTTGCCATTTTTGGCGCCAAGTATGGCAAATTTCTTGCCTAGTTTGTGGCAGATTCGACATTTTTAAGATGGTCACACTGGATGTGAGTGAGTGTCATTACTCATAACTCATTATAGCAAAAAGTACTCTGTGGTGAGCGGTGGTGAGTGTTTGTTTGATTGGTCGTCCAACTCCAAAGGCTTGGACAGGAATTACAAGTATTACAATTACAACGCTAGCGCAGCGCAGACAGAGTACATTAATATATACAACGCTAGTGGCTTAGCCAAAGACTCCGATAGTATACTCAGCTAAAATGACTACAATTAGACCATTTACGTGTGAAGATATGTTAAAATTTAACAATGTGTAAGTGTGTTTTTACTTCTTGATTTTACTAAACATTCACATGTTACAATTATTTATCACACTACAGTAGTCAATAATAATGATTGATAACTATTTATTTTATAGGAACTTGGATCCCCTGACCGAGACTTATGGGTTATCATTTTATACTCAGTATTTAGCCCACTGGCCCGAATATTTCCAAGTTGTGGAGGCACCAAGCGGAGAAATAATGGGATACAGTACGTGACATCACACTTATAAGGGTTTTACTAATTTACTTAATAAGAACTTGTTTTATTTATGTTCCACACGAGTGTACCATTTACTTTAAATATTTGTAACAAAATAGTAGGTATTCATTATTTTATACTTTCAGTCATGGGAAAAGCTGAGGGTCATGCTGACAACTGGCATGGTCACGTAACAGCCTTAACTGTTGGGCCTGAATACAGAAGACTAGGCCTTGCTGCAACACTTATGAATATTTTGGAAGATGTGTCTGAGAAGTAAGTTCCCGTATACAATTGTCACTGATTTGTTAATTTGGTTACCAGTATTTTTGATAAACTTTTTCTTTTTTTTAGGAAAAAGGCTTATTTCGTAGATCTGTTTGTACGAGTGAGCAACAAGGTTGCAATCAATATGTACAAGAATTTGGGTTACATAGTTTATAGGACTGTATTAGAATATTATTCCGGAGACCCAGATGAAGATGCATATGGTATGTTACTTTGATATTAATCTGTTAATCCTGGCTAATCAGACACAATTAATTTTCTATTGTATTGGAACCGATAGGTTCTATGACTACACCGGTTAACTTTAGTTTGGATTAAATAAAAGTGAGTGAGTATTTGACTAATTATATTTTTTCTTTCCAGATATGAGAAAGGCTTGTTCAAGAGATATAAATAAAAAGTCAGTTATACCATTGACACATCCTGTTCGACCAGAAGATGTAGATTAACATCGATTAATAAATCGCTCATATAAAAAAAATGTTTTTATTTTGAAAACTTAATCTAATCATCATCTGCAGCTTTGTTAGTTCTCTGTGGAGGTGTCCCTTCTTCCTCTTGATCTTCTTTATTTGTTTCAGTTTCTGAAGGTTGTGTTACTTCTTTTTGTTTGCGCCAATTTTTAGCAGCAGCAAGCAATTTAAGATTCGGTCTTACCATTTCATCTTCTGGGAATATGTAATCAAATACTTCCTCCCATCCTTCTTCAACTCCACTTTCACTGATAATCTTTTGTCTCTTTTTGACTCTTCTTGGCATTTTGGCCATAACCTTATCAAGCTTTTCTTCTTCACCAATTTCTGTTTCAAAATCTTTCCATGCTTCTAATAGAAGTACTCTGGCCTCCTTTTCTCCAGCACTTCGAAGACTATCATTTGCACGCTCATACACACGCCTAGCAAGTTCTACATTTATATTATCGGCATTTTCAGCATTCAGTTCAAACTTGGCATAAGACAGCCATACCTTCACATGGACTGTTCTCTCTAACAATCTTTCATAAAGTTGTCTAGCTTTCTCTGTTTCTCCCTGTTGAACTTCAAAGTCTATGTAGCTTTTCCATAATAATTCTGGCATATCTAGTCTTGGCTGTCCCACTGCTATTTCATAAATTGCTCTGGCTCTATCAATGTCACCTAATAATGTCTCAAGTTCAGCAAACTTTATCCAAGTTATACAGTTTTCTGGGCCATATTCCAAAAACTTTTGGTATAATATTCTACATCTATCAAATTCTCTCAATTGAATTTCCAAATCAATATAACCTCTGTACAATTTGTCTCGAGGGCATATACCAAGAGCCATGCCCAATGTCTTTCTTGCTTGCTTTAGATCTTTACATCTGACTTCAAATTGGGCATACATCAGCCATATTTTGGAGAATGTAAATATTTTGTGTGGAATTAGTTCTAAGCATGTTCTATAAACTTGCCTTGTTCTCTCAGCATCTTCAGCTTCTAACTCTTCATATAATGCATAATTAATCCACAGATAGATGTAACGTCGCCAGAACTGTTTGTCTTTAGAAGGAGGGACATTTGCTATGGCTCTTTCATATGTATCTCTGACGTCATCAACATTCCCTTCGTTTTCAACAAGTCTGATGTAATCAAACCATGCATCATAGTTGGTAGGATTCTCAATGACTTCTTGCTCATACATGTATTTTCTCTTGTTAACAATAACATCTTCAATTCCAGACCTGTCACCATACTTCTTCTCATGTATTGTATATGCTTTGTATAATTCTTTATTCCTGTCTTTTGGAATGTGATCCAAAGCATATTTGTAAATGACTCTTGCTCTGTCATGTTCTTTTTGGTTTTCTTCAAACTTGGCAAAAGCAATAAACAATCTTTCATCAAGTTCTTCATCACCAAAGAACTCAACAGCTCTTTCAAACACTTTTCTTGAACCATTTATAAAACCATGATTTTCTTCAAACTTTGCATATTTTATCCAGTTCTTCACATCAGGGTGAACCATGACAAATCTTTCATAAATCTGACGAGCCCTATCTAGTTCTTTGTATCTTAACTCGAAGTTAATATATGTTTGCCATGCTTGTTCATCTGGTTGCCATTCCATCCAGCGTTCAAAGACCTAGAAAAGAAAGGGAATCATTATACACAATTCTGCACTGTCCAATCTTTCATGATTAACATGGTAGTCTCCATACTTGTCTGGCACCAGCAACATTCTCCAACATCTCCTCCATGTAGGTGTACTTGTACCAAAACTGTGACACCCTGGGCAGTATGGTCACAGCTCTATCCCACAAGTTTCGGGAATGATTTACTTGTCTGTTTCTCATCTCCATTTCGGTATACTTCAACCTAGAAAATAGACAAATAAGGAACATTATATGTACTGTTTTAAAATGTATAACAGATTTATAGGTGCTGTTAAGTTGAGGGGCTTGTGGCTAAGTAATATAAACAGCACAAGTCGACCAAACAGGTTAAGCTACGCTTGCCGCGGTTGGTCCGTTGATGGGTAACCATCTTTACATACCTCTCCATGCCTCAGAAAGCACACTAAGCCATTGGTCCCGGCTGTAATTTGTGGATCTTTGACAGTCATTATGGATCATCAGAAGCCCGAAAGTCTGACAACCAGTCTTACCAAGGGGTATCATATTACCCAGTTACTGGGTTGTGGAGATCAGATAGGCAGTCGCTCCATGTAAAATACTGGTATTCAGCTGCATCCGGTTAGACTGGAGGCCGACCCCAACACAGTTGGGAAAAGGCTAGGCAGATGATGATAGGTGCCGCTAAGAAGTTTAGAGTTCCAGTGCTACAGTATTGGGCCAAGAACTTACCATAGGGTAACATTCCGGTGATCCACATCCAGTGCTCGCTCATAAATAGATCTTGCCCTCGAGACTTGCTTCTGTGACTCTTCCCATTGGGCATATTTGAGCCAATTTCCAATAACCTGAAAACAGAAGAAGTTTTCTTTAGCATTGGTTTTCATTATTAGACCTTTCGTGACCCAGGTACCCAGATGCTTTACACACATATTATTCAACCAGATCTTCTTGCAAGTATATTCAATTTTGTTGACCCAAAGCTTAGATGGATATATAAAAGAAAGTGTATATTTTAGTTTAAAACTCTTAGCACCTAGGTGCCTCATTACTTTATAATTTGAAAATCTTGATAAACTTTAATGTAGTCTTGAATGATTAGAATCACGAAATATTAGCAATGTTTACCAGTAATGTACTCAAAAAATATTTTTTTACATACGACTTAAAGTAAGTATCAGTTACTTACAAGTCTGTTCTTACGGATATTGTCTTCAAATGCTTTTCTCTTGCGATGCTGATAGTCTCTTAGCTCTTCTGGATCAGAGATCTTCTGTTTCGGTGGTGGCGGTAAAATCTCCAAGTCTCTCTCTTTAGCTTCTCTGAGAAGCTGCTCAGCAGTAATCTGTATCTCTGCTGGTGCTTTATTTTTAACCTGAAAGTTGATTTATAATAAATAAATAGGGTTAAACTTAGTTGTTTATTGTAACAGTACGTGGTTTAGAACTTGAAATCTTTGTTTACCTTTGCCACTTTGGGCATTTTTGTAGTTTTACCGTCCATGGTTCTTGTAAGTTACGAAAACTAACTTTTAGGTAATGATCTATCCAAATTCACCTAATATTTTTGTAAATACGAGAATAGAAGAGTTATAAAAAAGTACTCTGTGAGAAGAGTCGTGTGTCACTCGTGTCCAGTGTTGCCAGGCCTGGTTTTCACTTTACCCCAGGCTTAGTCGCAGTTTACCACAGATTCCCTCAATTTTTTCTTACTTTACAAACAACAAGATATTTTTTTTTCTACTCTCACCTTACAAATGAGTCCTCTGCATCGACTGATTAGTTAACGTTGTTTATATAAATACTTC
Organism: Polymixis lichenea; assembly: GCA_949091785.1. Lineage (NCBI taxonomy): Eukaryota > Metazoa > Arthropoda > Insecta > Lepidoptera > Noctuidae > Polymixis > Polymixis lichenea. The sequence continues at coordinate 15,849,244 of OX420943.1, read as the reverse complement.
TGTTAAATTTATCTATGATTGTTTTTGACGATGTGAAGTTATCGCAAGATTACTGTTAAATGACTGCAAATTATACTCTGTATCACGGCTCAAGATAGCCTATTACAGGGCTCGGTCTTGACGACTGGATACAGAATAAGACTCTCTACGGCTGCACATTATTTAAAGGTGCTGATAAAAAAGATATTACCTATCTTAGAAATGTTATGGAATCGTTTATTACCACCAGCATCTAAGCTTCACTGAACCCCGGCCCAAAACTAAACGCAACGTGACGTATTTGTACTAAGTGTTATAGTAGTTTCATAATCGAAACAGACATTGCCCTGAAAAATACCCTAAAAAATGAATACCCTAAAACTTACCCTGCCGTATTAGTTTCACCCTGAATCCAGGGTAAATTACCCTAAGTTGGCATCACTGCCCGTGTCGTGTCAGTCATGTAACAAGAGCAAAGCATAGACAATTTTTACATTTTTAGGACCAAACTGACAAATCTAAAAAAAGAGTGTAACAGTTTCATGGAATAAGTATATACTACATGACAAATCCTACTAAACCCAAAATACCTGGTTACTAAGAACGAGTTGCCTTTTTAGCCAAGTTGCTGCTCAGACACTGTGGACACTGTGCATTTGCTAGTATTCTGCATCGTCGTGTGTAATAATAGCAATAGTGTAAGCACAGCAAGCCTTTTTCGTACAGAATTGGTTCGCGGCAGCACCACCAATGAATAAAATGATTTCATTAGTTGCAATAAAAGCCAGGCAGCTTTTTACATTATGACCATATTTTTCTGGTTGGAAATCATCAAATAACTTCTCCCGCTCTGGGAGGAGCAGGAGGGCGTGTCAGACTTTTGCTGACTAAAACCCATCCGTGTACCCTCAGTTGTCTGTGTACCAGGGGCCGTGGTATCTCTTTCGTACAACCCGCACTCCTGGTAGGCATCGGCCCTCGCGGACCCCACCAGTTGGTGCTAACATCTCTTTGAGGCGCGCGTGGAACACAACGCACCGTCGACCCGGGCTTGGTTCTTACTGGACATCGAATTACCCATTACTCGTCGTCCACAAGCCCGCGCCTACGGTGGCCAGGAATCAGCCTGGGATTTCCGACTACCAAGGGCGTCTCGTCAAGGCCGTGAGGGCGCATATACTGCCTCTCCCTCGCGTGCGCCACCTCCCTCTTCACGAGCATTACTGCTTCGCAGAAGGAGGTGACGGCTACCCATGCACTCTCGTTCCGTACCATGGCCTGGACCAGGGCCGGACGCGAGAGATCGTCGCCACCGATCGCCTCCACGAGGACACGGCGGTGCTCCGCCCAAGCCAGGCAGACCTCCACCGTGTCCACAAGGCGATCTTCGCAATGGAAACACCCGAGCGTTTCCTCCCACCTTATGCGTAACAGGAACCTCCCGAAATAGCCGTGTCCGGTGAGGACACCCCTGGACCTGTGTCAGGCGGAAGGTGAGGACGCCATGCCGCTTCTCAAGCAGTGGCTAGAGAAGCGGCATAGCGTCCTCAAAGAGGGAACTTACCGCCGGAATCGTGGCGTGCCCAATATTATGACAATAGGGTCTACTCTAAAGCTACCCACGCCGTTGTTATAAGAGTTGGTGAATAATCTTATTATGAGCCTTTTTTGAGTTTTGTGTGGTGTCTGAATCACTGTAGTGGACTTGTATTTAAAGAAATCGATCTTATTGCAAAAAAATATATCTCCATCATGAAACTTATTCTTTTGTGAAAAACTTTCAAAGAAATTTGACAGATTTTGGTAGCTTGATGTGCTAGCTTTTGTACAACGTACATTAGGCTACACATCAAGCTTAAACATTTCCAGTGTAAGCTGATCTCGCATTGTATAGGATTTCCGTACAGTGCGATAAACAGGGAGAATGTAGTATGTACTACCGATACTTCGTCCAGGGTAGAACGTTTCAATTTGTCTATTATCTGGTCTGATCGCGGGATGTCACCATGACAGTTGATAGTTGACCAGTGTCATGTCATTCAAATGCCAGCCGAATTTGTCCATTTAAAAAATTAATATAACCTCAATTTTGTTTGAATAAACTTCGTTTATCTTATTTTAGTAAGTTTAGTAATAAAACATGTTATTGGCTTTATAAATATCCTAAATTTGCGAAATGTTTTATTCATTAACTCGTATTATTTCTCAACGTAGTTCAAGTAAGTTTCCTGAAGTGTGTCTCTTTGAACTTTGATAAAAATGAAAGTAATTTAAAGGGAATATAGCAATATTAAAATTCCACATTCTCAACTTACAGTTGCAAGAGTTGCTACTCGAGTGTTTGGTCATAATGCTTCATTCGCAAGAGAAAAACATCCTGACGATCAAATAGACTATATAAAGTCAATAATCGAAAACAATGCAGAAGACTGGACTGTTGTCAAGAATGATGTTCTATCGAAACAAGGCAATGTGAACCAAAAAAATATTGATGCTATCATGTTGAAGTTTATGATAGGCTTTAAGAATTATAATGCCGCTTTATCATTTGCTGAACATGTAAAAAGTTCTGGTGAAGAACTATCTTTAGGCACTACCAACGCCTTGCTTAATCTTTACTATGAAATAGGAAAGACAGATAAATTATCAAAAGAGCAAACAAAGTTTATTCTAGATGCTTATAAGAGTTTACATGATAAATACAAATTTCTGGAGTACAGTACATGTGAACGGCTATTACATGCACTTTGTGTTATAAATGAATGGGAAAAAGCATTGAAAGTTTTAGTTGAGATTCATTTAAGCACTGTTCCCTCACATTCAGCCTACAGTACCCTAATTGCAACTTTCTTCAGATTAAACAAAAAGAAAAAGGCTACAGAACTTATTGAAGAAAGTCTCAAATATAAGAGACCTCTCCTAGAAAATGCATTTGAGGAATGGTTGAATTATATTCTAAGAAAATATAAAGACAAAAAGGTTATAGCAAAACATTTGGAAGAAGTTTTTTCATTCTTAGCTAAAAATTGTGCTATTATTCCCTTGAATACTGCCAATAAACTAAAAGAGTTGTATAGCTTTATGGATTGGGATGCACAGTTTGCTAGAATAAGAAAAGTGGAGTAAGTGGCAAATCTACCATATCCACCCTATCTTACCATTGCCTGCCAGGGGTGCGGGTTGTTCGAAAGAGATACTGTCGCCCCTGGCATACAGGCAACTGAGGGAACACGGGTGGGTTTTAGTCAGTAAAAGTCTGACACAACCTCCTGCTCCACCCAGAGCGGGAGAAGTTATTTGATGACTTCCCACCCTCAAAAACAATAAATGCATCTTACCATATTTAACCAGAAGAAAATATTCTAACTGTCTGTTAATGGTTTTTCTTTTTTAGTGGCCAGTGCTCATGCTGTACAGACACATTAGACTGTTTATCACTAACAGATGAAGAATTTGCCTCGCTACAGCAAAATGTGAAGGAAAAACTAATTGTTGGTTCAGATTTGTTTTTAAAAACATCTCCTGAAGAATTAAAAAGGTTCTCAGATTTTGTAGAAAAAACTGCACCTTATGACATTGTTTTAGATGGGCTTAACATAGCCTACACTGTTGGCCTAGGCAATAACATGGAAAAGGTGAAATTGTTGAATAGTGTTGTTGATCACTTTGTGAAACAAAGGAAAAAGATTTTGCTTTTAGGCCGGCAGCACATGTTGAGATGGAATAAGAGAATCATGCAGCAAATCATGAATAATACAAGTTTTTTCTTTACTGATAATTTGTAAGTAGACTTTTGTTTGGTACCCTGAGTTTGTACCTATACTCCATTTGAAAATAGATTAGACATTAAAATAAACCTTTTTGCAGTCTGTTCAACCGATTTTGACTCCTATTCCGTAGGCATTAAAAGCTAAAAAGTAGTTACAATACCAACTGTTTACTGCAGATGCCATTTATCATGCTACCAATGCAATAGAAGTCAAAATCAGTTGAACAGACTGTAAAAAGGTTTATTTAAATGTCTAATCTTATTTCAAACTCGATATAGGTACATTTCTTTTAATTTTTCTGTTGCTGTTGTATTTCTGGTACTTCCCAATGAGCAAACATACACGAAAAACGAGTAAATTTCTTGTCCATGGCCAAAATGGAATAAATAATTTATATTTGAAAGCTAGGTGTTCATAGGCAACATTAAAAGTTCTTCCCATACAATGTTCTCCCTCATTTAACCCTTAAATAGATAATTTCATACAGATGTCCATCAAAGTTTCAATCTTTCAAGCAGGGATAATGCCTTTCTAGACCTGTCTGTCTGGCCAAACTGAGGCAATTCCCTCTCGGGATGCAGGACTAAGTTGGAGGTGTTCAAATTGGTTGCAAACTCCAAATCATTAAAACAATCGTCGCATACGGTTGCGTCCCGTGTGGTTTTGCCTATTATAAGTTTGGCCAGAGCTGTACCTTGTGATAAGTCGGCAAGTAGCATTTTTGACTTATGTAAGCATAGCTCTATATTTCCATCACAGATCTCAAGATGATCCATACTTCATCACAGCAGCAATACTAAGTGGACCACAAACTGACATAGTGTCAAAAGACTTGTTGAGAGGTCACACGTTCCTACTGAAGGATGAAAGTCTAAGGCTTGTGTTCAGAAGGTGGCAGTGGCAGCATCAGTGGATGGTCTACCCAAATAATCAAAGAGGACCTTTACAGGTATAGTAGGTTGATGCTTTATGTGGTAACGAAACTGGAACATTTACAACATAGTCTTTCAAACTACACATGTACACATGCCCTCAATAATACTCAATACAATATGGACTTTTTGTTGCCAACATAAAATAAAACAAAATAGGGTTGGCATCAAATAAATTTTGCATCCTTGTAAACACACCAGTCTTATAACCAATTTTTACAATTTATGTTAAATCTAGCAACCTGCTCTTGCTTCGTACGGTTTATAAGACTTTACAAAACATCGAGTTTTCTTATCATCCTGAGTTAATTTCTTCGTGGTGTATATCGCATCAAAATCCGTTGCGTAGTTTAGAAGAAAAACGCGGTCACACAGACGTACACGAAAAACGACTTAAACCTTTGGATCCACGCGAGATACAACGGCTTTTTAATTGTTTCTGTAATTATGTATAGATTAAGATCGAAGATTTGTCTTGGACGTGGAAGACGAAATGTATGCCGTCTGAGGGCGAGATGGGCGGCCAATATTGTTACCCTCGCGGGTAGATCCTGGACGAGGCTGGCACCGGAGCGTGGAGATTGGCACAAGAAAAGAGAGGCCTATGCTTAGCAATGGGTGAAGTTGGGCTGTGGATGGTGATGGGGATGATCTTTGACATATTTTTCTCAGCAACACTAAAGAGTTTTTATGTTTTCAGCCACCCTTAAAGTTCACACCCTGTGCTCAAAAGAAGAATAACACCTGGCACCTTCCCTTCGAAAGAGAGACGATGGCATCAACATCACAAATAAATGATGGGACACCAGATCTTTTCAGTTGGATGTGTTTAAGGCATAAATGATAAATAAATTCATTTTTTAGTAATATAATGTTTTATTTTATTAGGTATTTTAGCTAAACTATAAAAAAGGAAAGCCTCATGTTGTATTTTAAAATGTCAACCTCTTACAAAATAGAACTATAGCTGTACGGTAGAAGGATCTTTTTGCGCGTGGCTACAATTGGAACTAATGTTGCCATCTTGTTTTTCAACTAGCTTCAACTATCTAACTGATCCGACTTTTTGACAATTCAAAAGTGCCTGGAAATGGTTTAATTGAAATAAATGTTTTGAGTTTGAGTTTGATACATTTTACAAAACTTTCTCAAATGTATAACAACAGCGCCCCCATGTTATACGTCATTTGATCGCCAAAATATCCTTGTCGCACTGTCTGCACTGTTTTTCTGTGTGGAAATCCTAGGTACTATATATTTATAATATCCTACTTCCTAATAAATCCTACTAATATTATAAATGTGACAGTTTGTATGTTTAGATGTTTTTTAATCATCACGCAAAAACGGCTGATTGGATTAGGATGAAATTAGGCACACAGATTGATTATAACCTGGATTAACACATAGGATATTTTTATCCCGGTGGTACCTACATTCCCATGGGATAATATTCGACATCTACGCGGGCGAAACCGCTTGCAAAAGCTAGTTATAAATAAGATAGGACCAAAAAGGTAATTTCTAGCTATGCTAAAAGTCATGGCTGGATGCTTTTTTTTCTAAAGTCGACATTTATGTTCTCACGTCAGACGTCACAGAGTACTTTTTTTCAGACGTCTAGATACGAAACATGTTGTAAAGTGATTTTTGAAAACATTTTCAGTTAAATTAATAGTGCTAAATTTTCTACCATCATGTTACGAAAGAAGACTGTACCTGACCAATCCGTGTCCGATCAGAATGTCAAGATCAACAGAAGGGATACAGGTTACTTACCCGCATTTTATACTACCTAGGTACCCACTGCAAGATGAGCCTTTTTCAAACATTCGTCGTAGAAATCGCTCTGGAAAATTTATAGGTAATTAGAGCAGTGGCTTATTGACTTAGTTAGAAGATAACCACTGTCTATTGTCTTGTAACTAGTAGCTCAAAGAACAGCTGTTTTCTTCGACAATATTTATTATGGTCCGTACTATAAGTAACACTTTCGAAGGAAGCACAAATAAAACGTCATTCCTTTTATCAGGGGGCCTAAAAACGCCACAAGCGATTCCTCTAAAACCAATTTACTTCCTGAATTCCCATAAGATTCTGCTATTTGACATTTTACTTACCTACTTTAGTAAAGCAATTCATAATTTGGTGACCATTTTACGAATTTCCATACAAAACTGTCAAATAGATGAATTGCGTGCTGTCTACGCAGATAATATTAAGAATTGTCGGTTTGGGACCATTTTATGATTCTTAATATTATCCTATTATGATTCTGCCAAAGAGGCCTTTTTAGATGCCCAGTAATGACAGTGAGCTTGACGCGACTACCGCCCGTTCTCTAGTTCCTTAGGTTTTTAGGCTAACGTATCTCTAAATAAAAAAAAGTGGAACCCGATCACTTTGTTGTTGGTCTGTCAAGAACTCAAGACCCTTTTTGTAAGGATCGGATTTTTTTTCCCTGCACTGTTCTTAAATCTATTGGCCGTGTTAATTGAATGAAGTCAATGAAGCCGCGGGCAGTCGAGAACAGTCTTGTGTCAGAACCCCCAGGTCCTGTTATGGCCGGAATCTTAAACGCACTTGTCCGTTTTTGTTTATCTGTGATACTTATAACTAATAAAATAATGTTGTTAAGTATGTTTTTCGTTTCCGCGACCAATATTGGCCTAGTGCTTCTTGCATCCAGCGGAATCCTGCTGCGACATTACCAAGCCATCAGTTGACATTGTAAAAGGCCATCCACGTTGCGCCGAATGTTACCTGCTATCTACCTAAACCTATTATTTCAGAGGCTCGTGCTAGCAAGATGTCCGCTCGTCTCCGCCGGAACATGGAACGAGTGGAGATGTTAGCTCGGCCCAACTCTCGCCGACTTCGATCGCTTTGGGACGAGAAGTGCGCCATTTTACCGCGCGAACGAAGAGACAAGATCAAGAGCGCTTTGGAGGAGGATTACTTCCTTAGTCCTGAGTATGACCAGTCCTCAGTGATTATTTATTTCCCGTGGGATAATTCCCGACTTCCACGCGGGCGAAGCCGCTGGCAAAAGCTAGTGATTTCATAAAGCGCTCACAATTCACAAACGAAATGACTACAAAGCCATTTTGGGTGAACTGTTGACAAATTGTCCAAAATGCGTTACATTATAAATATACCAAAAGGTGCGCTTACACGAGTAACGAAAATTGCTCCATCCTGGTCAATTGTCGTCAACTATGATTTCACGACTACATCCAGCAATTGGCAATGGCAACATGTAGCAACCAGTTGCCAGAGATACGGCCACACAATGTCAGGAAATATGGATCAACTTAAAAAACTAGGCAATACGACCGCCCCGCTGCCTGCCGGTTCCTCTCGCAAAAACGAGACGTGGTTATAAGTATAAACTTTCCAAACCGATTGGGTATTCGACAACTCATGAAATATATGGAGCAATCAGAAGCAATATTCCCGAAACATATCTGCAATTTATTGTTGTTGCTCCAGATTGCTCCACTTAACTGATCCAGATTGATCCAATAGTGTTGCCGAGCAATAATTACCCAAAAAATTGCCTGTGTATGAGCACCTTATCAATGACTAGCTTCTGTCCGCGATTTCATCCGCTTGAAATTTCACTTCCGACCCACCGCGACGCATCGAGTTATCCCTTTGTTTTTGCTTAGCGTTCTTTCTGACTTCTTTATTTTTGCTCGGCTCCTGAGGGTCGTAGCGTAATGTTAAATAGAGCACACAACCTTTCTGTAGAAAGGTTGTGTGCTATTTAACATTACGCTCAAATGCAAAAATATTTTTTCAAATTCGACTGGTCGTGCCCGAGAATAGCGCGTTCAAAGAAACAAACAAAAAGCAAACAAACTCTTCAGCTTTATTATTAGTATATATAGATAGACATAGATTACGACATATTAGGCACTGCTTTATGTGAAGTCCATTCATGCGAAGCTTGTGTTGAAACATATCTATTGACAAGTTATCAAACAGTATTTTGCCATTGTATACCATTTCGTATTTATAATAAAAGAATCAACGATGATGATTTTTGGTAACGAGGTCTAGAAAGGCCTGCTAGTACCTAGGAACTAAAGCAGCCCAGATTCTACATTCTGGTGTTGTCTGAGGCAATACTGAAAATGTTGAGCCACCGTCGAGTCTATAGCACTCCATTTTTTTTGATCTTGGGCCTTCCATCTAATTCTTTCCTACTACTACCTTGACCCTGACCGCACGTCGTCGCATCGTTCCACCGTAAGCGTGGCCTGCTCCGCTCCTGCAGGCACAAAATCTCAATAGGTCGTTAGAAAGATTAATTATTTTATGTTATTTACGGTTGTTTTACATAGGCAAACTGAGCAGTACTTCCTGGCATTGAACGAATCTGCGGGACGGTGGTCTGGACCGGGTGGCATGGTCAACCGCAAGGAACATGCTGACAAGAGTAAGGAGTTGCGACTACGGCAGACCTGGCTCGTCAACTTTAGTGCTCAGGTTTGATCAGATCAATACGAAATATAACAGCACGCTAGTATTCCCCGAAGGCAGGCTGGGGTAAATTTTTAACTGACTTTAAAAAAAGGAGGAGGTTATGCAGTAGGCAGCTTTTTTATATTTTTGTTGCATGTACACCGGTTTTGTCGTGATATATCTACTGGTGCGATTTACGTGTTTTTTTTCATTTGGTGGAAATTTTACTAACTTTCCTAAACCTAATCCTCTTTGTGGAATGTTGTTGTTGATGATGTTATAAAATTCCCTGTCACTGTTGCACCTGCTACTAAAAAGCCAAAAAAGAAAACGATTTTACAAAAATAAAAATAAGCACTTCCGACCATTAGACCAACGAGGTAGTCAGGAGTTACACACACCACACAACAAGAATCCCGAGATGAATATTCTGCGTTTTTTGTAACCATAAAGTTTAGAACGTAACGATCTAAGTAGAATGATTCGTAGTTACCTGTTTGGCATATTATAACTTTTTAGGTGGCGTATCATTTATGTGATTACATAGCTAAAGGACAGAAGGAGATGTTGGTCTCCAATCGCCTAAGAAGTATCGCCGATGTTGTGCTGGAGAGAGTTGCTGAAATCCTGGGTTAGTATTCACACGGCTTCACGTTGCAGGCTATTGCAACCTCGTAATGTCTACCAGGGTTGCGATGGGCTGTCAGTTTTACTGTTGAAAGGTGTCATAGTATACGACTCGTAGATTTAGGTACCGTTTACCTATTTGGATAGGTAAACGAAATAAGCGACAATTTGACTTGTGAATGCCAGTATCCACAGGACAAAATGTTCCCTATTTCGTTCTAGGTGCTGTTTGGCAACCAGACTCTCAATAGCCTAGATTAGTCTAGAAGATTGATACATACATCATAACATCACGCCTTGTTTTCCCGAAGGGCAATTATGGCTGGTTACATGTAATAGGGGGCAAGCCGGTTGCCATCAATCGGGTACAAATCCGGACTACTGAGAAATTCCAGATAGATAAACCCAATAACACTTTTCCCGATTGGGGAATCGCACCCAGCTGAGCTATTCTGTAAATATCTCACCGTGATAACTTAGGTGAAGTGAGCGTGAAGTGAGTTATCAATAGTGCCAATCCCTAGCTACTGAGGTGAAATGACAGGTAACTTTCTCAGTTTTCACGGTGAGATTTTTACAAAATCGACCGGCAGTGGACCTCATGCAGAAAGAACATTGATATTCTAAATATTGATTGATTTCTAATGAATTCCATGTTCTGTTCTAAATGCTAGGTGAACCAAAACCGACCCGGACGAACCCTGGTCGTCTCCCTCGGTTCATGGTTGCTATTTCCGACCGCATTGCTGTCTGGATCGAGAACGCGGTCTATCGAGCTGACGCCAGTGAGCCCCTTGGAATGTCCAGGGGACCTGACGACCATATACGACTCGACGCCGAAAAACCACTCATTTGCTGATGATATAAGTATCAAATGGCAAGGAGGGGGGTGAGCTGACTCTTTACACATTTTGGTTATGATATGTAAAAAAAATGCTCAGCCGAAGTATAATCGTAAGTGATAAATTGTCATTAAAACAGAAGCAGTGAACTTGTTTATGAATGCTGGCGGTCTCTAAATCTAGTTAGCATTCGTTTAAATTCATTTTATGGACATACAACATTTTATAGTAGAAATATGATGATATAATGGAATTTTATGACACTACAATCTTTATACATAAAACAAAGTCGGGTTAGTTACGCCACTTATAACTCAAGAACGGCTGTACCGATTTTTATGGTCTTTGATTCGTTGGATTTGTCGCCGCCCCGAATAACGGAATAACTATTAAAACATGAGAAAAATACACGAAAATAGAAGTTAGGGACACTTCAGTTTCTCATACATTTTTCGTGTCGGCTAGAAAATGCTTTATTCTTACGAAGTACCAGGTTATCATAACTCGATAGCAGTACCTACACCTAAGATAGGTATAGGTATGTCAGTTAGAAAACGCTGTATGCCTTCCAAGTAATTAGGTTGTCATAAATTGGTAGGAGATTATGCGCAATGACTCAAGATGTTTTGCTGATAGGTTAACACAACATTTACTGATTCTGAGTAATGCATAAATCGCTATAGAATGAGGTGATGCAATCATTTTACATTTTAATAGATATGTTACCATGACTATTTAAGTACCTACCTTAAGTGTACTCACGTTCGGCGATACTCAATCAATCTTTATTAGAAACCAAATTATTAGTCTAGCCGGAAAAATAAAAAATGTAGGTACGGAAACCTGTCCTGCAACACTTGTCTTCTGTAATAGTCCTCCAGACCGTATTTCAGCCATGGCGGCTTATCTCAATGGAGACTAGCATTCACTGCGGGGGATATTATACTTAGTGTGTCTACGCACACAGCGTAGACACAGGTGCACTCTTTGTTACAGCTAAACGTGTTTTCTGAGGCACTGCGGTATCACACCGCTAATTTCTGTTTTATCTGTTTTCTCAAATTGGATAAGTCGAGATATGTTTTTTTTGTTACTAAGAGAACGAATGTTGCTAGAACTGGAGTCTATTTTAGCAGTGATAGCAATACAAATTTCAGCTTAGAGAGGCGGCAAATGGAAAAAAGAATTCCTAGAAATCTCAGAAAGTTTTCAACGCTATAATCATCCGACAATAAAGGTACTTTACAAGCCTCTCATGCATGATTTAAAACAATAAACGACTCGTAATTGAAACGCGTCCATAACTTCATAACAAGCATTTAATGAGAACTCAGCGAATGACTAAATTATGAGAAACGCCTACATTTTGATCCAGTTATGTATAATTACATACGTAACCTTATACACCAGTATTTACACCGACATTTATGCTTTTAATTTACACTTCTATGTACTTTGCATACTGGAAAACACGCTATGTTCGATATGATAATTATGTTATGACTATATGGAGTGCTTGATTCAATATTAGGTACCTACTATTAATATAACGGCACTTATGTTGACGAGGAAATAATTTATTGCCTGTACTTAGCAGATATTAGAAATAATTAACATGATTAGGGTACCGTGATTCAGATTGATACCTCCACCGTGATCTGAATTGATATCTAAGGTTTTCAATTCCTAAAAGGAGTGAAGCCTGCAGAGCCCCCCTTTTCACTTTCTATTTCCTGTATCCAGCCCACCAAATTCAGGACCTACCAATGTCATAGTAGGCAACGCTTTTTATCTATTAGGCGGATCATACACCCCTGTTTTTATTGAATTTGGAATATCGACGTGCCCCCACGTGTTACTTTTTACAAACTAAAAAGCCAGACGCGGGGGCACGTCGCACGTCACGCGTTGTAGTGTTTGATCCGCGGGATCGCAGCCTAACAGATGCAGCAGTTTGTCAGAATTATGCACGTAGCAACCGCAAACATTGTCATCAATATCAACTGGGTGTAGCAAGGTATCAAATTCCATTCTTTGATAAATATGCAGTAGCCACTTTTATCTAAGTATTTACAAAGCTTGGCGACAAAGCTGCTTTGCTTGGTGACCTTCAAGGGCCCTATATAATGCGTCTGCCTTCCTTACGACGATATAGATCGCATTGAAAAGGCTCAGCAGCAGTTCTGCCCAATCCAACAAAATGAAATACTTCGTAAGTTACATTTGAATTATTTTTATCAGATAATAAGATATAGCGGAGTAACATTTTTACCTAAAAAGACCCCATTGGGTCGGTGGTCGTACATCAGACGGAAGATGCGTCGGGCGTAAGTTCGTTAACTTTCTGGGAGTAGTACGCTCGACGCAATAACGCATTTACTTTTACGTTCTGGTTTTACGCGACCGACGACGATACGAGACGCATCTTCCGTCAGATGTGTGACCACCATAAGGTTAAGATATCCGCCTATTACATATAAAAAACAAATGTTCAAAGCTCCAAACTAAATATTTGGCTTACCTAACCCATAATACCAGAAAACTGTTTGCTGAGCTTCCATTTAAAAAAACAACTCAAACAACTGGAGATGCCATAGAAACGTTTGATATATTTCAGTCTCTCTCCTGATTTGGCCCTTCAGCTGTATGAGTAGTTGGTCTATTCTGTTCAAATATCAACGTGAAAACTTACGTGAGGTGAGTTCGAAGTGAGCTGGTCTTCCACTTCACCTGACTGAGTGTTCAGTGAGATTTTTACAAAATAAATCGGCTACTCGCATTTAATGGACCCTATGCCATTGTTATATGATTAGCTAAACGAATTTCTATTTCCAGCTGGTTTTCCTCGTCGTCTGCGTGGCTCTGGCCGCCGCTTCTCCCCAGTTCATTGCCGCCTGGCCAGGATATGCCGGTGTCGCTCCTGCCTCTGGGGTTTGTATTAGATTAAACTCAAACAAAATATGTATTTGGTGAATAAAATGCGAGGCATCAATGACGTTTCAATCAACAAAAATATGAATTCTTCTCAACAGCACCAGAAATTATTCAATTGTGTGTTTTTTTTGGCCGTTTGTTTTACAAGGAACAAGTATCTCAATGCCTGTTGGTAGAAAATAACAATTTCCTGACGTTTTAACGAGTATTCTAACTAAATCATAAGCAGTCCCTTCAGGTATTTGACTTCATAGACTGATATCTGCCGTAGCTACCAGATCCTCTCAACTTACAGATTCACTAACAACCATTCTCCTTTGTCCACAGACCGTGGTTGCAGGTCCTACCGTGGTGAACGAAGCCGCCCCCCGCTTCTTCGCCCCTGGATGGCCTGGCTGGTACTAGATCTCGACCATCATGACCCCTCGCCATACAAACCTTTGCAACTTGCACTTTATCCATCTGTTCAACCAGAGCATACTCTTTTCTTGTACATATTGATCTGTAACTTCCGTACCTATATAAATAAAATTAAAAGTATATTCTATAATTTGTTGTTTTAAAATGAAAGAAAACCTATCATGCCAAGTAGAGAGACTTTTTTTTTGGGTGGGAAATCATCAAATGACTTCTCCCGCTATGGGTGGAGCAGGAGGGCGTGTCAGATTTTTACTGACTAAAACCCACCCGTGTTCCCTCAGTTGCCTGTGTCAGGGGCCGCGGTATCTCTTGAATAACCCGCACCCCTGGCAGAAGGAATGGCTAGCACAGCATTGGAACGTCTTGCAGGCCACTACCTAACGGCCTTTAATGGGATTAAATGAACTGGGGGGGGGGGGCGGGCTGTATTGATGAACATACCGGACACTGACCAGGAAATTGCAAGAAACTTAAAAAAAACATTTCCGCTAGCTCACAGAGTACATTTTACATTGCGCCAGCTGTCCTGGCGCTTCCACCTTACAGTTGAAAGTAAATAGAGCATCTCAAAGCCACAAAAAAAACATGCAGTTGTGTTTGGGTAACATGAACGTTTTTCAGGAAAAGCCCTAAGGGACAGTCAACACCTGGCATAGCGCATCGCATTGGAGATTTCACTGCAAAAAAATTTGTACATTGCTTACATTGAAATAAAGTTGAAAATAAATAACTAAGTACTTCTAAGCGGCCAGAAAAATGCACAAGTTTGCGCGACATGACATATTGGGCGTGTCTTGGTGGAGTTGTTGATGATGATGTTGTATGAGTTGATTGTCATCGGAAGTCGGTGACTTTGGATATGTATTTTAAGTTTTTGTCACCGCCTTCCGAAATTAAAGTTATTTTTCACTTTGTAGTGTTTTTTCGGAAGTCGGTTGTTTTTTTTTGGTAAAAGTTTTTATTTTTCACTTTTTAGTTATGGTACCTACCCCACTAATTCGAAATTTCTTCATCCTTGGGGTCAAAACAATGCATATTTACGCGATAGCAGCAATCTCGGTTGATTTACTGTTATATTTTGAAGAGTTCTGTTGTCTGTCTCCGAAACGCATCATCAGATCTAGATGAAATTGAGATGGAACCACACGTAAAGCACTAGCTTTCAAATAAAAAAGAATCATCAAAATAGGTTCACCCAGTCGAAAGTTCTGAGGTAACAAACATAAAAAAAAAACATACAGATGAATTGAGAGCCTCCTCCTTTTTTTAAAGTCGGTTAATAATAAGGTGGACTACCATTCACCTATCCATCATGAACAAGGCCTGCCCTAATGAAATCCGGCTATAATTTGATGACCAAAAAGAGAAGAATGAAAGATACTCAAAAAAACAAATTACTGCTTAGTTAACTGTGCCGTAACATCAATCCTACAACAAGGGTGTGAAATAAGACATTCCTGGTCATTTATTTGTGTTTATATTTATATAAAGTGAGGTATATGTATAGAGTATACTAGTTGACCCGACAGACATTGTCCTGTCTTAACTATGAATATTAAATTCGTATTGTTATAATATTAGAAAAGTTATAATGGTCGTTAAGTTTTCTTAAATTTTCTAATACTACGCGCAACTTTTTTTTTTTTTTTTCATAAGATCCTTCTCCTGGCAATAACAAATACAACAAAAAATAATTAGCAAAATTGGTCCAGCCTTTCACACGTGTGATGCCGCCACAAAGGGAAATAGGGATTCATTTTTATAGGTATAGATAGATAGAAGAGTTGTACGTCGTGAGTTCGAACCTAAGCAGGCATATTCCTTTGTGTAATTATTTTCATTTAATTTATTTTTAAGGTAATGAAGGAAAACAACGGTGAGGAAACTGGCATGTCGTAGAACCTAAAATTCTAAGACATAAGCCACTAAACCGCATTAGGCCCGTGTGGTTAAATACGGGCCGCTCCCTCTCGGCCTGTCCCAGCAGGGGAATCAATATAGGGTGATTAATGTGGTGATGCTCAAAAATCTTTAGGTTTTATATGTAAAATAACTAGCTATGAACTAAATATGTACGATTGATAACTAGGACTGGACATGTAAATTAGGAACGTAACTTCCAAGAAGCAATGGACTATGTCTATAAATCAGCACAAAACCTAGTATGCAAATTCAATGAATGACTAAATTATCAGGGAAGCTCGCATTGTTGTCGTCCCCAGTAGGTTCCCGCATTGTCGTTGCGGGGGGGGGGGGGGGGGCTCAGTAGCCGTGGTTACCCTCCCACGGTGAAACGAAGAGGAACCCCAAGGTGGGGCAGCTCATCAGGGCTTTTGCCTCCAAACCGACGACGTAGCGGCCTAAAAGTAGATTGAGGTGAGGTGCATCGCAACTGAGGCGGGCTGCGATGTCGAATGGGAGGTCGTCGTCGCGGCTGACGGTTACAGGCTGCGGCGGAGGAGGAGTGCCGGTACTTCTGAGTAGCGTTCTTTCCTTCCGTGGCCTGAACGGGGCCACCACCGTTTGATGGCGGACGCGGTGGGGCCGCAGGGGAGGAGGAGTGTCGGTATAGCGTTGGCCGCTCTCCCTGTCCCCTGCGGCCGAAAAGTGGTAGGCGGCGGCACCACTGTACTGATTCGTCGCAGGGGGACCAAGGATGCCAGACACGGGGTCGTCTAGGGCCCTTACGCTTTTTGGTTCCTGGGGTGGTCAAGGCGTGCCATGTGTCTTAGTGCGCCGGTGATAAGGGTTATTCCCCTCCGAGGAGGGTTCGGTGACGGACAGCCACGGTGGGTTCGCGGATGGCTTGCGCGTTTCTGTGTTCCTGCCTCAAGCGGCATTGGAGGACACCGTGGAGTTTTAGTCGGTTACAGTCCCAAATAACTGCGCTATCTCCCCGTGGTAGGGCAGTAGGCATTTCTCCACGTTAAACAAAAAAAAAAACGCCCGGGTCGAGAGGAGGTCAGAGATGTCAGCAACAACTGGTGGGGTCCGCACGGGCCAATGCCTGTCACGGGTGCGGGTTGTTCGAAAGAGATACCGTGGCCCCTAGCACACAGGGAACTCAGGGAACACGGGTGGGTTTTAGTCATTAAAAGTCTGACACGCTCAGAAGTTATTTGATGATTTCCCCCACCCTCAAAAAAAAAAAGGCCGCATTGTTATCCAGTAAGCTTATTTACCTATGTAACTCGTTATATAGGCCCCTGTACTTTCGGAAAGCACGTCTTGTTGAAAGGAAGCGAAGCTTGCTCCGGGAAATTGTGAAGACTTGTATCCTGATGCAGCATTCTCTTGCCAGGAAAAATTAAGCATTTTTGGTCTACATCCCTTCTAGATTAATTCGAAAAGGAGCTAAAAAGTAGCTACAAAGAAATGACTTTCAATTAGGTAGACGGTCTCTTAGGGGCAATTATAAATTAGTAACTTTTGACAGCATCAGAGCTTCATCTGAGGTTTCCTGAGAAATTAAGTAACTAGGCGGGTACTGTGACTAGAAATATTGTGTTGAAAACCATTGCGCTAATAATATCTACTAATATTAAAAATGCGAAAGTAACTCGTCTGTCTGTCTGAGTTACGCTTTCACGCCTAATAAGCCGCTGATCCGATCGTCATGAAATTTCGTCATGAAAAAATCTTCTCAGAGTATTATGATAGGTTTTTTTTTGGGTGGGAAATCATCAAATAACTTCTCCCGCTCTGGATGGAGCAGGAGGGCGTGTCAGACTTTTACTGAATAAAACCCACCCGTGTTCCTTCAGCTGCCTGTGTGCCATGGGCGACGGTATCTCTTTCGAACAACCCGCACCCCTGGCATGCATCGGCCCAATAACCCAAGTGTTCTTAGTTAAAAAAATTAAGATGGTAAATTTTGGCGCCAAATAATGTCTTCCAAAAAAAATTTAAAGCAGACGGGACTCATCTACAAACTATAAACCGAAAGTAAATTAATGGGGCCCTCCTGCTATCAAACTTTATGCAGGTACGTACCTATTTAATTTAGGCTTTCAATTCATAATAATTAATAAAGTCTGTTAAACGGAAGATATTTTTAGATTCTTACTCTTCTTTTTATTTCTGTTTTGTTTTCTATTCTTAATCTTGTTTCGGTCTTTTTAATGCATTGTTTATAAGTTGACTTTTTGTAGTCAGGCTTTTTTTTTTGAGAAAATGATATCAGCTGAATTCGGGCCCGATTTATGGCATTTTCCATCACTCTTGCCAGAACTTCCGGCGATAGGTCCTCGCATTCTTGACGGATATTCTCTTTGAGGGCTTCGAGACTCTGAGATTTGACGTAGACACTTCAAAAAATCCCACAAAGTGAAGCCTTGAACAGTCCACTCAGGCAATCTTGTCAGACAGTGCATATCGCGAAAACGAGAGATTAGGCGACCTGGAAAATATTATTCCGCACGTAGACATAGACATGAATTGCTATACTCGTAACGAATTTCAAGTATAGCGATTCATTTCTTGTTGACGTTTGAATGTAGAGGCTAATTTGGATTGGAAAAATATTTTGAAAGTAAAGGTTTGCTTATGCAGTCTCAGATTCCAGAACTTGTAAGTTTTTTGTTAATGGGAATTCACCGTAACCGCATAAGTCCTAGCACAGCATTCAGCCATCATTATTTAAGTACAAAATACAAAAAAGCTTTTCCTGAGACGTAGAAAACTAAACCGTCATTAACACTTCAAACAATCTGCCTAGCCTTTTCCCAACTATGTTGGGGTCGGCTTCCAGTCTCACCGGATGCAGCTGAATACCAGTATTTTACATGGAGCGACTGCCTATCTGATCTCCAAAAGCCAATTACTGGTAAATACCATACCCTTCAGTAAGGTAAGACCATCCTCCAATAACAGTTCACGTTAAATTATTACTGAGCTTCAAACTCGAGCCTTCACCACAAATTTTCCTTATGTATTGCTCTGATGACAAAGCAATATCCACCTTTTATACAAAATCAGATAACAAAGTAGTCCTAATAAATTATAAAGCGCTCCATATCTGGTAGAACTTCTGTACCATTTTCCCTGACAACTGGTATTTTCATTAGATATTCAGATAGGCGGTTCTGACCTTAGCAGGGTCTAGGCTCGGGTAAGCTGCCTGTACCTATTGCTGGCGACCTTCAAGGGCCCTATATATGCGTCCGTCTTCCGTGAGACGGTATAGTTTGCACTGAGAAGGCTCGACAGCAGTTCTAGTGAGATCTACAAACACTGCAATCAAAATGAAATACTTCGTAAGTATTATTTTATTAAAAAGTTTGTTTTTATGAATTGAGTTTCCATGTTTTAACAAAACTTTAGAGTTTGCTTTGGAGCGAAAAGCAGTGTCTTTATTCAAAAAAAAATCTATAAAAAGGGAATATGAATTTCCAATTTCCTTTGTTTCATCATTGAAACATATTGTATTTTAAAGAGTAGCTCGAAAGTCCGCCAACGCGTCTTACCAAGGGTCGCTCCACGTAAAATACAGGTGTTCAGCTGCATCCGGTTAGACTGGAAGCTGAAGCCAAAAATAGTTGGAAAAAGGCAAGGCAGATGATTATAGGGCATTTTAATATCTCCTGAAAACAATGGTTAAAATTTTGTTTGAATTACTTAAGCCTGGACCACCTAAAGAGTTTTTAAAAAACCTACTTAGGTACCTATTAGGTATCGCCAGAAATTTGTTTCACATTATCTTTCTATTTGACACAAAAATATTAAAAACATCATACGGTAGGTGTGCATGTATTGTAATTGGGTATTTTCACAATTTCAGCTGGTCTTCCTCGTCGTCTGCGTGGCCATGGCCGCCGCTGCACCCCAGTTCTTGGCCTGGCCAGGATATACCGGATTTGCTCCTGCAGCTAGGGTAAGTAAAAATCTTTAGCTAGTTTAGGCAGAATAAGCCACCAATTCAATTAAAAATTAAGGTATCTGCAAGAATAAATGGTCCCTTGAAATTAGTCTAATTGTTAAAATATTAAAATTTTCATAATCGCATTTTTGAAAGCTCGTCAAAGACGTTCACCTCATAAGTATTCACACCATCAACAGCAAATTGTAATTAAAGAACAGCATAAGTATAGGTATTATTATACAGGATAAGTTTTTATCCAGTGCCCAAACTGTAACCATGAATTCAGCATAATTATCATTCTAGACCCCCAGCGTAGAAGTTTTTCGTCGGTTATGCAAGTGTAGTAGAATATTAAAAAATCAAAATAAAATAAGTACCTACATCTATTTCTTGCCGTTCGTTGTTGTATATCACACAGCCAGGTTTCTTTGAAAATTAGTTTTGAGTTATTGTTTAATTAATGACGTACCATTATAGTGTTTCCATATTTAAATACATTCACAATTATCTCTCGAGGTCACGGTTCATCTTAAATAAAAAAAAGAAATGCATGTTCGAGTGGCTAATGCAATTCCACGAAAATTCAAATTTCGGATTTCAAAAGTAGCGACGTTGCTCGTGGCAAAAGATTTTTGAGTTGTCTAACTTTTACATTGCTTTTATCATAAGTTACCTTACATAATAAAATAATTATTGTTGCACTAAAATCTAGCCATAGATCATCATGTAGGGGAAAGCAAACCTCCTTAATCGAACCTGTGGTTCTTGAGTTGTAAGTGCAAAAACGGAAAGACAATCAGAGAGACGTTGCATTTTTTTAATAGAGATAACCGATTTGCACTTTGAACTAGTGACTCATATTTTCCATTTTCTCCACAGACCCTTGTCGCTGGCCCTACCGTGGTGAACGGAATCGGCGCCCGCTACATCGCGCCTGGGTACGTCGGTCCAGCTTACTTCTAAGCACAGATCTCCGTCGCTTTTCCTCACAGCTGATGTTACTCGCACTTTGTCCATTGGTTTGGTTCTCATTCTATATCATCTTGTAAATACTGATTTGTTATTAATAAACTGAAAGTAGTATTATGTGAATATTATTGTGTTGTTTGTATTTCCTTGTCTTATTGTTCTCGAGGAGGAGTTCTTTGGGAGTCAGACAATCACGCAGATGGGAATTCTTTTATGAGTTACTTCTATAAACATTCAGACACGGTACCTTTTCGTAATTTTTACAACCGTATTGTCAGCGTCCGCTACTACTACTTTTCCACACACATTGAACTTTTCGTTCACACCGAACCAACAATACGTTATTACGAGCTTTTTTTTTTGCGTTGGAAATCATCAAATAACTTCTCCCGCTCTGAGTGGAGCGGGAGGGCGTGTCAGACTTTTACTGACTAAAATCCACCCGTGTTCCCTCAGTTGCTTGTGTGCCAAGGGCCGCGGTATCTCTTTCGAATAACCCGCACCCCTGGCAGGCATCGGCCCTTGCGGGCCCCATCTGTTGCTGCTGACATCTCTTTGAGGCGCGCGTGGAACACAACGCGCCGTCGACCCGGGCTTGGTCCTTACCGGACAGTGAGCTACCCATTACTCGCCGTCCGCAAGCCCGTGCCTACGGTGGCCGGGAATCAGCCTGGGATTCCCGACGCCCAGGGCGTCTCCTGCGAAGGCCACGGCTGTGAGGGCGCATGTACTGCATCTCCCTCACGTGCGCCGCCTCCCTCTTTGCGAGCATAACTGCTTCGCTGAAGGAGGCGACTGCTAGCCATGCACTCTCGCTCCGTACCTTGGCCTGGACCAGGGTCGGACGCGAGAGATCGCCGCCGCCGATCACCTCCACGAGGACACGGCGGTGCTCCGCCCAAGCCGGGCAGACCTCCACCGTATTAGAGATGCGCAACATGTGTCAGTAAAAAGAAATGAATGAAGTATATCTTTTCGCTTAGTGAAGTAGTCCACTTTTTTCCTTCAGTACTTCATTTAGTTCAGCGAATCAGAACGAGTCCTTAACGTAGGATAACTATAGTGATTGACAAGTTACGACAAATGATGCATTTTTCTAGTTCAGTTTTATACGTAAATCGATTTTTCTTCATGCTTTATACAGGCTTAGGACTGTCAACCTAGAAATATGAATTTAAGCAAAACTATTTTTATTAAGTAGTAGGTAGTTTTGTTTTTTTGTTACTGATACTTAGAAATTTTTGTCTAGGCTGGTGTATTTAAAATTGAAATAGCGAAAAGAAAGACTGAACTAAGTGAAGTAGAGACACATTTGAATGACTACTGATTGAATGATAAGTTTATTTTGTGATATGAAGTAGTTCATTTCCTTCAATCGTTCACGAACTACCCATGTCTACACCGTATGCTCCACCGTGTCCTCTGGGCGATCTTCGCAATGGAAACACCCGGGCGTTTCCTCCCGCCCTATCCGAAACAGGAACCTCCCGAAACAGCCATGTCCGGTGAGGATCTGTGTCAGGCGGAAGGTGAGGACGCCATGCCGTCTCTCAAGTCACTCCTCAAAGAGGGGACTTACCGCCGCAATCGTGGCGTGCCCAACGTTACTACGAGCTAATACGCTATTAGTGAGCCTGCTCACAATCGGCGACTGACTATACGTTTGGTGCGAATGCGGCCTAAGTATCTATGAAATATTCAATTAGCTCTTATGCTAAAAGATTAAGAAGTAAGTTATTAAATGCGAATGACCCGTTTTCCGTTATATAAACTGAGCATTGAATTAATGTCAATTGCCAAAAGTATCGTTAAACCAGTTCCAGAATTAAATCCTGTTCGAAGCAGACACCAAAGATGGCTGTTCTGAATCGAAGCAGCTTGGTCCAGTTATTGTATAATACGTTGCACTGGCGATTGTTATCTGGCTGAACGGTTTCGAAGTGATCAGAGCACACAGTTTGAATTCTTAATTGAAAAACAAAACTACCTTTTTTTGCTAGCGTGCGGTTTCCCAAGCCTCGCCAAAGGTCTTACTTCAATCCTTAACATCGTACAACAACCAGAAAATTTGCAGTTTTATGAATGTCAAAATTTCAGAAGACGGTCCCTAAAAACACATTCTTCACAACATTTTATATGCTTACTAGCCTTTGGCAGCGACTTTGCCTACGTGGTTGTCGAAAATTATCCTTGGGGAATGTAAGGTACTACCGGGATAAAAAGTAATCTATGTGTTAATCCAGGTTATAAACTACCTATGTGTTAAATTCCACCCGTTCAGCCATCCAACCATCCAGCCAACTATCCGGCTGCGTGTATCTGAGGCCTGAAACTGTGTTATGCGGACGCCCGGGACGGTCACCCATCGCGTGTCTACGCGAGTGGGCTCCATAGGATCGTAAGGACTCCCATCGCGAGGCCATTTTATTTACTACTAACTGCTAACCGCGGCCCCGAACCGTGGATGTCGGAAATTATCCCACTGGACTTACAACCGCGACCAAAAGTAGCCTGCCCTGCGACGGACGTCCGCGCGGGGTCCCCGTGACGGAGCACATTTGTATGAAACCGTGCGGACGTCCGCTTAACACAGTTTCAGGCCTGAAGCCGCATTTTCATATTCCATGATGCACTGACAGTCTGATGCATCTGCGAGAAATATCAGACTGCCTGACGCCACGGATTCTAGAGCAATTTGCAAACAAGTGCAGTGTGTAAGTGTCATCATCAATCATCTTTTTCTTGCCTTTAACCCAATTTATTCAGGGTCGGCGTAGCATGTTTTTTCTTCCGTACTTCTCTATACAACGTGTAACGGAAAGGGTATATACATACCAAGGGCACGGCTTCTTTGGATGCTATCAAACGATAATGGAAGGGTTAATTAATCCTATCTCTACATGTTCGGAAGTTATGAGAATTTTTAATACATTGATACCAGAAACCGAATTTTTCAAATTGAAATAAACACATAACTCGGAAGAGATTTATTGTGATATCGGCAAGTAACGTGGAAAGTTATTAACCTACGTAGTGCGGTGACACGTTTGTTATGATTTGAAGTTAAGAAACATATGAAACCGAAAATTTGTTATAAATTCTTAGAGTATTTTATTTTGAGCTGAAACTATTTATTGTGATTCTATACCAGCTGTTATCTTTAGTGCTTAAGGATAGCAATAGGGTTTCTGCTACACCCTGTATATTCACCATCTTGGTAAACCATCGTTAAAATCAGCACAGGGTCTTAGAATCATTTACTAAATCTGTGGTAAATAGGTTGTGCGTTGATGTCGGGATGCCACCCTTTATCTTTCACAGTCCATCCGTCATGTTTTTGGTCTTCTCCTTCTGTTTTACAATTTTATTGACGTATGTAATCTTATCTATCTCCCTGAAGAGTGACTGTATGCAAAATCTACTTGTAAGTCTATTACTATCGCAGTCATTCTGTCAGGCATTTCTCACATAAATATTCTTACAGGTGGAAATGCATTGAGGATCCAAGCAATGTCATGTCTGGGCGATTACTTAATTAAGTAATTAGTGTTGAAATTATTGCGAGGACAAAGTTTAATAAACCCATAACAACAATCAATATTATTAATTGGCAAAATACGTGAAAGTTATATTTTATGGTAGAAATTGTCTCATGCCAATGGCGTCTGCGCTGAATAAAATTAACATAGTTTTAAGATTCATGAGTAGGTATTCAAAGAATTTTAATGTTCCGAATGAAGTTACGTAAATGATGTCAGTTTATGTAATTTGAATGTTTATTGCGATGAGCAAAACTATTATTGTTTCTATATAAACTAAATTACTGTTGGGGTAGGTCCCTATGTATTCAGAAGTGTAGAACTCCACCAAATCAATATTCAAGTCTCGTTGCCAAAACTTTATTAAAATGTAAAAAAAAATATATTGCTAGCTTCTGCCCGTGACTTGTCCCGCGTATTATGTCGATAAAAAGTCTATAGCCTATATCGTTCGCCAGGGCTCAAAGTATCGCCCTACCAAACTTCATCAAAAAAGGTCTAGCCGTTTCGGAGATTAGCCGGAACAAATAGATAGACAGACAGACAAAAAAATTATGAATTGTTTTTAAGTACCGTACCTATTTACCTACTGTTGTATGCATTAATTAAAAAGCTGTTATTTTGATATTACACACAGTAAGTAAGTATACATAAATCGAAACATTTTTTTAATATTAGAATCCACTAGGTAAGTCCATTGCAACTTAATATTTGGAATAACACTAACATACATAAGAACCTAAACATAATACGTACTTTAAAAAAAATGGGATTTAATCGCGCCAGTTCTTCCTCCCTGCTAAAGCACTGCACTAGAAAGGGCGGGCGATTTTGGGGCAGTCTTATATAGTTTTGACGTTCAAAAGTGTTGAATCTCAGCCTCGATTTAATAATTAAATGACTTTTGTTTTTTTTTATAAATAAAGAAAAATTTGATACCCATATTGCGTTTGCAAAAAATCTTAAGCCGTGTCAGCACGCTCTCGGTAGCATGACCCGTAATTTAACTATACAAATAGTGGTACACGACCAAAATAAAACCAAAAGGCAACTGCCGCTAAACGAACGGGTAAAAAACATTTTAATAAGCGTTTTTTTGCCATTCACGCAATAAAGGTACTCTTTATTATACCTACGTGTTATGTAATACAATGTAATTTGGTATAAAAATGATGTAAATCTCACTGGTCGTAACCGTCTTAGAGAGATAGTAAAAGTAGTCAGACTTGAAAAAAAAAGACAACTACAAATTGGTTTGCTGCGGCCGGCCGACATAACTGCCGCTCTCATTTTAAAGCATATTGAGAACCACATTATTAAATTAAGAGACTTTATGATTAAATTCGCTAATTAATAAGATTCAAGAATTTTTATTTTTGCGCTGAGTATTTCTAATTTGGTGTTCAACATGCTACAACTATCAGAAACTCTAAAATTAAAAATTTATTTCGCCTTCTGTCTAAATAGTCACGTGTCCTAACCGAAAGCGATTGTCGCGTGAGTACGTGATTACGCGATCGGTTACATGAATTATAAAGTTTATGACGTACCAAGGCGACTTTATTGATCTATTGATCGCGCGAAGAACGTCATATTCATAAAAACGAGTGCTTTTTTCGCGTACTTGCGCGACAATCGCTTTTGGTTAGGACATGGCCTATGGCAGTCCTATAGTCTATCACAATCAGTTTGGGTCGATATTCACGCATAATTAATTTAAATAGAAATGCATTATTATATGAAAATAATAGCTTCATGCACTCGGTCTCCATATAAACTTCAACTGTCAATTTTCATACTCCTCCGTCCGCGTAATTTTAGTAAAAAGGGGTACAAAGTTTTTAATATTATATAATATAATATTTGAATAAAAGATAAAATGCTGAAAAGTTTTCTTCAGTATTGTTGTTACATGATAAACCAATTATAGAAAGACGACAACTAACGTTCATAGAACATGACAATACTAAGCGATAGATTCAAGAAGGAACAAAGAGAATGTAGTACCTAAGTAATTGGTACAATAATGCACGTTACCTACAGTTCCTTGGTCCCACGTATCCAGTTATATCATAATGAGAGGATTCAGCTGGTTTAGCTTAGAAAGGCTTTCGAAAGGCATGCTCCGATGTAACGTCTTACATAAAATTAGTCACGGTAGTGATATGTCAATGTTTTTGTTGCTTGGGAAGTAAACGAGATATACTGCTATAATTAAGATAACTTTATAGGTACTTGCATAACACATTCAAAGATGCATATCTGCCGCACCCACTTGACCAGCCACAACGTGTTAGTTACAAAAAACTTTCAGACAAATCGATCCGGCTCGAAGGACCATATAACCCGTTCACTTCACAACACAAATACTTCTGCAGCACATACTATCGCAACAAGGGTGACAATAATCATGCAGTGCAACAACTCACAACAACAACATAATCAGCTTATAATTTTCCCACTGCTGGGACACACGCCTGCTCACTATGAGAGGGAGTGGGCCGTAATCCACCACGCGCACCCAGTGAGGGTTGCTAGATGTCACATGTCATCGAATTTTTGGTTCTAGGACATATCGGTTTCGTCTCGATGTCTTCCTTAACCGTTTTGAAAGAAATAAATTCACACAAAGTGTTTGTCTGGGTTCGAACCTACGACCTGCCACCCGTAAGTCGCGGCCGTTATCATTTGGCCACCACTGCTCATAAGCAGATCATGAGCTGATCATGTGCAACAGCTCGATGTCGACTAATTTGCATAAAGTTAAGAACTCTGGTAGTGCTTGTAAAACAAGTCTTTACTCTCATTAGATAAAGTTGAAAAGTAGAAATGAATAAATATTATTTCGTTAGAACATCATCATTTTCCTGCCCTTGTCTATTTTTATTTATGGTCTGCGCAACATGTCTTTTTATTCCATACTTCTCTATTAGTCGTCATCTCGGTAGTTAGATATCTCCAATGTATAATAATATATACATTGGTAGTAGCTGTAGATTCTGCCTGCCACCATGGAAAAATATTGGGCACGACACGATTGCGACGGTAAGTCCTCTCTTTGAGGAGTGGCTTCAGAGGCGGCACGGCGGACACGGACACGGCTGTTTCGGGAGGTTTCGGGAGGGAAAGCTGAAGTCTTCCTGAACATTCAAGTTGAAATTAAGGATATTATGGGTATTTATATACATTTTTTTTTAACTTGTACCTGGCACTCCCTAAAGTTCGTTTTAACAGTATCAACTTTTGGGCACGCCACGATTGCGGCGGTAAGTTCCCTCTTTGAGGAGTGGCTTGAGAGGCGGTATGGCGTCCCCACTTTCCGCTTGACACAGGTCCTCACCGGACATGGCTGTTTCGGGAGGTTCCTGTTTTGCATAAAGCGGGTGGAAACGCCCGGGTGTTTCCACTGCGAAGATCGCCCTGAGGACACGGTGGAGGTCTGCCCGGCTTGGGCGGAACACCACTGTGTCCTTGTAGAGGCGATCGGCGGCGGCGATCTCTCGTCCTGGGGGCCTACTCTCTAAGGACGAATTCCGTAATCTCGGTCGAAGTTACGGGCGTTTCCTACTCCGTATCACTTACCGACCTGTGATTAGTTTGGTGCCCAAACTAGGAATGAATTACTACACGATTTGACGGTAGTCTCTACTCTCTATATGGTTTTACCCGTCCAAAAAAGTTAATTAATCAGCTGTAGGAATCATTTCGAAATACGAATTACTTTCGGACGGGCCCGTATTTTCGTTGACGGAGTTAGAGAGTAGCTCCACTGGTCCAGCCCATGGTACGAGCGAGAGTACATGGGTAGCCGTCAACTCCTTCTGCGAAACAGTAATGCTCGCAAAGAGGGAGGCGGCGCACGTGAGGGAGAGGCAGTATATGCGCCCTCACGGCCCTAGCCTCCCAGGCTGATTCCCGGCCACCTACACCGTAGGCGCGGGCATGCGGACGGCGAGTAATGGGTAGCTCACTGTCTGGTAAGGACCAAGTCCGGGTCGATGGCGCGTTGTGTTCCACGCGCGCCTCAAAGAGATGTCCGCACCAACTGATGGGGCCCGCAAAGGCCGATGCTTGCCAGGGGTGCGGGTTGTTTGAAAGAAATACCGCGGCCCCTAGCACACAGGCAACTGAGGGAACACGGGTGTGTTTTAGTCAGTAAAAGTCTGACACGCCCTCCTGCTCCACCCTGAGCGATATTTGATGATTTCCCACTCAAAAAAAACCATGGGAAAACGTGACTTTATGTATGTTGGTATACAGTGCCAGTTTTCAAAAATATAAATCACCTGGATTCGTTTGGGAAATCAGTAAATGCTACCGGAAAAAGCTCTCTCGTGATCGTTGATGAATACCAAAAGGCACAAAGTATTTTTTCTTCCATTACTGATTTATATAGATCCTCAATAAGCCGTAAAAACTTGAGAGATTCTCGCAATTTGCGTTCAAGTAAAAACGGTGGCCTCATTTTTTCTGTACACTCCTTTCTTTGCTGAGTTTTGTGTTTGGGTGCTTTTTTACCTTTCTGTAAATTCTTTTGTAAAAGGTTATTGATATAATAGTCAACGTAAATCATGCTAGAGATAACGTTGGCTTGCTCTATTTAATCACCAAAAAGACCAACTGCAGTAGCTAGTTCGATTTATACTCATTAACCCCTATAATGATACAACATAATTACAAAACATTAATCTATTAATCACTGTCGGAAATGGATAAGAAATTCGAGTATAATTTGCACTGCAGTCTATGTAGAAAGCGGGTCACCATAATGTATAATAGTTAAAAAACATGTTTTGCAACAAAAATCAGCATAATCACGAGTTCTCGCAAAAACTAATCAAACAACTTATGCACCATATTATTCTATGCAAATACGAAGAGAGTATGAAGCAATTTGTTCCAAGGGTTCTTGTTGTAGTCTATATTGGTTAAGTACTAGCAGGCAGTTTGTAGCAGTTTTTCTGGCGCTGTTGTAGCTTCTATGGCATAGACAGTTTTTCCGGAATTAAAAGTTTCCACTTAATGTGTCTTTTCTTTATGTAATCTATTAAACTATCTCTCTACTTGGTTATCAAAATTCAGTTTAGTAGATTTTATAACCTTTGACCCGTACAGATGTGGTTTGCAGGCGATAATTTATTATTAAACTCTTCCTTAGTCTGAACGGATGAGGTCCAGCTTGGAATTCTTCTGCTCGTTACGAAAAATTCAATTCAGTCCAATGTGTCAAAATGGTAATATTGCACAATCTTTTCGTAATGTTATGTTACGTTACAATGTTTAATGTTATAACATAAATTACGCCTGTATTCCGCGAAGGGTTAGGCAGAGGACCAGAGGTGCACCGGTACCTAGTGCACATACATTTCGCCAGCTATATTTCTGTCCCAGGTAATAGGTGCCGAGCCTATTGCCGAACAAATTCGGACTCTGAGGTGCCACTGATAAATTCCTGATGGAAAAACCAAATAAAACTTTACCCTGCACCTTACCTGACCTGCACCCTAAGTGCGTAACGCACGATCAATCATAATCGCTTCATATGTTCGAAAAATGTGTCTGCTCAACAACGTAAATAGCGCAATGAATATTGTGGAACTGTCAAAATGAAATTGAGATTATAATTGATCGTGTGTTATGCAATTAGGGTGCTAGGAATCGAATCCAGTACGTCGATTCTGTAAAATTCGAACAACAACTCGCATCTCACATCGCAATTCACTCTCACTTCGCATAAGGTTCAAAATGACCTTGATTTTGCATTCTGTAAGCATCACCTAGTCACTTGCGAAGTGAAGTGATCTCCGAAGCGACCAATATTGTACTAGTGATTGCCACACTCAACAAAATGTAAGTCGAGATATATCGATTCCAGTTTTTTGACACAATTGTTGAGTATTTGGCACAGAATTTTAGCTAATATGATGTATAAATGAACGTTTCGTATTTTAAGGAATTTAAGGCAGCTAATAAGTAAAAAAAAACAGAAAACTCTAAATTCGTGACATGATATAGTCTGTGGTTACCTTACGAAAAACGATATGTCAGACAGACAATATCATTAGTGATCTGTGGACAATATTTTGATAGTGCGTTGTGTTGTTTTGTTTGTTTGATTTGATCGTGCAGTGCCGACAATAATTGTGAATTAATCATGAAGTAAGTGGTTGTAAAGTTTAAAAATGATATTGATTAAAATAGTATTTATTTTGTTTTCTAATCCAACATTAACATTCCAGTCCAAATGAGATGCGCTCCTCTCACCCATCGTCGGTTCAGGTTGAAACTCTGGTAGAGTTTATGGAAAGAAACCCTGGCATGGCGAAGGGTTTCTTAAGAACTCAAAATGCCGGAGAGGGAAGTCGACGCCAGTGGGAGGAACTAGCCGTGCGCCTATATAATATAGGTGGCACAATCAAAAATTACAAACAGTGGACCAAGGTTAGCATCGCTTTTTTACTACATGTTAGTTAGAACCACTTAACATTGCTCAAAGCAAACCACTTAAAATGTGCGACGAATCTTGGTTTAAAGTGTGTTCCTTGGTTTCATAAATTCGTTTTTATCTTATTGCTAATTTTACTCAAGGAGCTTTTTAATATAGTTAACAGTATTTTTTACAATTTGTATAACTAAATGTCTGATTGTAGTATTGGTCTGACAAAAAAAGCGCCATAAAAAAGAAAGTTGCAGCGCGCTCTGCTGCTAGGCATAGGACTGGTGGTGGGGTGGAGGATGAAGTGGAGCTATCAGAGCTTGAAGAAAGAGTTGTTGCTTTGTGTGGTGGTGAAAGCTTTGCAGCAGGAGATGCACATTTAGGCATACAGTCATTTCCGGTATGAAATTTAGAAATGCAATAGGTACTAGCATTTTTGCATCCATCCTGTGTGGCTGGTAGTGGCATAGAATTGTGCGATCTGTCTGTTAAAAATACATATAACATAAAGTGTATTTATTTGAATAATTTGGCAAATTTATTAATATTATTATTAACTGTTTCAGGGAAATGATACGCCATCTCCATCACATGAAGTGCAACAAATACAAGACGCTGATACTGACATTGTATGACGCCGCCCTAGGACAAATATGGTTTGTGCTAGTCGAGGTGCTGGTTCTGTGTGTAAGTACTAAATAAACAACTATCAACACTTCATGTTTCAAACGAATGACAACGAGAAGCTGCTATTTAAGATTTTTTATTTAGGCATCATAGTAATCGGTGTTCTTTTTTCAGCATCACGTCACACGTCTTCAGTTGCTGCTCCTCCAGCATCTCAACGGCGAACGGAATTCTCCACCACTACTGAGAGATTCCTGAGGGTGGAAGAACAGCAGCTGGAGATACAACGTCTAAATGCACAAATCCTGCAGCCCTTTCTGGAGAGGAGTGCGGAAAGAGAAAGGGCCATGGATGAAAGGAGTGCAGAGAGAGACAGAATTTTAGCTGAAGCTGTGGCTGCAGTGGGGAAAGGGCTGCAAGCATTGGCAGAAGCTAAGAATAGAGATAGGGTGTAGTAATATAAGTTAATATAATATATAATAAATAAAACACTTTTAAATGGATACTAAAGTGGTTTTATTGAAAGTCCATTGGTGATTAGTTTGAATTTGGTTTGATTTTATAGATTTCCCGATGTGCTAAAAATAGAAATCTATTGAATTTACCACCATTTCACAAATTGGGAGGCCTCTAAGAAAGAAATGGCGAAAGAAAACTTAGGAAGGGTTGTTGACCTCCATCTTTTATATTTATCTATTTACAAAAACAACTACCTATCATTAGAGTTAGATCCTGCAATGTGTGCGTCTTTAACTTGTGAATTTATCACTTTTAACGAGTGCTAGCGCAGTTTTATTGAAAGTCCATTGGTGATATGTTTGGATTTGGTTTAATTTGACACTGCAGACTTAATATCGCACCTACAGTGGGTTGCCAAATTATTAGGGGCAGTCACAGAAATGGTACTTGTAAAGTAACGATAAATAAAAAACTTTTTTCAAAAAAATAAACAACCGACTTCCAAAAAAACACTAAAAAGTGAAAAATAACTTTAATTTCGGAAGTCGGTGACTTTGGATATGTATTTAAATTTTTTGTCACCGCCTTCCGAAATTAAAGTTATTTTTCACTTTTTAGTGTTTTTTTGGAAGTCGGTTGTTTATTTTTTTGAAAAAAGTTTTTTATTTTTCACATTTTAGTGGTTCACATGTGCTTACCCCTTCACAGCGTACCGGCGTGATGTTATGTTATTAACTGATGTAAACAATTGACAGACTGAGATTTCAGCAATCCCTGTCCATTTGCTATCATTTATTGAAGAGTTCCGTTGCCTATCTCCGAAGTTCTTCATAAGATCTTCACCAAATTGAAATGCAACCACTCCTAGAAAGTACTCTTCCAAAAACTACACAAATTGCTTCAAGTGTGCCTATAAAATTTGAAGAGTTCTCTCTATTTCTCCAAGATCCCATCATCAAATCCTGACTTGATGATCATGGGACCACCTGGGAAGTATACCCTTTCAAACAAAAAAATTTTTATCCAAATCGGTCCAGCCATCTTCGAGTAATCGGGGAACATACAAATTGAGAACCTCCTCCTTTTGGAAGTCGGTTAATTAATTATGACGTGAACGCCATAGCCTATTTATTATGTTTTGCCTACGTAATTGCCCTAGAGCTAAATCGGCGTTAGATGGCAAATCCCTAGTTTGCCTCCTTTGAACTTCAGCAATTGTTTGGAGCTCTTCTAGTCTCTCTTCTTCTGAAATTGTGAATGCGGGCATTCCTGCGCGATTGCACAATAACTATTTTTGCAACTATGTCTGGATGATAATTGAGCACTCTGTGTACTAACAAACACCTAAATCGTCCTTTTAGGAGACCAATTGTTCTCTCTACCGAATTGCGAGCAGTTAAGTGATGGTTGTTGTAGAAAGCTTCTGGGAATTATCTTCAGCACCACTAATTGGCGTCATAAGGTAGGCGCGCTGAGCATATCCTGAATCACCTGAAAAAATTAATAAGTATCAAATAATTATGTAGTTTTATACCTAATTAGGCTTATATTCTGAAGTAGGGGTAGGGAGGGATTAACTAACTGAGCAAAACAACTTCTTCACCAGCATTTGTTAATGCCTCTAAGTGGGTTTTTATAACACCATAGTTAAAAATGAAGCTATCATGAGTAGCTCCACCATATGTTGGATCCACATTTAAAATATTTAGATCTGCATCTGTAATCTGAAAAAAAAAAGAATATTAAGAAGACTAATTGAATACCTAATAGTAATAGATCACAACAATGGAATCCATTTTACCAATTGCACATTTCTTGCATGGTAACCTTTGCGGCAGTAGAAATGTTCTTCATTCTCTAATGGTTTTTTCAATGCCACCAGAGTGCCATCAACACACCCAAGAGCTGCTGGAAAGCCAAACTTTTTGTAGAACCTGTAATTTAAAGTAACCACTAACATGAATAACTATCACAAAAATGTAAAAATCAAAGAAGGGTCACTTTATTATAATATAACCTACTAACCTTTCTTTTAACATTTGTCTTTCTTGCATATTTTGAGGGAACCTTATATATTTTTTTGCTATTGCTGGATTATTAAGAGCTTCCACTCTTTCATTTATGCAACGAGATGTTGAGGGTTGCGATAAATATGTTCTTATATTTTCTTTTATTATTTTCTGATAACTGCCATTAGCCAAGAATGACAAGGTGCATAATAACTGTGAAACAATAGGTAAATCAATAAAAAAAAAATAATCTAGATCTAGTCAAAACATAGGGACCAATTTGGTTATTTACATGCATAGTAATAATACCAAGTACCTATATTATAACTATGCATATAGGGTCCTTAGACTAATATGAAAACAGCTAGCAGTGAAACAACCTAAAGGGAATACTCCTTAATATGAAGTGTTTTCATGAGTTTTAAGCGACAGATTATGTTGGTGTGCTTGGTTACAAATCTATCAGCTAGAAACTGTGTTAATACTTACAAAAGTAACTTTATACTTAGTAAAATGAAGCACTTACTTTTACACGAGTTGAAAGTCCTTTGCCTCGACGTTTTGTGGGCTTTATCAGAGGCAGTAACTCATACTCTAGTTGGTCAATTAGTTCCTTTGACAATCTAAATACGCTCACATAGTCGTCATCTCGGGTTAATAAAGATAAACTTCGTATTTGGTTAGATTGTCGACGCTTTTCTAGTTTATCCAAAACATGAGCCTCTTTTAATAAAGATTTAAACAAAAACATTCTTGCCATCGTTATCGCAAGTATTCACTTTACATAAACGCCCAAAAAGTAGTCTATAATACAAGTTATATAGTTATTGTACTAATTTTTAACACTGTGACATAAATATATTATTTTAAGACTATACAAATAGGATTTCTTCTATTTTCACTCGTAAAATAGATGCTTTTTATTTGACACTTTGAATCGGGTTCGAGATCGAAGTGAGCGTCGAAGTGATGGGGGAATTACCTTACAGAATGCCACTTCTTACGTCATCTCATACTTTATCTGTCAAAATCTCACAGTCAAGGTAGTTCAACTCGCTGACACGCTCGCAAGGGTGGCGCTAGTGTAAATTCGAGTTATCAACCGAGTTTTTAGAATGCCAATCATGAAACTCACAGCGGATTCAGATTCGAAGTTTAGAGTGAGATCTTACAGAATCACACTGCAGGACCTCATGCTCGGTGGTAGCGCTTGCGACCACTGGCTGGACCAACGTGTCAAATTAAAATATATTCTGACCTTACATCGCATGGGTATAAGAAAAGCTATCTATACTAATATTATAAAGAGGTAAAGTTTGTGAGGTTGTAGGGGTAATCTCTGCATCTTCTGAACCGATTTGAACATTCTTTTACCAATACAAAGCCACGTTATTTGTGAGTGTCATAGGCTATCTATTAACCCGAAAGATGAAAAGACTTTTTCATGGAAGTCGGATTTGCAAAGTAAGTCGGAGAAAAAACGGTCGAACGAAAACGTTTCTTACGAACGCTGCCTAAACGATGGGAGATCTATGATTGAGTTTTAGAGTAAAGTTGGAGAGCTTGATAATGCCTACAAAAACGTCAGCGACAGCATATGTTTAAGTCACAAAAAGTAGTTTTTTATAGTACTAACTGAACCACACTCATAATTTCATCACAAGTAAAAATGTTTACCGCCTAACGAAGTGGGAACGGGTCAGCTAGTATTAAATAAATAGCGAGCTAAGTAAACCTGAACAAGAAGAAAATCTAATCTAAGCCCTTGGAATCAAACCAGTTCAAGTTAATTGCATTGATTGATCGACATTTTACCACCATGAATAACATCACAGTCATCTTTATTCAACATAATTATGCATTAGGAGTAAAAATTTAAATTATGACCTAGATTCGCATCGATATCATAATTTCTAGAGATAAAGGCCAGGCCTAACAAGTACTAACAACTAGTAAGATTGATTTAATGAACAAAGTAAACAAGTAATAGATTCACTGAAGTTCTCAATATTTTACTTGCACAGCTTATTCGATAGCGGGACTTGAATGTATTATATATTCGAGCTTTTTGGACCTCTGTGAATCTAACTGACTGAAATTGATCACTGTTTTAAATAAATGTTAAGAAGAATCTTAACATTTGTTCTATACATCTATACAAATAAATAAACTGAAGTGTCCAAAATGGTTACCTATCAAAACTTCGAAAAATATTTGACCGATTTTCATTTTACTTAAAACTTTTCAACTATTATCTTTCGTTTTTTTTTACTTCATCGAAGGCACGTCTGCCACTGTATCAGTTGACCTATTAACAATTCGATTTTTTACGTTACTAGCCGAAATAACATTTGTTCGAAGTATTATATTTCCAAACATTCATTATTATAATTACCATATTTTTATTTCACCAAATGCATAGAAAATTTTGTGCACACTATTTCAACTTTAATTAATATTTTATATATTCGGAAAAGTGGTCGATTCCCGTCCAAAATAACAGCTTTTTACTAAATGGATTTGGAGCTATATGCGGTACTTTTAGCAAAACAAAAAACATTTTTAAAATAATTGTCCGCCTGTCTGTTTGTATGGGTCAATTTCCGAAACATCTTGACCGATTTTGACGGGACTGTCACTGGCAGATAGCTGGTGTTATAAGGAGTAACTACTTTATGTCCCGTTAGCACGTTTCCGTGGGATAATTTCTGACGTCCACGCCAGCGAAGCTGCAGGCAGGGCAGCTTGTCATTCATATATTCATTCATTCATCTTTACCAAAAAATAAGCATTGTTTCCATAGCGTAGCGAACTTGACCCTCCAATCCGTTGGTTGGTTTGGTAGCGTTCGCTGGTTAAATAAGGTTACGACTCTTGCTATAGACATAATTTGACCTTACAAATTGCACCAATTGATAAGTAGGTAAAACGATTAGCTTTCGTATATAGAAACCGTGCATAACATGCTAACTAATGATGACTTAGCAAAGGGACATACGCACGATTACGTGAATGAGATACCTCCCACTGTGTGAACTGTTTCGTAATTAAGTGAGATTTGAGTTAGTCATTGTGGATATCACCCACTTTATTAATGCCGATTTTCATGTTGCTGCGAACTGGAACTAAAAACTTCCTGCCTCAGAAACAGGAACTATAAGGATTTCTGTGTTTTTTCAGTGAAATTAGACGTTCAACAAAATAGTGATTTATATGAATTGTTATTTTATTTTGTGATGTATCAGAAAGTAGACAGGGTCTAACAACCAAATAAAAAGTAACGACCGTGAAATGCTCAGTGAATGCTATTAATTGATAGTTAAAAACTCATCACGATAAAAAATGAGGACGAAAGCTACTTGAAGTGTGACTTTTTTCGACGTCGAGCTTACTCGCTACCAATGAACCGGTCATCAACAAAATGTAGGTCGATACTTGCTAACTCGTGCAAAACTTAATGAATAATTGAATAAACAAAATGGTTCATATTAAGAATCGGTGCATGACTAACTGGTATTCCAGTAACCGCTTTCTAAGCCGACAAGGAACAGAAATAGGAGATGACGTCAGCCAGGCAGTGATCGGACGTTACGCCATCACTGTCGCTATAAAATGACGCAGACATAATAGATCTATGGAAATTGATTCTTCTTTTGAACTATTCTTACACAATTCTCTTTTTGAATTCCGCGAACCGAGCGTCATCAGATGAGAGATTAGAATCAAAAATTGGATCGACAATTCTGTCAGGATTTTAGAGTTAAGATAATTCAGTTTGGATCTTGTTGCAGCACTACTTTCCTCAGAGATCGATGCATGCATTTGTTTCGATCCGAATATATTATCTACTTGGGTAAACGCATGTTGCGACATTTCGACTTTCTTTGGGTGTGTTCACTGTGAGAACTGAGGTCTGATAGAAGTGAAAAGTTTCATCTATATGCTGACTAGTTATCATGGTCATAGTTTTTGTGTTATGTAACAAATGGAAACATTGGTGACTGCCAGCGTTCAATGTTCTACTTCTAGTCAACTGCGTTAGTGTTTCATTCAGAAAAAACGTTATGGAAAGTTTGTAGCAAAAAAAAAAAAAAACGAAATTTACTGAGCCTTATTCTTCGGTGTTTTACTAAAAATAAAATCTTATGTAATTAATGATTTGATTAGAGTTATAATTAAGGGTAATGGATTTGACTGACTTAACATAGGTCGTTAGTCTTCTAATTTTATGGATGATTGAATAACTCGGTTATAAAAAATAAAACATTTAATCCGGGTCATTACTATTTTATTTAAGACTTCTAGAAGATAATACACTCTTTAGATAAATTTTAGATAGATTTATGTGTTCCAAAGATTTATAAAACAACTTTATTTTTTCGATGACATGTTGGTACAGCGTAAGTATGACGAGCAGCCGGTAAAAACCTAAGTTTGTATTAATACAGGGTAAGTTTTATCCAGTGCGCAAATTGTAACCATGCATTCAGCATATCAGCATATAAAATTCAGCTGTTCCATACATTTTGACCGCGTAGGTATTGCACTTTTCTATGAAACAGCTGATTGTTTTTTTGTATAACCGACGAAAAATTTCTACGTTGGGGGTCTAGAATGATATGCTGAATTCATGGTTACAGTTTGCGCACTGGATAAAAACTTACCCTGTATATCTTTCTTTTGTAATTAAACGCAACATATTTTATAGTATTCTAAGAAGCACGGCTCGTGCGTGGTTTCCCGCTTCGAGCATAAATTCGCGCCTTGCGATTGCATTTGCGCCTCGAGTCTTTAATTAAAATTCAAACTGACAGCATAAGGGCGATAAAATCTAGCTTCGCTTTAACGAATGCAGCTCTCGACATCAATAGTTGCATGTTCATTATTTTGTTCCCTCTATTTTATAGCCTTTATTTACTTATTTTTTACTATTTACTAGTGAACATCAGTGAACACTACTGAACAAAAAGTACCTATAAGAATATTACCGGCACAACAGACGGATGGGGGTCGGCGAAGACGATTGTCACGAGTTCACGATTGGTAGGGGGATTAGTGATCATATGATCACAGTTTATTGTTATTAGGAGATTTAAAGGGGTACAGCATCTGTTATGAATCAGCAGCTTTCTATTACCTGTTCCTCCTGATCTGAAAGTTATCAATATCATACTTATATTATTAAATTCTCATACAATCTCTTACATAAATTTAATTTAATATTTATATAAGTATTAAATACCGCGATGACGACTAATAGAGAAGTATGTAAGAAAAAGACATGTTATGACGACCCCAAATGAATTGGGATATGGGCAGAAGAATGATAATTGTAGTTTTTAGGCTTCCTTGTATGAGAAAAGGACTTTGTCCTGTACTGAGACAATAACAGGCCCACGTACAGGAATACACCCACGATTAAAATAGGGGGTGACATATGTATACTGATCTGTGGCCCTGGTGCCATTTCGATCAAATGCATCGAGCGCGTTCGACGCTCCGTTTGGTCCGTCGCCAATCCAGGGCCAATCGGAGAGCCAAACGCGCTTGAAGCGTCAGACCGAGATGGTTAAATGAAACTCACACTAAGGCCTCTGTAAATTATACCACTACGGAATTCGTGGCCAAGCTGCTGATCTTGTACTTTTCTATTTATCAAATAGACAGCAAACAGTAAACGTTAACGGGGCGACGTCCTCGAGGTCTCTAGTTAAGATGGGCGTGCCTCAAGGTTCAATTCTTGGCCCTTTTTTATTTCAAGTTTATATTAATGACCTTACCTGATAGCTAACTTCTCGGATGTAATTTTATTTGCTGATGACACTTCTCTTATTTTTAGAATAGATAGAAAAGATACGGATTTCTTACATGTCAACGATAGTCTTGGTGTTCTTGGTCCAGGCCATGGTACGGAGCCGGAGCGAGAGTGCATGGTTAGCCGTCACCTTCTTCAGCGAAGCAGTGATGCTCGCAAAGAGGGAGGCGGCGCGTTGTGTTCCACGCGCGTCTCAAAGAGATGTCAGCACCAACTGATGGGGCCCGCAAGGGCTGATGCCTGCCAGGGGTGCGGGTTGTTCGAAAGAGATACCACGGCCCCTGGCACACAGGCAACTGAGGGAGCACGGGTGGGTTTTCGTCAGTAAAAGTCTGACACGCCCTCCTGCTCCACTCAGAGCGGGAGAAGTCATTTGAATGATTTCCCACCCAAAAAAAAAAATCCAACAGCGCCCGTTCACGAACTTGACGCGTGGATCAGCACCATCCAGCTCAACCATTTTGAAGGGACCCGAATGATCCAACACGCGCGCCGCCATCAGTGAGACATATAAGTGAACATGACATTCTCTCAATTGCCATGCTTTCTTTTTTGTCATCGTACACCAAAACAACACAATAAACGGATGACATGGTACTCACATTTACAAAATTTAAACAAAATGCCACTAAATTATACAAAACTATAGTTTCCAATTTATTTGAGATAAGTATTAATAAAAATTTGATTTCCTAAAAGAAAGAAAACCATTTAATTTTAATAAATTGAAGTATTCAATAACGAACACTTGGTTCAGTAAAAATAAAACATATTCGTAATCTCACAAAAAAGATAATAATAGGAACAAAAATGTTCGTAATGTTCAAAAAAATAAGAAAGGGTAGCTTCTCTTCCAAATGTTAAAATTTTGACTAGTATGCCCAGGTAGCTGTGGAGCAGGACCAGCATTAAGCCAAGCATTTTTATCTACGATATAATCAACTAACATATAATATGCTTGCCTACATAGTGTGCGTTTAATGCATGATTTAAATTTATTTTCATTTAATTCAAGAATATCGACTGGTATTTTATTATAACATTTTACACAGTACCTCATAAAAGAAGTGTGTACTTTAGACAATCTGAAACGTGGTTGATCTAATTTGTTCCTATTTCTAGTGTTAAAATTGTGCCTGTCACTTATCTTAAAAAGATGTAGATTTTTCCGAACATACATAAAGTTTCCGTAGATAAATTGACAAGGTACCGTCATGATGTT
This sequence comes from Polymixis lichenea, assembly GCA_949091785.1. Classification (NCBI taxonomy): domain Eukaryota; kingdom Metazoa; phylum Arthropoda; class Insecta; order Lepidoptera; family Noctuidae; genus Polymixis; species Polymixis lichenea. The sequence goes on along the minus strand of OX420943.1, from coordinate 15,808,334 downwards.
AATTGTTTTGAACAGTTCCCTTAGAGATTCGCGTCTGCGGAGGTTGTAGATGGCTCTGAAAGTGCTCTTTTGCAGAATAAAGATCGACTCAATATCCGCAACCCGTCCCCATAGCAAAATACCGTAAGACATGATGGTATGAAAGAAACTAAAATAGACCAGTCTCGCGGTATCCACGTCTATAAATTGGCGGATCTTCCAAACAGCGTAGGCAACAGAAATTAGCCGCCTTGCAAGTGATGTTAAGTGAGGACCCCACTGGAGCTTTGAGTCAAGCGTAATCCCCAGAAAAACCGTATATTCGACGAATTCTAGTATCTCCTTATTCAATACAACTTGACATTCATTACTTCTAACATTCGGTAACGCGGGTTCCCAGATAACGGTGGGAGGGGTTCACATCGGCGTCGAGTCGACGATGAAGTACCTAGGACTCGTCCTCGACAGCCGGTGGAACTTCGCGGAGCACTTCCGACGTTTGGCTCCCAGACTGGAGCGGGCTGGGGCTGCCTTGAAGTGGCTCCTGCCCAATCTAGGGGGGCCAAACGCCTCCTGCCGGAGGCTCTACGCGGGGGTCGTGCGGGCCATGGCCCTATACGGGGCGCCGGTGTGGGCGCCTACATTGAGGCGCCAACCAGCACGCCGGTTGAAGGCGGCCCATAGGGTCATGGCCATCCGGATGATCCGGGGATACCGCACGATCTCCGGTGAGGCGGCGGGCCTCCTTGCCGGATTACCGCCATGGGATCTGGAGGCAAAGGTCCTCGCGCACACTTGGGAGTGGCGCGAGGAGGCCAAACGCCGGGGCGTAACTCCGCTGCCGCGGGAAATCGCGGCACGGCGGACAGAGCTCCGGCAGGATCTCATGGCGACGTGGAAAGTGCGATTGTCGCAACCCAGTGCTGGGCACGCCGCGATTGCGGCGGTAAGTCCCCTCTTTGAGGAGTGGCTTGAGAGGCGGCATGGCGTCCTCACCTTCCGCCTGACACAGGTCCTCACCGGACATGGCTGTTTCGGGAGGTTCCTGTTTCGGATAGGGTGGGAGGAAACGCCCGGGTGTTTCCACTGCGAAGATCGCCCAGAGGACACGGTGGAGCATACGGTGGAGGTCTGCCCGGCTTGGGCGGAGCACCGCCGTGTCCTCGTGGAGGTGATCGGCGGAGGCGATCTCTCGCGTCCGACCCTGGTCCAGGCCATGGTACGGAGCGAGAGGGCATGGCTGGCAGTCGCCTCCTTCAGCGAAGCAGTTATGCTCGCAAAGAGGGAGGCGGCGCACGTGAGGGAGATGCAGTACATGCGCCCTCACAGCCGTGGCCTTCGCAGGAGACGCCCTGGGCGTCGGGAATCCCAGGCTGATTCCCGGCCACCGTAGGCACGGGCTTGCGGACGGCGAGTAATGGGTAGCTCGCTGTCCGGTAAGGACCAAGCCCGGGTCGACGGCGCGTTGTGTTCCACGCGCGCCTCAAAGAGATGTCAGCAGCAACAGATGGGGCTCGCAAGGGCCGATGCCTGCCAGGGGTGCGGGTTGTTTGAAAGAGATACCGCCGCCCCTGGCACACAGGCAAATGAGGGAACACGGGTGGGTTTTAGTCAGTAAAAGTCTGACACACCCTCCCGCTCCACCCAGAGCGGGAGAAGTTATTTGATGATTTCCCACCCAAAAAAAAATAAAAATAACATTCGGTAACGCGAATCGTATGTATTTAGTTTTCTTCCCATTTAATACCAAATTATTTACAGTAACCCAATTAGGGACCTTAACTATAGCATGATTTACGTCGTCAAGCTCCTGTGCATGTCTCTTAACTTTAACAATAGAGTACCAACCTAAATTCTCGAAAACTAGGGAACATTAAAAATAATCATCGGAATGTGCACTACAAAACTAATATTAAAGTGGCATCCGAAGCTACATACATACAACATCAACAATTATAAACACACATTCAAAATAACCACATAGGCAGCGCGGAGTATTTTCACATTACCATAAGAAAGCAATATCGTTTGTATACAATGTGTGAATCATATTATGTACCGATATTGTTGTCTCCGAGAATTTGACACTTGTCTTTACGTGAATACTGTGGTTTCAATTAGAGCCGGAAACGAAATACTAGCGCGTTGGAAGTACCGCCTGAAAATAGTTTGTCAATTTATCAAGGTCTACAAATTGTTTAAAAGGAGGTACTTAAGTATAATAGTCTCCACTGCAGGGACACAGGCCTCCTCTCTGTGAGAGGGAGCGGGCTGTAAGCCACTACGTGGGCCCGGTGCGGGTTGGTGAGTGACACATATGTCTTCGAATTTTTGGGACCATGACATGCCGGTTTCCTCGCCTTTTTGAGAGCAGGGGTGATGATATAATTTACCCAAAATAGAGCGCATGTCTGGCTTCGAATTCGCCCCTACGACCTACTAGTAAGTCGCCGGTGTTAACCCTGGGCCAGCATTGCTCCTCGATATTTAGGTCTCCTCATGTTACGTGCCTTTTTATGGTATTTGCAGAATAGTAGACTGCGTAAGGCTTATCTATTGATAAATTAGGCTTTAAACAGTTTAGAGGTTCTGGAGTAGCAATACCGCGTACCGAAAGACCTAGAATTGGATGGCCCCCCACAAGGTGGACCGATGACCTTGCGAAGGCTGCAGGAATCCGCTGGACGCTGGAAGCACAGAACCGGTCAAACTGGTGGATCTTGGGCGATCGTCCAGCTGTGGACGTCTTTTGGCTGAAATGAAAACAGTGTAGAGTGATAACTTTCGTTAAGGAATTTAATAATGATAGTAAGTTGATTCAACGTTAGCATTTGTTTGTCTGTTTCACGAGCGAAGAAATATATTTTGGGAAGTTCATGAAATGCTTTTAATTTTTTTGTCGTTGTGGACCACATCTCGTTTACCTACGAGGCGTATCCTTATCATAGGATACTAACATATCCTAGCAAAGATAATGAAATACATTCGTGCTAGCCTTATTTTATGTGTAGTCTTTGTAGTTATCTGCGACGCATACACCGTGAAATTTAAATGGTTGTTTTCCCACGGCAGAACAACTTGCCATAAGGAGTACTTTCGAAGCATAGAGTAAAAGTAATAAAATTAAGATTTTTTTGTTTCAAAATAATTTAAAAAATATTCATCAACTCGATAAAACACTGCTCAATAGTAACACTAGACGTAACTTGTAGGTACTACTCGAAACGCACGCACCTCCGACCAAAGGGAACAACGATGCATAAATGTTAAAAGCAAAATAAACTCTCGCACGTGGTGATTTTTCACAATTGTTAATCTGCCATTTTTTGTTTGTAATATTTTATTTATTTATAAAACTATTGTATTACCAAGACAAAACCATTTCGCTGCGGGAAAACAACCATTAAAATTTCACGGTGTATATGTACTTATTATAATGTGCAAATATTCATACAATTCATGCAGGTTTACACAACATAATGTTTTTATTATCTCATACAGAAAGAAAGAAGTAACGAAGCATGTAGTCGCAACTGCGTCTGCGCCGTAATATACATTATTTTCATAAAAATAACATAATGTTTGTAAACGTGTGTGATATAAGAGTAGAGTACTTACTTTTCTGTAGATTATATTTGGGTTCTGATATTTTATGGCATACGGGCTTTTGTAATTTCTGTGTTTCTGATATTCTGTGTAGGTACATAAAACATATCAGTACATATCATATAGTTTTCATTCAATTTTTTGTATTCAAGTATTTACATAAAATTTTATTGTTTTTTTTAATAATTCTTTAGTGGGATTTATTTTTTGTCTGTAGCTTTGTCCGTGCAATCACAGGAGGCCCTCCAGCGCTGCGGTACATGCAATTAAGTGCATAAAGTATAAAATTATATATTATTGAAAACTAGGCATTCGTCCGATACGGGAGGGTAGGGCCTTTGGTTGTCGAGAGAAAATGTTACAGCGCACTGTGAATGAATTCCGAACGTTGAAAAATGAGTACGAATGGCACCAGCACGAAAAACGTCACAATACTGTTACGTAGATTCGTAATAGGTACACAAAACTACGTTCGTGTTGGGCACTGGTTTTCATACACAGTTTGGTAATAAGCTACTACAGTGCTTCGTTTGATTTGTGGGTGCCGTAATGACTGCGCAAGGGATTAATTAATATCATGTCAAGAGAATTTATGGACTTCCTTTCTGTTCTAACACTGGTATATTGCAAATACCAGTAAAAATCACTCTGTGCGTAATAGTTTTAGGAATATTTTACAGCAGTACAGCAGCAGTCTATTTTATAGTATTTTTTTCATACGAAGCGACTCGCGCTTTACTTATGGTTACCAAGTGTACAAAAACGCTCTGAATGTGTAAGTGCAGGTGCTCTCGGAGACAATGGCGACGTCGGAAGTGTGTGTTTACGTTTTCGTTTGTGTGTGTGAATACTACACGTATTCACACACACATTCACAGTGTGTTTGTACACTTGGTTACCACAAGTAAAGCGCGCGTCAGTTCGTGAGATAAAAATACTGTACTAACTCACTGACGGTAATGACTACAGAAGCCTGACAAATTGCCTTACTTTAGAATGTTGGTAATTGGGAGATAGAGAGGGCGGAAGTAAGACGGATGTTGTTTCACTTAAAATAAATCAATTATTGAATAGTTTTTTTTAAACCATCAATATTCTGTAATCTTCTTTTGTTTTCAAGTTAATTCACCTTACAGTTTCTTTCGTCATCACGACACAATACGTGGAATAAGCGATCAATGTCAGATCACGAGTACAATGGTTTTATGTAATAGTAATTATTTAGACTGCCATAGTGGGCGCTCAGGTTGTAAGGAATATAATGAAAGTGCCCAACAATAGTACTATTAGTGTCCGTTGGCAAAATCACACAACATAACAGCGTGCAAAATAAAAAATAATCATAATTATCTATGTAATAGTCACTTTCGAATTCAATCGAACCGTTTCGTTAGCAGATGACGACGATAAAGTATATATACGGCATGTTTTATGACAGCATAATCAGCCGGGGGTCCACAGGACTCCTCTTTGTGAGAGGAAATGGGCCGTAATCCACCACGCGGGCCCAGTGCCTTCGATTTTTTGCATCTAGGACATGCCGGTTTCCTCACGATGTTTTCCTTCACCGTTTTGAGAGCAGTGGTGATTAAATAATTTACACAAAGTAAAGCTCCTGCCTGGGCTCGAACTTACGACCTACAACTCGTAAGTCGCGGCCATTACCACTGGGCCAATACTGCTGTATGTTTTATGATGTGTATGAAATAATATTATTATGCCGATAAATCATAATTATTTATTAAGTATCTGATCTGCCATGATGATACCTTATGTACGTAATATACAATTATACACAGAGAAATCGCAGAATGAATAGAAGGAAATGACAAAGATTCTTCAACTATCTGACGACGAAGATCAAATGTGAAAAGCGACAAACTCACAGCACAGGTCGCGTAAACGCAGCCGTGCGGGGAATTGTATGTTTTTAATATGTAATGCGTGGAAAATTGTCGGAATTTTAAACTTTATAAGAGATGAGCAGTAATGGTTCTGTGGTAACGGCCCCGATATACGAGTCGTAGGTCCCAGTTTGAACCCAGAAAGGCGTCCTACTTTGTGTGAATAATTTCATCTCAACTACTCTCAAAACGGTGAAGGAAAATATCGTGAGGAAACTGGCATGTCCTAGAACAAAAAATCAAAGATATGTGACATCTACCAATCTGCATTGGGCCCGTGTGGTGTATTATGGCCCACTCCCTTTAACAGAGAGGAGGCCTGTCCTAGCAGTGAGAACGGTATAAGCTGATTATGCTACAATGCTCTCAGAAAGGCGAACGGAAATTTCAAAAGAAAATTGGCATGGTTAAGAACCAAAAATGGTGCCTGTATGACAACTGCCATCATTTTAAAAAGAGTAACCGTGGAGTATCTTGCCGGCTCTTCTCCATAGGAAGCGACTAATTGGAACCGTGCACCTAGCTTCTGATGTTTCGTAAGTGCCCTTGCAGGTTTATGTGAAATAAAATATTTTGATTTGATTTGATTTGATTTACCAATCTGCACTGAGCTCGCGTGGCGAATCACAGCCCACTCTTTCTCAAAAAGAGGAGGCCTGTGTCCCAGCAGCGGGAACATTACTATGGGCTGATTATGCTTGAGCAATGCTATTTTTGTATTGAGATGATATTGTGTTGCCGTTAGTCTGTAAATGAAAAGTGGAAGTTTGTGGAAGATCCTGCACATCGCGGGCAGTAACATAAATCGTTGGTCCTGATTATATAAAACCTATGTCGTTTTAACAGGGATATTGATTTTCTGTATCAGATGCAACCGTTTCGTGCATCTGATGTAGTTGGAAACTGTTTCCAAGACAGTAACTACATAATTTATTTGTTAAAAAAATAGAACATTTTATTAGTACGGTGATACACTTTACACTTACTTTATGAAAGTTGGGTCTATAAACAGATTTTGAACATAACCAATATATGACGTTAGGATCTTTATCTATTAGCGGTAGTGTTGGCCATGCGGGATACTCATAACTGTGATTTAATCCAGCATAGCCTTCCGCCTTCTCCGGACGAAAGGATTTACCAAAAGAGGAAAAACATGATTATGATACTTAAATTATCAATTAAGGGAAAGTTTCTTACATCATATTTGGCAGTCTCTAGAAAATCACAAAGTTCAACACCGACCATTTAGTGTCTAATACCTAACGCTTGTCTAGAACTGCGGTAATGTGAATACATACAGCCACTTTAGTTACTTGCTGTTCATCTCGCGTACAAATGACATCAATGAATGAAAGTGCATTCGTTCTCGCTAACTCGGTAGTCTGTAACTGTAGTGTCAGTGCCATAAACTTGAACGTAAACTTGATGGGTTTATGCAGCGTGATTGAACACCCAAGTCGCGAGAGATTCTAAGCAAGGTTTTAAATACCATGTAACACGTATTGCTACAAGCATGTTTTTCTAAATGACTGTGTACAGCCGAGGGAAAAAATCGGAAGAAAAATAATGTACGAATTCCAATTATCTACCCCGTCTGGGGTGGACAGATGAACGAGTACACCCTAGTGTGTCGACCTACACCCTAGTGTGTTGTACCACGCGAGGATCACCCTCAGTGACTGTTTTATGGTGACCAAACGAAAATTAACCTCTGAAAGTTGGTTTTTGTTTTAGTATTAAATATTTGATGGCAATCAATAAAGAAGATATCAGATAGGCCGGAGTCAGCAGTCCTGGGAAGGGCTTATTCGGCTTCACGTGATGAGATGACGTTAAGTTTTTATTTTCGTTTTTATGTGAATTTATTCGTGAATGCTACAATATTAACATAATTTTAAAGACCTCTGTTACTAACATTTTATGGACAATTTTTCTTTTTTTTAACTAGGAAATATTATATAATTATATCGGAGGAATTGGAATGATCTTCACATTGATACCTGAATGTTTGCACCCATATCTTGTATTTTTACGAGAACAGCTCTAGTATGAAATAAATAAAGCATCTATCTAATTACCTTGTTACAAGTTATAATTTCAGAGAATGTAATAATGTTAACGCGGAACATCTTGAAATGAAAGTGAAATTATGTATGAGATTTTACTTGCTATCTCTGGCATGCGGAGAAATAGGTCAGTATACACGGTAGCCAAGAAATTTTAGCACATAATATGCAAAATACCAGTTAAAGGAACCCTCGAACTCAATTAGTAATATGTTAATGGAACAAGTGCTGACAATAACGTAAACAATAGCTTTAAACTTGTTAACTTCGAGTCAATAAAACGTGAAGATTGTCAACACGAGCACTAGATCAGACTAGATGTGACCATACAATTATCATTAGTTTCCTTCCGGAACGCCAGACGATCCACAAGTCAGTGAACGAATGTTTAAATTGATAGCCAAATTACAAAAAATGAGTATCAATTGTAAAAGAAACCAGGTCGCAGGTTCGTATGACATCTGTGTCGATAAGTGCATCAAACCGTGATCGGGTGTGACGCAACGCTTCCGGCTTCTATTACCTCATTGTTGGGTTCGGAAGCTCACTGGCTCGCTCCCATTCTTTCAGCCTATGCAGTGAAAGGGTCCTCCGATACACTTTTACCCTTCCGTCAGCCGGGTGCGCGCCACCGATCGCTCTCTTATAAATTCGGTGAAAACACAGCGACATCACATTACGAATTCGGCGGCTGTCCAGGCAGGCCGACCGAGACTTACACGGAGATATTTTGTTTGTGTTGTGCTCAAAACATTGTGAAGTGATTTAGTTTCATCTACGCGACGTGTATACTAAATAAGCATCTAAAATGAAATTCACGGTGAGTTTGCGTTTTGTGATGGAAAAGTGCAATTAGATTTAAGTGTTTGTGATGTTGAGGATAACGAGAGCAGCTTGATTTGGATTTTAAGGACCCTAGTGCAAAAAGAACATTTGAAAGAGTTTATATACGAATAATTCGTTTTAAAATCAATATAGTAAAAAAAACAGTGAAATAATTATTATTTGTAAGGATTTAAACTTTAAGGATAAAATTCTTAAAGTTTAAATCTTTACAAATAAAAATTATTACACTGTTTTTTTAAAGTAGTAGTAATAAAAAAAGAGTTTAAAACATCATTCGAAATATAACTAAATTGACTGTAGGTTATTTATTATTGTGGTTAGAAGCATTATATCGTTAACTGATCATTCATACATGTAATTTCAGTGATTGATGAGCCTCGATTGCTACATTAGTTGCAAGAAAATATACATTTATGTTTAAAGTAAAAGTGGAAAAGTGAAATTTTTATAATGTGGGCGTAAATATTAACATTGCCATGCGGGTCGTCGTTAAACTTGCACTTGCACGACCGCAGTATTTGGAAACCCGTTTCTGAATTACTTTTGCGTAAAACATAATATTTTATGTTTATTGTTACCGTTCGACTTGATTCTCTCCGGCGATCACTGTCTGGAAGAAAGTATTTAATTATGTTTTATCTGTTGCAGATCGTTTTCACCACACTCTTGTGTATATCGACGTCATGGGCCGTGCTGGCGAAGAAGGTGGAAGATAAAGATAAGCGCGAGGCGCCGGTGGGCTACGGCTCGCCTGGTTTCTCCGCGCACAGCTATCAGTCACCATCATCGCTCGGCCAGGGTGACGCCAGCGCCATCAGCATCGGCGCCGGCTACAGCATCGGCGGCGTCAAGCCCAGTTACAACTTCGGCGGACAAGGATCTGGCGGAGCCCTACAATACTCCACTCAAGGCTTATCTCAGTTATCTCCTAACAGTCACGGCAACATCCAGTTGGCTCCTATCACCTTACAACCCAGTCACGGCGGTGCCTTCGCCAGTAGCGATCTCTCTCAGTTAATGAGCCAGCTCTCCCACGGCCTGGGCAGTGGAGGGATCTCGCTGCAGCCTTCGACCACCGTTGCGGAGTTCCACCAGGGCCAGGGAAGTGAGGGTGCTCAACTAGGTCAAGGCGGCCAAGAGTACTCGTTCCCTCAGTTCTCATACGGAGCCCCAAAGCAGCAGCAGCAGCAGCAGCAATTCGTCTTGTCCGAACAGTTGCAACAGCAGTTATCTAGTGCACCCGCATATTCCTCTGGCACCAAGGGTTTGGGTTCTTACTCCACTGGTCCGGTCCTGTTCGCTCCTGCCGACAGTCAATCTAACTCACCCGCTCAGTCGTATGGATCTCCTAGCGCTGGACAGCACTCGTTCGATGCAGGATCACTGTCCCTCGGCGGAGGCGGTCACTCATTAGCTGGACTTGGTCTGGGATCTGGACTTGGTCTTGGTGGAGCTGGACATTCTTTCGGTGGATCGGGAAATTCCTTCGGTGGTGTTTACAAGCAAATAAATAGCTATCCTGGCCCCGGTAAAGGTTCTTTCAAACCTTCTGCTTACCTAGGCTCATCTGTTCAAGGAGAATCTGGACACGGTCTGTCAAGCCAGGGTTTTTCTAGCCATGGTTTGTCTAGCCAAGGTCATTCCGGCCACGGTCTGTCCAGTTTATCTGGGTCATACGGTGCTCCATCTTTCGGTGGTTACCGCAGCGCTACTCACGGTGCTCTGTCCCTTAACACCGGGGGTCACGGCGCCAACTTCGGGGGATCTCAAGGAGGTTTCGGTGGCGGTTCAGCTAAATTTATTGCCCCTGTTTACCAATCTTCCAAGGGTGAAGGATTAGAAGGTGCCAGTGCTTTCTCTTCAGGACATGCTGCTCCTCCTGGAGCGACCTACGGCTTCCCTTCAAGTTCATACTCATCCAACAATGCTCACGCAGCTTCTTCCAACAAGCCCTATTATGTCAGCACAAAGCACCTCCACCACTCTTCCCCAAGTAGTTTCGGAGAAGGTAGCTCATCGTACAGAGCACCCGCTTCGAGCCACAGTTCTCTAAGCTCTTTTTCTTCTGGCCCTAAACACAGCTTTGGAAGTTCTAGTTCTCATTACTCACCAAAAGACGCGTACGGCGCTGCCAGCGAGACTTCGTACAACACTATTAAGTACAGCGAAGAATTAAAGCCCCGAGCTCATTAAAATAAGGTTTCGCGAATAGTTTTGTGTAAATAGTAGTTGACAGTATTGTGTGAGGGGTGTGTAGGCGTGGTACGAATGATCACATGGTGTATGTGAGCGAAAGTATTGCTCTTGGTGTTATTTATTTGCGTACGTTCCGCTAATTAGCTGTGCGGGCACCACTTTGATACTCGCCGTGAGCGGCAGCGCGTACGTGTCGTGTTTTGGTTATCTCGTCGGTGTGCTTTCTTTTCGGTAACATGTGTATAATTTGTATAATCATGTAGCTTGTTATCTTTCATCGCAGACAGGTTAGAAACTTGTTTAGTTAGCAATAACAATACTGAATCATGCGCATCTAATCTGAACAACCACCGCTTGGAACTGTTGTGTGTAACGGCGTGAATTTCTGTAAATATAGTAAATAGTTAAGGTTGTCTATTTATTATTATAAAAATTTAGTTTTTATGGTTGTTATTGTTATAATAAAATGTCAATAAAATGTTTGAGTTTAATTTTCCTGAGTTCCACATTTGTGTTTATAGATATACACTATTGAATGGAAAAATCATTCAGGGAGCGTAACTTCCACAGGAAACATGATACTGCTTGGGTAATCGGCACTTGGCGCGCATCGCCAGTTTCACTCATATGAAAGTACTATAGGAAATTGAAATAAGCCTAATACCGCCACACGCCGCCGTTGTCGCCCCTTCCGTGTATGGGCTGGACCGGACAACTGACACCATGTTGAGAGCAAGTCGCCTGTCAAACAGCTGATTGAGCAATAGATTTCATCTCAATCGACATGAGACCGGATCTTAATTCGAGTGTCGGTCGGAACTGTTGTGAAAGTAGAACATTAGTATCTAATTAAATGGTAACAGTAGAAACAAGTAGGTGAATAACCTGAACACTGGTGGGACAGATTTGGTCCGTTCGTAACACTAAATATCAGTTACATAATACGAAACAATAGGCTTGTCCTTATAAAAGTAGAGCAACTTACACACACCAAACATTATTTGCTTTTAACTATCAGAACTTTTGTAAATGACGTAGCGCAAGATGGATGTTGTTTAATAGATTAATCAGAATCAGACCAGATGCTCTTACGTGTCGCTTGACACATAACAACGCATAAGATGATAGTTATTATTGTACGCTTTGTGCAAACAGTTGCTTAATACTTCACGGTCGAGGGAACATGTACAGTCAGAAGTCAGAATGGAAGCGGACTGCATTCACTTCCGAATTCTTAAATGTTCCTTACGCAACGACTCACGTTTTAACCGCCACCCAGGTATTATGCATTCAGGGTACCTACCGTTGTTGCAATCTGGATTTCTATTGTGTACCTGAGATTGATGTTGTTTGTCACAATATTAGCATTCTCACGAGCCTTCGTTTTAAATTGAAGATGTCGTGCGACTGTCTGGCATGTTGATGTATTTTTTCTCAGTGTGTAACATATTCTTATACATAATAATGATGTAATTAGCTTTTATCATTTCAATATTTATTTTGTGCTTTCAGTCTGTAAGTAGGACCCTATTTACGTAGGTACTCATATGCCGAATTGGAATGATTACAAATGAGTCTTCTAATGTCTTCTCATTTCGTATGTTCAGATATAATAACATGTATTACTTATTTAGAGCTTTGGTTTTGTCTCTTACACATTTTATTTATCAGAAAAACATATTTTAGCTTCACAAAAACATTTTTTAATGAACTTTACAGAAAAAAAATGTATGGTTGGTGGCTGTACCGATGAAAAAATCATTGTATCATAGACACCAGAAATTACCAATGTTTGTCATGCAAATAGGATTTCAATTTAAACAATGTCGTTATAGAAATGAATGTTTATTGTTTATACAACGCATATTGTTTATTTATTATTTTGTTTCGTAATTCTTTGTTTAAGTAGATTGATATCATAGTAATTTATGTCTGATAGGCTACAGTCGATGTTCCGACAAGTTGACGTTTCCTATTTTACCACAGTATTTTACATCTTCATGTAACTGGGAAATACAAGTTAAATGTTTTACCAATTAGACTTACCTAATATTGTCATAAAGATGAATTGGCTTTCTTTTAGGCTAAGGTAGAATCAGCGGTTCAACGGCTTTCAAAAGTTTGACCTCTATTTTTATTATTCTGTTAATTCCTGAGTTATTTTTTTAATTTTCTTTCTCTTTTAATAATTGTAAAAACTACGTGTAATTTTTTTACAGTCTTAGGTCTAAGCCTTCTCATGCTGATCCAAGTAACTGGGGAAACCTCGACCTCTGTCATATAGGTACGATGTCCTAGTTCAGGGGTCGAGACATCGTTGATGTAACGTGTACTGAAGTTTGCAAATAAATTACTATTAATATATTTCCTTTTGGAAGCTTCCTCGATTTCTGTCAAAATGAAAGGTCAAACCAAACAGAACCCTACCTGTGCAGTCGCGCAATCGCGTAAAAAAGCGGTAAAGTAACCAACTCCGAAAAGCATGGTAACAAGTGTTGCGTCCGATCAACCATGGTTCATTAATAGGGTTGAAATTGGGACTGTGGTTATGGTTAGCCCATAATCAGATTGACCAGTAGTTCTGCTTGATCTGCTTTATAAATAAACAATACCGGCTTTATTGACCGAGTGACTTAATTTTGTCGCGGTTGAATCGTTCCGAGTGAATGCGACTCTTTGTTTTGTTTACTCCATCCATAGTTACGTTAGTACTTCTGTAACCCTATACCCAGAGCGGAAAATGACACGCATGGGAACAGTTCGGCTGTTTTGTCGGCGAGACTCCCACGCTACTTTTGATCGATTTGTAGTGTTCACACAAACGAAGGTGAAGTCATAATCATAATAATTTATTTGTTAGAATATTAATAACATACTTTTAATATAGGACAGCGATTATTGGGTTAGCTTTAACTATCATTATTAATTGCATAATTATGAATTAAAATTACAATTTGAGGTAGGTATATCGGTTAATAATAATATAATAAACACACAATTTATAGGATTAAATGCCTGAGTATCAAAGAGTCAAACATGTCAAAGAATAAAATATTACTACTGCGGATGTCGAAGTATCATTGAAATAGTCGTTCAAATTATAATAACATTTATAACATAGCAAGTTCCTTCGTTGTTTGTTTTTTAAGTGAGCTTGCAGAGAACTGTCAATAGTGTCAATGGTGAAATGACAGCTCAATTCAAGCTTACTTCACTTAAGTTTTAACGGTGAGTTTTTTAAAACTTAAATCATTTACAATTTGCTTAGGATACAGGTAGAATACCTTCCACCAATGTCCCCAAACATTATTACTTATCAAAACAGTTTCTTTTTACATTTTAGGCGATGGCGCCTCGATGTAAATAATAAATAACGATGGTCCCATAACACTTCCTTGTGGTACTTCTTATGAAACTTCACGGGCACTTTTACAGAATAGACCAGCTTGTATCAATAACATTTAATCACCACTGCAGTTTATTACAAACAAATTACAGGCTAATAATACAATCATCCGACCCAACCAGCTGACGAATATAATGTGCGAAAACGCATAGTTACACATTAACATAGCGCTTACTTCATCCGTTAATAAATCACGTTCAATTTTACAGTTTGAACACACGGAACGGTTAAATGGTCTTATAAAAAAATGTATAGTATTTACGTTATGCGAGCAAAAGTAATTTAACCTAGTCATAGTTGGAATTGGGTTGATACTTATGTGTTGAAGTTCAATGCAACTTGCTTATATTATCTTCTCTTCAAAGTAATCTCATCATTATGATCTTCTTCTTCGCGTGTCCATAGCAATCTATATATCTACAGTCAGCTCAGAGTTTGTTTACGAGCTTTGCACTTACAGTAGCGTTCATCAACTCCTGCAGCATGCAGACAACAGGACACGCTGGACACGATACTTATGAAGTGCCCCATTTACATTCCAGGGCCCCAATTCCGTATCTTTAAAATGATTCTCCGCGGAATCTTACTACGTTCAAACTACGTCAATAGGTACCGTTTTTTTTAGAAACCAATGTCACGGTAACGAATCGAAATGTCATATTCTGTATGTTCCTAGACAATTTGTCGATATTATTAAAACGATATTAGCAGAATTCGTATGTGATTGACGTGGTAAGAGTAAGGAATCGTTAAGTGGTCATAGTGAATTCAGGCCCAGGGTGGAATCATCTGTGGATCTCCACCTACCTAAGCTGGTTTTCTTTTCTTCGGCCTTCCTAAGTCCGAAGATGATCTGACCAAGGATATGTCTGGATTTTGTGACCTCCGAGTTTGTTTCGGTGCTTTTTCTCAGAGTTGTCAAATACCAAACATGGGTCCATCTAGTTTTAAAGAATATCGACTAAAATTAAAAATATATTTTATCAAAGATGTGACCGAAATCAGCTACGCTGCCAATACCATCTGGAAAATAGTTGTTGGCTGTTATATGGTGTATTCTTATGATGGTGTATTCTTGTGTTATGAACTTATGAGGTATATACCTCAAGAAATTATCAGTAGTAAGCGGCCTGTTTATCTTTTATCTGTTCCCGATTGCTGGCAGTAGTACTGTAGTAGTTACCTTTATTTACTTACTCCTTAGGTGTAAAAGATACTATGTGGATTGTAACATATTATTATAATAAAATGCGTACCTACCTAATCAAAATGATTGAAGCTTGCGTGCTTTTCGTGACGCGATGTAGGTATTATTGTATTCGCCATACGTAATTAACATAACAATGTGTTTTTTTAACAGTTACTTAACAATCAGACGTAATATTAGTAAAATGCGATAAAATAAAACGTTTAGGTACCTACTCGTATAAACAAACATTTTCTTTTATGAGGACGTTTTTATGGAAGACAGTATTTCCTCGTTTTACCGTCGCAGTTTAATCTGCATCTTTAGAAGCTATCGTTACCTTTCAATCTGAATTTGTAACCATAATCAGCCTATAATTTTACCATTGCTGGGACACAGGCCTCCTCTGTGAGGCTCAGTGCTGATCAATCTGAATGCAACTAGAAAATCTAAAGAAAATATATATAAATATTGACTTAAAAATATGGATGACGTTTAAAATCTTTAATATTAAATTTTCCTATTAATTATAATATCTGGATGACTGAGCTTCGTTTGGTTTTTTTTGACGTTTTCTAAAAATGAAACCTAGCTAGATCGATTTATCGCCCCCGAAACCTCCTGCATTCTAAATTTCATGAAAATCGTTGGAGCTGTTTCCGAGAATCAGATATATATAAACTATACCTATATATATACAGATATATATACAAGAGTTGCTCCTTTAAAGGTATTCGATTTCTTTGCTTGTTCGTTAGGCACGGCACGGCACGGCACGGCACGGTTTTTGTATGTTAATATGCAAATTGTTCTACGAAAAGGTTATTTTACAAGCATAGGCACTGCTATATCCTGAGATAACATCAAGATCTAGTTTGTTTGAATAATAAACACGTGTATTATTCAACATAGAAAGATGAAAATGAAAGTCTGCCGACTTATAACTATTCAAAAGTACCTAAGCTATCTCTTAGCTATAACATAAAAAAAAAAAACAAAAATGTCTCAGGTAAAGTCTCAGGTAAACAGTTATGTTTCTTCGATATTTGTAATTTTATTAACTTTATCAAATTGATTTATTATTTATTTATACTTTTTTGTACATACACCAGAAAATACATAATAAAAAATACATTTAACACTACTAACAAACAATGGCCGATGCCTGGTGTCGATGTTTCTTTATTCGATGTAAGCCTGTACGTTCTGAATAACGAGCAACAGCTTTATGAGCTGTTACATCTAATGAAATCTAATCCAATCAACGTCAGTGATAATTGCATGAATCCATAAATTACCTATGTAGGCATGATTGGTTCAATACTTTCTACAATCTGAGTTCCTAGGTATTAGAATGCATAATCACTTGAATTGCCTACGATTAAAAGGATAATCTAAGTACATGGGATGATATTTTTGTAGTACCAGGCAAAATCCTCTTCTTATAATTAGAAGGAACGAACGCTGACTTTTTGTTGGCGGCTTCTGGCTATTTTAATCGTCTCTCGATATTTTTTGACTCTCAGTGGTGTCCAAAATTAATTTAAAAAGTGCATGTATGCTACTTCCCTACTCTATAGGACCTGCCCCACGAAATTCAATTTTACTTACGTTTTTTGCAATTTGCAACTAACCATTAATACAACCTAATACGTAATGACTATTTCATAAAAAAAAAAACAATCGACTTCCAAAAAAACACTACAAAGTGAAAAATTACTTTAACTTCGGAAGTCGGTGACTTTGGATATGTGTTTTATTTAATTTTTTGTCACCGGCTTCCGAAACTAAAGTTATTTTTCACTTTGTAATGTTTTTTTGGAAGTCGGTTGTTTTTTTTAAGTTTTTTATTTTTCACTTTTTCGTTATAGTACCTACCCCACAGAATTCGAAATTATCCTTGGGGGTTAAAAAAATGCATATTTATGCGATAACCGCAATCGCGGTTTGTTTGCTGTCATTTTTTGAAGAGTTCCATTGCCTGTCTCCGAAACGCATCAACAGATCTATATGAAATTTTTATGGGACTTTTTCGGAATAAACCCCTTTCGAACACAAAAGAATTTTGCAAATCTTTCTATATATGACGGAGTTATGCCCGAACATAGATAAAAAAAAAACATGTCGAATTGATAACTGCTTTCTTTTTGAAGTGGGTTAAAAAGTAATTCAATGGGATTAAATGAATCATAGCGGGTTGTAGGTAATAATGATTTTAATGATTATGATTCTGTCAAGCCATATTTTTTGTAATGGTATCGAATCATATTTTAATCAACTTGCTACCTGACACGCGGGCTACTTTAACACATCCTCCTTAAGCAAAACTTGATCTTAAACTTACCTGGGCCGTCGCGGTACTTCATTAAATCTCAGATACTTGCATCCAACTAGACCAGAACTTACGATGAATTTAGATTTATCGTAATCTGGCTTGTGATCTTTTAATTGACACTAAATGCTAGATCTAAGGAAATACATGACAGTTCAATGAAAGGTAGATTGTCTTGTCAGTAAAGTCTCAGTTCCTGTTTATGTGTTCTTGGAGCTTATTTAATTGCTATACAAAGTTATAGATCACACGTTATATATGATCACTTGAGTGAACATTGGAATCTGGATAAATAATGTCTGATGGACGAAAATGTTAAATGTTCTGGAGTTGGTCCCTACTTACTTTACTGTGGTTTAATAGATAGACTACCTATCTAAAAACTATAAGACAGACCACATACTTAATAATAAAAAATAGTTCGCCATTCAAGAATCGTGGTGACAGTTTTCACAGTATACATATTTTTCACCGAAAACTATCAGTTGCGCTACTTATGAACAACACCATCTATACAACATCGAAAGTATTCGTTATAAGAGTTCTAGCTTACATTTTCCATCGAAGCTAAATGATATGCAAGTGAAAGGATCGCGATACATCGTTTTACTAGATCACCACAGATGGCGCTAATATAAAGTGTTGTTATAAAATATGAATTTTTATGATCTTTAAAATGTTAGCAATAGTCTCAAGAGGTGGTAAATTGGAGATTCGGCGTCATAATGCAAGTGATGAATCATTCATTAATTTTTTATAGTAAAACAT
The DNA here is from genome assembly GCA_949091785.1 of Polymixis lichenea. Taxonomy (NCBI): domain Eukaryota; kingdom Metazoa; phylum Arthropoda; class Insecta; order Lepidoptera; family Noctuidae; genus Polymixis; species Polymixis lichenea. The sequence continues at coordinate 15,790,042 of OX420943.1, read as the reverse complement.
TTAAATTGCTTTTTGTTAAGTTTTTGCCTTCAATTGTTTTGTGATCTGTTGTCATATTAACCTCTTTTAGGGCCAGTTTCTCGAACGAAAATTATCGCAAAATGAATGTGAAGAATTGTCAAGCACGAATAAATTGCTGTGATTGTCGGCTGATAAATAATTCAACCCTTTTGGGCTGAATTATATAGCCCTCTTAGCAAAAGCTTCCACAAGTGACGATGCTTAAAAATGTATACTATTCTGTGTAGCCTGTGAATTCTTAATTTTTATAAAATAACGAGCTATGCTCGGTAACCTCTTACCAATAACAGTGAAAAGAAGAAACCTACCTACTTTTTGAACAACAATCCTGCTAATAAAACAGCATATTATTGTTTTCTAAATTAACAACGCATGTAACACGCCTTCATTTGTTTCGAACATGTCGTAACAATTTAATAACTTTATTTTTATGCACTTAACTAAGTAATTATAGTTCATTATTGTTTGATTCGTGATAATGCTTCGCTATTAAAGTCATTAGGAGAAAAGAGAATGGTACTAGGAGTATGGTGTGCTCTGGTACAATCATTGGATTCGTTGGAAAGGGCATGAATGCTAAGTATGCATCGTGTATATTTATTGTAAATTTCTAGGTTTCCTACCCGGTAAGGTCGTGCTTTTGTAGTATTGTTGGGATGGAGAGAATAACCTACAGTGTTTTCTAGGAAACTTAATTTAGAGGAGATCCTAGTTTGGGAGTAAGATGTCTTCGTCATCATCATTTCATCAGGTTTTCTTTGCTTCAGACTCAGGTAGGCCGAAGCAAAGAAATATCGCTCAGGTGGAGGTACACAGATGATTCGGCTCTGGAGTGTAAAATGTGGTGCTGTCTCATAAACAATGGGGCTCCTAATATGGTGTCCGTTACAGGAGTTTTTTTTTTTAAACGTTGCCCCACACTAGGAATTTCTCCTGTATTGTACCTGCGTGTACAAACATTTAAACTCACATACACAAATAGCCAGACCCGGAACAACTATTTGTAGGTCATACAAATATTTGTTCCGTGTGGGAATCGAACCCACAGTACGCAGCGCAGCAGTCAAGCGCTTAACCACTGCGCCAACCGTACCGTCACGTCGTCAGTCGACGTGACGTGACGTCAGTTGTTGGACGCTACTTAAAGTGTCAGGCTTGTAGCCAAATTTTGGGCTGACTGTATATAAATTGCAATCGACACTTTAAGAAGATGATCATCAACATTATTGGTAGCCTTGTTCCACCCAATGCTGAGTTTACGTGTCCTCCCTTTGTGCTATGCTTTCCTGGTAAGTGAGTGGATAATAAGTATGATGTCTTAGGTCGTAAAATAATAATAATAATATTGTTTAGTAAATCCACGAGTCATTTGAGCTTTAAGAAAGTCCATCGAGTAAAGTAGTTGTTGTGCCAGACGCTGGAATATCTAATGCTTGCTACCGAAGATACCTAAAGGTACTCGTATTTATATTGATTTGCTTATTTTGCAAGATTTGATTGACTGGCATCTCCTCTCTAAGGAAGGAATAAGAAATGATACAGCAAATATGAATCAATTAATCATTTATATCATTTTTGACATTACTTATTGATTTATGATGGTGGAAATAACCACTTACGTGGGAACTTCCGGTACATACCTATAGACATTTTATATCAATTGCGATGTTCAGCTGTTCAGATCCTCACGGAAGTTGCGTAAGATCAATCATACTGGTACTTACAGCTTCGACAACTTGATTGATGGGGACATCTTTAATAAATTATAATTGAGGTCGAACATCATTCTACCAAGCTCTTTATAGATTACGAGACAAGCAGAGGTGCAAAACTGGTGCACATAAAAAGAAGTGAAAAGTTTTCCGTGGCTCGGAAAGGAGGTATGCTAAGCCGTTGGTTCCGGTTATCATTCGTGGATCTTTGACAGTCGTTACGGATCCTCAGAAGCCTGAAAGTCTGACAACCAGTCTTACCAAGGGGTATCGGATTACCCAGTTACTGGGTTGTAAAGGTCGGATTCTCCAGGCAGTCGCTCCATGTAAAATACTGGTATTTAGCTGCATTCGGTAAGACTAGAAGCCGAACACAACATAGTTGGGAAAAGGCTGGGCAGATTGATTGACAAAGAAAACTGCCTACGACAGACAATGCATATTTATTAAACATTAAGTCAAAATATAGAAGGTGTTCTTTAGGTGTAGAACAGCATTAAGAAATCAAAAGCAGGACCATAACGGAGGATTGAAGTTTAGGTATAACCGAAGTTGCAGTCAACAGCTAGTTCCAATATCAAGACATAACCACACACATACAAGGACACAGGAAACAGCTTTTTGCTTCCATTCCCACACAACTATCTATATAACATGTGTTACATAACCTTCAATTGCGTTGAAAGGAGCGGTGTTCTGCAATTTTCATTAGTAGCCACCTGCTAGCCACAATTAGAGTTAATTCGCGCAGGCGCAGTAGAAAGCTCGTGAGATACTTCGAGAACCCTTTTACTTGCACGTGCTTGGAAGCATTGAATTTCCTTAGAACTTGTTCTATTTGTTATTTTAAACACACTCGAGTGGTAAAACACACTTTGTCACACGTCAAAAATAAATTGTGTTTTAAAACTAAATGAGTTCGGTGTTTCCTATGTATCATAGATCAGTCTCTTAAAAGTCCAAATATAATCTTGGTCAGGCCATATGAGGACCATACTTACAAATTAGTGTCTGAGATGGGTCATATGAGAACGGGGACCAGACAATTTGTGTCTAAGATGGTTTTTGAGGAAAGAAACATACAGATTTGAGGTGACCTGCTCAGTCAGTGTTTGCTTTTGTTAATATCGTGTATCTCGACTGAAAAAATTAAGGAGCTCAACGACTTGACAAACAATACCAAAAAAAGGATATAGTCCGGTAGGTAGGTACGTGATTTTTATCGGGATCATCTATTGGTAACCAAAACTGTTTTCAATCGCAACGATGCGGTAACATCGTCGCTGATTGTAAACAGTTTTGGTCAGATAAAGTTACGTAATGCGCTTGAAGCTTTGTAGATTTTAATCTGCAACAAATTCCTTTAGCTTTTTGTCGTTTTGGTTTGTTTTGTAGTTCGAGTTGAACGTGAAAGGCAATTTAGTTATTGTAGGTAACTGAACCCTAAGAAAGTAGTTAATAGAGATTTTACCGATAATGAATCACGTTCCAATAATTGCCAAAGCAATGCGCACGATATTCGCTCTAATTTATACGCCAGAACCAAACACGAATGTTAAAGACCTCTTTAGAGAGAAATATGAAGGTAATGAACGCAACGCATTTCCGCTTGCCGCGGTAGGAAACTGACACTATCAGAGTAAACTGGATACGTTCCAATACAGGACAAAGACCTATAGAGCGGTCACTTTCCTCGGTGTGATCTGGAGCTAAGGAAAGTTGTCCACAGCCGCTCATATAAATGCATGAACTTGATACCGTGTTGCACTTTTCTGCGAGCCCCGGTGAATAGAACACTTTTCCTTTCGCAATACGCGTTTTCCACTCAAGTAAATAATGTAATTATATTCATAGAGACACGCGTTGCTGCATACGTTACACAAAATGGCGAAATGGGAGCTTTTGGTGAGTTTACTGCCTTATGTAATGATAATAAAAAGTACTTACAAGCGTTCAATTGTAAGCAGATAAATGTGTTCGGGTGTTTCTTCTCAAGTCATTTATTACAACTCGTTGAAGCAAAAGTTAATGCTCTCAGTTTATTGTATGATGCGAAATAAATATGTATTGCGATAACGAGGTAGCTGATTGATTGGCTTCTTCGCGTTTGTAGAAAGACTATGATTGATTGTGCGGTAATTTGTTTCAGATTTTCGTCGCTTTCACTGCACTGGTATGCTGTACCGAGGTCGAGGATGTCGAGCAGAAGAAACGAAATGCTGGGAAGGGGACGAGTATAAATGCTATCCCAACCGGAGCACAGAAACAGGATTACACCTACAGTATTTACACACAGAATCCTAGTTCTCAAAGCGGTTCGACCAGCCAATCATCTTACCAATCTCAAGTACCAAATTCGTTCTACCCAAGTCAAGGAAGTAGCCAGTATTACTCCTCGTCAAGTACACAGAGCGAACCATCATCATCCTCTTACGGCTCGCAGCAACAGCAACCTCAGATAAACCTGTTGCCCCCGCCAACCACTTCCCATTTCGTACCACTGAACTTTGTACCAAATCCTGGTTACCAGTCCAAATACCAAATAGTGCCTTCGAAGGCAAATGGGAATATTCAGTTGGCTTTCCTGCAGCAGCCGACTAGTTATCCAACTCAGCCTATAGTTCCTTATGCTCCTCAGTTATTTTCACCTAATCCTACAAGCCAGATAAATCCTCATCAGAACCATTTGATTAATCAAATACCTCAGGGGCACTACAACATGCCTAATTACCAGCCTTTGTCTCTTGGTGGCTCTTACTTGGGTCAGCCATCGACAATGCTGCTGTTTGCTCAACCAAACCCTTCTCCATACAATAATCTTCTATACCAGAACCCTGCCCAGAGCTTCTATAACTACTATCCCACAAATTCTCAAAGCAAATACAACGTTCAGTACGTTCCGCAAGGATCGACGACCGAGTATGAAAAGTTGCAAGGTCCTATATCCCAGAGTGTACAAAAGGAGGAAAATGATATCGCTCACACTAGTGAATATACAGGACCTCCGTCTGATGCCAGCTCAAGTTACAAGAACGCGTATTCGGCTAGTCGTAATACTTATGCTAAGCTATAGCCATGTCTAGGTGTAAGCGCCTAAGTAGATATAAAGTAGTTATTATCCGGACATATAGTTGCCATTACGTTAACCACAGATATTTATTGCAATGGGAGATTGTATAGTTTTTGATTATTAGCGATGTATGCATAATGTTTTACATTCATTTTGTTGTCAGTGTTATTGTTATCGATTTTTGTTGGGAAATAAATGTTGCACGGTTTTATCATGTTTTTGATTTCTGCATCTAATTATTTTTTTTACATACTGGTCACGTGTCGCATCACTCATGTCCTTTAACTTTGTTGTCCTGGCGAATATCCCAGGTGCGTCAAATAAATAAAATTATGGAAAATAAGGTATACTTATTTGAGGGCGTATCAACAACGAATTTTGGACGCTTTTACATGTCGTACATTGTAAAAGCTTCATCGTCGTCCAAAATGACTCTGCACTTGCAAAAGATTTTTCATGGAACTCACAGTTACCAGTTAAATAAACACAATTAATGCCTCAAAGAACGCCTCAGTCCTCTTTACCAACAATCATGGTCTGGTATGTAGATCAAATACCAACAAAAACAAACCAATTTCACAAAGATTATATAACATGTTTGTACGCAACGCTTGCACTCTATAATTTACTCCGAACTTTGAGAACAGTAGGCTGGACGCCCTAAATTGTTTGCGCTATTCAAACCGTCCGACCGTAGAATGGAAGGCAGAATAGCCTGAGATAATATTAATTCTCCTTTCAGCATTATTGGTATTTGCTGGGAGCACAATGCAGACTGGTGTTACTTTCTATATATAGCTTTGTGTGCATAGGTTTGAAGTCATAGTAGTTTGCATAATACGGGTGCTTTTGTTCTTTCAAATTGATTTTTTTCACGCCCTCTATTTGTCTTGCTCACTTGTTATTGATGTGGTGCAAGGTTTACAATGTAAGTGAAAACGAGGCGGATGTTCAGATGACGAAGTATGAAGGTGGGAAATTGTTTTTTTTTTGGGGCAGTGTGTAGTGCTGGTTTTAGAGCAGTAGTGGCTTAGTGGTAAGGGCCACGACTTACGAGTTGTAGGTCGTAAGTTCTAAAGCCAAGCAGGGACTTAAATGTATAAATTACTTCAGCCCCACTGTTCTCAAAACGGTGAGGGAAAACATCGTGAGGAAACTGGCATGTTCTAGAATCAAAAGTTCGAAGACATGTGACATGCACCAACCCGCAATGGGCCCGCGTGGTGGATTATGGCCCACTCGCCCACAGAGAGGAGGCCCTTGTCTCAGCCGTGGGAACATTATGTTCTGATTATGCATGTGCGGTTATGCATGTGCAATATTATTTTAGAGGATGTAAAATGTAGGATCTCTAGAGGAGCCTAAAATATAGAATAGAAGAATAGTATGCCTTTGAAAGAGGTCCACTGCTGGACATAAGCTTCCCCCAAAAGGGGGGGATTTGCCATAATTGCCACGCTTGGCAGGCGGGTTGGCGATCGCAGTATGGTGGTCAAATGCATAGAGAACGCTGCTGCCCATTCTCTAGTAAGTCCCTTAGTCGCCTTCTACGACACCCATGGGAAGAAATGGGATGGTGCTATTCTTTTACGTCCGGCACCATACGGCTAAAATATATTAAAATGTAATATGTTCCCATACTGAAAATGTCTACTAGCGATGGGCGTTCATAGATTCCGAGCGACGGTCATGTCATAGAATTTGAACTCTAAGTAACGTATACAAGAGTTGATTTTTTAAATATTTCTTTTAACACTCCAGTACACGCGCCCCTGTTTGGGACGCCAGTACTCGCGCGCTCTACATATGTAGAACTATTTTGTGTAAAGATTTTATGGGGATGGTAAAAAGATTTTAAGATGCTTCAATGTCATTACGAAAATAAACTTTATAAAGAAACTAAAACAGGCAAAACATAACTGTTAACATTTATTACGAACTTAAAATCAGACTTCTTGACAATTTTGAGAAAAATCTAATATTTATTGGCATCAAACCTTCTAAGTCATAAATTTTTACTCGCTCATATCCTCCTCTCACTCTTCATTATTTTTAAGACAGTCAGGACATTGAAGAACCTGATGTTGAGGACAAATCCACTTCTTACATGTGTGACATTGTTTTCTGGTGAACTTGCTGCGCGGTCTGCCACAAAAAGAACATTTTCAAACGCGACCAGTATTTGGGGGTTGTGCTGGGCATGGTTATAATTCAGATGGGTTATTCAAACCCAAAAGCATTTTCCCTTTAATTTTCAATGATTTTGGAATACTGTGAAGCTATTCTGCGCTGTATGCATGCCGTGACAAGGCGAAAACTAAGTTCATATAAATAATCCTTCTTTGCCTTATTACTGTAGTCCTTGTTTATTGTATGTACAATATAACCGTTTATGTCACTTATATTCATTAGATCAAAAAAAATAGTAAGTGGCCATCGTCTGGAGCTTCTGGAGGCGTCGTAAGTACCACACATTTTGTTCACAATGTCCACGCCGTATTTGGTACCTATTATTGTAAAAAGTCCTAAGCTCCTCTTCAGCGTCACTTTCTAATAAATCTTCATCATCAGTACTAACTTCTTCCAACCATCTCGAAATATTATGTGCCATTATTCTGCGAAATATAGTTACTCAGGTTACAAATTATATCAAAGTAAAAAAAACTCATAACAACAATATTTATACACAATATAAAACACTTACCTAAAATAAACATGAAAGGTGAACTTCCGACAAAACTGTTACGCGAGTGCTCGCGCGCTCTACTATTGTAGAATTTTAGTTTTGGAGCGAACTTTCTTCCACGTGCGGTCGCGCAGCTTGCCGCAAGGACACTAATAGTGATCAACAGTTAGTTCCTAATAGAGGAATACTATGAGTGTGTGCGTGAAGTACACACAATACACGTTTAGATTCCAGGAAATGCATGCGCGTTCTACAATAGTAGAACGCGCGACTAATGGAGTGTTAAGAAAACTATACCAATTTAAGAAACGTTGAACGTCCAGCGTTGAATAAAAACCGTTCAATTAATGAACGGTTAACGTTACAAGTCGACATTAGTTGCACGTTAACTCATTGACGAATTTAACTAGTTGACGAACGTAAATCAACGTTGACGTTACGTTAACGGAAAAACCGTCAACAACCCATTACTAATGTCTACTAAACTAACTATAATAGAGATACTCAGCAAACCCTATCTTTGCTATGGCCGTTGCTAATTATAGAAAGAGAAACTTGACGATAAAATTATAATCCTGAATTTAGACGTTATTGAAAATGTTCGCATGTAGCTTATAAATGTAATAAAGACATATAATTGCATTGGTTTTAGTATTTTTGCATCATTCTAGACTCCAAAAATTTTATAAAGCGTTTATTTTGAATAATTATGAAATTGCAGACTTATTAGTCACACGGTAAAGTTGAACTAGCTTTATAAAGTGTCGAAGACGAGGTCTTAAAAGAATGTTAGCACACCCAAAACTTATGAAATTAAAATTCTTAAAGCCATAAAAGTCTGCATAAGATAATTTACGACACGACTAGTCAAAACACGTTCTTATAAAAATCATCTTAACAAGCGATGCGCTGGCGCGGTTAATAAATTGAGCGAAATTATCCGTATGATGGACTTGAGAATTAATGTAATCACCGTAGTGGCGTAACAGTTATTAGTAGAGGTTGACACAAGGTCATGGTTTAGGCCGAAACTTTCGACAAAGCCGAAAAAGCTTGGCTAAAATGGCGGCTTTTGTAGTTTCTCAATGTTCAAAGCAAAACAAATAAAAGTATTTGTTTCGTGTACGATTAGGTACCATACATACATTCTTACGAATTCTTACAATGTATTTTGCACGACGAGAAATGTATTTCCTGCGAGTTATCTGTGTGTTTTATTGCAGTAGATGTAAGATGCGTTTGAACTTACACTTTTATCTATTGCCAGGCTTAATGTTACCACACATGCACAAGATGCCCATAATAAGGTATCCATCCACCCAAAAAAAACCGCCAAGCCTAGTTATGCATCATATTTTTTTCTATGTGCCCCCTAAAAATCGCCGAAAATTGATCCAAAGCCGAACTTTGGCCCACCTCTAGTTATCACTACAGTTCGGACACTTCATATCAGCAGTGAAAGGAAGCTGCGTGCTTACTTAATTGCCTCGCGTTTTATTTGTATCATTTCTAAGATGCGCAATCAGACGCACCTGTCTTATAGGGAGTGTTCACTAATGTTTGTTGTGTTATATAATTATTATTACGACTATGTTATAGGATGGGTTTTTTTTAAGAAGAACATCTGTTTGTAATTGTGGTGGAAATGAAAAGTGACCTAGATATTAAATATGTGGTTTTTTCTTGTCGTTTGATACTTAAATTGTTATCTAACGCCAGCAACAAGCTCATCAGAATATTTATTTTATTTATTTTTAGCCCCAGTCCCTAACATCATGTTATTGAATTTAATTACTTCTAAATAAGTACATACCTATCGAAAATAAGAATGAGCCTTTTCATCGAATGACACCAAAAAGCTTCTCTAAAGACCTAATAATTCCTTTGCTATTGCCAAATTTAACTGTTACAGAGACTGATATTACGTAGGGTATTTTAAGTAGGAATGCCAAAATCTACATATTATTACAAGTCTACAAAAGCATGTGACTATATCATTATAATAAAATATGTAAAGAAATGTTAAACAGATACCAATGATCTCATTTATTTAGAAGATTTGCATTTTATTTAAATACATATTTGTGTTACTAACCTTTCTCGTTGCATTCTATTTAAAATTAAATAAGTCAAGCAAAGACATCTTTAATAAGCCAATTTGGAAAGCTATTTATTCGTTTAGAATCGTTACTTCCATTAAAAGCTAAATTATATCATATAATTTGAACTTTTAAGTCGATATGTTTCAATTGTAGTTATTTATTTTGTATTGTCAAAGAAATTAGGTATTTGGAAAAAGTCAAGATAGAAGTTCCGGTTGGCATATTATGGGAGTACACACAGCTTTTCTTTGCAATAAGGAAATATAATGGATGACTTCGTTGAAGGCAAGTGTCCCCCTAAAAGTGGTTCTTGATCATTTAGGTTTAAAATTTGTGCCCTGAACTCGCTTATTTATAAATAATTGCTTGCTGCACTTACAGTCAACATCAAAGCGCGCACCAAGCCAACAACATAAAATTTTACTTAAAAAATTCATACGAACATTAAACATTGATTTAGGTTTTTTTTTTGGTGTTTTGGTGGGAAATCATCAAATAACTTCTCCCGCTCTTCGTGTCAGACTTTTACTGACTAAAACCCACCCGTGTTCCCTTAGTTGCCTGTGTGCTAGGGGCTGCGGTATCTCTTTCGAACAACCCGCACCCCTAGCAGAACATTGATTTACGTCTAATACATAAATATGTCAACATCCACCTCCTACCTGAGCAATCTGAGCGTTCAGCAGGCAAAACGCATGTCGTCGGAAGAGTATACAAAAATGACGTTTCCGTGTAGATTGTAAACAATTTTTCAGCGAGAAATGTGGACAAGAGATTTCTATTATACAGTAGAGTAGAAATAGAAATCGTCATGCTAAGCCTGCAGAAGATTGCTCGCCTGGGTTGTGAGCGCATATTTCGCTTAAAGTTTTTTCCTTCGAAGCCAACTTAGCTTGCTTTTAGAAATGGAAAAATTAAAAATACTAGCTGGGGCGAAAAGATATGCTGTCTTATTTATAAACGTTGCTTAAAGTTAAGAGCTATTTAAACGTCAAAAATTTATGGTTAAAAAATAAATAAATGTGTTTATTATCTTAAATCTAGATAAAATTAATTGCCGGGGCTTCCCAGAAAGTAATCCGAAGATACTTGTGATGGGATAAACCTCACTCTTCCTTGGAGGAGGTAAAACACATGCTAATCATTAAGTACTTAACTTTAAGCAACCTTGATAAATAAGGGAGATGATGTTTAAATAAACAACACCGTAACTAAAACACTTCATTTATATTTGTCACATCCTATATTCGCGGTACAAGGTGTTCAATCTGTATTAAGACCGGTCCGCACATCTGTAACGCATCTCTAATACACGTAATAGCCATTAATTATAAAATGGCCTCATACGAGTCCTATTTCATATTATTTGTGGTTGGAACAACTTTCTCGAACAACTTAAGCTTTACTTAGATATTATTAATTACGATCTCGGTGTCATTTGAATTGAGAAATAATTGGTTGGAGATTCTTTATTTGAAATAGTAGGGTAGGGTGTCAAGAAAAATCTCTTCAGAAACAAGCTTAATGTCAATTACTCGTAGTTGAAAATGTATTATTTTTTTTTCGGTTTAAAATGAAGGTCCTAAAATATTACAAAGGCAAACCGTTTGGTTCGTTTCCTTACACACATGGTTCAAAAATAAAGTCACCAAACCTTGTACAAACAGGCTGACAATATACAGATTTTAAATAGCTAACTGAAAAAGATGTGGCACCTACAAAAAAGTCCACTATGTTTTGTCTAAGAATCTATTCCAAGGGGTGCGGGTTGTTCGAAAGAGATACCGCGGCCCCTGGCACACAGGCAACTGAGGGAACACGGGTGGGTTTTAGTCAGTAAAAGTCTGACACACCCTCCTGCTCCACCCAGAGCGGGAGAAGTTATTTGATGATTACCCACCCAAAAAAAAAGCCATGTGTGCTCACTGCACGTTAGGTAGAACCGACGTATCAATAAATCTAGATTAAATCAAGTACGTAATGCTATAAAAATGAAGCATTGCCAATCAGGACATCCATTGCTAAAAATTTGCATGATCTTCTAATTTTTTATTACCCAAAATGGAGCATAACTATTTCTTAATAAAAATAAATAAATGTTTACTAAGGTAACTTGTGCTTGGCGCCATTTATATCATAGTTCGAAGTAAGACTAATTTGCATTAAAATCTCGTAGCTTTTCGGGATTTCTTTTTAATCGTCGAAGTAATGAATTACATGTGAAATTAATTAGAGGAATTTATTATTGGTAAACTTGATTATGGTCGGAAAACTCGTATGTACATGTGATGAGTATTACATCTCATTAAAATATCGAGTAATTATGTGTTAATTAATGCAAGCTTGTTCCTCATTTTTAATGTTGATTGGCTTTTAAAATATCATCGATGATGCACCTACTTATGTGTGGAGTTTAAGTACATTTAAAAGTATACAAGGTATAATTATGTCAAATTAGATCATTGAATAGGTTTTCAAAATATTGGGCTATCTATGTTCTAAGAGCAATTCGTCAACCTTTCGATAAAAATAAACATCTAAATAGCATGTTTAATTACCAGCAAGAATTATTTATTTAAAAATAGCAAAATATTGAAGTGAATTTGACTGCCTTCGTTGGTGTAGTGGTCGCAAGCGCTACTACTGAGCATGAGGTCTTGGGTTCGATTCCCAGGTCAGGTAAGTGTTATTTGGTTTTTCCATATTGAATTTCTCAGTAGCAGCCCGGAGTCTGGATTTGTGCAAGCTTGATGGCAATAGGCTCGCCCCCTATTACGTGGGGTTAAACATAACTGGCAAAATGTGGATATACTATAAGTGCATCAAGTCGTGACGTAATGATATTGAAGTGAATTAAGGACATATTATACCAAAGACCAGCGATGGCCCAGTGGTAACGGCCGCGACTTACGAGTTGTAGGTCGTAGGTTCGAACCCAGGCAGACGGTTTACTTTGTGTAAATTATTTCATCACTACTGCTCTCAAAACGGTGAAGGAAAACATCGTGAAGAAACCGCCATGTCCTAAGCTCAAAAATTCGAAGACATGTGACATCTACCAATCCGCACTGGGCCCGCGTGGTGGGTTACGGGCCATTCCCTCTCACAGAGAGGAGGCCTGTGTCCCAGCAGTGGGAACATTAACGGCTGATTATGCTATGCGATACCTAAGTCGATAGAGCTTGAACAAATTCTGCACGTCAGTACCTACTCAAGTTACCGAAGGCACTTAGGTAAGTAAACCTACAGTTATCGGTAGTGAATAATGATCCCTTTATGTGAAAGTGATCTAGACGATACAGGTTCCACCGCAGCCCACGCTTCCGTCCGCTTTTGTAAGCGAAAAGGGAAGTATCTCGTTACATAATAATTGCTCAGTAAAACAAGACAAACGCATTTTAATAGAATTATATAAATGTAAAGGCTGTACAGGAGTAGGGGAATAAAAAAATCCCAAAGGGCGTTTGTATCCTCAACTACACCCAAATTTAACCTGTTGTGTAATTTTAGTAGAATGTAGGCGTTAGTGGTGAGCCTATTACGGTCAAAGGCAAAACTACAGGCTGCTTCTAAAAGATACTATGTCCTAATATAAAAGCCCGATATCATTGTTTACAATCTGGGCATCCGATTGGATTTAAGACTCCAGTATCAGTACAAGGCAATAACTAATAAAAAATGTATTAGAACTGTTATTTCTTTATTTCTACGTAATATTATTATGTTTATTTACAAAGTTTCCGGAAGATTCATACTTAGAACTATGCCCCAAAAATCAGATTTCACAGTTTTTCTGAGGTAACAGACCGTATAAAATATAGTTAATTTTATAACATAGTGTGGTAGTCAGATTTTGGTACTCCAGGATCTACAAGTGTTCGTCGGCAGGAACAGCCAATTTCAATTAGGTGAGCCGTGGGCGTCATCGTCAGTGTCTTTGCCAGGATAAAATAATGCGTGTCGATGTCGTAATTACATAGTTTCATTACCAAGCTGAGAATTCCTTGAAAACTGTTGCAAAGAATAGAAAGTAAGAAAGAAATAAAGAAATACATTTATTAAGCACAGACTAAAAAGGCACACAATATACAGCAAAAAATAAAATATAATATAATAAAAACCAACAAAAAGTGTAAAGTGAGAAGAGAGTGTAAGTCAGAAACTAGCATTAAAGTGTATGCCAGACAACTAATAGAACATTAATATAGCATAAAGATACCTAATGCAGAGGGCATTAGGTATCTTTTTGCTACTTCATTGACTGCCTCTATCGGAAATTAAACATGTTTACACGTGTTTTCGGTATAAAGTACATCTATTGCGTTATTTACTTTGTCGAGTAAACAATTTTTTGAAGCAATGAATTATCCTTCAAAATCATTCAGATTGTAATTGATAGTGTTATGGAATTAAGGTACAGTAGACGACTGGTCCACATTTGTTTGCTGATAGTCACTTGTCTCTGGACGTGAGCTTGCCTATCGACTTTCTATCAAATAGTGCACTCTCACGAAGGTCTAATAAGCTCAATAGCAATCCCAAGTAACTAAACTCAAACTAAGTAGGGCAAAAACTAAAATTTTAAAATCTTACTTCATACTTGATTGCCTCAGACTTCTTTCTCAACTCTCTAGATAAGTGGGTCTTGACGTAGGTAGGTACTCTAAATCAAAATCTAGCCTTCAAATCTTTTCAAAATTCAATTTATTATTTAATAAGCACTTTGAAGACCACAGTCCTCGCAGATCATAAGTTGGATAAAATGTCATATTGTCTATTGTGAAAAGTAAAAAGTGTTCTTCAGGGTTTGCAATAATTCAATTAAACTTACATGCTTGAAGTTATGTCGTAATGTTTCAAGTCAAAAACGTTTTCCTCTCTGTCAGCCTTGAGACGCCATATTAGTAGACAGCTACATATTTTTGTGCGTGTTTACATTGGTCACTACTTCACGCCCATTTTCCCACGTATAGATAGCCAAGTGTCAGTCGTCAGTATGTTTGCTTGACGTGTGATGTGTAGCAAGTGACCCTTAATAAAACTTTGCACAGTCACAACCACAGTCGTGATAACACTTGCTCTTTGAAAACCATTCTTATTACTCATACATCATACCTTACGATGTCAAGGTGCTGTCAAAGTCAAATTTTTAATACTATTGAAATGGATAGCAAAATAAAGGCAACGAAATGTGGGTAACCCTGGGCCATTTGACATGTTAACCCTTTTAAAAACCAAACAATAACCAAAAACAATACAAGACTATCAAGCTTCTGTTTACAAACGCGTTGAAGCAACAAAAACCCACACGTCAAAAAATGGAAAGGCTAACGAAACTCTTGAAGCGTGACAACCCTACCCGATCCACGCCACCTGGTGCGTTGATGCCTTGCCAAAAGTCAGCGTGCGTGAACCCTGAACCACGATACAATAGTTACGTAAGCAATGCGGATGCTTTACATAGCTTTGTTTTCGAGAGAAAGAGGTGTATTGTGACGTGGTTTGCACGTGATTCAGATTCGTTTATCAGATGATTCTTCGATCTGGTGTTTCCAGTGCAGGAAACCAGTTCTTTTTATGTGGTTGGATATATTAAGTTATACTGACTGGTGGTCATGGATTCGAATGTGGGTTAGTCACCAACTCGACACGAGAGACTGGACATGCGTGTGTCCAGTTGGTGAAACTCGAAATTAGTATCACTTATTATTTCATCATCTAGACACGCCAAGATTTTTACGCGTGTCATAGTGAAACTTAAATAAAATTTGCTCCAACTGGACACACCCAGTTTTTTTGCAAAAAATGTACAGTCACTCTTCGAAGTACCAGGTTGTCATAACTCAGTAAGAGTACACCTGACATAGGCATGTCAGTTAGAAAACGCTTGATGCCTTCGAAGTACTAGGTTGTCATAACTCGGTAAGAGCACACCTAACATAGGTATGTCAGTTAGAACACGTAACATGCCTTCGGAGTACCAGGTTATCATGTTGTATGTCAGGTTGTAGGTATGAGATCATGCGCAATAACTCAAGATGTTTTGCTGATAGGTTTTTTTTTTTGGGTTGGAAATCATCAAATAGCTTCTCCCGTTCTGGGTGGGGCAGGAGGGCGTGTCAGACTTTTACTGACTAAAACCCACCCATGTTACCTCAATTGTCTGTGTGCCAGGGGCCGCGGTATCTCTTTCGATTACCCCGTCTGGCAGGTTTGCTGATAGGTTACCGAAGTTCACCGGATCAGCTAATTCTTTATAAATTCACAAATGGTGAATAATTTTACAATGACATACAACATTACCCATTCCCAGCAGTGGGACGTTTAGTGGCCGATGATGATTGTGACACGAAACATTAATCTCCGTAAGTGTACTTTTTGTCATGAAATGGGGAAAAATGCGAACGTGTGTCCAGTTAGCGAAAAATTCAAATGATTTCATTTGAGTTTCATTATGTGGTCACGCTTAAGAACCTTGGCGTGTCCAGATGACGAAATAATAAGTTATACAAATTTTTAGTTTCACCAACTGGACACGCGTGTCCAGTCTCTCGTGTCGAGTTGGTGACTAACCCTCGATTTTTAGGTCGACCAAAATAATATTGTTTTTATCCATTAGTCATTTCTCAGTAGCAGCCCAGAGTTTGTTGGATTTGTACAAAGTTGATGGCAATAGGCTCGCCCCGTTTTCCATGGGACTTGTAAATAATTTGCGAAATTTGGGTGTACTAGGTATACGTCACTTCTGCCTTACCGTTTGGGCGCATTACGCGTGATGTTATGTTTAACTTACTGCTGGTGAAGAAACTAATAAATGATTTAACAATTTGTAACTGATCGGCGGGTGTGACGCAACTAGGGAGAGCTCTACGTGCCTAGATTGTGATCAGCTGACTGAATTGATTGAAGAGATCAGCAAAGATTTTGACACCAATAAATTCATCTTTATGTTCGTATAATGTAAGTTTAAAATGTGCCCACTGCGAGACACAGGCCTCCTCTCGGTAAGAGGGAGTGGACCGTAATCCACCAAGCAAGCCCAGTGCGGGTTGGTAGATGTCACATGTCTTCTAATTTTTGTTTCTAGGTCATGCCAGTTTCCTCACGATGTTTTCCTTCACCGTTTATCAGTAATGTAAGTTAATGTAAGTTTCTTAAACCAAAAAATTCCTTAGCACCTAGACGCATATTTGATTTGGGCGTGTTAACGAATAACGATATTCGCCCATGTCCTAGATTTCTTGTGATTTGCTAGTTTTTACGTCCAGTATGCACTTAATAATTGCCTGAATGTCCTTTTTGGTTACTTCGTCTAGTGGTTTATGTACTTCTTGCTCATATCCTACAGACAGGTCCCACGTTTTTTATTGGTATAAAGGTAACGAGGCCATCACGCTTTTGTTGTCTTTCCATTATAAGTAGTAAATGTGTTTCTTGAATCGTTATTAAATTAATACCAGCTCCATATCATAAGCAACTAGAGCCCGATTCAAGCTTTAGGGCGGCTCTGAGGTGCACTACTCGCTTCACAATATATCACCCCTCAACCCTGCTGATTCGTGAATTTATTACTGCGAAGCGATTCGTGTCATGTTCCGAGCCGCCTAGAAAACATAACATAATATTAAATTCTTATTATTAAAAATTTCGCTCTCATACAGGGTCAAATTAAATTAGCTGGTAAATAATAGAACAAAAAAAACCGATATGAAATGTATCATAATGGTCATTCACGATGGTCGAAGGTCAATGTCCATAATCGATCAGCTGTTTTTGTAATTTTTGGAGGAACAGATATTTTAACAAATTTCCTAAAACCAAAACTCTGAGATTTTACTGGTCTCAGAAGGGTGGCCGTGGAATAAGTACCTCGTAACCTCGGAAATGTGTTACAGGTTTATTATTAAGAATAATAGTGTTGCAACTAGCTCGCCGGAGCGGACAATCGGTTATTACATTCACGGGAATTCCTATCAAATATAATCTGAAACGTTCGTAGCTATGATAGTATTACAGTCGTTTGGTTGCCTTAATTTACATGTCAGTATCATTTAAAGTTGGAATGATGACTTTTTTATTTATTTTATAAAAGTAGTTTCGATATCGATAGGCCCAACACATGGGCCAGCTTAATTTGCACGATTTAGATTCGAATTACTCCAGCCAGCTTGAAAAGGTGTCCATCCACATCCTTTTAGCGGTTTTTTATAATAAATGCAGTTGTGATTATACCTATTCAATCTAAGCCTTTTAACAGCTAAGGTTGGCCCGGCTTCCAGCCTAACTGGACTGGATATACCTACCAGTATTTTACTTGGAGCGACTGCCTATCACACCTCCAGAACGCAATTAGTAATTGCGCGCTAAAACGATACTCCTTAGCAAGACTGGTTGCCAGACTTTTTGGTCTTCCCGTAACAACGACTGTCGGAGTTTTTGGCGGGATCGTGTTGGAACATGTCGCACGAATTTTCATTTTCATGGAATTTAGTGAAATAGCGAATTAAATTGTATAATTTTGATAGTGAATTATTGAATTTAGTTACGTGTGAGTGCACAAGTGTAATGAAGGTGAAAATAAGTGACTAACGTGGACTTTTCGTGTTCCCCCCAAAAACTCCTGTTAGGTTGTTGTAAAGTTACTACCGCTTTACAATAACTTTGATTTGACTTGACTGACTAAAGACGACTATGACTGTTTTGTAACTTCGTGCCCGATATCGGGCCATTTACTTAATCTAAAAGAAAAATTACTTGACACTGGCTAAATGCACAAACCGTGTGAAGCAAAAAAAAAAAAAAACAACGACTGTCAAAGATCTACGAATGACAGCCGAGACCAACAGCTTACCGTGCTTTCCGAGGCACGGAGGAGTCTCGATATGAAATGCAAGAGTAGCTTAACTTCTATCGCTCGTGAATTTAGCCATGAGCTCCTCGGAGATTTTAGGTAGTATACTTTTAATGGTTCTTTTAACCCATACAGAAGTTCTGTTATGTTATCGAATGCAATCTTAAGAATGATTTCTACCAAACGGCTCGCATCGCATAGGATCGGAATGGAATTTTCAATCTTTAAACGATATTAAATCGTGTACACAGCATTTAAAGTCTACATTACCAAGGCGCGCACAGCAGCTTGACCGCAGACGCCTTCCGCGACACGCAATCGTAGCCGAAAGTATGTTGCGACGCGCCATCGGGTCCGTTCGCCTGTCGTCGTATCCAATCGGATCCTCTTGGCTGTCGTCATCGTTCGCCTGCTATTTTCAAAAATTAGAACACGTCAACACGCTAGGATGAAACTATTTGACTAGGCGCAAAAACGGATACGTTCACAAGCAACGGTACGGAGCTGATCGTATGCGTCGACATCCTGCCGGACGCGATCGGCTGTCGACGCATCCGTTCGTAACCTTTCCGATCCGATGCGATGCGAGCGGTTTGGTGGAAATCATCCTTTTTTTCGACACCTATACTGTTTCGTAATGCTGTTGTTTTGTTAAAGCATGTTACGTAGTTTTTAATTCGTATGTGTAACAAATCTTTTACAGGGAAGTAGAAAATATGCAAGTCATTAGAATGATTTCTGATCTTGATTGTTTCTGACCACAGCCGTGACTTCGGAATTGTATCAGAATCGTTTGACTATCGGTTGCACCTTGTGGTTTTATGATGTGAACATTCTTTCTGTAGTTTTTACTTTTAGTTTATTTACTTCGTTCGTATGCTTATGTAGGTACTAATACTTGTTTTGAAAGTTTACGTGTTGAAAGATTCACAGCAGGGATTTCGTCTGTGGTTTTTGGATAGATTGGTATAATCTCGCACACATTCAGAGCATTTGGATATAGCTTTCAAAATGGCTGTGTTTTTAATTTTAAGCATCTTGTAAATTTGTTTCAATGGTAGGTACTAATATCCCGCCAAATAACGAATTTTTCACTTGAAATGATGTTATATTTGGAGAAACAGATGGTTGTGATTAATTATACTTCGTTTTCACATATCGCTGTATAAAAATATTGTAAAACATTTTAATGTGGAGATTCTTGCCCATTCTTCTCCAGCCAAAACTACCTTTTTGAAGGGGCGACTAGAATCAATAATATTTTCTTGTAAACTGTGACGTTCGCCTTTTATGTGACTGCATGACACAGGCATCCTCTCGGTGAGAGGGAATGGGCCATAATACAACACGTAGGCTCAGTGCGGGTTGGTAGATGTCACATTTCTTCAAATTGTTGGCTCTAGGACATGCCGTTTTCCTCACGTTGTTTTCTTTCACCTGGCTGAGTTGCAGTGATGACGAAATAATTTACACGAAGTAAAGCACCTGTCTGGGCTCGAACTTCCGACCTATAACTCGGAAGTCGCGGCCGTTACCACTGGGCCACCACAGCTCATATTATCTTCAAATAGACAATAATTACCTCACCTGTGAAGGTAATATCCTCATTAAGAGAAATTACTATATTGATCTCGTTATTTTTGATGAATGTATATGTACTTACAAAGTAATTAGATTTGGCAATTCATTTTGAGGCGTGTATGATTAGTTTTTTTTTACTGACCAGTTTATAATGCAAAACTAATGGTTATTGGAAGATAGCTTAATTAAGTATCAGAGCGGTCGTAAAATCATCTTTATGTGCAATAACTTGATGTGAATTATTTTACTGAGGGGCAGTCTTGTGACTTGGGAAGGTATAAAATAGTTTAGAGCATACTTAAGTTTTATTTTATGTGGTAGTAAATTATATAACTATAATGAGGATATAGAGTTCGATTGCAAACATTAGATAACTAGGAACTGTGAATTGTGACATTTTATTTCCAGCGTGTCGATGGCAATCTAAATTGAGCCGGCCAGGAGGTCGTGCTGAGGGAGTACTAAACACGAAATCCATAGTTTCGACCGAAGTTACGGGCGATTTCTACTTCGTATGCTTTTGTTATTTTTCATCATTACTTTTGGGCTGGACCCAAGAACTCTTCATCTTAGCGTGTCGATAGCAATCTAAATACAGTCAGCCCAGAATTTGGTTACGAGCTTGGCATTTTCAGCAGCGTCCATCAACTCCTATAGCGTGCAGACAGGAGGACACGCTGGACAAGATATTAAGAATTAACCCAAGAATATGACAAGTTGACAGTTGTCCCTACTTCCGTGTGTTTATGCCCGTCCGAAAAGTTTATTAATTGGGTGTAGGATTCACTTCGAAGTTTCGAACAAATTTTGGCCGGCCGTATCTTCGTTGACGGACTTAGAGAGTAGCCCCCGGAATTTGGCGACGAGTTTCGAGCCTTCAATAGCGTCCATCATGTCCTGCAACGTGCAGAAAATAGGACACGCAAGAGAGGATATTAAGTGTTCTATCGTTTGTGAAACAGCACAAAATTTACAGTTTAGGGTGCAGTTATCTGTGAATCTCCATTTGAGCAGGAGTTTCTTGCTTCGGCCGAACCTGGGTCCGACGTCTGCCGCCCTCCCCGGGCGGAGGACATCCATGAGGATTTCGCCCTGTAATAAAAAAAAAGGTTGTGGTAAGACGGTAACATTTTAGACAGCGCACACCATGATAGCTCTCAGAAGGCAGGAATTTATGGCACTTACTTGAAACGAGAATCGCTTGTTTAAATTAATGGATGTTTGCCATCCAAATTAATGGATGCCAAACGCTGTGGTCACCGACGCAAATTATGCGTTCCTATCCCAGAGACAAAATCTAAATATTTCATGTGCTTGTAATCGGTGTAAGTAGTGGTGGCTCTGTGGGAACTGACTTACGAGTTCGTAGTCGTTCCTAGTGGTCGTAGGTTTGAGTCCAAACAGTCGCTTTACTTTGTGCAAATTATTTCATCACCACTGCTCTCAAAACGGTGAAGGAAAACATCGTGAGGAAACCGGCATGACCTAGAACCAAAAATTCGAAGACATGTGACATCTACCAATCCGCACTGAGCCCGGGTTACGGCCCACTTCTTCTCACAGAGAGGAGGCCTGTGTCCCAGCAGTGGGAACAGTATGGACTGATTATGATGATATTCTTGTAATCACACCGGTGAAACAGTCCGTTTGGCTGCAGAAAAAATGTATTTAAATAACAAAGCATAAAAGATTGTAATAAAATTTCGATAAAATTCGAGATCACAATAGGAATATTTTGTGTAAATTGAGATTTCAATGAAACCTCGTTTTTTTTTATTTTCACACAATGTGTTATGAAAATGAGGCAAGCAAATCCAGCAGCTGTTATGTAATTCCACGTTCGAATATGATAAATCTTTGATCTTAATTGAAATCTAGCAACTGAGTATAAAAAAAAAAAAAAACCAATATTGTGTTATATTTTACTTTTTAGCCGGTTTTATCATTTAAATTATACGTAATATTACTAAGAATGTTTTGCCATTCACAAACTTTAATTTGTAATTAGTAAAAAGGTGCAAAAGTTTAAAAAAATACTAGTTACCGGGTGGTAACTGGGACCATAACAGGAATACGTACGTCTACCTTAGGTTGTGAGTAGATGCGATGAAAGTCTGTCTATCGGCAAGGACAGCTTTCTTCAAATCTAGTTTTCATGTAAATTACGTATTTATCAGCACTATACTTTTACAGTAAAAGGGAGGAATAATAAAGGCATTCCTAGGTTTATGTCGGAATTTTAACGATGTCTTGTCGTTGAACGGCAGTGGATGATAAAATTCCAAGTTCCATAACTTTTGCCAGTGGCTTCGCTCCCGTGGAGTTCGGAAATAACTTCCGGGAACGGGAACGTACTACCGGGATAAAAAGTATTCTATGTGTGAATTCAAGTTATTAACTATCTGTGTGTCCGTGCGTTAGTTTTTGCGTGATTAAGTTACAAACATTCAAACTTTCACATTTATAATATTAAGTAGGATATAGTAGGATAGCAGGATACATATCGGAGTTAATTAGTACTGATCACAGAGTTCGTTTTATAACCTTGTGACCTGAAAAATGTACACAATATCTCACGGTATGCATGATAATTATACCAATGAATAGCTTACATCAAGCACTTACTTATTATCTAAACATAATAATATAACTGGAAGAAATTGTAGAAACGCTACGTTATAATTATAGTAATACAGATAGCCGCAGTTCGTCCTCCTGCCAAAATCGATTTGAAGTAAGTACTAAATTAGACGAACTCGTTATTATGGAGTAGGCATACTAGCTGAGTCCGTGACTCCACGTGTGTGCGTGGAAATCTGACTTCCACGCACATGGAAAAAAATCAAAACAAAAATGCAGCTGACTAAATTAAGAACCACCTCCTTTTATTGAAGTCGGCTAAAATGAGGGAAAACTGTGGAAGATCGACGGTTTGACCAGTTTGTAACGGTATTGCTCTGCCGCCACATTTTTTATTCTAGAGCCAACGCAAGATTTAGAAGGGACAGAGCGATTAAAATAGTATTGTTATCTGAAGCATAAAATAAATTAGCAATTTTCATACAGATTTCTTAAGTATCGATTCATAGGATGTTTAGGGTAATGTTCTTTGAACCATGTGTATAATCCATCATTGTTATCCACACTAACGCAGTCCATAGCTCCAGGGACTCCCCTGCTATTGAATGCCACAGAACTCGATCATGGGCCACTTTCATCCATGAGTTTATTAATACCTTCACGATAGTTAGTTAGGTATTATTATTAGTATAGCTATTATTATTATTCGTTTATTCATTTTATACCTTATTTACTACATTTTTAAATATTTTTATAAAAGTAACTTTAAAAAAAAAACATTTAAAAATATAAAAAATAGCGGTCCGCCGGTAACGGGAGCAGGGTCCAAGCTACCGGTGGTTAGGGCTCCAGAGACAGGAACCTCCTCACGATGCGAGCCGTATCGAGGAGTACTGCCTTCTGAATCAGGCCTTTGATCCAACCGCCTAACGAGAGCCTCGAGAGATGTTGATCGAGGCTTTCGGCCATCAGTCCATTGGCTGATACGACAATCGGCACAATTACAGCCGAGTTCACATTCCACATGTCAACAACCTCGTGTGCTAAGTCGAGATACTTAATCTGTTTCTCTTTCTCAGCTTTCACGAGGTTCCCGTCATGCGGAATGGTAACATCGACTATCATTGTGCGGCGCGCTAACCGATCTATCACCACTATATCAGGCTTATTGGCTACAATAGTCCTGTCAGTAATGATAGACCGGTCCCAGTACAACGTGACATGGTCATTTTCAAGAACTGGGTCGGGCACATACTTGTAATACGGTACCTCAGAATCCACAAGTTTATATTGCAAAGCAAGTTGCTGGTGAATAATCCTGGCTACTTGGTTATGTCTGTGCAAGTACTCGCCGTTAGCCAGCCGAGAACAACCAGAGATAATATGTCTGATGGACTCACCTGGATGGTGACATGCCCGACACACGTCAACCGTCCCGTCCTTCATAATATGTCTCCGGTAGTTATTCGTCAGGATAACTTCATCCATAATTGCACAGACGAAACCTTCAGTTTCCCCGAAAAGGTCACCAAAACGTAGCCAGGATACGGACGCCAAGAAATCAACACCGGGTTCATGGAGAGCCCGATAGAAGCGCCCGTGAAGCTCCTTGTTTCGCCATATTTCCTTGCGGTCATCGATAGTTAGTATAACAGGTTTGCGCCAGTTCTCTTTAGCCATGGACAGCGGGGTGAGCCCCTTGTCCACTGCGATCACATCACGGTGCATACCCACTTCGGTTTTTAAAAAATATTCCCTGAGACTGCACACCTCGCGGTTGTGGAGGGTCTTCGCATTTAAAAAGCCTCGACCCCCGCACTTCCGCGGGATGTACAGTCTCATCACCGATGATCGTGGGTGATGCATCCGGTTTGCAGTCAGCAGTGTACGGACTCGTCGATCCAGGGCGTCGAGTTCAGTCTGAGTCCATTTGAGTATGCCGAAAGAGTACATCAAAACAGGCATGACCCAACCGTTGAAGGCGCGCACCTTGTTTCCGCCTGAAAGAAGACTAATTAATACCTTCTTCAGGCGACCAAAGAAGCGCTCCCTCAACGATTGCTTCATGTCAGCAGTGTTGATGCCTAACGCTTCCGACATACCCAAATACTTATAGCTTTCGGATGAAGAGAGGGACCTGAGGTGTATGGAATCTGAGAGTTGAATTCCCTCGGATTCCATAATCTCACCTCGCTTTACATGCATGACTGCACATTTGTCCACACCAAATTCCATCCTGATGGCGCTACTAAAAGTTGCAGTGACCTTCAGTAGTTCCATCAGTTGCAATTTGTTGGGGGCAAAGAGTTTAAGGTCATCCATGTATAGGAGGTGAGATATAACCTCACCACCTCTCCTCAGCCGAAAGCCTAGACCTGAATCCTCCAGCAGAGTGCTTAGAGGATTCAGGGCTAAGCAAAACCAAAGTGGACTCAAGCTGTCGCCCTGAAATATTCCCCGTTTGATCCATACAGGCTCATCATTCCCTTGGATCTGTGGACATCCTGGATAGCGAAGGACTGTTCTCCATTGCCCCATGCACGACTCAAGGAAGGTGCGTAGAGTTGCATTAATTTTGTACAACTCCAGCACTTTCATGAGCCATGCATGTGGCACCGAGTCGTAGGCCTTCTTATAATCTATCCAGCATGTCGACAGATCTTTGCGGGATCGACGAACCTGTTGGCTTATGGCCATGTCGATGAGGAGTAGCTCCTTAGTACCGCGGGACCCGTTCCTACATCCATTTTGAGAGGGAGACATGATCGAGTTATTCTCAATATGCGTATTAATTTTCGTTCTCAAAATGGATGTAAGAAGTTTATAAATCGTCGACAAACATGTGATTGGTCTATAATTCTTGGGTTCCGCGGGACTACCTGACTTATAGAGCAGGTGGGTAACACCTGCTGTTAGAAACCATGGTAGCGACCCAGACTCTAAGGATGACTGGAATTGAGATGCCAGTCGACTGTGTGAACTAGTAAGCCATTTTAACCAAAAGTTATGCAGTCCGTCCGGTCCCGGTGATTTCCAATTGAGTAACGGACGGACTGCTCTGGCCACGTCTATTGGCGTAATGAACACGCGTTCCATTTCTGGTATTGGTTCACACAATCGCTTGACATCCTGCATCCAGTCTGCCTCAACGTGACAGACGAGCACCGACCAAATGCTCCGCCAAAATGCACTCGTGGCGGCATCATCCGGGCGGCACACGTCCATCACATTTTGTTCGGGTCGCTCCCAAGCTCTATATACCCACCTCTCATCGCTCTGGAACATGCGGTTCTGCGTGTATCGGTCAACCCGCCGCCTATACCGCCGAATACGGTTCGCCCATGCACAGACTTTCTGCTTCAGGAAGTCGATGCGCTCTGTGACACGGGACATGTATTCTGGAGGACTGATTCCAGTCCCCGAGAAAGCCCGCTTCACAAAGCGCATCACTCGTGGTCGTGTGTTGCCCTCCCTGAAGCAGTATAGTTTGCCGATGAGTACCCTGGCCCCATCAATACGACGCTCGATCCTGCACTGCCAGGCTGGTGCGGCTGGTTTCGGTCGAGAAGCTCCGTCACAGCTTGGAAACTTGACGTTAGCTAAACGACATGCCGCAACAGCCGCGCAATACAGGATCGAGTGTGTATCAACGAGATCCTCGCTGCTCTCAAAGAAATACGTAAGCTGCGAGTCCAAGGCACACACCAGCGCCCTATTTTTTTTGTGCATAGGTAACCGTGGTAATCGGGGTCTAAGTTCGGTCGGAGTGGACCGATACTCGCGAAACGCATCCTCCAGTGCGCTCCTCAGTCGGGTGTTGTACTGGCTACTTACTGTGGCAACCCTATCATCTTCTTCAACACGATTGGACCGCGGCGAGATTGCATCCATAGGTGACACATGTCCCGCGGTTTGTGTCGGAGTTGGAACGATATGGTTGCTCAGTACGTCTGAGCGCAGCCTATCAAGTGCGGTGTCGTCCAACCTGTGATTGCGTTGGATGACCCGCACCTGATCCGACAGTCGTTGGGCCGAGACGTTGACGGTTGGTTCTAGTACCTGAAATAGAGACAGCATCCTTTCGCGGTACGCAGTGAGGTTAGTTCCCCCCTCTGTAGACCCGTAATATGCGCGCATGACGTTCTCGTTCATAGACTGAGTCCATCTCATGCGCTGCACACAACCACCGGCAGCGGGGACCCGGCTCGGGGCCGGATGACCCCTAAGTCCCAAGCTCCTCGGTGGCCGGCCTCTCCCCTGCCGACGTACAGGTATTGGCGACGTCGGCGGGGAAAAATATTCGTCGCTCGAGCTCGACGCAACTGCCATGGCCGGTGTCACAGCACTCTCAATGGGGCTGGGTTCCGGCGGCGGCGAGGCGGAGCTGAGCGACGACTCCGGGGGTGGTAGGCGTGCATTTCGAGTTGCTGATCTCGTCAACATTGCATGTTAATCATATTCCATATTTTTCTTCATAGAAGGCTGAATTTGACAGCCGTCATTTTTGGGTATTCTGTATTTTCTTTTAGTTTTTTCATTTTGTTTATGTTGTTTATTGTAGATTTATTTATGGTTTTATTCTGAAGGCTTTGTTGTGATTTTTGTACTATGTAGCTCACGGGAATTAATAAAAACAGGAAATAGGAGATATGAAAAAAAATTTACGTGGTTGACGTATCAGTGTTGCCATTTTTTTTTTTTATTATTATTATTATTATTAGTTGAACAACTAATAAAATATTAAAAAAAGAAGGCCCATGGAGGAACAGACATAGGTAAAGTACTCATAGACTTTTTTCTCAGCATATTTTTGACAGACGTGTTACATAAAAAAAAAAAAAAAAAAAAAAAAAAAAAAAATATGTAGCTCTATCAAGACGTCACTAGAGCATCTAACGGGGTCGAATTAAATGATTAAATCGCTTACATGTCCTATTATTTGCGAATATGTCAGTTCGATGATTGTTGAAATGTTGAGACTTATGATCCAGATGGGTTTTTTGCGCTGTATTAAACAATAGCGTTGTAAGGAGTATTGAAATTAAATGGAAGGTTTGCCTACATTTGAATAGATTATGGAAGCAAAGAAGGTGTCAAAGCGGAAGGCTCTCTCAGGAACTCACGGCCTACAACTCGTAAGGTTTGATTCCACTGGGCCACCACTGCCCTCTGGGCCATCACTGCTCGCTGGGCCACCACTGTTTACCGGGCTACCACTGCTCACAGGGCCACCAAAGCTCGCTGGGCTACCACTGCTTACCGGGCCACCGCTGCTTACTGGGCTACCACTGCTTACCGGGCCACCACTGCTCGCTGGGCCACCACTGCTTACCAGGCAACCTCTGCTCACGTGGCAACCACTACTCGAAATATATAATGTGCTTGTAATTAAACCAGTGCTGTGTCATGTTTAAGGATTGCAATCTCGCAGCTCATTCAACCCCGCGGGATTGTGATATGCGTGATTACTCAATCCCGTGCGGGATCACGCGGAATCCTGCATCTTTGAAATTATGTTATAAAATCAAATTGAAACTACAGATGTTTGTGTAAAAATCAACTTTTATTAAACATTTCTTATATAAATTATTTATTTTCTAGTAATGAAGTATAAGTAATTAGTAAATTACTCATTACTTATACTTAATTAATAGAAAAGAAATCATTTCTGTTGTAAATTACTAATTACTTTTAGGTACTAAATTAATAGAAAAGAAATCATTTCTGTTGCTTAATGTAAGAAATGTAGTTTTAATTTGATTTTATAACAGAATTTCAAAGATGCGGGATCCGCGAATCCGCGCTTTGAAAGTGCGGGATCCAGCAGATTAATAAAAGCAGCGGGATCCCGCGGGAATGCTTGATCCCATTTTTCGGGATTGCAATCCCTAGTCATGTGCGTGTAATGTACTCGTTGGAATAATTGCAGATACAAAAAACATTTATGCATTGTCTATGGGATCTATACTATCGGGTGGTCAACAGCCACACTCTTAAAATTTTATGCAATAAAGTTACGAAAAAAAGTCACTGGAAGTACCTACCTAAAATTTCTTCGTGCTAATCGACTTACAAGCTGTTGCGTCTACCCCAAGTAACATGAGACAAGGAAAGAAAATTATGATAACTTTGTCACATAATAATTAATTCAATCTCTAGAGAGTAAGTGAAAACGAGCGTGAAGAAGATACGTTACACTAAAGGTGTGGATTACAAAAGGGAGTGCGTAAAGAGACATCGGGTGCGCCTGAGTTGATCCACTTGCTTAGAAAGTACCGAGTGAAACCGATCCAGTAGACGTCATCCAAACACTTTTATATGCGGTTAATAGCAGTATCGTATGGTAAGGTGATTAGTGGATAATTTGCTGATGACTTGATCGGGCTATATTTAGTATTTGCATTTAAAGAGCTGGCATACGAGGAACGATGCTTAAGTACCATCATCTGAGCTTTGAAAGCATGTTTTGAGGTTTCTGGGTTTGATTCAAACCTAAAAATACGGTATCAACTAAGGAGTTTATGTCATTGTGTCCTACACGAAAACAGGACAACATCCAACCAAAATATTCCTTCTGGCTCAGGTAATTATCAAGGTTTTTCCTAAGTCAGAAGAATGAAAATGCCTCTTGTCAGTGTTGTTGCATTTTTAATAAAACATTAAAATAATAAAACACAAAAAATAATTTAAAAAAATTGTTCATTAAATTTTCACAGATTTATCCCTTACTTAAATACATAAACCAATCAGGATTGGTTCTGCTAGATCTAGTATCTCTAAAAAACAGCTGATTTGTACTGTTTACAAAACTTATTTGAAACCAGCAAAAGGTAGTGAAATACTTATAAGTAACTATTGCTGGGCGAAAGTAGCAAACGAAACCGATTCAGCGGGGGGACCAGCATAATTGGCGTTAAATACTGTTTTTGTTAATTAAACATTTTCACTTGGATAGCTTACAACGACTGCCCAATACGATGTAGAAACTATTATTTTATGCCTTCACCGAGACTGAAAGCAGGATGCTCAATTTGTATACTGCTCTATTCTATGTTTTTGTTAAAAAAAAACCTTCCTTTACACGATCTCTTGGGACAAAATCTGCGCGTATCACACTAGTAATTGCATTTCCTTTCATTTCGATAGTTTAACAACATTAATTGCATTTATACGTTACCGAGCAGAAGCATTTTTCAAGCTGTGAACTTATGTGATATAAAGTGGATGCAATTGGGCAGCTGGTTCATCAGGTAAAGATTATATGATGTTGGCCATCAGTAGGTAGATAATATCATATTTGTCAACAATCGGTCGCTAATATCATATTAGCTAGCAGTAGATGTTTTGTTTTATAATTTATTGTAATGTGTTATAGGATTATGACATGATACTTTAACACAGACGATATCATCTATACTATCCTTTGGACGATAGCTAGCGGTACTGTTTTTATCCATTAGGACCTTAAATGGTGTCTTCGTTCACCAATCTTTTAACCAGAGTGAAAATGTTAAAATAGTCGTTAATTGTACCTACTAAGCTATAATAATCATTATTCAGCTGAAGTTACCTGCAGTTACCAAACTATGAAGAGTGGTCACGAATCCAAAGGCTGAAGACTGACAGACAAATTGAAAGAAGGCCTCCTTTTACCGCTTTTACTAGTCGACATACGGCCTGTTTCACCTGACACGATGATTTTGTTGATGATAGGTACAAGTTTATCACGAGGCGAGTTAAGTGGCTGTCGTCAGTTTCAACCACGAAACATACTGAAATATTAAATAGGCATCATTTTGGTTAAGTTGCGTACGTAATGTGCCTTTTCATGTATATGCGTAACAAAAATCTTATAATGTGACAATTTGACGAGGTACTTTTAGTGCGTGCAAAAAATGGTCACGACTTGGCACGCATAGATCACTCATTTTTAGGAAGTTAAGTAATGGTTTGACGTGATGGCTTGAAATAAACATGCTTATATGTTTTCCCACTGAAGTACACATTATTTTCATTTCAATTCATTTTATGGGAACAAAGACGCTGCATACTGAAACTTGGAAAGAAGTAACATACCGAAGAGTTGAACAAAACAAATTAGTTATACACATATTGCACTTGATTTTGCGGAACATTTTAAGTTTCAGTGTATCACAGTGATTAATGAACTATGGTTAGGATTGGTAAGATCTGCTGTGAAGATAAGTAAGTTGAAAAAGGAAGTCGTGTCTACGAAATATCCGACGGTATCTTAAGTGCAAGATACTTATGTGTCTGTATTTAGTTATGAGGATACGTATCATTTGTCTAATAATGTATATTGCGGCGAAGTATGATAGAAGGATCTGTTCAAATAATCATCGCATTACTCTAGAAATTGGGACATATAAGTCAGGATTAAATTGCTCCAAGAAAATTACTCATATCGTACTTATACTCAAATGAATTTTAGGACATTCCGAGTACGTTAATAATGATTAAAATGTTAATAATAAATATCTCTGAACAATCATCAAGCTCAAATGATTACAATCATAATGAAGAAGTTAACATGACAGGTGCAAGAGAAAGCCCAGTATTATTTTGATCAGCAAGTGAGCTATAATTTGGAAACAAATGTGCAGCAAATAAAACAAAAGAGCATTCCACTTTTACCGAACTGGCTGTAAATTAATAAAGACTTTATGACAGTGGAAAAGGGTTTAAGATCATCTGTTGCTCTTTATCCAAGGGAAATTAGGTATTTTTTGCAGCAAAAAGTGATTATTTGACAACTGTTGACAACAGTAAATTCTTTTTTAATACCTTTGTTCGTCGACCATATTTCTTTTGACAAAATAAGACAAAATTTTTCAGCTTATAAAAAATATAATTGAGACAAGACTTACGTTGCCGACAATGTTTCTCATCTTTGTTTTAATTATTTAATATACATCTTGTAAGCTTTATGCAACTGTACTCGACTCATCAGATTGCACTTTTGTTGATGACTTATTCAAATTAATTTTGGAAATTCTGTAACCTGAATTAGTCACTATAAAACGTAGTCAGTTAATTTCTGAATATAAATTAGTTTTTGCTTACGGCACTATTACAAGGTCTCATCGTTTCCAAAAACTTAATTACCAAGACCACTCCTGATGATTCAAGATTTAAGTTCTATGTAAGTTACGAAAGCTTTGCTTAATAAGGCAGTGAATGTCTTGTATGGACTTGGATACTTCATTAGGCCGTTCTAAAACACTAAAAAATATGTTTTTGATAATTTATCATCAACACAACGATTGGTAAACCGTACCGTAAACCACTTATTGTGGATCGTTGTAAACCGATTTAAAATGTCTCAAAAACACCCTAATTGTGTAACACATTATCAATCCGAATCTGAATAATTTCGAAGGATATTGCTAATCCATTGCTTCATATGTTCGAAAAATTTATCTGCTCTACAATTGCGTTATTTACGTTCAACAGAACTGTCAAAATGAAAGCCATTTTTACTATTAGTGTGTTACGTAATCGCCCCGCAACTTAGGGATTGTTGGAGGTCGTTTAAAATATCTTCTGTCCTGTCTGTTGTTCCCGAATCACTTAAGAGTGATTGAACCATTTTGCAACAAAGACCTTGCACAAAAACCTAGCTTTATAGTTCTTTTAGTCACAGTCACAGTCCGTTTTAAATTCCCAACTTGTATTCATCGAAAACAGCTAATGGACTTGAACGTGAATTTTACCACTTTTCACATCACGACATCTTTTATAATACCAAAATTACCTTCAAAGATTCTTTCGTGACTTAAATTTCATATCTCATGAGCCTCTCTCGATAATGTGAAAGAAAAACCATCTCGTTATTACATAACCTAAACGTTGAAGTACATAATCATCTCGTCATTAATGGCGGATGTGACCAATAATAGTAAGAATAAAAATGAACACCAGTTTTATTTGTTTAGCGGTCACAAAGTATGTGGGAATGAATGTATGTGAATTGTGTAAGTTTGATGCTATTTCGTGAGGTAGCCTTGAAAAGCTTTTGCTTTGTATTTGAATTAATGGCTATAAGAATGAGGTCCTGTTCTTGTTATGCAACACATTTTTGACGGCGGTTTTTGCATAAGTTAATCTTCTCTCGATAAACATAACATTTGGCAGAGTTGTAGCTTTAGTAGACCCACATTTCGCCAGTTAAGTATGTTTGTGTGCTATGTAATGGGAGGCGAGCCTAATGCCATCACCCGGACACAAATTCAGACTGCGGGCTGCTACTGAGAAATTCCAGATAGAAAAACCCAATATCAACAGCTCAGGTATCTGTATTTATAACACGGAATATCAGACCAGAAACTATGACATGAATTTATATTCTTCAAGATGGACTTTGATCGAGTATTACACTCAGTTATAGTTTCCAGCAAACCTATCGGTAAGTGTATTTGAACCACAATACAAAAGATCGCAGTCTAGCATCATCAACTTTTCCACCTTAAAAATTCGCTTTTTCCAAACAATTGTCACAGTACTGTAGGTACCTGAAGTGTTTGTAAACTTCATTCATATAATGTCGATGTCACTTTCGATTGAATGAGCAATGGTTCCGTTAGAAACAAAATTTAACAATACTAGCTGTTGCCACGACTTCGTCTGCGATCCAGGATGAAAAGTAGCCCATATCCTTAACCAGGTCATGGCCTATCTGTGTGTTAGATTTCATGCAAATCAGATCAGCAGTCTTAGCGTGAAAGCGTAACAAACAAACAAACAAAATTAATTTCGAATTTATAATAAGTTAGGATTGTGAGCACGTACTATATTAGAATCAAGCAACAAAACCTTTGAAACAAAAGAATTAACATAGCGACTACTAAAAGAGACATTAGGTAATGGCATTAACACCCCACTATTAAGGTGATATCGATTCACTTCGATAGCATACCATAATCTTTCCACAGTCCGTTCTTGTCTAGTGGCTTTATAATAGCAACAGTAACCACTAGAATTGTCTTCTAATTATATAGTTTTAGACTTCAGGCGACGGCCTAACACTTATGGTAGCCTAGTACTTAAGGTAGCTACATAACACAACGTTTTGTTATAATTCTATTGTTCACGAAGAAATTCTGCGCTGTGGCCAGAAGGAAGATATTACTCGGATTTCTACATCTGCGATTGTTGGGAGTTATTTATTTTATTGTGAACTAGCGACCCGCCCCTGCTTTGCATGGCTTTTTAGGAATTAACAAAACGTCGTGATGTTTTTATTGAAGTTAAAACTTCTTTAGCCGCGTTGAGCGAGTTTTCGTAGGAGCAAAACTTATGGGTATGCGTCATCGACATGCTAATGTGACCGCGTCACCGAACACTTGTGGTACGGAATCCTTCTTGTGCGTGTCCGACTCGCACTTGGAAGGTTTTTTTCCAAAGTATTTAGTTTTTGTTTTATATGTAACTTTAATGTTATATGTATTTGTATCACAGGTACGCATAAACCTTCCAGAATTAATTCTCTAAATTATGGTGAAAACTGCATCAAAATCCGACACATAGGTACATAAAAGACGATTTTAATAATATATAATGTAGGTATAGATATACAAGCAGTAAAATTTATTATTGCGTCCCCTCAATGCTCCTAGTTTATTTTAGCGTTTATAACCTACAAAAAAAACAAAAGGTGAATATTTGTACAAACAATTACAGCACTACAGTAGGTAATGTTGCAGTTGATTCCTTCAAGAATGTTTTATTGTACCTTTTGTATGACGTCAATCTTCTATGTGTGTATGGAATTAAGTATGTCACTAGTATAAACAATTGCTGCTGGACCACTTTCAATAAATATTTGCAACTAGCATAACTTCCTTTGATTGATTAATGGCCAACTTATTGCTGGCTAGCAACATCAGATATGAATAATAACGATAACAAATGATCTCTAATAAATTGGATTTCAATTCAATTACTTGTCGGAATGTATGCTTGAAATTTTAAGGAGCCATTTTTATGTGGTGCCCGACTTTTACATCGTGGAATAGCACAGATGAAACTACATATATTATGTATACACTCCCGGACTCCTAAATCGAGCCACCGAGTTTTGAAGCCGATGTACTTACTAGCCATAATTTTGGTGTCGTCATTGTTCCAAAATTGAATTCACGAACATTTCATAAGATAAGAACTTCATACAAAGTGCAGGGTGGCTCAATTTAGGGGTCTTAATTTTTTTTAGAAGCTATTTGGTTTTCGCGGTGCCCGACTGACAGCGTGGAAGTCTGTAAATTACATAATTGCACTGATGAAACTATGTACACTCCCGGACTTCTAAATCGAGCCACCGCGCACCGTGCAATTCCATGTGATTTTTATAGGCGTAAAGTATCAAATTAATAATGAGTCATAAAATAAGCTTTTATGCAGTTTTGACGCCGATGAAGAAGATACTGGCCATAATTTTGGTGTCGTCATTGTTTTAAACTTGAATTCACGACCATTTAGACAGACATGGACTTGCAAACAAATGCAATTACAAACAACAAAAAATGACAGTAAACCAACTGCGATTGCTGCTATCGCATAAATATGCATTGTTTTGGCCCCAAGGATGATGAAATTTCGAATTGGTGTGGGTAGGTACTCTAACTAAAAAGTGAAAAATTAAATAAATGATAAAAGCAAAACAAAAAACTTCCGGAAAACACTTTAAAGTGAAATATAACTTCAGTTTCGAAAGGCGGTGACAAAAAATTTAAATACATATCCAAAATCATAGACTTCCGAAATTAAAATTATTTTTCACTTTGTACTTAGTGTCTTTCTGGAAGTCGCAATTTGTGTTTTGTTGAACTTACGCACTTTGGTTTGGAGCCGCTGGGAACAATTTGAGTATTTTGTTATTTTAACAAATAAAATTATGGAGCTCTTGGGAATCAATGTATGGAAAGAAATTGCTAGGAGAACAAAAAATTTGGAGCTCCTGGGAGTAAGCTTAATGGCTTATTACCATATATGTTGTATGTTATAGGGTATCACATAGCTGGTATATTGATAATAATAAGATATAAAACACATGTGATGAAAATGTACAAAAGGCCCGGACAATGTGAAATGTACTACATGTGCTGCTGCATCTGTTTGAATGATTGATAAATGATAAATGATATATTTCTGTAAGCCTACTTACAAAAATATGCTTGACGTGTAAAAATGTTTGTACAAACCTATTTGTACAAACATTTTTACACGTCAAGCATATTTTTAAAACTAGATGAGGTCGGCGTTTCCTATCTGACTACTCTGAGAAGAAAGGCCGAAACAAACTCAGAGGTCACAGTCTCTTTTAAAGTCCAGACATAATCTTGGTCAGATCATGTGAAGACCATGTGGACTGGTGTCTGAAATGGTCTTTTGAGAAAAGAACCACACAGATTAAGTGGACCTGTCCAATTAGTGTATGCATTTATCAGTAATCATGCAGCTCAACTCATTAGATTAGATTAGATCTTATATCAGATATAAGTAAAATGAACTACGTTTGTTATGATTGCGTACGCAAATCCATAGGGTGAAAATAGAACCGTGTCGTCAGTTAGTCAGCCCGCCCCCGTCCGTCGCGTCGGTCTGCCATAGGGCTGTTTCCTCTTAACGGTAATAGGTTACTGTAATAAAAAGAAGGTAAAGTATATATTTTTTTGGTAGTACGGAACCCTTAGTGTTATTACGGCACTTAGCCTGTTTTTCATTTATTCGTAACATTCGTATTCATGTTCATTTATACATAAATGTAAGAATAAAAAAGATGTTACATCGTTCTATCTTTAGTTACCTATAAACAGAATCAATGAAATAATGACATGTAAAATATTACTTTAAACATTAAATAACACTAGGTGCATACTTTGAACTGCAATAGAAATACTAAACAATGTGAAGATATCATTCTGATTTATTATAAATACAGGGTACCCTTCAATTTCCTATGACAGGTTGATCTCCTTTGCATAAAATTGAGCTCATCATAACAGCAAACGTGATATGATTGCCTTTCTGTACGCCAATATGTAGAGTAGTGCGGTATTTAACAACAAACGGCCGATACGCGCGACCACTTTCCGAGCGGGCAGCCGTCCGAACGCATTTGCCATCCATGACTTTTTAATAAAAACAAGTGCGTATTTCTAATTCAATCATTTACTATTAAAAATAAAACCTTCAATAATTATCAGTGTAATTTTTCCCTTTGCATGAAGTAAAAATAATTAAAAAAACAAACGCAATTTTCGGTTTTCGAATTTCCCGCGCAAATTGTGACATGCTAATGACATGAGATGTGCACACAGTGGGTCAATTAACGAGTGCAATGAATTGTCAAGCAAAGTTTTTCTTTTTTAACTGATGGTTTGTTCAAATTATAGGATTTCATACGCTGCGCTTGCGTGGACGGCCTGCAACGACGGATATGAAGACAGACAGTTGAAGTTGTCATCGAAGCAAGGAGGCAAGATGCGGTGAACTGTAGGTCTGTGTTGTGACTTTCAACTCAGTGATCGTGAATATTGGTGATTTGTGACTGAATTTACTTTAGATGCGGGACTCTGTGCTGTGATAAACAATTCAACATGTTTTTCATGAAGGTGAGCATAATTTTTAGTTTATTCGAGAAATACGTATGAGAATAAGTTTACAGTTATTTAATATTTAAACAACGATATACATTTTCGGCCCCTATTACATGGTATATTAAACATAACCGAGGAACTGTGGGTGTTACTTTAGGTACACTTCTGCCAAACCCTTCGCTATCGAGTCGTGATTTTATGTTCTGTTATATTTTAAAAGTTGTTCAAATACTTTCTTAACTTTATTTCTCCAAACATTGATGCAATCGGTCCAACTAAATCGAAGACTTATAGGAAGGTACGCTAATTGAAAGCTAAATCGGATCTTCGTTCCTAACTATAGGTACCTACCTGTACCTAGCTACTGCATAGTTTACAAACTTAGCAAAAAAAGCTTCCTATCTTCAACACAGCATACCTTTTGCCTTATGAAATCTTCTAGTTGCTAACAAACTAGATTAAAAAAAAAATCCTCTCAGAGTTTTTATAAATTAATACTTATTTGCGAACTTTGAACCGGTAAATCAAGACGAACTCAATGGAAAGCCCGTCTACTAATATGTACTATATTTATACCGGGTGTCAGGGACATCATGGATTCTTCGGTACCTACATGATTCTAGACCAAAGTAGAAATTAAATGTCGATTATAAAAATATTTATCTGCTTTTTCATAGAAAAGTGCAATACCTACGTGACTAAAACGTATGGAATATGGAACAGCAGATTTTTTTTAATAACCGGCGAATAATTTCAACTCAGGCTCATAATCATATTTATACTGAATTCATGGTAACAGGTTGCATTGTGGTTACCTCTTACCACTGTGTATAATGCTTTCGTAAATCTGAAGTATATTTGGAAAATAGGTTTTGAAAAAAAAAAATTAAGACACAATATGGCGCCAAACATAGGCCATTTTTTTTCAAATTTGGCATACCCAGTATCACTCTCACAATTAAGACGAATCTAACGGCACCTCTCAAGCTAAAATCGATTAAGCCGTTTACGCTACAGAGCGTGCCAAAGTAATATACATACTTACATACATACGTACATACATACATACACTCGAAAAACATAACCCTACTTCTGGCGCAGTGGGGTAAAAATTAAAGTGACCTTTATTTTTAATCATATTCAATATGAGAGAAAGAGTACCATATATGATGATATGATGATTAAAATCATCAT
Source organism: Polymixis lichenea (assembly GCA_949091785.1). NCBI lineage: Eukaryota > Metazoa > Arthropoda > Insecta > Lepidoptera > Noctuidae > Polymixis > Polymixis lichenea. Next base: position 15,751,627 of record OX420943.1, on the reverse strand, counting down.
TTCGTGTTGGTTCAAAGCTACAGAGTAATATTTTGTAAACAAAACCAGTTACACAATTTCTATGCTAGTGACAGAATATGTTTTTAATTATTATCGGATGTTTTGATAGAAAACAATAGTATTTGGAATAGAAAACAACTGTTTTGGCAGTTGTCACAATAGGCGAACAATAAACAGTGTGATACATTTAGTTTCATAACAACAAAACAGTGATTAGGTAATTCCGTATAGGCATAGATACATAGTCCTTATGTATTTTGTAATAAGGACGGAATTGCAAAGTAAAAATAAAAATAAACATTTACTTTGTACCAAACAAGCACTGGGCCCGCGTGATGGATTACGGCCTACTTCCTCACACAGAGGAGCAATGGAAACATAGGCTGCTTATGATAGTTGTAAGTAGGTACACATTTTAAAAACCTGTCAAACTGCGTAACTGACTGATCCATGCAGTGTCATTCATCATATCCTACAGAATAAAAAGAAAAAGTTCAGGGAAGCCACCGATTTTTTGTACTGTATAGGCTGAAAGGTCATCAAAAGTGCAGTATTTTTATAGTAGACTACCTTACGCGATAGACGTTACCCTGTCTTTTCAGTTGGTTTATACAAAACATCCCGTAGAAAGAAGGACGTTAAATTTGACACCAAGTTTGGATTTTTTCAAATTTTTCTTTCCATAAAAACCGAATTAGGACATTTTAGAACAAAAAGATACAAATTGGTCTAGCCGTTCTCAAGTGACGTGATTATAGGTATCAAAAAGCACAAATAGAAGAACGTAGAAGAAAGATTTATTTACTTATCAAACTTCTTTGCATTTCAGAATGTGTGAAATGGGGGTCTGACGGAATTAATATTAAAAGTTAATTTAATTATAACAGATTATTAAAATAAGTAACATAATTATCTGCGTACTACTACTCTATGTAAGTACATTTTCTAAGATGCAACGTCAAAGTAAAAAAGTTCAAAAACAATTTTAGAATCCACGTTTTGAATTCACAAAGATGTATCTTAGTTTATGTCTATGTGAATAATACAATAACGGTCATTTGTATGGGATTCTAGGAAGTAAAGAATGAGAAAGCTAGTAGGTAGTTGTTACTTGGAAATCATTTTCATTCAATACATATAAGCACACGTGGACATTACTGGGTGCTCTGACCATTTTCTTTACCATACAATAGGTATTAAATGCACTTGGAAATTTTAACAGCCGAGTACCTTTTATAAACAGTGAATGTGTCAATCAGTAATGTTTAAGTATTACGATTATAACATTATGTTAAAATTTAAGTTCAAATTTTGATTTTCGCCGTTTTTCATGACCAAATACAAATATTTTAGTCCACATAAACCTACGTGAGCACTTATGAAACGTCAGTAGCTAGGTGCATGATCGCAATAAGTCTATTCCTATGGAGAAGAGCCAGCAAGAAACTCCACGGTTAATCTTTAAAAAATAATTGGCTTGGATTATAAAAACTCCAGGCTTCTTTCTCATCCCATCTCATCTTTCCCATATCTTCCCATGGGTGTCGTAGGAGGCGACTAAGGGACTTACAAGAGAATGGGCAGCAGAGTTCTCTATGCATTTTACCACCATACTGCGATCGCCAACCCGCCTGCCAAGCGTGGCGATTATGGCAAGCCCCTCCCCCAAACTGGGGAGGCCTATGTCCAGCAGTGGATGTCTTCCGGCTGAAATGATGATGATTAGGCTTCTTTCAGAATGCGCCACAATTTATGAAATTTTAAGAAAAAAAAATAGAGAAACACATAACTGGTATATTTGAATTTTGTGTAAAAATACTCGAGTCATGTCATCATCCAAAACAGTTTTGTTTTTCTGATGTGGAGAAAACTGGGTCAAAGCATGAACATTTAAAGTTCTGCAATATAAAAATAAGGAGTTTACAATACAATAAGATTGTAACATCTCTTGATTCTATATTGAATTATGATTGCATTGTAACACTTGCACTGTTCACCAAAATAGTAGAAAGAAAATTATGTGAACTAAAAAACCTTGCTAGCAAATATTCAAATGACGCTATTGTGGTCTAGCAACAACACGTAACATCACCCCTGTAATCCCCGAAGGGTTAGGCAGAGGAGTATCTGTAGTACACCAGCGGCGAGGTGTCAGTTTTTCTAAGAGAGAAGCCGGCGCGAAGCTGGCTTTTATCAAAAAAGAAAACTTACTATCATTCTAAAATTAATATAAAGAATTAAATACAATAAAATTGAATAGCTGAAAACCAAATAAAATGTGCAATATTCCTCCATCTCGTTCTCGCTGACGTATTTTTTCAAAATCCGTCTCTATCGTAACCCGTTGTACAGCGGCTTGCTCTCATCCATATCAAGCGGTGCCACGGGACCTAAAGTGACATCATTACTGGATCGTTGTGGTATGAATTTTTATTTCCCAATTATGACGTTTTGACACCGAGTTAATATAGAACATTTTTTGGTTGTTGTAGTAATACACAGCTAAAAACAAACGGTTCTGTTGTTTGAATGTTATAGCGAATTAAATACCTGTAGTGTAACTATATTTTTTGGCATTAGTAGACACAATTGATGTGCCATTTTTCAAAAGCGGTAGAGATGCGAATCACCGAAGGGAAGCCGGTAGGAAGTAGGAATCGTGTTATATGGTGCTTCGCCACTGTAGTACACCTACATTTTGCCAGCTCCGTTTAACTCACATGTAATAGGAAGCCAGCCTATTGCCATCAACTGGGGACAACCCGACTCCGGGTCTGCTACTGAAAAGTCCCTGATGAACAGCAGTAGCGATTGGAACCATTCGATAAACGAGGCAGTCTAATTAAAAAATATTTTCTGGTATTGGTACTTTCAAGAAGTTTAAGAGGTTTGAAAGGAGAAAGGGGAGGAAATTGCTCAACAGTGGGACAAGTTAAACGTCAGTTTGAAAACATTGTAAAAGCCAATTATTTTTAAAAGAGTAACCGTGGAGTTTCTTGCCGGCTCTTCTCGGAACCATGCACCTAGCTTCTAAAATTTAAATATTTTCAGTAAAAGACGTGAAAGAGACAACTACAGAACTAAAAACTTTGATTTTGAAATATTTACTAATAGGTAATGAGTAAGAAGTTTAGGTACTATATATACCCATTTACGATTTAATGAATCGCCTACAGTATCTGCACAAGTAGTTTTGACCATACAAAAACTTTACAACTGTTAAATAAAATGTGGGCGTCATTGCTTGAATTCGTGAAATAACTTGGAGACGTAACCTACACTATACCATGTGTGGTACAATATCATTCCAAGTTAATTGCCATTAATTACTATTGTACCGGAAAGTTGAGAATTTAAACCCAAATAAGTAAATTAGTGATTATTTTATTACGAAATTTACTTTTTATTAAATTTTTTAATGTTCACAGCTGGGGCTTGAGTAACTGCAATTATTGCGTCCACAAAACCAATAATCCAGTCATAAAGTAGTTCTACCAATTATTGGATGGATTAGTGTGAAAGGGTTTATGTAAGCTTCTAGCTTGATGTAGATACAATCTCTAATTACCGGCTCCGTTCCCTGATTCAGATTCTTTTCGATAATGAATCGAGTCGATGGGGAATTAATGATATAATACTTAGTCATAATAATAACATAGTCTTTTAATTCCTTTAGCATGCACCAATTTTAATTCAAAATTAAGCGAATAAAAGGCAAACGAGTCTATAATCGAGGTTTTGAATTTTAGGAGTAGGTTCACGATAGGATGGACCAGAAGGTCCATCTTTTTAGAGCTAGGAAAATCTCGCTCTACTGGCGATACCTGCTCCCGTAGCCAATAGGCTGTAGGTCACAGTTTCAAACAAGCCGTGTCCACAATTAAACCGAGATTTCTTGTAATTTTGTGAAGGCAAAAACACCTTATTTGGGATCAAAATATTACGACCTCCACTGATTTAATACAGACTTTTTGCCAGAATTATCTTGATGAGTACCAATCTTACGTAATGTTGTGAAAAGTAAGTAGGTACAAGAAACAATATAATGGTCAATTTCTTGTATTTTAAATATCACTTGTATTCAGGTCAGGTCATCATTTTGGCCAGGCTTACCAGCTTACACTTGGGTAAGACTGGTCAAAATGATAACCTGCACCCTAATTGCATAACAAATTATTATCCATCAGAATCTGTATCATTTTAAAGGGTATTGCTAATCCATTGCGTCATATGTTCGAAAAATTTGTCTGCTCAGCAACGTAAATAACGCAATGAATATTGTTGAACTGTCAAAATGGAAACCATTCCTACCGTGAGTGTGTTACGCAACTACCCCTCTGACTTCTTCACTCATCATGGACTAAGAAAACTTTCTTTTCGCTTAGCGCATGGAATAGACATTCCCAAAACATTCTGGCACTTAGATTTTGCATTATTACGAATACGAAGAATAAAAGAAAAGAATTGGAGATTTGAATGCGTGAAGTACGTCCGTTTCTAATGTAATTTGGCAATTACTATTCAAGAAACATAAAGGTTCGTGTTAGAGGCAGAACTGGCAGTTCAAGCCACGAAAAATGGATATAAAACAACTTATCTACCGACATTATGAACTGTTTTACAATGATTATGAGTGAGCATAAATTATAAGATTATTTCTATGAGATCATCTACCTATATCCATTATTAATAAAATAAACAGTTTTTATAAAGAAATAGTTGTTAAAAAAACTGTCAATAGTTATCTGTCGATAATCAAGTCTAAAAAAATTCATAGTTAATATTTTTAATTGAATATCGATAGGTATAATATTGACATTTGATTAATAAGCAAAAGTGAAATGAAGAAAGTGTATCATTTACATACAAATGCATGCGGGTAATGCTATTTAGCGACCACATTCAAGGTTCATACCTACCATACTCCCAATTTATATCGGATTTGTTAATTGGATACAGTTAACCACGGAACGTAATTGCATTTACTGGATGAACATCAGAATTATTTGATGTTCAAGATTAATCACAATTTTTCCATTTTTATTAAGCCGCATGATTCGTCAATCTACTTACCTAAGATAAATCCATATGGTAGTAGACTACCATATGGATTTTTATTACTTACCTAAGATAAATCCATATGGTAGTAGACTACCATATGGATTTTTATTAGGTAAGTAGATTGATGAACCTAAAACCCCACTGTTCCGTCTATGTTACAGAGGGGTTTTATAGTTGGTAAGAATCCGACATAACCCTCCGTTCTCCGCAGAGGAATTCCATGAGGATTTACCAACGCAGAAAAAAACGGTCTGGCGTGTAATTTTGCACAAGAGTGCATTTTATGAGGAAGATGACTAAGGAAAGATTTTGGAAAATGCATGGGGATATAAAGAGTTCCATAGGATTTCCTAAACTTTCGCGATTACCTACGGACAATCCAAGTCCTCATTCTGCAATCAGAAATTTCGCGTCCTTACTAGGCAATTCTCACATCTAGGGTAAAACCAGGATAGTTGCCCCAGGGGTACAGTTGCCCCGATTTTGATTACTCTAGTTTCACGGATGAATTGCATGCTATTTTGTAAATCTATCAAAAGACTCTCCAACTACCACTAAGCTGACCATGTCGCATGTCTCTACGAGTATGTGATTGCATGGGAAGGCAAAATGTGATCAAAGTTTTTGCGGGATAGATGTCCTGTTTCTCGGCGGGGCATCTATCCGAAATGTAATTTATATGGATTAGGCAACTATCTCCTATGTGGGATAGATGTACCAAAATATAGAGGTCCACAAAAATCAATAATACTCTAGAAATATTAAACATTTTTGTTTTTACTTTTCATAAATTTGTGGCTAAAAAACCAAAGTATCGGCTAGTTTTTCAAGTGAAGTATTTTGGTTTTTATTCTTAGAGATATAGAGCGATGTCGAAAAGTGTTGCAACTATCCAGGTTTTACCCTATTCTGGGACATTCGTGAGGAGATCCTAATGTTAAGTATAGACAGATATTCACTAAGAATCTCATGCAACTTTCATTTTGCATAATTATTATTTATCTGCATCTAGAATTTGACACAACATAATTATGTAATAATCACATTAATACCCACGAACATATTATACCAGCTCTAGCGTATAATTTGGCTGTATCTAGGTGAACTAAGTTTCAAAATTGGTGTCAAAACCGGACGTCAAAATTCCATGTAGATTTTGTAATACAAGCGTCCCTGCTTATGGAATAATTTAGATAAAATAGAAAGGATGATCACGTATAAAAATCATGATATTAGGTAACAAAGAACTAAACGTTTTACCTAATAAAAGATTTTACATCAAAAGTTTTACAATTACATCAAAAGTTTTACAATAAATTACGCAAAATGTACATGATTGGTATCCGAAATAAAGTTAGAATGTTGTAAAACTACAAACTACTATCGATGTGAGTGATAAAACGAGCGTTAATGATTATGTTACTAAGTGCTCTCTCAATTTTAATCACACGTGCTTCTCCGCGATGCCTAGTCATCGGACCATTTTCGGTGCGAGTAAATTGGTTTTTTACCCGACAGCTCATCAACACATGCTTGTATATAATCCGACAGAGAAATTAACATTAATTACTGCTAAAGCCTAAGTAGCAAATCGTCTATTCATTCACTTGGATTAGGCACAACCAGCACATCCTTATGTGGGGAATACAAGGTTTAACCCACGATTCAATTTTCAATACCATTGCGTGTGATGTGAAATTCGAAAACAAAAGAATGAATTTCGAAAGACTTGTTTTTTTGGTTTGAAAGAGAATACATTTCACACATCAATCTACGTTATTATTATTTGAACTGGATTTACATGGGCTCGTTATGTATGATGTAAAACTATTTATTCTGCCTATTATAAAACATATTAAGCACACATCGAAGCGTTAGTTAGTTTCCAATTATTATAATGTGAAGATTATAACATATAGCAGTAAACACAGTTAATGTTAGTAATACGTAACATGGTAGGTACGTACTATCATTTAATCACATAAACAAAGTAAAAGTTTGCATTCCCGTATCTCAGTACGTTGGCAAAGTTAACCGGTTTCATAATAGGTTCTAGTCTATTTTTTGCCATTCACCTGTTTGGCGTGATATTGGGTGCGGGCGGCGGGCACGCCTCTTCACGCCGTCTCTAGCGATCTAGTGCCGCGGCGGCAAGTGGCCACTGGTGGCTACCGCCTCCGACGTTCACCTCGCTCACAACTCACTTTTCCGCTTTTACTTTCAGGTTGCTACCTTTTTTCTCGTGGCCCTTGCCGTGGGAGCCGAGAAAAAAATCGAGTTGCAAGACATCGAAGAAGATAACTTGAGGAGTGAGCTGCAGAGTGAACAAGATAACGAACACGAGAAATCTGATGATCAAACAAATTCAGCCCCTGATGCAGGGCCAGGATTCAATTCCTTAGACTTTATGAAAACTGGACTCCTGAGATTTTTCGAGAATACCAATACTCAACCACTTCATCAACAACAGCGGTACGTGCACCAGTACGCAGTCACCGAACAGCCAGAGAGATATGTGCCAGTAGAAAACAAAGCACAATACGAAGCTCACGCGCCTCAGCAAGCCATGGTGGGATACTTGTCGAACATGCCGATGCAAATTTATCTAGTCCCGCATTACACCCAACCGGCGCCACAACAAACGTTCACCTCGCTTTCAGAGTTTAATTCAAATGGTCGCCAGAGTGCCGGTCCAGCCAATAATTACGTACAGGTGGCTTCATATGTGCCGCCACCTACTCCTCAGACAGTGACGTACGTTTACGCTCAGCCGACCGCCACCCCAGCTCTAGCGACTGTACGACCTTCGCTAGGCTTCCACTTACCTGTGATGCACGACCACATACAAAGATTACAAGCACCATCAAATGCCCCTCAGTCATATTTCGGGAATCCAGAATATAGAGATACGAACACAATCGATGAAGTTGCTTCTCAAACTGAAATACCGCACTACTTGCCGCCGGAGCCGCAGTTCCCGCGTCACTATAATTCTCGCACGCCCATAAGAGGCCAGTACCAAAGTCATGGGATAACTGACCTACCTCATCCCAATCCTTTACTGTTGAAGGCTCCTCCCGCGCACCTTGCGCACATACCGAGAACGTTGCCGTTCCATCGCCCTTATACAAAGCAGGTGTACCAAGAAGGTAATATTGCTTCAAGTTCATTGACTCCACGGCCGTATGGAGCTCATGGTCCGTTCAAGAGACGTCCTACCTCCTTGCTTGACTCCTACGTACCTTCCAGCGTTCAGATAGAATATCTGAAGAGAGGCTTGGCGAAGGATCCTTCGTCTTTGTATGATGCGTTGGCAAGTGGCCGTTTGCCCCATGCGATCCCGCGTTATCTCGAACGAGGTTTTCTTCCGAACCAGATGTACCCTACAGCTGCCGGTGGTGTAACATACGGGCACTACAAAAGAAATCCAAAAATTGAAAGGTTTCCACATAAATGACCTCATGACTGAAAACTAACAGTATCTATATGTCACCGTATAATTGTGCCCAATTTGGTCGGGGTGCCTGGGGCTTGTTATGTGACCAATTACGTTACCACCAAGACCGAAAAATCAGGGACAGTTTAGAATTTTACGGGTGATAAAATCGGACAGACCATAAACTGTCGATCGAACCCTGTCGGAGTGCAGGCTCGTTCACAATTTGACGGTTTGCCATGGATAGATTAAGTATAAACTGTCAAGTAATTAACACAATTACTTTTCTATTGTTATCACACTCAATGAGTCTGCCTAACAGACGAGGCAACCTATCAAATATTAATAGGTTACATTGTAAGCAGTATGGTACAGTTCAAAATGTATCGACAGTTTTCAATCTCGTGAGATAGATTAAAAAACTAACGGTGTTCACAACTATACGGTGACAAATACATTAATACTAAAAAAAATTAGGTAGGTACAAGTAATTATAGCGTTAGAAAAATGTTATTGCTGTAATTTTACATTGCGTGAATCTAGTTACGAAAGGGACTGCAAATGTAATTTCAGAAAAAACAAGGCAATGAAAAATAAAATGTAAAGTATGGCAGTAATGTACAAGGAATGAGTGTATAAAAATAGAAATTAAGTATTTTTAACTAATATTGACAAAGTAGAAAAAGCTCATAAGGTTTATAGTATTTTGTTTAAAGAAGTAATTTGAAAGGTCAGTATTTCATCGTTTCGAATAAATTGTAATTTATATTAAAACTGTTATTAATAAAAGTTTGTTTCATTGTCCATTTATCCCTTTGAACAAAAATGTCACAGCTACTGAAGCTTTAATACCCACAGGGTCAGTGCCTCGCACGAAAACTAGCTCAAAATTAGACCACGTTCGCATGTTCGTAAAAATATCGCGGCGGGATTTGATCTTGCACAGGATTTTCAACTCTTGGCGCTGAGCAGTGCGTTGAAGATACAGTGCACGAAAAAGCCCGCCGTGGACTTAAGGGGAATCTAGTCGCGGGCTCGAACTCACTGGTGCGCCTTGCTAAAAAGCACGCTGTCTCACCAGGCATCGTGTCCGACAGAAGTATTATCAGTGATGAGCATTTAGCCACTAGTCTACACGCACAACGTTATTGAGTGAGATGCAGGATCATTTATAGTAAAACAGGTGCATAAAAAATTAAGAAAAGTTCTTCGGAAGATCGGATTTTATGTCAATGGCCAAAAAAGTTTATTGAAATTTTCGATACTTGAGCTTTGTCGGTACCGACATGGTTTTGGAGATTTTACACTACTTATATTACTTAAACACGCCCAAAGTTAGGATAAATTAGCAAGAAAAACGAATATTTTTTGGCCCCTAACTTTTTAATGGCTTTTTATTTCGGTATCTGTTTCCGTGCAGACAATATTAATAATGAGACAAAACCATACCATGTTTAATTTTTTATGTACAATATCGAATAGTGGAGGAAGTTTGTATGGAAAAAATGTCGACTAGATTCACCTTAATGTGATCAAATGCTAAGCGCGCGTAAATAGCTGCGATTCGCTGTTGATAAATCCTACAATCAGTTGCAGCAGCGGTAGAAATCACTGGATCAATAATAATCAGAAATCAAAACAAAAGTTTGTCTCAACTTGTTCAACACTGCACTGTATCTCAAGTAGAAAATACATTAAAAACACTTCTAAATCGACTGACTCGTGGTGCGGGTTATTCGAAAGAGATACCGCGGCCCCTGACACACAGGCAACTGAGGGAACACGGGTGGGTTTTAGTCAGTAAAAGTCTGACACGCCCACCCGCTCCACCCAGAGCGGGAGAAGTTACTTGGTGATTTCCCACCCAAAAAAAAAAAAATAGACTGGCTCGGTGGTCACAAGCACTAGTGCCGTGATGGTAGTGGGTTCGATTTCCAGGTCGGGCAGTGTTTATTTGGATTTTATATCTGAAATGTCTTAGTAGCAGCCCGGAGCCTGAATTTATTGATGGCAATAGCCTGGCCCCATAACGCATGGGACTAAAAAAATATGAATGACGTAATATGGGTATCCTATAGGTACATCTCTGCCTAACGCTCGTGCAAGGCGTGATTTGATGTTATGCTTTCCTAAATAGTATCACTACACTTGTTATGCAAGTCAGAAAATCAGTCAAATTAGAGTAGTCAAACAATAGTATAAATGAAACAAAAGAACTAAAAGTGAAATCAATAAAGGTTTAATCATGGCATCTCATGTATATAATTAAAAGAGTACACTTCCACTAATTACTGCCTATAATAATTATGAACATCAATGTTCAGTGCTGTCAAAATCGTTGAACATCTTTAGTCATGCTTGTCAAAATATGCGTCAAGTTCGTTACATAATGACGTAGAGAAAAGTTGAATAACGGTATAAAATCCTAGTGAATAATATGAGGGCACTTTTGAAAGGCTTAGTAAGCTTTAACGGTCGACAACTCGACATCATCCTCTCGTCAGTACGTTCATGTCATTATTCAGGTAAGTATCTGACACTTTCTTAGGTGCTAAGAAATCAAGGAAGAAGTAATGTTTTGATTTTGGCCATTACCAAAGGGTTGATAAATTGAGAGAAACTATAAAGATATTAGTTATTTGTTATACAAGAGTGCAAAGTTGCTTTTCGAATTGGAATTTCTAGTAAAACCCTTTAAAAGTTACAGGACGTTGAAGGTGGCTCCTCAATTCATACGTCTGGATTGAGGAGCCACCTTAGAACTCGAAAAGTAGCCAATGGATATTTCTGAAACTTTGGTAGGAATTAGTAGTGTTTATGTTTAATTTGTACAAAAAAAAATGGGGTTTGTACGACTGAATTTGAGATAGCTATTTGATTTATCTGAAAAATCCATAAATTTCCCCGCGCTGTTTCTCGGAAACTAATGAAGCAATTAAAGCAGATTTTTTGTATTATTTAGTAGTAAGTTTGTTTCAATTTGTAGTATAAAAATAAAACGCAAAGGCTTCATAATTTCGGTAATACAACACATTTTATGTGGCTCCTCAATCCTGACGGTCTATAAAAAACAAATGTACGTAGCTACTAAAGTAGTTGATCAAATCGAAGTTTGATTACGCCAATATTTAGTAGAAATTTCTACTAAATATTGGCGTAATAAACATTCCTCTACATTCAGTATTTCAAAATATATTAATAATTTAACATTCCTTAAGAATTTTCTGTGTAGGGTGACCATAAATAATTCAAACTGTGTATAATTATAAGCAGAACTTTATTTACACATGATTCATTGTTCACCAAATCGGTAATTAAATAAAGAAACACAATATATTAAACACAAAGAATAAAAAAGAAAACTAAACTAAAAGTCTAATAGATCAATTACCTGTTTTAAAATTTCTAATCTCTAAACAATATCTCTATATTCCCTTATTCTATCATTAATTACTAGCCTTCTCTAATCTTTATTTTAAAATATATTTTCTAAACAAAGTCGCTTATTTTGACTGTGCGCAGACCGCGCTATTTTCCTAAAATACGTAACGGATTTTGGTGAGGTTTTCACCATCATTTAAAGAATTTGTTTTGGAAGGTTTTGTTACATTACACGTAAACGTATCAGAAATCTTGCCGTTTTCTTATGTGCTTAAAAATACGGTTTTTAGTTGTGTCGTAATGAATGATTGTAATGAGTCTTCCTCTTTTATTACTATAAAAATTGATACCGGGCAGAAATCCACAAAACGTGAGATCATTAAAATTTTAAAGTAGGCAAAGAGGTTCAATTTACTCGATCTTTATTATCTATGTCTACATATTTTAAAACATAATCGTTTTTGTGTCTGGCTGTGTGACCGCTTAGATCTTCTAGACGACAGATGGAATTTCATGTGGTTTCCACCATATTTAGAGCAAATTTATTGATTTATTGGTTATTTTAATTTTAATCAGAATCTAAATGCTAAAAATGTTGGTACAAAACTATTAACTTAAGCGAATTAAACAATGAAAATAGAAATAACATGCTACCTTAACTAAAACTACTAATAAAATAAATCATTATTGTGCGTTTCATACATTAATATTTAACTAAGATTTAGCTAAAAAATCTCGATACACATAATGCTTACAGATTTTATAAAAGGTAATTTGGGATAATCCACTTTTAGTTTATTTGTCGTTTTTTTGTGTTTAATATATTGTGTTTCTTTAATTAAGTACTGATTTGGTGAAGAATTAATCATGTGTAAATAAAGTTCTGTTTATGAACACAGTTTGAATTATTTATGGTCACCCTACTTTTGTACAAATTAAACATAAACATAAACACTACTAATTCCTACCAAAGTTTGAGAAATATCCATTTACTACTTTTCGAGTTCTGAGGTGGCTCCTCAATCCAGACGTCTGAATTGAGGAGGCACCGTAAACGTCCTGGAACTTTTAAAGGGTTTTACAACAAATTCCAGGACCAGCCAGGCTATAAATTTGGCTAATTTACTACTAAATATTGGTAGTACCCTCGTTTAAATCTGAGACATGGCTCCTCAATCCATACGGACACTTGAAAAGTATGACAGAAGTGACTCGAAAGCTGTATATGACATCGTCTTGAGTGATAAAACCTGGATATATTGTTACGAACCCGATACCAAAAGACAATCTAGGCCATGGATGTTTCCATTCGAAGATTTGCGAAACAGATGATTACCTTATTCTTTGGAATGACGGCTTATTCCGCAACAATTGTCCTAGAAGATAAAAGGACTGTAACTGCAGATTGGTACGTCACCAGTTGTTTTGGGAAATGTTAGACAGCAGTGCCCAAAAAGTAGGATCCTCCTCCACCCCGCCAAAGCTCCAGCTCACTCCGCCAGGCGGACTATCGAATATTTGTCTATCGAAGCTGTGGAGTTAGTGAGTCATCCTCCTGACAGTCCCGACCTGGCACGTTGTGATTTTATATAATTTCCCTGTGCGACCCATTAAAAAAATACCGGACCAACTAATAAATTTTTGCATATATCAATTTTCATTATGCTTGAATGTTTGGGACCAAACAAACTTGAGAGTTTTTTAAAATTTTCATTCAATCATTTCCATTAGAAATAACAAGCATGAAGACAAAGTGTCAAGCACAGGTTAGTGGGTCACCTATAGGCATTCTAGATGGACTGAGATTAATCATAGGTAGTCTAGGTACAATATTGTTGTTGCAACCTCTTTTGTAACATCGTTAGGCACAGACACATCATTTCTGAATGACTAATGTCAATGAATTTGAAAGCTAATTATTTGGTGTTTATGTAATTTTAGAGAACAAATGAAACTGTAATTTTGATTTTGATTTATTTTAACGGTCACTTCTTTATTTGACAGCAAATCTGCACCTTAATATCAGTGCTAACTAAAGGTCCATTAAATAAAATGACCACGTCTGGCAAAGATTTGCGATTGCAGAATGTTATTATCATTGTGTCTATATTATAAGAGGTTATAGAAATCGACATCTGACAGGTTCTTATTCACTGCAGAAAACTGTACGTTTCTAACAAATATAAGACAACTGCTAATCTTGATTGCCAGCGGCATCCTAGGTCCTATATCACGGGTCTGCGTGTCAAAGATCTATCTATGTATAAACCATCATGATATTCATCATCTAACAGTTAGACACCTTCATAATATATATCATAAACATGATTGACGAGTCAATTCACCAAACATCACACTCACACAAATGAAATGATCAATTAACGCTAAAGGTGCTATGTTCAACCAATCAAGATTGTATGCAAATCTGAATCTGTAAACATGCTGCAAAGGCAGTTAATAATACTGTCATTAACGTCATGATCCGTCAGTCAGAAGCGATAACGACTCCTACATGTGCACTTAATTATAGTCGACATCGGTTCAATTGCTAAACAGGGAAAAAAAAACACTTGAGAGGTGTCAAGGGACACCCGGATTGAACGAAGTTCCTTTCGATTAATTCGTGAAGGAATTGTAATAAAATTGTACATATACATACACACACACACACACCCTTGTTTGTGTAGACGTCCATGCGAGGACTATAGTTTTTTATGAACAATCCGAGGACGCTCTGAAATACTGTCTTAACGGCCTCGTACGATATTTTTGATAAGATATAAAGCATCAGAATTCGAAATATTATTTAATGAATCTATTCGTGTAGTGCTGTCAACACTTTTTTTCCGCCGTTTTTTTATGAACAGTGTGAGGACTTCAAATACACTGCTCATTCTTCAAGCCACATCCTTCCGAGGACGTTTGTGTGAGCCTTCCGAGGACCTACTCACCTGCCTGGACATGACAATCCGAGGACTCGTTTTCACACACTCTTCCTTGAGTTATGTACAATGCGAGGACCTTGTGTTATACTTTTCAGAAACAATCTGAGGACTTTTTGAAGAGCCCTATGTATACAAAACGAGGACCTCTACCTAAGTATTTCGTACCTTGACCTAAATATTTTACAAAGTTTTGCAGTATTTTTCACACATTTCTTAGATTAAGTACTATCCGAGAACATTTCTTTTGCCGCCAACCAAATTTACTATAACTATCATGGACTAAGGTAAGATCTTTGAACATATTACTATTTAATATATATGATTCAGATAATTTTACATGTATTATTGAAATGCTTTTCATTCAATTAAAGACGCAAATAAAAAAACGAAATTTATGTTTATCGCTTTATAGATTTATGTTACAACGTACGTAAATCATCGTACTAAAAAACAACGTACACATTGTTTTTTAGTACGATAATATCGAAAGCCACGTGGTATGTAAGCGAATAATAATTCGCGTTAACAATTTATATAGGTGTTTTATATTTTAAATCTATTTAAACTATATTCGGATGAAATTTGACATGCGAGTAGTTGGTTGGAGAATAATATGAAGGTGTTCATTGTCTGTCAAATTTAAAAGGTATTTAAGACATTGTTATAACAATGCAACTACTTTTATTTAACTTGCATTGGTATCTATTTGTGGAAGTTTCTATTGTTTCAAAGTAAATATTATTCTTTAAATCAATTGTTTATTCAAAAAATAAACTTTCTCGTCACTACTCATATTGCTCGAAACGAGACGACACAAAGGCAAAATCTGTTCAAAGAGAAGGTTCTATGCTATTACCTATTTCCGTTGCTGCTTCAGAGAAGCTGCGAAGTAATGTTCTTTCACGAATGAACATTGATGAAGTTTTGCTTATAGTCAAGCAAGAACCTACCCTGCCTACCCTGCCTACCCTGCCTACCCTGCCTACCCTGCCTACCCTGCCTACCCTGCCTACCCTGCCTACCCTGCCTACCCTGCCTACCCTGCCTACCCTACCTACCCTGCCTACCCTGCCTACCCTACCTACCCTGCCTACCCGGCCTACCCTGCCTACCCTGCCTACCCTGCCTACCCTACCTACCCTACCTATTTTTAAAAAAAAATCTCTCCGTAACAACCATCCTCGTACTTCAAGGAATATTATAAAAAAAGAATTAGCGATATTGGTTCAGCTGTTCTCGAGATTTGCGCTTAGCAACACATTTAGCGATTCATTTTTATATATATAGATAGCTTGTGCCCGCGACTTCGTACGCGCATATCCCGTTTTTTCCCGTTCCCATAAGAATTTCCCGAACCCATATAGCCAATAGCCTTCCTCGATAAATGGGCTATTCTAATCTAACACTGAAATAATTTTTCAAATCGGACCAGTAGTTCCTGAGATTAGCGCGTTCAAGCAAACAAACAAACAAACAAACTCTTCAGCTTTATATAATAGTTATAAGTTATAAGATATGCTTGCTGTAAGCCATTGAGGAGTTGGATGATTTGCAGATTGTTCTGATAGCATCAGGTCCATAATATAAGAGTCCCCATGTAGACGAATATAATAAGTAGAGATCGGATATTCCAGTGCATATAAAATATATAAACTTCGAGGAAGTACGTAACAAAAAGTGGGATATGTAATAACATCTATAAAATACCGAGATTTAAAAATCATGATTATTACATTTTCTAGTACAGTAGAATCCGTTTATTATGACTCCGGCTATATTGACCAACCGCTTATTATGACGTAATTCACAACGAAGTTTGGTTTTCATATAAAATTCACTATAACAAAGTCGGATACTATGACATGCTTATAGTGACAAGTTGCTCATTGTGACCCATTTTTAATCAATTGTGTCGAATTATTGTGACTGACGTGATTCCTTACACCTTCGAAACAAAGGAATACCCGTCAGCGGCTCTATGTTTTGGTAATCTTGACTTCAATTTGTTCTGCAAGCTCGATAATTCGTTTAAAAGTTCGACAAAACATTGTTGTACGGACAACTTTTAATGTTGAGTTATCTCTAATTTGATTCTCTCTATCAAATTAAATAAATAGTAACATAAGTTATTTTTTTCTACAAAATGCTTTGTATGACGTCCGCTTAATATGACGTATTTGTTATTTCCCTTCGATGTCATTATAAACGGAGATGTATGAAAGAACGTATGTATTATATTTAATGTTAGTATTGTATAGTATCATAATACTTTACTTTAAATTAATGTTTATTAAGTTTGAAACACCTTTTTTTATGAATGTAAAAGATATTTATATAAGAGAAATATATACTTATTTTTTTACTTTGCTCTTTTCTTTACTGTATAAAACCTATGAATCCGCAAAAATACTCATACTAGGATACACACTATCTGGTCCGCTTACCATTCCGAGGATCTGAATACACACTGTCTGATATAGCTACTCATCCGAGGGCAGGTGTGTTAAATTCACACATTAGTCCTCGGATAATACTACAAAATTTAACTCGTGTGTAAGGCGAGTGTGTAAAAATCGATGCTGGCGCCGCGTAGCGGTCACACACTGTCGGTGTGTAGATATGAATTCTCTTAATCAAAACGAGGTTTGGGTGACTTTTTCTTATTACTTATACATACAGGTTCAGAATCGCACGACAAATACGATGCAGTGGATAAGTCAATCCGAGGACCCCCGAAAATGTCCTCGGTTTGAAAATGTCCTCGGAAGTTCCTCGTGTATTCAGGTGCATGTCCTCGGATAGTACTTAAAACAAACACACGAGTGTATATATATAATAATAATAATAAATAATAAAAATAATTTATTTCCAAAAGTAAACCACAAAGTAGTTATGCGCAGCATTTACAGCTTAGGACTTACAAGTGCACAGAAATTTGATCAATGGACCCCCATGCTAGGTGGAACCTGTGTTACAGGGGTCATCCATCCGTCCATTATACAAAATTACAGGTAAGTAAGTAGTACTTATTTTTAAGTGGTACAATTATGTTTTTAATTCTAGTGTGAAAAGCTGTGGTAAGTGCGTGTGCGTGTGTGTGTGTGAGTATGAGTGTGTTTGTGTGCGTGTGTGAGTATGAGTGTGTTCGGGTGCGTGTGAGAGTATGAGTGATTGTGTGTGAGTGTGTGTGTGTGTATAGAGTGGTTGGTCATGTATATTGCGATTTCAATAGGTCTTCTGTTTTACTAGTCAAGAGTTAAAAGATATTCTTTAATTTTAGATTTAAAATGAAATGTTTTAAGGGAATGTATATTCAAAATCTGATTCAATTTATTATAAGTGAGGGTGCTTAGAAACGGGAAGTGTCGTTTAGCAAAAGTCGTGTTCGTGCTTTTAGTAGGACATGCGGGAGCTGGTCTTCTTCTTACTGTGGAAGGATTACTAACGATTAATGGTGAGTTTGAGTGTTTGCGGATTAGTGCACGATAGATGAAAAGTTGTCGGACTGTTAAAACCTTGTACTCCGTATAAAGTAGTTGTGTGGGAAATCTAAAAGGCCTACCAAGAAGCACTTTAATAACTGCTCTTTGCGCCCGCTCCACCTGTATAAACGCAGTCTTCGCTGCTCCTCCCCAGGCTGTAATGCAATACGTTAAAATAGACTCACAAAGAGCACAATAAGCCATATTTAGAACTTCCCTATGGGCGGACGTCTAAGTTTTTTGAAGACGTAAATAAGTTTTCTAACCCGCGCAGACAGGGTCTCAAGGTGATTGCCAAGATAGACAGGCGTCAACCTGTAGGCCTAAATATTTGACGACCGGGGCTCGAGATACGGAGGGGCATGCGCATTGCGGATCACTGAGAGCGCATACATGCGCTTTGAGTACCATTGAATTTACTGGTGGCAGGAGGGAAGGTCTGAGGCCAAAAGTGACAAAGTGAGTTTTGCCAATATTTAATGTGAGACTATTTTTAGCCAACCAGAACATTGTCGCGCGCAGTGCCTTTTCAGCAGTCTCATTTGCCGTGGCCCAATCATTTCCATAACTCAGAATGACCGTGTCGTCTGCATATGCTAGGATTTGGGTGGAGGGCAGAGAGAGGGAGCAGAGATCATTCACGTATATCTGAAAGAGCAGAGGAATAAGGAGGCTTCCTTGAGGGACACCGTAATTTAAAGATTCTTCGCTACTAATGTTGTCCCCTATCTTCACACATTGCGTGCGGTCCAGTAAAAAGTCTTTAAATATTTTGTGGGCATCACTGCG